>CM038358.1:19153398-19765148 GCA_021464625.1 Proterorhinus semilunaris | reverse complement strand
CTGCAATATATTTATTAAGCCCATTTCACTGCTTGAGATCCGTTGCCATTAAAGTTTTAGTCCATTCATATCCTTTTGATATACAGTATCTGTCACTTTGGAAAATTGAGTGAAAAGGGATTTGTAAAACCAAACAAAAAATAACATGGTACAATTTACAGTAGGATATTTTTTATTGTCAATTTTTCAATACTGCTTTGTAATGGTTCCCTCCCTCTGGAATCACAAACCAAATCCTGGCATATCCCATTTTTAATCTCTGAAATAAAATAAGAGCAAGGAGATTTTGCGTCATGTGGCAGCGGCCTGTTAGTTCCCAGATGATTTATACTTATCTGGGGATCATCTTAAGTGCTTATTGACTGTCTTTATCCATAACATTTTGAATTTTACTTAATTTAAAAAATATTAAAGTTTGTTTTATCTTGAGTACATTTGAATCAGGATGTTTTGTTCTCTTGGAAATGTTATGTATTTTATATTAATCTATATATTTCCCTTGTCGGCATAAAGGTATGGTACTGTTCGTTGAAATTGTTGGCTTGATCACAATGCTTAATGTAAGGCTGTTGTTTCCCTTAACTCTTTCCACATTGTTCAGTCTGTTTATAATGTGCACCATCCTGACCAACTGTTTCTTCATGGCCATGTCGGACCAGCCCACGTGGACCAAGTACCTGGAGTAAGTCCTGAACAACACAATGTCCAATTGAGGAACTCTGTAAAATAATATCTAATGTAGCGTGGTTGTTTTGTCAGTGATGACTGAAGCTGGTCATATGTAAGTAAATGAGGCATGTAATATTCGACGTTCATCACAAAGAAACAATAAGAACAATATTTTCTAAAAATAATTGCATGATGGGAGTCTTATGGGTGAGGTTTTATAATCAGTGCATCCCAGACATTTATGTTGCTTTGTCACTGCCTCAAGCAAAAACTGATACTGTATGTACAAAGTGAGCATTAGTGCACCCAGTTGTCTGTGTAAGTGCTCAGTCGTACAGGAGTTGTCCATCTTCAATGAAGGTACTTGATTCATCTTCTGTACTCAGTAACTACTGAGTACAGAAGATGAATCAAGTACCTTCATTGAAATTAGTGCACCCACTTTGCCTCTTAGGGGCGACGGTGGCGCAGATGGTAGAGCGGGTCGGCTCATGATCGGAAGGTCGGGGGTTCGAATCCCGCCTCCTGAAGGTGCACATTGTCGTTGTGTCCTTGGGCAAGACACTTCACCCTCCTTGCCTCCAGTGTCTGCGTACACTGGTGTATGAATGAGAGTGTGAATGGGCCCCCTATGAGAGACCAACAGGCCTGTTTGGAACCGTTTGGAACCATGAGGCCGTCCTCCCGTGGACCCACCACCTGCAGGAGGAGCCATAGGGGCATGGTGCTATGTGACTTGGGCAGCTCCAACAGCTGCCCCCACGACCCGGCAACGGACAAGTGGGAGAAAATGGATGGATGGATGGACTTTGCCTCTGTTTGAATGTTTTGTGTGTGGGAGAGGGATTGTTGATGGTCAGTGGGGTTGTTGGCGCAGATTGTCAGCATTGCAAGTACTTTACCATCACCGAGTGTGCAGAATGTATGAATAATGCCGTGGTAAGCGACTGACGCATTATTACACTATCGATATAATGAAATGAAGAAATATTTTCAGATTCTTTGTGCACTTCTGATCTGTGTCCATAGACATGATCGCCTACATCTTTTGGCACAACTTTATTTTATCACATTCCATTTTCGAAGCATGAACAGATACACTTACTATTGAACTGGTGGTATATGTTGGTATTTTTTGAAAAACATGTTTTTTTGATCTTCGCAGGTATACCTTCACTGGTATTTACACATTTGAGTCAGCAATGAAGATATTTGCGAGAGGCTTTTGTTTAATGCCGTTCACTTTTCTGAGGGACCCCTGGAACTGGCTTGATTTTATCGTCATCGTCATGGCGTGAGTAAATAAATATTATATATATATATATATAGTATGTAAGCCAAATTTGATTGATTGTTTATTGTCTTTAAAACGCAGATATGTGACCGAATTTATTGATCTGGGAAATGTCTCAGCTTTAAGAACTTTTCGAGTCCTTCGAGCTCTTAAAACCATCTCTGTGATTCCCGGTAAGAAATCTTTTTAACTGAACATTTTCCATTGTCTGCAGTGACACTGTTACTAAACCTCTCATCGGTCCAGGTCTGAAGACGATTGTTGGCGCCCTGATCCAGTCGGTGAAGAAGCTGGCAGACGTCATGGTCCTGACTGTTTTCTGTCTCAGTGTCTTTGCCCTCATCGGTCTGCAGCTCTTCATGGGCCTCCTGCGTCAGAAGTGCATTCGGAGCTTTGCACACTGTGTCAACGCCTCCTTTAGCCCCAACGCATCCTTTGTGTGCAACAACAAAACCTGGAACTCCACCAACGACTTTTTGACCAGCGAAGGTTAGTTAGCGGTTGACACTGCCAGAAAAAAAAAAGTGTTTGCTCTCAGTTGTTCAGGAGTTTGTTTTGTCTTAGTGGTTTTCAAAGTTGTCAAATGGACTGAGTTGTTTGACTTGAGGACGTTTCGCCAATTTTTTCACCCAGAAATAAGTGCGAAGAAGCTCTTCTGTGGGTGTATATTCCACCTTCGTTGGCCTACAATATATAGTGTCCTCAGGACATATAAATATTGATAGATATAGCCTTATACAGTCACAGCACAATGGAATTGAATACACATTTGCAGTGGGTTTGCAATGTTAAAAATAGTTTGGGGCTGTTTTTCTGCTGAAGGAGCATTAGATTAAGTTCTGGACCTGAACTCTGTTGAAAATGAGCTGAATAGACCAGTTCATTAAAATAAATGCACTACGAACAATTTAGAGATATTTTACATTGAAGAATGATTTCATATTCATGCTCATAGTCCGGTTCACTATGTTTCGATTTCCACTGTTGTGGGATTTTCGTGGAGAGTGTGAAAACTATATATTTTTGGAAACCTTACAGTATAAGCAATGAGAAAAAAACAATAGTTCCCACTTTTCATTTGCCCTTGTCATTAGGTAAAATTGTGCAATTATACAATTTTTCCATTAGAGTAAATGGGGAGTTCTGGTCATCGCTACGGTAACTCCATGAAACATTATGTCAAGGGTTTCATTGACTTTTTTGATTGAAACGACCAAATGGAATTTTCTGCCAAATTTCGTAAAGTCGTACATTTTTTACTCCCCATATAAATGTTATTATCACACCTTTTCTTTTACATATCAGAGCAAATGGAAACATTGTTTTTCTAATTGCTTATTTAATAAAGTTTTCAAAAAAATAATATAGTTATGATACTCTCCACAAAAATCGGGCAAAATTACATAGTGAACCGGACTATCATGTTTGCTCTAGCCTCATCATCTGCCTAAAGAGATAGGACTCACCTTACTTGATTATGCAAAAGACGGTGAAAGAAAGGTTAACTCTTATTTTTAATGTTGCAGAAAATTTCTACAAAATTGAAGGAGCAAAGGATGCCTTAATTTGCGGATATGGAAGTGATGCGGGGTAAGTGGAAGCCTATCATGAGGCTGATGCTTAATCATCTCTACTCTGTTGCATAACAATTTAAACATTGAGAGTGTCATAGCTTTCCATGCTTTGATTCCATGCGTGCAATTGGACGTGCCAGGTTGATTCAATGCTTGAGGCTATGCTCACAGACAATAGATGAAGCCTTTAATTCTTCATGAGGCAATCACTGACTTGACGTAATGTATGGAGGGTTGGCAGCATTGGCGGGAGGGGCGTAGTATAAGTGTGCAGAAGACAACATGTGGTGTGGATAATCGCTCTGGATCAAAAGTACAGAGCGAGCCAGAGCGATTGTACTCAAAGTACAGTGTACTCTGAGTACACTGTACTCTGAGTCAGCAGCTGGAGGCAGGGGGCCTTTATGTCATTTCATTATCACAAAAGCCCCATACCATGACCTACTATACGGCTCGGGCAGCGGCTCTTGTCTGCAAAATGAATTTTTAAACATTCTTAATTATATGGCTTTTACTCAGCATGTCACACAGCCGACTCACGACAGAGGACACACCCTGGACTTGGTCATGGCCTGTCCACTGGTGGGTCCTCTGTCGTTGACTTGGCTGACCACTACTGCGTTTTTTTTTTAAATCACCTCTTCCATCCAACATGAGACCTCCTTGAGAACTGTAGGGAAGCGCCATCTAATCCCTGAAGTTGTTGCAAGTTTTATTGATGTTTTAGACAAACACCCTCCCTTGGTTTTACCTGCACCCTGTGATTTTATTGTTGATGATTTTAACAGTAGGCTTCAATCCGCCCTTGACCTGGTTGCGCCTCTAAAAACTAAAACATACACAAGTTAAACCCACGCCTCTGTGGAGAAATGACGAACTCAAAAAAACAAAAAGAAATTGCAGGGTGCTGTAAAAAAAATGGAGGAAAAATAAAATTACAATCAATTACCAAATGTACGCCAAACAGTTGAAAACACTGCACAGTTTTTTCCAGGTTAATGCTGAGATGCTGATGATAAGTTTTCTCCTCAGTGAGGCCCACCACATGTCTTTTAGACCTGGTCCCAACCCCGTTTTTAAAACATTTTATGGATCTTTTAGAGACGAGCTTCAAAACATAATGAATTGCTCTCTTCAGACTCTTTCCTGCTGCCTTTAAAGGCAGAAGAAGAGCAATTTAGATTTTAATGATTATGAATAACACTTTTAGACCGGTATCTAACTTACCATTTTTAAGAAAAATCTTAGAAAAACTTGTTTTTATCCAACTTAGAGATTTTATAAATGCACATAATGTCCTTGAAAAATTCCAGTCTGGCTTTAAGACAAACCACAGCACCGAGACGGTCCTTTTAAAGATTTAATAATGTTTTAGATTAAATTATGATTCTAAAAAACTGACAGTGTTGGTTCTACTGGATCTGAGCGCTGCCTTTGATACAGTCGACCATACTATTCTTTTAACTCGTTTAAAACACATCGGCCTCTCTGGTGCTGTCCACAAATGGTTTACCTCCTACCTCACAGACAGGACATTCATGGTAAGTGTGGATACCTGCTCCTCTAAGGTCCATAAAATTACATGTGGTGTGCTCCAGGGTTCGATTTTAGGCCCAGTGCTTTTTAACTTGTATATGCTCCCTATTGGTGATGTCATCAGGAGACATGGAGTCAACTTTCATAGTTACGCTGATGATACACAGTTGTACATCTCCATGTCTGATGACACCAGGCCAATGGATGCACTTTTTAACTGCATCTTAGCTATCAAATCCTGGATGGCAGAAAACTTTCTCCAGCTTAACCAGGACAAAACTGAAGTTTTAGTCATCGGTCCTCAGGCCCAGAGAGAGAAACTTTTACCCAAACTACAGTCATTGTCTTTTAATCCTTCGTCACAGGTGAAGAACCTGGGCGTGATTTTTGACTCTGAGCTGACTTTAATTCCACACATTAAGAATATCAAAGATAGGCGGGACCACATTACACCGGTTTTAGAGTTACTGCATTGGCTTCAGGGTCGATTTTAAGGTTCTTTTAATGTTTTTTAAATGTTTTAATGGTCTTGGTCCTGCTTATCTTTCAGAACTGCTTTTGCCTTATGAACCTTCACGGCCCCTTCGCTCCTCCGGCAGGGGTCTCCTGGTTATTCCTAAAGTCGCCAAAAAGACTTACGGCGAGGCGTCGTTCCTGTATTACGGCCCTCGCCTCTGGAACGACCTGCCGGAGGAGCTCAGGACCGCAGAGAACGTTCATGTTTTTAAGAGCAGGCTCAAGACCAACCTTTTTAGTTTAGCTTTTAACTGATATTTATTCTTGCTAGGCCTATTTAGTTATCTCAGCACCTTATAATTAAGTTAATTGATGTTTAATTGTTATTAATATTTATTTTGTATTTATGTATTTTACCTCTCGGTCTTATTTTAGTGATCCTATTATTCGAGTTTACTTTTTATTTATTTAAAAAAAAAAATCCTCTGGAGGAGCCCTCCGCCTCGGGAGCGGTGATTGGCTGTGGCTGCTGGGGTGCTGTCCTGTGGGTGTCTGGATGGAGGTGTGTTGTTTCTACCGCGCCTTCTCCAGGCGCCCTGTATTGGTGCCTCGTGGCTGCAGCCGAGGTACCACTCCCGATGCAGACGACTCCTTGGATGGTGTTTCCTTACCTGGTTTATCTGTACCCAGCCTTACCTCAGCCTTATGTCCATTGCGTCCATTGTTTTACCTTGAGTGTGTGTGGTGTGTCTCTGGGAAGGTGGGTGGGGAGAGTGTGAATACAGATATTTCATTCAACAAGTTTCTGTTGTATCCGGTTGAGAGAGGAGAGAAAAACCAACAAGATCAGAGGCGAAGCTACAGGGAGAGTTGGCGACGACGGAAGAGGAGTACGTAAGCCTAAATCGAATTACTGATTTACTGGATCAACAAAAGGACATGTTCAAGGAACTGCTCCATCAACAACAGGAGAACTTTAGAGGATTCATCCATCAATCCATCCATTTTCTTCCGCTTTATCCGGGGCCGGGTCGCGGGGGCAGCAGTCTCAGCAGAGATGCCCAGACTTCCCGATCCACGCACACCTCCTACTGCTGTTCTGGGGGACCCCGAGGCGACACCAGGCCAGCTCAGAGACATAGTCCCACCAGCGTGTCCTGGGCCATTCACGAGGCCTCCTCCCAATAGAGGATTCATAAAAATCATAATGGAATCTACAAACACCCGAATGGATTTATTAACAAGGGACACACAAGAGCTCAAAACAAGCCTGCAGTTCACGCAAGGTGGAGTGGACACTCTGAAGGAAGAGAAATTAAAACTCACTGAGTGCACTATGACATTGCAAACCGACTGCTATAAAGTATGTGACAGTTTGCACATTATAGCGGACAAAATGGAGTACCTGGAGGGGCAGAACCGCAGAAACAACTTGGTCTTTGAAGGGGTGTTGGAATCGGAAGGGGAGACCTGGGCCGAGGCCGAGGAGAAAGTGACAAAACTGCTGAGGGAGAAGCTCCAGTTGCAGCACAAGGTAGAGGTGGAAAGGGCGCACCGCGTAGGGAGACTCGACGGCGAGAGGAACCGGCCGAGGCCCATCATCGCCAAACTACTGCGCTGGAAGGACAGAGAAGCTATTTTGCAATGTGCAAAAAGTCTCAAAGGAACAAAAATATTTATAAACGAGGACTACACGGACAATGTCAAGAGAAAGCGAAGAGATCTGATGCCGGAATTGAAAGCTGCAAGAGAAAGGGGTGACATTGCCTTCTTGCGCTATGATAAACTTATTGTACATCCGCGCACCAGCACCAAAATCGTGTAAACATCGGGAAAAACGGCTTGATTCTGGTATGTTGAAGCACATCTTTTCACATGGCCTGTAATGCATCTACTATTGGACATTTTGATCTTTCATTAAGGAGAATCATGGAAACAAATGACCTGGATTTTACTTACTCACAATATGATTTACAGAACACTGAGATCGACATTGACTCTGAAAATAATTTATTTGCGAGACATATTAATGATTGTCAATATTATGCTGAGGATCTTCACAATAGTAAATTCAAGAACGTTAATTCATTCTCTGTAATCCACTTCAATAGTCGTAGCCTCTATTCAAATTTTGACCTCATCAAGAGTTACTTAAAATTGTTTTCAAAACCATTCAGTGGGATTCTAATAACAGAAACATGGACGCATAATGATAGACAAATGGATTTTAGTATCAAAGGTTTTGAGTTTATAAGTCAGAATAGAGTAGCTATGTTCGTAGACTCAAATTTAGGTTATACAGTACATGAAAAAAAAAAAAAAAGAGGAAATTGTACACACATTGATATTATACTGAGGATGGTAATGACAACTGGGAAGTAGCAAGATCACGGAGTATAATATATACTGCTGCATAGTAACGTGCCTTTATAATATTAAAATAGTGACTTCCAGTAATGTTACACTAGTGATTTTATTAATGTACCAATGTTTGGCATTGGTAACAATTTGTAAGAAATATATTAATGATCATCATTTGTTACTTGCTCTGTACTAGACATTGTACAAGAAATGAAACAGCTGTTGTTGTGTTTTGTACGCTTAGATTGTTAAATGAAAATGTTATCGTTTTTATTTTGGGGGTGGGCGCTTATAAGCCTTTTGCTTCGGCCCATTCCTTTTGAGCAGACAAACTGCTCAAATAAACAAATAAACTCAACTCAACTCAACTAAATACGACAATGTGTTTGTATTTGTGGGAGGAGGTGGGTGTGAGAGAATGTTTTTAAATCTGTAAAGCACTTTGTGTTACATGAAATGTATGAAAAGCGCTATATAAATAAAGATTGATTGATTAATAGTACTGATATTTTAAAACGCAAAGGATGGAGCAGAAACATGTGGAATCAAATTTGGCAGAAACGGAAAATGCTAAAACAACTGAACATTTGTCAATAATATGAAGCACAGATTTTGTTCCCAATCAAAGGGACAATGTGACACCATCCAAATATTGCTACTCAGCCTACGCAGCAAATAATCCTATAAATCCAAATGCTTGCAACAGGATGATGCTAGACCCAGTTCAAGGGTTGTACTGAACTAAATACCCATCTGTGAGAGCCCAAATCCTACCACTTCAACAAATGGCTTCCTTTAGGCGCTGCTGTTCATAATATAACATTTAACACTTAAAACTGAGCAGTAACCTAGCCACTAGTTCATAATCTTAAGTGTAATTTTTTCACCATTGCACAGAAACTTAAGCCCAGGAAGTAAAATCTGATTTAGTTATGTAGAAGATTATCCAATTTGGTTGAAATCAAGTTCAAGTTTATTTATCATATGTGTCAAGTACAAGGTATCAAAAGCAATGAAAAGAGTTGTAGCCTGGCACTTTATCTGCTGAACAAGAAAACTAATCTAGATATAAAAACAAAAAATGAAAAGAAATGAAAGACTACGGGAAAAATAAGACCTTTTGTCTAGATTCGGCTTTATTGGCCAATGGTCTGATTTAAGTTTGGGAGTTTGTACATTGTTCTGTACATAACAAATACAAACTCTTCTATATTTTTATATCAAACACTGTCACACATTTTATAAACTTTCTGAGGTTTGACTGTCAAGATCAACAAAATATTAAGCGGGTCAGGATGGAGGACACAAAACATAGAGGATGCCTAATCTTTTGAGTGTATTCCAACAAGTAATCCCTGAGTAGATTTTCAAATTAAAGCTCTGGATATGTTATAACACTAACATAGACAAACCACATATATGAGAGCTCACATTTTCAGCCTCAGTGGTTAGAAGCTTTTTGCTAAAAGATGTGCTCTTTCACACTGTGCATATTGTAGCTGTGAAGCAGATGCTTATCCCTTCTCTTCTTAAAGCCACTGTACGTCAAGGATTACGGCAGATTGGATAGACGCTTTCAACTTCTGCCCTTGCCCTATGTGGTCATGGAAACTCCACCCCACCACTGACTGATGACTGCACAAATACAGGAAATTACGGTTTCTGAGCTGTGAGATATGCTACATAAAAGGTCATCGAAGCCTTACGACACATAGTGGCAGGAAGGGACGCATAAAAAATGTAAAACATCTGCTAGATGTCGAGTTCAAATGTGGCACAGCTTTAAACTGTATGTATCAAAAATTTGTTATTTGTGTTGTTTTTTTCTTGCATCTTACTTCCATGAGCTAAAGTTTACACTGTCACCCTGGAAACAGACTGTACATTAGGGTCATAAATGAGCCCCATTGTCATTGGAATATAGAATTATCCCTCTTTTCTCTTTCGCATATGCCCATTAATATTTTAAGCTGCTGATTTATAGAAAGTCCACTCTTGAACATATTCTTAGAAGAGGGTCCCATTTGACCAGACCCTCCCCTCTCGCTGCCCGCTCCGCTCAGCCGGTTGGTGACATGTACAGCTGTTCTCACAGGGAAGCTCTCTCACCCAGATGTTTTCCGGCCATTACGAAATTATCCTGCGCTGAGATTGACACGAATCCAGCTTGTTCTCGACTGTTGGACTTAAATATGCACTTTCTAATGCTGCTACAATACATGACAGCAACAAATACATTGATGTGTTATTTTGAAGCAAAGTAGTGAGAGTTGTCCCGATAACTGTAACCCTATGCAGTCAGGAAAGACCAGTTTAGTGTGAAAGGAGTTGACAATTGAGCCGACTTAGTGTTTTGCTAATACTGGGTGAAGTAAACTTTAGATACATTTCCTTAAAGGGATCTATACAGAGTATGAAAATGTTAAAATTAAATATTTTCTTCCTCCTACATGTTCCAGTAATGTCCTAGTGTGTAGAATGAGCCCAGACCTATTCACCACAACTGCCTCTAAAATCCTGCACTGTCACTCAAAAAGGTGTTAAATCGGGTCCGAATTGCCGTCATGCACGAGCTTTATATAGAAGCTGCAGTTACGTGTTAGACCTGAGGTGGCAGAAGTGAGTATAAAATGACCAACTTACATCTAGTCCCTTTAAACACTGACAAGACTGAATTTAGATTAAATTGATGTGCTTGCTGTAAGGGTTACTCCATTAGCTTGTTTTATCTGCCACTTTCTTTTTTTGTGTTTTATAGGAAGTGTCCCGATGGATACGACTGCCTAAAACTTGGAAGAAATCCAAACTATGGCTACACCAGCTTTGATACATTTGGCTGGGCCTTTCTGGCTCTTTTCAGACTCATGACTCAAGACTACTGGGAAAAACTCTTCCACCAGGTGCTACATTTCTTCAGATTATTATTATTTTTGTAAATGTAAATCCTTTTTTTTTAAAATGTGTAATACATTTCTATAAATCTATATTATACTGTTAGTATGTTAGCTGATTTCTTAGAAAGTAGATCTGCAAAGTTTTAGAGCCATGGCTTTTTTCCCCCTGACCCTGAACTTATTGAGAACGATTTAAGTTATTCGGCTGTCTCACTCTTACAAAGGAAAATACGTGAATATTCTCTGCTGAAATTACACTAGAAGTGTACTCAATGTAATCTGTATATCACCATACTGAATGAATTGCATTATCATATTCTATATTCAGGGTTAAAATTACAGTAATCTAACTTTGCATTGTGTTAATAGCTCACTGTTTATTTGGCTCCTTTTCCTCCTACAGACACTGCGCTCAGCTGGGAAGACCTACATGATCTTTTTTGTACTGGTCATTTTCATGGGCTCCTTCTACCTCGTCAACCTGATCCTGGCTGTCGTGGCCATGGCTTATGAGGAGCAAAACCAGGCCACCATCGCAGAGGCGTGGCAGAAGGAGCGGGAGTTCCAGTTGGCAGTGGAGCACCTCCGCAAAGAACAAAGAGTACGTGCCTCACACTTGTGTTTTCCCAATATTAGGTGGGCTTTCTCTCATGTTTTTGAATTGAGGTGCATTGAATTACTTTGTGTAGGAAATGCACGGTGTAAATAAATATGCCTTGCCTTGGCTGAAATTCATGATTTTTTTTTTTTTTTTAAGTTGGCAGCGAAAAGACAGGCCCAGGAGCCAGAGGGCATGCTGTCGCCAGAGTTGTCTCCTTTTTCTATGAAAATGGGAAACCTGCGCAGATACAGCACACACCGCAGAAGATCCCACCGGACTTTATCTGAGGAGGCTGGAGAGGACACAGCTGCAGACGACATCGATCCAGATGAGCTCATGGTACAAAAAAAGGATGCAACTCTGTTCTTTTTCTTTCATTGATGAATTGGTTGCTTTATTAAACAATTGATTTATTACACCATTACCCCCTGGCCTAATGTCACTGTACAGAGCATTTTAGATCAAAGTTTTATAAGACATTTTAGTCTGTTATTATAAAAAAAAAATTGCCCTTAATTGTGTAGATTCTCAGATGGTACTGTATCTTATATTCTCTTTTTATTTTTTATAACCAATCAAGCCTATTATGCTAATAAATTGATAAAGTGATTGATAAACACTCCTAGTCCTAAATCTAGCTCTGACTCTGTTTTGAATGTTTCATGATGTGTAATTGTGTATAATCTTTTGTCTTTTTATTGCAGCCTCCTCTGTCTCCTCCGCCTGCTCACCCGCTCCTGGCCACACTGTCCTCTCACCCACTCAGCACCAGGCGGAGCAGCCAGGTCAGCATCTTCAGCGCGTTCCGAGTGCGCAACAATTCGGAGGCTGAGTTTGGAGACGATGAGCACAGTGTCCACGGAGACTTCAGGAGCCGGGCCGGCTCCAGCGCTACGCCCTGGAAACGAAGAGCGAGCAGCGTGAGGAGTCACGGATCCCAGGTCTTTATGTCGACACTCAACGTAAACGGGCGCCCAAACATCTTTGACCAGAACGGACTGCAGAGCCCCAAGTCCATATCTGCCTTCAGCATGGAGAGGATCAGGGAAGATACAGTAGATACAGTATGTAAAAGATTTGTTTTGACTTTAAATCTTTAGGTTCATGTTCTATAATCCGATGGTGCGAATTTTCAGATAGAGAACAGGGGTTAGTGTGCAGTAACACAATTTTTAAACAAAATCTCGGAATAGCACAGATGAGGTAAGGTATGATATGATAAGATTTACTTTATTGATACCCGTAGGGTAATTAATTCTCTGTATTTGACCCTCTGTCGATGCCAACTGGTCAGAATCCCCTGGCTGGAGGAATAACTAATTGTGCACATTCACAATTGTTGAAAGAGCAATGTTAAAGACTGTTCCCTCATCAAACACACACGAGGAGTTGGGTTTTGAGCCATTCACGCTTGTTTGAGTAATATTTAAGTCTTTCGTGGCAACTATTCAAAGTGTAGCGACACTTGCTCAAAAATTACTTCCCCAATTTCCCACCAGCTCCTTACATGACCAGGAAATGCTCTCCTTACCTAAAAAAAACAGCTCAGCTCTCCGAGTAAGCGAAAATATCAAAACAACAAGCCACGCGCCGATGACCGACAGTAGCCGGAAAAGCTGGGGTGTTTGTTTTGATGGCGAGCTTATGGCGAACCGAAACCTGAGCCAAGAGAAACTTATATAAGCTGTTTTATATTGTATTTTTTAGCAAACAAAATGTAATACATGTAATTCAAGAGTTACATACCTGATGCATGATATGTGGATGTGTCCAGTATCGACGTAGACATTAACCAGATTAAACACCTGCGTTATGACAGACAAATTATTTTATAGAACTCTCAATGTTAATCTTTGGGCTTGTGTTTTTGTTTTACAGACACCCTGGGGTCAAGAGGACGCTGGAGCCAGAACAGTGCACCCCTCGCCCTCCATTGCAGAGCCGCCTCTGGTGCCCAGGAAGAGAGGGCTCAGCTCTGTCAGCTTCTTCAGTGATGCCATGGACGGTTAGTAAAGCAAGCTCCAAAGTAATGCACAGTTTACGCCCGTGTTAGATAGGGCTGGGAAAATGTTTTATTTGTTTTTGTTAGATATTTATTTTATTTTATTTTTAGCTCTCTGCCCTCTGCTTAGAGTTTTAGTTTTAGTTTATTTATTTATTTGAGCAGTTAATCTGCTCAAAAGGAGTGGGCCGAGGCAAAAGGCTTATAAGCGCCCACCCCCAAAATAAAATTAACATTAACATTTAACAATCAAAGCAAGGAACGTAGTGCAAGGTAACAAATCAAAACAATCATAAACAAGGGAACACAGGGCAAAGTAACAACAAATAAAAAAGAATAATAATAAAGAACAATAATAAAGAAACAATAATAAAGAAACAACAGCAAAAGAATGTACTACAACACTCACAATATCTATATCCAGTCAATTACAATTAGACTATGACTACAAAGCACTATTTTAACTCATCCAGTTATAAATATAAAAAATCACAGATTTTTTTGGGGGGGAAATCGCCCAGCTCTAGTGTTGGGTCACTGCCTTGCATAGAAAAGCGTCATGATGATGAATTATGATTCAAATTAATTTAATGATATATGTGCAGCCTTAAATTACAGCGTGCAAGAGCTAATAAACTAGTTTTATATGTATTTATTTATGATGAACATAATATGTAAACCTACCAGGATTAGCCAAATGCCTTTAATCCTTAGTTAATATTTTATCAGTAAACGTTTTTAAAACACATTTTTTGTCTTTTTTCTCTTAGTTTCGCGTTTGTCATAGAAATAGTCAAATAAAAAAATAGTAACAACGTAATTCCTGTTTGTTTGCAGAACTGGAGGTGTCTCGACAGAAGTGCCACCCGCGCTGGTACATATTTGCTAAAAAGTACTTGATCTGGGAGTGCTGCCCCTGGTGGCTGAAGATGAAGCAGTGGGTGAAGCTGATGGTGATGGACCCTTTTTTGGACCTGGGCATCACCATTTGCATCGTCCTTAACACTCTGTTCATGGCCCTGGAGCACTACCCCATGACCGAAGAGTTCAGCACCATGCTGTCAGTGGGAAACTTGGTAAGCAGCGTTTAAAAGCAGTACCATGCAGTGGAAGTACTCCTCAAATTATTCCTATCTTATTGAAATATTATTGATTTATTCAAGTCCCCATTAGGTTTATGTAGAGGCTTCACCTTTCTGTATCATGGAATTAACCACATAGTATGATTGAGAGCAGTTATTTCTTTTTCTCCCAAAACCTTTAAATTTCTTTTTTTGATTATCATTGCAGGGGAAAGTAGTTAGATTATTTCCCCGAAGAAATATATATAATTTTGAATACGCCACCCTAAAATATAAATGATTCAATTAGTTTTGAAAACTTTCTGAACCCACTTTAAACGGGCAGGCTCCTGTTACTTATCAGTGGTTTGTTGTTCGTTAAATGGATGTTTAAAAGGAGCTATACAGGCTGTAGGATAGTGCCTCCATTGACTCTGATAATGCATCATGTGCACTTACTCTGCCTTGAGGTCAACCAGGGGCATGTTTATCCATTTCAGAGATTCTGCTTTAGGCTATTATCCATGTTAAGAGGGGAATATTTTTAGCATGGTCATATTCTCATTTGTATTTTTCCATCTCCCCCTGCTGGTAGTTTGAGATATAGAGGCCTGTAAAATATGTTTTGATCCTGTTTTTGCTGAATAAACCGTCACCGTTATCTCTTTTTGTTATTCCCAGGTGTTCACTACAATCTTTACTGCGGAGATGGTGCTGAAGCTCATTGCACTGGACCCTTATTACTACTTTCAACAGGGGTGGAACATCTTTGATGGGATCATTGTGTGCCTCAGTCTGATGGAGCTGGGCCTGTCCAATGTAGATGGACTGTCTGTGCTACGCTCATTTAGATTGGTAAGAAATACAACACTTCAATTACAATCAGTCTTAATATCTACACTGCCTCATGTGTTTGCATTGATCAATAAGAGAGTAATTTGACCGAACTGTACTTGTGTGTTTTTTTATTCTGGATAATAACCCCATTGACACTATCCTTGTGCAATAAAAACTGTTCATTATTACTGACTTCTCATTTGTCAGTTACGGGTTTTCAAGCTGGCGAAGTCCTGGCCGACCTTGAACACACTCATTAAGATCATTGGGAACTCGGTGGGCGCTCTGGGGAACCTGACCCTGGTGTTGGGCATCATCGTCTTCATCTTCGCGGTGGTCGGGATGCAGCTTTTTGGGAAGAACTACCAGGACTGTGTATGTAAAATCTCCATCGACTGCCAGCTGCCCCGCTGGCACATGAAGGACTTCTTCCACTCGTTCCTCATCGTGTTTAGAGTGCTGTGCGGCGAGTGGATCGAGACCATGTGGGACTGTATGGAGGTGGCGGGACAGCCCCTCTGCATCCTGGTGTTCATGCTGGTCATGGTCATAGGAAACCTGGTGGTAAGTGATCTGCTACACTTTTATTCATTCTTAAGTGTTTAACATATCAGACATGTCTGGTTAGCTATGATTAGTTAAGCTGCCAAATCCTGACACGAAAGATGACATTGCAATGTGCTTTTTGTGTCAGTCTCATATGGTATTTTTCATATGTCTAGAACTACCACAGTCATTAGCATGACCTGATCTCAGATTGTGTCTGGGACCTTTGAACCATCTGCTGCCCAAGTCATATTTGTATTATGTACAAGCTCAGAGCGCTTTACGACATCCTCATTTTGACGCGACTGTTTTATCCACATCTAATGAGCTAAGCCTTATCATACTGTGACCTGGGTACAACAAAAGCTCACCCAAGGCCACTCCAGTAAATCTTACTCAGAAAGACTAATGTAGCGGAGTTGACAGTATGTAATACTTTTGAGTTTTGAGCTTTGTGGTCCAGCTGCTTGTTTGTAAGCAAATATCACAACAACATCAGGAAAATTACACTTTTGTATGGATATTTGGCAAGTATCTATAAAAACTTAATTAGCTGAATATGGTTTAACGATGTACTTTGGAAATACTACACTGTATTGCTATTGTATTTACTATTGAGCATTGGGGTCAATGTGTGATTTTTCAACAACATAAATGTACAAATTGCAGTTTGATCATTGCTGTAGTGTCAAAGGTCAGAGAAGTACAGCTGGTTCTGGAGTGACACCTGCCTTGATCTCTGTTAGACAAGAGAGAGCGCCATATAAAACATATAAGAACTACATATGAATTGTGTAAAAGCTGTTAAAATAAGGATTATCCATAATGCTTAGGGGCATAAGGTCAAAGGGCATTCGTCATTAATCATCTGCTCGTATGCCCCATCTCTGACTGTGCACACAGACACATGTGATTCCACTGCGGCCTTAAGCCTATGGCATAATCACATTTGAACGCACATGAAGCCATATGTGACTGATATCGCTGCACAATGCCATCAGGGCGACACGATATGGATTTATACTCGTCAGCAAAACATGTGGAGTCTTATCATGTCGTGTCATTTAATCCAAAGATCACTGACCACACAGTTAGTCTGCCCACTGCATTTTCTACAGGATCCTGTTTCAGCTGTATCTTATAATTCTCTTTACCCGCCCTTGTTAGAAAGAAACCAATAAGTTAATCAAGCATCATCTGAACAAAAGTTGTACTTCTCAAAAAAACAAATACCTTTTTAACATTACTTCTTCTTCATTAACTTAATTTGCAGTTTAGTTGAGTTTCTAATCTAGTCAATACACTACTTTTGCAATGTCTCCACTACTTTTTGTCTAACCTTGAGTAGTTTTTTTCTACAGTGATCCAATAGTCATACCTCTTTGTATATTCAATATATTGTTATGTTGAAGCCGGACTTATATTTATATTACATTTTAATACAAATCCACTCAGGCTTATACTACACAGATGTACCTTTCTGTATCATAACAAATCAAACTCAATATTGTAAAATTATAGCAAAACCAAAAAAAGATCCTGTATGTGTGAACAGGTGCTGAACCTTTTCCTGGCCTTGCTGCTCAGCTCGTTCAGCTCAGACAACCTTTCCGCTCCAGAGGAGGACGGAGACTTGAACAATATCCAACTGGCCATCGCTCGCATCCACAGCGGCACCTCCTGGCTCTTCAGGAGTCTGCTGAACTTGTGCAACCGAGAACTAAAGGGCACTAAAGAAAAGGAAGTCTGCCATGGGAACAAGCTGGTTGGAAATCACTTGGATTGTAACGGGGGAGTTGTGGGTCATTTAGGAGAGAAGTACATCATCCCAGAGGAGGACAGCTACATGACCAACCCAAACCTGACCATTGTGGTGCCCATTGCTCCAGGAGAGTCTGACGGGGAGCTGGAGGAAGAGGACATCACCGACTCCTCAGAGGATGAAGAAAACCAACCGGTCAGTGCTAGTTTTTACGTTAATAACAAGGGGTCTTCCAATCAACCACCAAGAACTTGTAATTAGTTGCTTATATATTTACCTCTATACTTAATGATACTAAAAAGGCATTAGTCTTATAAAGCGCTTTTGCCGATGCTCAAAGTCACTTTACAATTTCATATATTATTCATTGGTAGTGGAACACGCGCATATACGACAGCTGCCCTGAAGTTGAACCTGCTAGTCTGTCTCACTGGCCCATCCGCCCATTTACATGCACACCAAAAACACGTATAAGCACGAGGGGCAAAGTGTCTTTTTTCTTCTTTCTGCTGTTTGGACCTTAGTAGTGCATTTCTGTGGCATATTGGTAAAAAACCTTGAATTGATTCCATTTTCTAGAGCTAATGAAAGTGAGCAATGGTATCATATCTACTCTATTGTATGGCTAGGGTTTTGGGGATAATGTTTACCAGCGATAGTTAATTATTAGCAAAATAAAAATGAGCATCAATTCTTTAAAATCTTAGTGAAATAGAGCAGATTTTTGTTTTACTATTCTAAATGATTTTATATGTGTGTTGAATGTAGTCAGTATAACACCCTTGCCTTGACCGGGCTGTGCACTGACAGTCAAAGTGCAGGTGGGGGTTTGTTGGGGCGGATGGCTCAAGTCTCTGTCTCTGGTGGAACACAGCTGTAGTCCAGATGTGGAGCGCGGCCCGGCTCAGAGATTAAAGTGGCACAAAGTGAGGAGAGCAGTCTGGTACACATGAGTCATTTTAGCCTGCTGCACCACCAGTATTACAAATCTGGTGACATGCATGTTTGTTCAGATTAAATTAGGGGTTGATAATGTAACATTTTAAAGACAAACCTCAAGACAGTAACAAGTAACTTGATTTAGTTCAATACAGTTTAGGGAATGTTTGCTGAGACAGGTGGTAATCCCATTTTCTGGAGATTTACGCTTGTTATTGGATTAGACCACGGCACACACAAATTTATAGGATTGGGGCCGCAACCCTGTCCTTTGAACTTTACTAAATATGCTGCGATTACCTGGTATCTAATCTCATCAGAGTTGTATTACAATGGTTGGTGATGGATGGCTGTGTTTTTCACTGCTCACATTGAACATTATGTTGTAACATTATGATCAGTGTGGGGTTAGCGTTTGATAAAAAATATTTTTGAGTTGTAATATTACTTTTCTTTCTTTCTAGGAGAAGGTCAGCATGTCTGAAGGCAGCACTGTGGATCTGCGGAAGCCTGGAGAAGAACAGGACAATCTTTCAGAGCTGGGAGAGGACAGCATGGATCCAGAACAGTGCTTCCCGGAAGGTTTGTAAAATGTGAAATTGAGCATAAAATATGACTATGATGTTTATTAAAGTCTGACGAGTATGCTTTTGCAGTGTGTGTCCGTCATTGTCAGTGCTGTCGTATCGACATCACTCAAGGCCTTGGGAGTGTTTGGTGGCGGCTGAGAAAAACCTGTTACCAGATTGTGGAGCACAGTTGGTTTGAGACATTTATCATTTTCATGATCCTGTTGAGCAGCGGTGCCTTGGTGGGATTTGGATTTATAGATTAAGATTTGTTTTATCTTTTTGTGACAATGATAACATCAGTGTTTTCCCACACAGGCGTTTGAAGACATCTACATTGAACAGAGGAAGGTCATAAAGGTGATGCTGGAGTACGCAGACAAGATTTTTTCCTACATTTTTGTGCTGGAGATGTTCCTCAAGTGGATTGCGTATGGATTTAAGAAATATTTCACCAACTACTGGTGCTGGCTTGACTTTCTCATTGTGGATGTAAGTTTAAATCATATCTGGCGTTTAACTGGAGCGTTGTATGTGTCTCACGTTTTCTGTTGAATCACAGACAGCCTAAAGTAGCTGCGTTTCAGCCTACGGCTCTGTGTGGTTCAGTATGACGATGGGTATGCTCGTGTGGGGTGTGTTGTGTGGCTGAGGGGTGCAGCCGAGTCTGACTACTCCTGTGGTTTCACCTGCATTTGCAGATTGCCACAGACCGCTCTATTGTTAGGGTAAGTTATAGTTAGCAGGTCACAGGTGAGTATAGACCCACAAATGCCTTATGTCTCTTCACTCGTAAGTACTTTTATTGTGATATAAAAAGCCATTCTCTTGTAGCCAGTATTTATCAAGTGATGCTATTTTAAAATTACCTTTCCACTACATGACTTTGGCTTTTATATCAGACACTCTCTGCACTGCTGAAGTTTATCTACAGAAGATAATGTGGAAACAATGACCTGCTGTGACTTTGTTACTTTGTTGACTTCCTCGGATTTTGAAAAGAAAGTGACACTTGACGCTGGGTTCTTTTTGCAAAGATATGACCTTAACAAGGGGTCTGTGTGAGTGTAAATTGAGTATCTTCTATAGATATATATCTATTGGTCAAATACATTTATAAAATTGACTTTTATAAAGAAATGCTGGACGTTGACAAATTGTACAAAAGCGTTGAATAAACAGAAATTGGAATTTTCCTAAATTTATTTCTGATTCTTTATAAAACTCACTCTATTTGATATATATACATATACTGTATGTATATATAGCGGAGTATGTGTTTATGTAGATGCATAAGTGCATACTGGTCTGTACTCATCATCACCCCTGACATAACTCGGTTTCTGTGAATTTTCATATCATTTCTTTCAGAAACCACCAAGGATCATTCAGCAGCTGAAAACCATTTTGTCTCCCATTAATCTAGAATAGAGTGGGAATCTAAAAAACAAAAAACAGAAACTTAATATAAACACCAAAAGCAAATATGAAAACAAGGATGTATTGTTCAGATGGTTTTGGTTGGCTGATAGTGCACATTAAAGTTGTATACACATGTACATGGAATGAAATTGCCATTATATCTTATTGTGTACATTTATGTGTCTTCCAGGTGTCCCTTATTAGCCTGGTTGCTAATTCTCTGGGATATTCAGACTTTGCTGCCATCAAGTCTCTTCGGACACTGCGGGCTTTGAGACCTTTGAGGGCCCTCTCCAGATTTGAGGGAATGAGGGTAAGTGCCACTGTTTATGCTTTATACTTAATACTGTGTGGTTTGTATACTGTGGTATTGTATTTGGTAATGATGGTCTTTCTTGCCCTCTATATTCAGGTGGTAGTGAATGCTCTCATTGGTGCAATCCCCTCCATCATGAACGTGCTGCTGGTGTGTCTCATCTTCTGGCTCATATTCAGCATCATGGGAGTCAACCTGTTTGCGGGGAAATTCGGCAAATGTGTGAACAGAACTGGCTTCATGCACAACGTTGCTTTGGTCAACAACAAGTCACAATGCATCTCTATGAACGACACACAGTTTTACTGGACTAAAGTTAAAGTCAACTTCGATAATGTTGGACTCGGCTATCTTTCCCTTCTACAAGTGGTGAGCTATTTTATGATACAACTGACGACGCTGCCACTTCTCTTGCACAACTTCAAGTGCAACACGTGTTTTTCCACTACTTAATCTATTCCTATCTCGAACATTAAGACAAACACTACACTATAGATTAAATGCACTTAGCATTTAGCAAAATGCTTATCATATTCTTGTACTCTAGCTATTTTAAGAAGCTCACTCTTATAACTGGTTTAACTCTGCTTCGTCATGAGAATAAATATTTCTTCCTGTTTATATTTATGTTGAACTATAGGCCACATTCAAAGGATGGATGGAAATAATGTATGCAGCTGTTGATTCAAGAGGAGTACGTATTTTTTGTTTTGAATGTCTGTAATTTAGTAAGTGATGAACTCACTAAACCATGTGTTTCAGGTGGAGGAGCAGCCAGTCAGAGAAATCAACCTCTACATGTACTTGTACTTTGTGATCTTCATAGTATTTGGCTCCTTCTTCACCCTCAATCTCTTCATTGGTGTCATTATTGACAACTTCAACCAACAGAAACGAAAGATAAGTGTCTTTGCAGCTGCTTTATTGAGCGTTGTTAGAAAGTGCATCTGCCTGATTTATTAAAAATAATTATTTAATTATGGTTATACTTAGGTGGGCAGGACATCTTTATGACTGAAGAGCAGAAAAAGTATTACAATGCAATGAAGAAACTAGGATCCAAGAAGCCACAAAAACCAATACCAAGACCTGCGGTAAATTACATTTAACAGGAATAGGCATATTGTTCTAAACAGGAGCACATGCAATAATAGAGATGTTATTTTCATATCCCAGAACATCATCCAGGGCTTTTTCTTTGACCTCGTGTCCAAACAAGCCTTCGACATAATGATCATGATGCTGATCATCGTGAACATGGTGACAATGATGGTGGAGACGGATGAGCAGTCACAGCGCACCGAGCGCATCCTCAACAAAATCAACCTGGTGTTCATTGTCATCTTCACCTCTGAATGCCTCCTCAAGATCTTCGCTCTCCGCTGTTACTTTTTCACTGTGCCCTGGAACATCTTCGACTTTGTGGTCATTATTCTTTCTATTGTCGGTAAGTGCACGTATTGTTTTAAAGGCCCTATACCTGATTTTCTCGCTTGTGGAATGACATTTGTTCTTCAGTATAGTGTAAAAAGCAGGTAAGTGACCGCTGTGCATCAAATTGTAGAGTGTTTATGCTGATCGTGAACTGGCAGGCTTCATGTTATTGTCTTGTAGTGAAACTGTTAAGAATTTGGATTTGAGAAATGTGTTTTACAGTGTTTTAGTCATCTTGTTAATTTACGGTTATAGTATAGTAAAAGAAGTACGGAAATTTGGAGATTACATTTGATAAACAACCTTGCCTTGTTTCCCATTTCAGGCATCGTTCTAGCAGACATTATTGAGAAGTACTTTGTGTCCCCAACACTGTTTCGAGTCATCAGACTGGCCCGGATTGGTCGTGTTCTTCGTCTCATACGTGCAGCCAAAGGAATAAGGACTTTACTGTTTGCCTTAATGATGTCCATGCCAGCACTCTTCAACATTGGCCTCCTGCTTTTCCTTGTTATGTTCATTTATTCTATCTTTGGCATGGCGAACTTTGCCTATGTGAAAAAACAGGACGGGATTGATGACATGTTCAACTTTGAGACCTTTGGGAATAGTATGATCTGCCTTTTCCAGATCAGTACCTCCGCGGGCTGGGACAACCTGCTCAGCCCCATATTGGCCAACTTACCAAACGAGTGCGATCCAAGCTTTATTAACACTGGCACCAACACACGGGGAAACTGTGGTAGCCCTTCAGTGGGCATTGCTTTCTTTGTCAGCTATATCATCATTTCTTTTCTCATTGTGGTCAATATGTATATAGCCATCATTCTGGAGAACTTCAGTGTTGCAACTGAGGAGAGCACGGAGCCACTGAGTGAGGATGACTTTGAGATGTTTTATGAAGTTTGGGAGAAGTTTGATTCAGAAGCATCACAGTTCATTGAGTTTTCAATGTTGTCACGCTTCGCAGACAGTTTGTCAGAGCCGCTGCGCATTGCTAAGCCCAACAAGGTCAACCTGATTGCCATGGACCTCCCCATGGTCAGTGGTGACCGTATCCACTGCCTGGACATCTTATTTGCCTTCACAAAACGCGTCCTGGGGGAGTCAGGGGAAATGGATGCTCTTAAACAGCAGATGGAGGAGAAATTCATGGCAACTAATCCCTCCAAAATTTCCCATGAACCTATTACTTCAACGCTGCGCCGCAAAATGGAGGAAGTCTCTGCTATTGTCATACAAAGATGCTACAGGAGACATCTGGTGCAGCGGCAGATGAAGCAGGCATCCTTCCTCTACAGACAGATCAACTACGAGACTATGATGGATCTGGAGAACGCCCCGGAAACAGAGGGGCTTATAGCTTCCATGATCCATCACTTTGGGCCCGTTCTATTAGAGGATATACAAACCGAGGAAGTGACAATGTCCTCTCCCCCATCCTACAACAGTGTGACCAGGTCAGACTCTCCAACAGAGCTTCAAGGCAACTATGAGGAAACGTTTCTTTGAAACTCTGCTCTGTAAATGGACATACAACATTATTTAGTTTTTCTACTTTATAGAAGAAATAGGATTTTTAGAAGACCAGTGGCAGACTGGATTTTTGTCCTGGAAACTGGAGAATGAAATGCAGTCAATGTCTAAGCCATGACCTGCAAAAATATGCTTTTTTTGGGCACTTACAGCGCCCAAAAATCAAAGTTTTATAAAGTTAAAAAACATAATAGTTTTTTATACAGTTAGCATCAAGGAAAAAATATTTAAATGTAAAGGAATGTGTGCTATATGAATTGGGCTTGTCAGTGTTAAACTATTATGTAATTACTTGTGTATGATTTAATAGCAATTAAAATGTGACAGGACTGTTTCTAAGTATAACAAAAGACATCCTGTAGTGAATCTAATTTATCACCACAGTACACTAAATAAACTATGTGCCTGATTTTGATTGTTGTCCTCACACTCTCAATCTTTCTGGTGATTTAGAAAATCAGATGTGCACAGATAACACTCAGAACTCTTTTTGTAACTACTGTTTAGGGATGCTATGTAACTCATTTATACATCTTTTTGTAACATATTTTATAGACAGTATATCATTAACCTGTTCTCAGAAAATGCCATGGACATAGTTGATTTATATTCAACAACCTGCATTTAAAGCCTGAATGTATGTTAACACAGTTAGGTCAGTACTCTGATGCATATTTAATAGCAATAAAAGTGTTTCCATATTTGTTTTTGTGAGTTAATATTAGATGTCTGAAGGTTATTTTGTGTCTTTATTCAGATTTTTTTTTTACAAACATTTTTAGTAACAACTTATTTTTAACGGTTGAATGAGAGAAAGCGAGTTGAATGTTGTTGGTTTTCCTTCTACAATCTTACAAAATACAAATAACATTTTAAAGTGCATGGTGTTAAAAAGGAAAACAATTCCATGTGTGAAATTCTGTGTAAAGATAAGAGATTAATCAAATCAAATCAAATCAAACTTTATTTATAAAGCGCTTTTCATACAAAAATTCATACAAAAATTAAAGACTTAAAGTAACCTTCATATAGATAAGTGTCATTGGTGTGCGCACAGAGGCAGTTAGCTGATGTGACCTCATTACAGACTGTAGGCAGTTAAATAAATCTCTCTCTCAGTCCGAGTATAAAAACAGGACAGATGTGTCCAGTTTCTGTCACTGTTGCCCTTGTTGGAGTGTAAACCTTTAAAGCACACATTTTTTCATAATGCGCACACTTGAAGCATACGCAAATAGTTTGATTTCATAACATTTTAGTTTTGCAAATGATGGTGGACGAAGCACTTAATTTTCAATTACAGACACAGGAACAACACATTTACTCAAGTAAAAGTATCAGATTAAAATTCTGCTTAAAGGACCTATAGGCCTATCTGACATTGTTTTCTTTCTGTAGGGAAACATTATATTTTTGCCCCATTAAAGTATGCTGTAAAAGTACTCATTTGTGAAACAATCAGCCTAATACGTGTGCATTGTATTTTGATTTGTTGATGTTGTGTATGGTCAACCCAAATAGTCAATATGTGAAAAAAAATCTTTTCGTCACATATTGACTCTGAAAGGCGACCATGACGGTAAAAATGCCTATTCCGTCACGTTTTGACTAAAAAGGTAAAACAAAAACAAACAAAAAATCCACTTTCAGATGTGCTTTAAAGGTACAAATTGAATTTCACACATTTTTAAACGATTAAAAGAGGTATATGTCTGGTATTTTTAATTGTAGAATTGTGCTGTTGTTTTTAAGCCAGGTTAAAATTCAGGACTGTCATTGTTTGATGTTTCATCGACGGAGGTCACAGTGAAGAATGTTGAAACCACAATTAAAAATACTTTTACTTTTAATCCAGTACAAAAATGTGGTATAGAAAGTACAAATACAGTCCGCTCTAAGACAAAATGTGTTCATCACAAATTTAACTTAAAGCTGGGTACCTGATTTTTGGTGTTGTAGAATACATTTATTTTTGCCACCTCAGAGTATGTTGTAAACACAGCAAAAAACAGACCTTGCTGTATTGTCTTCACCTAAAGTTTAATTGAGCAATGGATGATAGAAGTCTAATCTAAATTAGTGGAATTTCTCCTGGGGGTGGCCGCCCCTGCTTCACTTTGTCACCACTCAATGCTGTGTATGGGTGTGAAATGTGCATGTAATTACATTCTTTGAACAATTTGAATACACAGGAGGGACTGTGAGAGCTAGAAACAAGTTTGGGCCAACAAAACATGTCACTGTTGGAACAGGAAAAAACAGGTACCCCAGCTTTAAGTAAAGTAAATACCTAAAATGTGTACTTTTTAATTGTACTTGTAATGTTTGCTTAGTTACTTTCTTCCACCAAACAGTCGAAAGGGCAAAGTCCTGATAACCAGACGCTTGTTTTCACTGTCCTGTCCGTCATGAAATTTCGTGCCATATTTGAGTTTTCAGCACAGCTTTGACTCCTTTTACATTTTAGTTTTGGAGAAAAAAAAACATCAAGGGTGCCAATTTGGATTTAGGCCCAAAGAGATTTCCTCTGGTTGTCGGGGTAGTCAAATCCAACTCTGAGCAGCTGGGATAGAGGGATAATCTGTGTGTAAAAAAAAAAATCACTTGTTTTAATTACACACTCACAGACGCACGCAGTATCTCTTTCTCTCTGTCTCCTGCACATGCATGCACTCTATATGGAGCACTGTCGATATTTGCACACGGACATAATGCGCAGCCCCATAATGCTTGTGCACAGCAGTGAAAGATTAATAGAGTATGTTTCACAAAAGGGAAGAAAATGCGCTTTGAATTTATACGACAAGGTAATTGATCTGATTTTTAGCAGCATATGCACATGTGGCAGAGATTAAAGCATCATCAGAGGAAAACTTTTTTTTTTTTCAATATTAAAAAAGGCACTATGTGTAATTAAAAAAAGTACTGGCTCACAACAAATAATGTCAGCATAAGACAAATCCCCTATAGGTATTATTTATTGTCAAAGAGTATTTGGCTCCTGAGGAAGAAATAATATCTTGTGACCATAATGATGTTCGGTCTTAGCCTATTGTGTAGGTTACACAATATGGCAATATAAAGGTATTGTATCAAATGGATTTGTTGGAGGTTATTTATGTTATTGACTCAAGGGCTTCAGCCACAATCTTGTTTTACATCCAGGTGTATTAATTATAATTTCAATAAATCAACCAACAAAAGGATTTTCTTGACTTTAATGCTGACGTTTCCCCTCGAAACATGTAGCTTCAAATAGATTTACTGGAGGTTATCTATAATGTTATTGACTTAAGAGTTTAATTTCTTCTCAAGTCAGTCTTCAGTATTCTGTTTTATATATTTCTCTTTTAGTACACCTTATATGCCTGATATAGATAAATAACCTCAAAGTACACTGGTGTCCGATGTATTTAAAAAAAATCTTTTTTCCATACATTAGCTTTTATTTCTTTGTGAAAATACCGCAACATAGCAGTAGCCTAATATCATGGAATTATGCTCAAAAGTGTGTTAATCGCTGCACTTCAGTCATGATTCAAAAGTGCTTTATTCATGATGACTATTATTCTAATTACTAGAAGCAATACTTTGCAACATATTGTCACTGCTTTGCAGTGGATTTGAAAGTAAAATACTACCACCTCCAGGATTTGCGCATTACTACATTTTGTTAATGAAAAGATTGGATGGACGGTCTTTCTGTGGGGAAAATAAATACATGTGTGTGGTAATAGAATAGAATAGAATAGAGAGATTGAGGGATGGTCTCTGTTCTATTGTATTCTATTCCATACTTCCTTCCCCAGTGCCTATTTCCTGACATTCTTTCTGGTGAGCTTTTATTTGCTTCATGCTTTTAAAACCTGCAATGTTGCTGCAATGTGATATAGTATAGTATGTGATATACTCGTTACATGCGCTGTTGTTATTGTCCCGACTGGGCGGTGCTTGGTTCATGTCACTACAGGCAGCAGGTCCCGCTCCCCTCGCTTTACCCGATGCCACAAATTAAACGCCCACATCACTAGTTCAGCCACAGCAGCGACAGCGCGTTTCAGGAAGAAGTTGGCGCCTGAAGCTGCGTATGCAGTTAGCTGATATGCTAACAGCGACTATGCAGAATTATTGTTTTTAATTGTATTTACGCGAACCATTACTCTGGGTTTCCAAAATGAATGATATGGGTATGTATACGCGACTTTGGCTTGACAAAAATATATGTTTTGGTTCATAGTACAACGAACTACATGGCAAAAACAAATGTTAGTGAAGACTCACTAGGCCTCGACTAATCTCTGGAACAACTGTTTCCCCCTATCAGCTGGTGTCTTCCAGCCTACTCCTCATAGGCAGTATTGCTGCATAAATAAGGGCACTACTCTTACATTTACATCACGATCGTGGAAATAAAACTGATATAATAAATGTCAATATAACATTTGTTTAAACTGGACCAAATGTGTTTATTTTGTGTACAAGTAGTTCAAGAGTTTACAGAGCCGACACATAAAAAAGGCATTTACTTTAATTTTGCCATTGATAGACATTTCGTATGAAGGACACCTTCATGCAACTCATTAATGCACTTGGTAAACGAAAACAAATCTTCCCCTCATTGTAGAGTTCAACGTGCCCCTGTCCTCCCTGGCCCTGCTGGTGCCTCCGCTGCGCCTCATGTCCGCTGTGATGTGGGAGGTGGTGCGGCAGAGGAACACGCAGCACTACGGGCGGCTGGAGGAGTTTGTGTCCACTGTGACAGAGGTGGTGCCGGAGCTGATGAGCAGACGGGAGGGCAGGCTGTTGTCACTGGGGCTCAGGGCCAGGGTGAGTTTGTCCTACGTGGACTACTGTGCTGTTTCACTTCGTATTGAATTATTAGGATACTTCTTGTGCTCCAGCCTTGACCTTAAAGTGTTGTCAATTGTCTTTTAAATAGAAAGTTTGCGTCTAAGTAAAATTACCCATGAAAACTGAAAACCCCGCATTATTGTACAGTCAAGCATCCATCCATTTTCTTCCACCTTATCTGGTCATCACTGATGACCAGACTTCCCTATCCATGCACACTTCCTCCAGCTTTTCTATGTCACTCCAGCTTGTCTTAGGTCTCCTCTCAATAGGATGCACCTTCCTAGAGGTGACCTGGAGGCATCCAGAACAGAAGCCCGAGCCACTTCAGCTGGCTCCTCTTGACGTGAAGAACATGCAAAGGAAACTAATTTTGATCGTTTTGTAGCAATCTTGTCCAACATATGTTTTAATTACAAGTCCATTAAAGCAAACCAGACAGATTTTCTTGACCTAAAAGCTGACATTTCACTAAACGTGTACCTTCTTCAACGACTGGGTCAGTGACTGTGTGTGTGGGGTGTGCCCATGATGACACTGTTACTGCAATCTCTGCCCATTTCTGATGACATATTGTAGAGTATGACATCTTGCCACTCGTCCATGAACGCCAGATTTGTGTAAAGTACGACTTATAGTTGTCCCATCTACAGATTCCCCCAGCTCAGCGGCAGTACGTCGCAGCTCCTCCAGAGTTATCTCCAGAGTTGGGGCACTTGATTGTAGGGCTGGGCGATATGGCCTAAAATCTATATCATGATATGAAAAAATAAATATCACGATAACGATATATTTGACGATATAATTGACAATGGACGAATTACTTCAAAATCCCAGCCTCACGCCTATTGGGAAGATTCATTCAGTGATATTTTATTCTTTTCTTTTTTTTACGGCATAATTGTCTTCCAAATATGATCAACTCAAGCAGTTTACATCCTTCATTTCATATAACTTTTTCAGCACGTGTCCCCGTGTTCTACAGTCACCGTTTATGCTGCTCTGATGGAGCAGAGCGTAACATAAATTATATTGTGTCCACAACGATATAAAAAATTACAACGATATCAAAACATTATATCACGATAACGATATGCGATACGATATGGCCCAGCCCTACTTGACTGCGTTTCTTACCAGTGCTCTCCTCGGTCTGTTAGTTTAGGTGAACGGCCGTGTCTTGGTAAGTTCGCAGTGGTGCTATAGTCTTTCTATTTCCGAATGAGGGATTGAACAGTGCTCCGTGAGATGTTCAAATCTTGGGAAATCTTTGTATAACTTAACGCTGCTTTAATCTTCTCCACAGCTTTATCCCTGACCTCTCTGGTGAGCTCCTTGGCCTTCATGATGTTGTTTAGTGACCAATACACTCCGACCATAGCTCTGAGGCCCTCAGAGAACAGCTGTAATTATACTGAGAGTAGATTACACACAGGTGGCCTCTATTTAATGGTTAGGGCAAGGTGTGAACATTCTGCAGTCATTAGGAATGTTATAAAGGCAATTTAATGCACTCAGAAAATGCTGTATGAATACTTATGCACGCCCCACTTTTCACTTTTCTATTTTTTGAAAAATAACAGAATCATGTAGCATTTTGCTTTCACTTCACAGTTGTCTGTTACTTGTGTGTGAACTTAAGTAAAAAATTAAAAATACAATCTTTATGTTTAGGGTTGTAAATATTGTAATATTCCTGACGTCCCTAATTCATGATAGATTTAAATGATTTAAGTAGATAAGAATTATGTTTGTAGTCACTGTAATTCTTTTTTCCCCCCACAATTACAGACAACTCTTGAATTACTCCGTTCTGAGCACCCTGACGACCTGAAGGCTGTTGAAACCCACCTTAAAAGAATCAGATCGTCTTACATTGGCGAGGTTAGTGCACGTTGATTGCACATTTTCTAAACATTTATGTTATAACTTGCATTGGTATAATCATGTGTATAGACAAATGATCATGTAATTGAAGCACCGGAAGCAAACTTTATGAAACTGGTCCAAGGACTTATTGAGGATACTGATGGCAGGGAGCACTTTCTCAAGGTAATGTAGTATATTTAAAAGTGGATGAAAAATCATCAAAGATTGTGTTTTAAGCTGTTTTGGTCCTAACAGAATGTGTTTCCTGTGGAGTATGGTCCTGATTTTGACACCGCACTTGAAACTTTGGTTTGTGAATTTTTCACGAGACTTGAGGAACTTCTTCCAATACCAGATTTTAAACAGGTAACTAAAATAAAATGAATAGCGCATGTTTCATCTTTGATTTCATCTTTAAATTCATCTTTGATTTTAACATTTTCTCTGCCCCATCTGGGTTAGACTGCTTCATGGATCAGTGCTGCCCCCTCTGTCCTAGAGGAGTACATGCAATGTGTCTCAAATGGAGACGATCTGAAATTTCTTTTGCAGAGTAAGCAATGCCATGGCAAGCTTGTGAAGACCAGTGTTGGTATGTAGTTTTTAAAAATATTTTCTGTGTTTAAAATAGATAAAAATATTATGAAGATAACAAATTGTTCTTTACAGCTCCATTTCCATCAGATGACCTCCTGATCCCCTCGCTCTCGCTGCCTCCATCATTGGAAGTTGCGATTGCTTCACACCCGAGTGCTTGTGATGACAATAATGATGTTCCGCAGATTGTCATTTTTGATGAAGAGCTTTCCACAAACCCCTCCACATCAACAGACTTCCCTGAATCACCAAAAAGGTCGGACCTGTCTTTATCTCCTCGCCACTCACAGCAGCTTGGGCTGCATAAATGTCCTGAGTGTGATAAATGTTTCAAGCACCACTCTGTCCTGATGGAACACCAGCGAGTTCACAGTGGCCTACAGCCGTACAACTGCTCTGAATGTGGAAGGGCCTTTAGAACTGCCACTCTGCTCGCAGGGCACCGGCTTCGCAAATGCAAGAATGCTGCCTACATTTGCATTAAGTGTGGAAACAGTTTTCCAACATCACTGGAGAAGTTTAGACATCATTGTCCCAAACGAGGTCGTAGCCACAACTGCGAACAGTGTGGGAAGAGTTTCCAGAAGTCAAGCAGTTTGAAGGACCACCTTCTCACCCATGTTCAGAGTCGCTTCTTCAAGTGTAGCCACTGTGGTGCTGGCTTTTCTGGGATAGGGGACCTCAAGTATCATCAACAGATAGATCACGACAAGCCCTATGAATGTAAGCAGTGTGGGAAAAGCTTTATCTCCTCAAAGAGTCTGTCTAAACATCAACAACGTCATGAAGAAGTTGGTGAATTCGATACAATGAACTTAATGAGTGGAGGAAAACATAGAAATAGCAGCTCAACTCATTGCACACAATCAGTGTCTTTTTCTCGAAAAACGGTCAAAAGCGTTTACCAGCGTGGAAGAGTAACGCACAACTGTCCCCTGTGTGGCAGGAGCTTCAAATATCGCTTTGAGTTTTTGGAGCACCAGAGGTTTCACACTGCTGTGAAGCCATACAAATGCTCCCAGTGCGGAAAGGCTTTCAGAACTGAGGCGCACCTGTCAGGCCACAGGAAGAGAAAGTGCACAAACGCAGCTCATATTTGTACTAAATGTGGCTGTCAGTTCAGGTCACTGCATGAACGTGTCAGGCATCAATGCGTGCAGCTCCTCACAAAATACGAGTGTTCCCACTGTGGAAAGACGTTTAAGATGGCACATTTACTGAGGAACCATCAGCTGAATGAGCACCAGCTCCCCTACAGCCCCAATCACCGCTTCAGGTGTCGCTACTGTGATGAGACCTTCCCCGGGATCAGCGAGCTCAAATACCACCAGAGAGTGGACCACGAGAAGCCCTACCAGTGCCAGGAGTGTGGCAAATGTTTTCTGTCGGAGAAATGTTTAAACAACCACGAGCTGCGGCACAATGATGAGCGTCCGGAGAACTGTGTGGTGTGTGGGCGTGGCTTTAGGAACCGTTACGATTTAAAACAGCATATGCGCACGCACACAGGAGAGCGGCCCTACCAGTGCACTCACTGCTCTCAGTGTTTCTCTACAGCTGGCGGTCTGAGGAGCCACAGTAGAGTGCACACCGGAGAGAAGCCCCATGTCTGTCCTGAATGTGGGAAGGCCTTCTCTCAGATGGGAGCAATGCGCACCCACAGACTCACACACACGGGCGAGAGACCGTTCAAATGCACCGTGTGTGGGAAAGGTTTCACCATGGCACATAAAGTGACAGTTCACATGCGCGTCCACACGGGGGAGCGCCCCTATGTCTGCTCCCAGTGTGGAAAGGCCTTTTCAGATGGAAGTGTCCTGAAGCAGCACATGCTCAATCACTCAGGGGTTCGGCCGTACCACTGTCAACTCTGTCCGAAGACCTACACCTGTCTGCACCACCTGAGGAGGCACCTGAAGAGCCACTCCAGCGTGACCTGAGGGAAAACTTCTTATCCAACAACAGGCGACATTACTGTAAAAGACAAGGGCAGTGGGATTGATTAAAAACTGTGAGGGCAACAAAAACACACAACTATCAGGGACATGATGTCTGCTATTGATTTGCGTGAAAGTGGGATTTGAACTTGATCTGTGAATACTGTTGATACTGATAAATATTTTTGGAACGTTTTTCTTGTGTTGGGTCTTTAATATACCCCACAGAAACCCTGCTTTTATATATTAAAGTAATAACTGCATTGAGCCAAAGATAAGGCCTTGTACATCATTAAGGTATTACATTTGATTCCAACAAGCATTCAATCTAGAAAATGTGAACATATTGACCATAAATGATCATATTGACATTGCTTTATTTTTTTATTCCATTTATCTATCAACATTACACAAAATAAAAAATGCATTAAATCATATCTTGTTTTGTCAAATCTGCCAGCTTTTCAATTTTGCTGAAAAATGTTGCCCATAGTGTCTATTAAATTAATTTCTTAACCATTCAAAGTTCCCCTCATATATACAGTATATATAATATAAGTGTTTTTTATTATTGTGACTGTTGTATTTGTTGTATAGACACAGTTATGCAATTAGAATTCTGGGCTGTGTTTGTTTCCTTCGGCCGTAGGCTTTATTTGATTGGACTGCTCAGGTTTAAAGACGGAGAAGAGCTGGGAGTGACATGACCTGTCATTTGGCCTTCTACACCTGTACTCAAACCACAATGTTGGGGGCCGAACAGCGCTCTGCCATATGTGCAGCAGTCATGGGATGCCCAAAGTAGAGCCCTCTAGCCGGTTTCCATTGGCTTCTTACTGACCTGTCACACATTGCTAAAGTTGGGACTTTTTTACTGAAAGTTCAACAATAATCCTGCATGATTCTAAGATCATATGTGACCCAGAGCTGGCATTAAGTTTCCAAGCCAAAATAAAGGTGTTTGTTGCACAGGTATGACCTTTGCTAAAAGCACCCACTTGAATGTTTCACTGCATTGATGGTCATTGGTCTGTGGCCCTCATTAGCAAATGCACTTCAAAATGTGGCCCATATAAGACAAAGAAAAGGGTTGGACACCCTGAACAGCAGGAATCTAAGGGTTTTTTCTAATTCTTCTGAACTAATGGGGATCAAGTACAGGAATTAAGTCCAGCTCATTTCACCTCATATACATAATTTACACTGTGCCTCATCCAGTTTGCAATTTTCTTTCACTAGCACTAAATACTTTCAATATTAGACAACTAATTCACGATACAACCTTTTCTATCAAATTTAAATAGTTGGGTTTACCTGTTTTGCCCTCCCAGTCTTTGATATACCCTGCGCCGCTAATCCTACCCCGTAAGCGAACCCCCACCATGTGGACCACAGAGCGGAGTGAGGTCATACCGTTACAGCCACACTCTGCCATTAATGGTTTCCATGCGCGCACAATGAACTTTTTGCTGGAAAACCATTTCTCTTTTTTTGCTCTTCATGTTCTATGTTTATGGTTCAGCTCAGTTAGGCGTAAGAATATTTCAGTCATGTGTAATGCATCACACCAAGGTCATTCATGGCAATTGCAAACAGTGAGCAACAGCTTGTCAGTTTCCATGTTTAGTTTTGTAGTCCCATGTCTGCACAATAGCGCTGCTGTTTCAATATTTCTGTTCTTTCTGACTCAGATTCTTCTAATGCTCACTGAAGTCTGTGGGAAGTCTGTCTGCATCCTGACTTTCATCTGCTTGTACTCTTCCTGTGATGTCTTTCTGCTGTTTTATCTGCAGCAGTTCCCCCAGGTTAAACACTTTGTTATTTCCACCTGCTTAATTTCAATGCAATGACTGCCATGGTCCCATAAAATGCATGTGGCTCTGGTGAAAACTGGAAACTCTTCTGTGACTAATAATTTCCCCTTGAGATTTATGAAGGAATGCATTCATAATGCCGACTGGTATTGAGACATCTTTGTGCTAAACTGTGTTAAAATGCAAATGAATACTTGCAACACAATTTATAGACAGCTAGACATTTGCCAAGGATCCTGCAGATTTACGATGAGAGCCACTTTTAAACACAGATCATTACCAGATGTCACCCCCTCTGCTCTCCCTCCCTCACTCCATCCTTCCTTTCCCCTCTCTCTCCCTCACTCCCTCCCTCTCTCCATCCTTCCTATCCCCTCTCCCCCCCTCAGTGATCTCAGTGGAAAAACTGAGTCCAGGCCAGTGCCTTTTCTGCAGAAACCCACCGTTTAAAACACAAACAAAAAACAACATCCACGGCAACCGTGCTGCACCCACCCACGCCAACACCTTGCCAGATGACTACTTTCCACCCCTTCCTCCCTCTTCATCAGTTTCTTCCATGAGGGAGCCTTAACGCAACTCGTAAACTACCTACAAGTTTCCTCCATCATGTGGCCTTCATGGACGCTAGATGGCACTGTGTCTCTATCGCTTTAGCGCACAGAAATGTAACATCTCCACGCCTCCACTTCTGTTGCTTTTATGATCAGCTCAGGACTGGATGCCAAAGTAACCAGATGTAAGCGAACACCCCCTTAAAAATACCTCCAATGTGCCTCAGCTGCTTCTTATTAAGTTTTATATTTAAAAAAAATACACTGTTGTTCATCTAATTCAGCCTCAACATCCAAGTCAAACGCACTATAAATGATGCTAAAGTCCTAATTTGCTTCTGACATCGTTCGTGTCTTTTACCGGTTAATGTCAGACCAAAGCCACTTCTTTGCGCATCCTCATAATTATTATCATATCTCATTCTCCGCGGACCCCTTTTATGGGAGAGATTTGTGCAGCTTTTGACCGCGCGCGTTCCCGTTCATAGTTTCTCCCCTATGCACGTGAACTCCTCCCTCTCCTCCCCTCCTCCCTTCTGGCCGTGCGCTGCCGTCCTCCTCTGCGCGCTCTGGTCCTCGCCTCGGAGTTTTACTGCGGTGGAGCGCTGGATTCTTAAAAGTGACTGAATCTGTTTAACGGTACCGGGGCTTGGTGCCGGTGGACTCTGTGGGTGTGCTGGAGTGGCTGGGGTTGTTTCTCTTTGTTTTGTAGTTTTTGGGGGAAAGTTTGAGCATGGAGACCCTAAGAAGTCTCCTTGGACTGCTGTGCGTACTCCTGGCTGCATCTCAGGCGCAGGTCCAAAGATCCAGATTTGCGGGTAAGTTTATTAACAATTACAAGAATATGGGAAAGTCGCTTTATATTTTAATTTTATCCTAACTTTGTCATCTTCATCACCATTAGGCATTTAGTTGTGCAGAGATGTGTTTGTGCTTAAACTGTTTGCCACCGATTTTGTGAAGTGTCCAGATGTGATGTATTTTATTGATGTTCCCATGAGAAGAAGAACTAACTGTGAGTGGGCAGTGTGGAAGAGGATGGTGGGTTAGCACATCCTTAGCAGGCCTTATCTGAACAAGAGCTTTGTAATAGATGTCAGATGTCTCCATCACCAGTAAACCCAACCTCACAGTCATGATTGTGCTGGGAGGTGTTCAGGCCTCAGTGGTCTGACAGGAAGTAGGCCTGCACCTGTCCTTATACAAACTTATTGAGGCCTTGGTGCTGCAGCAGGTCATACTGATGTAGAGTGATGACACTAAACAGCAGCTATAAACGTGTCCTTGTCTAAAGAATTACTCAGTTTTGTCGTTATTGTTTTGTTTTGCACAGAGTGTCCTGTTGACCTCTTCTTTGTACTGGACACATCTGAGAGTGTGGCCCTACGACAGAAGCCCCCTGAATTTTATATAAGCCAGATCAAAGAATTCACCAAGATGTTCCTAGATCAACTCAGAGACATGTAAGCCATTCGCAGACACTGCACATGTTTACAGGCAATTACCAAAATCATTTCCTGGTGGCTTAACCAAACCACATAATACCACCGAGCTTACAGTTACCCATATGACTCTTTACCCTCAATATAATGTAAGCCGTACAGTCCTCAAAAACAGCTGTGTATGTTTGATATCAGCACAAATACATGTATGGAGTTTACAGATCCATGCAGGTGTGATTACTAATTTCACCAGACTATATTCTTTAAAAATGGGGAAAAGGAGGAACTTGAATTATTTTTGCATACATCACATTAGAATGAATAACTCTCACTTGTATTATCATCATCATCTATATCTCACATGTTTCTAAGTTTAAAGGAATAATGAACCTAATCCAGCATCTGAAATAGTTTTGAACATAATTTGACTATATTTTTTCTTTATCCTACAGTCGCCATCGATGTGACCGGTACCTGACCTGGAACTCCGGAGCCCTACACTACAGCGATGTGACTGAGATGGTGGGAGAGCTGAAGGCCATGAGTACAAACAAAGACCAACTCAAGAGGGACATTGACGGCATCAAATACATCGGCAAAGGCACCCACACCGACTGTGCCATCAAAAGGGGCATTGCAGAGCTGCTTGTTGGGTAATGTCTACGTGCAGTAATTGATAGAGCTCTGAATACTTACTGTACATAATAAAAATACAACATTGATAATAACTTTTCGTTTCCTGACTACAGGGGGTCCAACTATCATGAGAACAAGTACATTGTGGTAGTGACCGATGGTCATCCTCTGACCGGGTACAAGGAGCCCTGCGGAGGTGTGCAGGAGGCCGCCAACGAGGCCAAGCAACATGGAATCAAAGTGTTCGCTGTGGCAATTTCACCTGATCAGGAGGTACTTTCACATACACTGGAAACTTCAGTGTTGTGCATCTGAGTATTGTATTTATGCTTTTTATCCAAATTCCTGTAGGAGTGTGTCCTGACCCTGTTCACTGGGGTGGTCTAGGAGGGTGCAATTATGCAAAGGTGGCACCAGGGCCGGACCAAGTCGAAGGCTTTAAGCTAAATTTTCATTGATAATCAAAAACTTTATTCTGTTCAACTTGAATGTATACATTTTTGCTTGTTTGTAGCCATTTCCCCTTTTTTTAAATTGAGATGAACTTGGCCTTCACTGCACTGGCTCAGTCCCTCTTTGTGGTGTGGGACGTGGGGTGTCCAATCACATTGCTTTGCCCCCTGACCGCCAGTAGACAACACTCTTACTGATTTATAAGGGCACTTTTTTTGAGTGTCCTTGAGGTGACACTACCATGGGACCAGGCCACATGGTTAAGAATTTCTGGTCTCAACAACTGATTAGAATTAGATATTTGCTCATACAATACAATACAATACAACTCCATGACCTCAGTCTGTACCTGTGTCAATTTGCCAACTGTCAGTATCATAGACAATAGGTTATCAACATCTTTATAGCATGTTTTACTGAATGTTAAAATATCTAATGTTTTGTCAGGACACCAGGCTGTCAGTGATCGCCACAGATCAAGCCTACAGACAGAACTTTACTGCAGCCGACGACGCCAGGTCAAACAACCAACATTCAACAATTAGGACCATCATTGACATGATTGTATGTATCGTGTATTACTCTCTATAAATTGGGCAACATCTAAACTAATTTGTGAACTTTTGCTTTGTTTGTAGACGAATGAGACAAAGGATGTGGTATGTTGAAGACTTCTCGAATTGTATTATAACAATTCATTATTGACAAACATTACATCATGCCATTACTGTTGCTAATGTGCCTTTCTCTGTGCTCTTATTTTAGTGCTGTTCATTTGACTGCAATGTAAGTGCTTTATTTAGATATTTTTTACTAAATAGCACGTTCCAACTTCATCATTACATTAATCTTTATTTTATTTTACAGGCACTTGGTGGACCTAAAGGTCCAGGGGGTGACAATGGCTTGAAGGTAAGATAACTTTAAGATTTCTGTAATTATTCACTGATGATTTTTTATGATGCTGATAAAATTTTGCTTTGTAATCACAGGGAGAAACGGGTCGACCTGGAATGCCAGGAGAGAAAGGAGATATTGGAGCAATGGTGGGCATTCTCACTTGTCTGACATACAGCCAATTTAATATACAATGCAGCATATGTTTTCTAATGAAGCTTATTATCTGTGTTTTAGGGCAGCATTGGAGATCCAGGTCCTGTTGGTTACAGTGGAATGAAGGTACGTCCCTATGAGGAACTTAAAACACCTCAGTCTAAAGGTCTCCAATCCAATTATTATGCATTATAATTATTGGATTATCAACAACGCTTTGCTGCGAGTGCTTGTGGAAAGCTGGTGATTACAAAGAGCATTTTATTTTGTTTTGTTGGAAATACATCAAATTCTTCATTGCTGTTCTGTTTTCACATTTCTTAAATGTTCAGAATGCCCAGAACTAAGGTCTAGTGACCAAAGTGGACATAAAGAAAAAAAAATGATATTTTGTTTATGTGTTTACAGGGAGACCGTGGTAGCAGAGGACATAAGGTGACACAAACTCTCACATTTAAATTGGTTTAATGCTTTGTTTAGTGCAATAATGGATTGTTATCAACGTTCTTGGTGTTCTGTGTTAGGGTGAAAGAGGACACAAAGGCTACAAGGTGAGCTGTCTTGTATTTCCTCGTTTTTTATCTATAAACGTTTCCCCGCAAATCACTCATCATCCACTTGTTTCTTTTAGGGAGACAAAGGCCAGGGAGGAATAGATGGAGTTGATGGACGCAAGGTAAACAGATCAAATCAATGATGACGCAGTGCAAAATGACAAACCTGTAACTTGAAACATGTTTTGCTCATCACTAGGGAGAGCCTGGTTTCGCTGGCCTTCCTGGTTGTAAAGGGTCTCCTGGGTCTGACGTGAGTACCCCTTTCAATATCATTCCCAATAAACACGTATTTTCTTCCCTAATGTCGTTCACTAATGGAAGGACTGCAACCCAACTGTTTGATTTAAAGGAGAGGTATTGACTTTGAATTTTGAGCATATTACAACGTCTCTTCAAAACCATACTATATCTGGAGTTGTTCTCTGAGCTAGTGTTTGAGAAATCTTTGAATAATTTCCGGTGACTATTCATCAGTGTCTGTTCTTAGTGCCGCAATGGCAACTTATACAAGGCCCCTCCTTTTTACCCTGAGCTCCCCCTCCTTTGCTCCCCTTTGTAACCAGGAGGCTTTTTCCTTACTTTCCAATTTCATGTCCTGACAGAAAACTACAGAGGTTTGAAGGCTTTTTAGATCAATATAGTATTTTCTAGCCAACACAGTGTAAGATAGAGATCTAGATGTGAAATTATTCCAAATACATGCAAAAATACCCTCTCTTTAAAACTATTGACTGAAATTAAATTGCAACTTTCTGCACACATATTGTTCCTATCAATTGTGCGCCTATTACACACATGCATGTTTACAGATTAGCCATTTGCTGTGGCTACATGTCTAGGAATGCCATGCGTGTGTTGGTTTGGGGCCCGGGGCCACTCAAACTCCAGGGTCTTTAATCACACTTGGGTTTACATTCCCTCTGTCAGACTGTATAAATGAAACGATGTAGTTGTCTTGTTAATAAACACGTGCTTGTGCGTTTATATCTTCTACAACATACACACTCACTTGTTGTGTAAGTGCTCAGACTTTCCTGGTTCTGTTTGGTTTGTGTTCAGGGTCTACAAGGAGAGCCTGGACCAAAGGGAGACGCTGGTCCTTACGGGCAGAAAGGTTATAAGGTAAACTACAAAATTAGCTTCAAAATTTGATATGATACTAGCCTCACTGTGTCTTTCCTGATCATGACAATCACCGATGGGAAAAAAGGACTGCTTTCTTTCTAACATTAATAAGAGTGAGCGATCAAAAATATTTTGATATTTTATTTATTTATATAACCTTTTAAGGGTAACTACTAATATCTGCTTCTTCTGCGAGTTCACACTTCACTGTGTTTGGTTCCATCCACCTGTCTCTCACTCAGAGAACCTTAGAGGAGAGTGTAGAGCTGTGGAAAAACGTAATTTTACAATATCTAGTTTTCTCCAAATGGGCAGATTCACACACAACAATATGTGATTAGAATGATTTCTTTGGAAAGATGTGATGAAGGAACAATGATGATGCTGAGAGCATGAAGCCGAGAGTAGGAAAGGAGATGATGTAGGGAGAGCAATGTGATCAGCAGGTTTAGATGAGGGAAACACGATCTATATGGACTTACTATATCTGCTAGGTTCAGACATTGTTGCTGGGTAAAAGGGAAGTGGTAAGGCGTCATTGAAGGATTGGTGGTTGTACTACTTTCCCCCAAACAATATCACAGATGTTTTGGTTGATTGATTGGTTGAAATGATAACTGATAAGATTTATTACAGGGTGATCCTGGAAAGAATGGTGAACCAGGACGTCCTGGAAACTACGGCCCACTTGGACCACAGGTAGGGTGATGCACAGGTAACAATCGGTAACAAAAAAGCAGATAGAACTGTTTGATTGTAACATGCATTTTGTTACAGGGAGATCGTGGTCCTCCTGGAGCAAATGGGGACAAAGGTGAACGCGGTGATGATGTACGTTTCTTTTTTGGACACTTTAATAAATGTAATGTGTGCTTGTACAATCATCTGCTATATTTGTGCTTTTCAGGGTGAAACTGGAAAAGATGGCCCTCCCGGAGAGAGAGTAAGGACAGTTGCTTTATTTGAGTGACAGTGTTTGTGTGAACGATGCCAGAGAGTCACGTCTGTGTTTACATCCTTTTAGGGTCAAGTTGGAGAGAAAGGGGAGCAAGGTGCTCGTGGAAACAGAGGCCAAAGAGGAGGGATGGTACATGATTAACATATATACAATATTCAATAAACATGCCCTGAAATGGTAACAAAACAACAACATTGGTTGGCAGCAGCATTAAAACTACACACACATGTATACATTTGATGTAAAACATTGCTTTTATGTTCTTTTATGGAATGGAATGGAGGTTTATTGATATAGCGCTTTTCACATTACACAAGTCACCCAAAGCGCTTTACAGTAGTGTCGGAGATTTGTTCTTCGTTCACTCCATACACGGTGGCGATAACTACGTGTGTAGCTTCAGTTTCTCCTGGGGTAGACTGACAGAAGTGCTGTTGCACTGACAAACACACATTATTCATCACTATTGTACATGTTTTTAGTGGTATGGAAAACAAGAGTACCCAGAGGAAACCTACGCAGACACGGGGAGAACATGCAAACTCTACACAGAAAGGCCTCATCTGGGGATCGAACTCGGGACCTTCTAGCTGTAAAGCACAAGCGTGAACTAATTTGTGTTATTTATACTTTTTAAAATATATTTTAGGGTGAGCCTGGACCCCGTGGAGAGCAAGGAAGAGAGGGCTCAACTGGCCCCAACGGAGACCCTGTAAGACACACTAAATTGCTGATATTGTGCCTTTACAAGCCAAGCTTTAGCATTAGCTTATTTAGGATCCAGAGGCACAGTCCAAAGCAGACACCCTTTTTCTTTTGGGCAGCATCCTTTTTTTCCATTCGGAAAAACATTTGGTTCATTGTGCTTGTTCAGGGGCGTGCACTGGGCCTCAGCCCAAACAGAGGCCCACCTGGCGGCCGCCCCAGAGCTGCCCACTCCCTTTAAGCTTCATGTCCTCCAGCTCGTTCCCAGAGTTTACTTCTCCGGGGAATACATCTACAGTCAGTCTTTCCTCTCTGACTCACTTCTTCTCTCCAGCTCCAGCCAAAGCCTCACTATGGTTTTCTTAATAAGGCTCTAGGCAGTGTAATAATAATAATACGTTACAAGCATTAGTTGTGGTTACCTCCGTGATGTCACAAGTTTCAAAGGCTCTTTTGTGCTTCAGAACATCAGCTCTGAATAAGCAGTGAACGTATAACCAACAAAAAACATGGAATAACTGACCGTTAGGACCCACCTTAAATAGTGTGAGTCAGTTAACGCTGTGTCCTCAGAAAACACCATCAGCATCACTACAACAGCAGCAGAGGTGCAGTGAAGCTGTTGCACTGTAGTGAAACATGATCACTGCTCACGTTGGACATCTCTGAATAAGATTGTAAATGTAGATTTTGAAACTATGCCCAGATTGGAAACTGTACTGATAATAAATGGGAAGTCATGGGAACATAGTGGTTTGTTCCATTTTAACTGTGAGAAGAAATGGCTTTCATTGAAATGTTAAGCTCATTACAAACAGCAGCTGCACTCAGCTGTCGTCAGCTGGAGACAATGCCAACACAAAGTTCAGAGGACACAGTTTTCAAATTTTGTTTTGTTGAGTTCGTAGTATTAAAAGCGGTTAGATGCTAATTTTGTTGGACATTGAGCAACATGACATTTCTGTACAATGCGTATTAACACAATAATCTAAACACAGGGTGAGCCTGGCAAAAAAGGTGCTCCTGGCTACAGAGGCGACGAGGGCCCCCCTGGACCAGAGGTGAGTCCAAAATGACACTCACGCTGCAGTTATTGTAAAATAAATAAGTAACTTTCTCACTATTTTTTGGCTGCTGCACTTACATTATGTAATTGTGTAATTTCATTGCTCTCCCAGGGACCCAAAGGGCCGAGAGGAATCAAAGGAGCTCCAGGAGACAGAGGAGTGATGGGGGAGCGGGTGAGGGCGGCAGCCATATTGTGTGATGAGTATTGTTCAGATGTGACACTGATGTCTGACTCTGTCTCTTAGGGAGCAGATGGCGCCCCCGGAAACGGTACTGTAGGTTGTCATGGTTTCCAGGTATGTTTCATCACTTTATTGTAAACATTTCTGTTGATTGTTCTGAATTTAGAAACAAGTACATTTGCTTCTTTCAGGGATATCCTGGGCAACGCGGAGACCCTGGCGAGCCTGTAAGTCATACTAAAACATTTAATCTCCCTGAATTAGATGGATAGTGCAGAATAACATGGGTTTTGTTGTTAAAATAGTTTCGAGATAGCCCTGATGAATTGTATTCAAATAACAGATAAATCAATTTCTGAGTCTCTCTTCTTTTCCATTTCATCTTGTGGTGATCTCAGGGCGGTAAAGGAACTCCAGGTCCAAAAGGAGACAATGGAGAGCCCGGAGATCCAGGCCCAGACGTAAGTCTCTTTTTTTGTTGACCCTGTTCCTCTGTCTTGACCTTTTTTAAACTCATTTGATGAGTTTGAATCCCTGTTTGGACTAACAGGATGTGAGTCACACATCTGGTATTATCTCACCATTTCAATGTATTTATTTTTCGTTTCTTTTTGTTACTTTTAATGACACAATTTCTTATAGTTTAAAATATACTTTTACTGTTCAAAACTTTCTTTTGCATGTTTCTCACACTCGCGCTCTGTTTTACAGCTGGAAATGCCTTCATGAGTAAATGAGAACACTTGTGTGTGTCTGTGTATGTGAGACTTTGGGACATTGAGCTGAAGCAGCTGTGTATATGCCGTTGTCATGGATACGAGGAAATGAGCTGAGGAGATGAAGGGTTTCTTTTTGTCTCTATGGTGTGTGGCCACTGTACAGCGACCATATAGTGTGTCACTTTAACACTTTACCCTGGCTTCAACTCAATCGTGTTCGGTGACCTCTTTCCCTCTCTGCACAACCCTCACGTCTTTGTAAGCTTTAAATCCACAAGGTCAAAAATGTTTGCAACTCGTCGAGGTTTTGTATTTGCAGAGTGCACGATTAGTTGCAGCTGTCCATAGACTTTCACTGGAGATTTGAACTCCAAAACGATAAAACCAGTCTCCTCATTGATCCCAAACTTTTAGACCCTTAGGCCTCAAATTGGTGTCAAGATGAAAAGTAGCTGCTATCAAAGAGCCGATTTCCTTGCTTTCCAGAAAGATGTGCTACAGTGCCACCACCCCAACAGGGTAAAAACAAAGCATTCCTTGTCCCCATCTGTTTTAATTTTTTAGAAGAAAGTTTAATTCCTAGCTTCATTCTTATTTTATTTTGGAAACATCCAAATCCAGTAATGCTAATTTAATCTAAAAAGGTACTACAAAAAAAGGAAGAAAAATATGGACATACAGTACAATATGTCTGTGTAAGCTCTCAGTCGTACAGGAGTTGTCCATCTTCAATGAAGGTACTTGAGTCATCTTCTGTTCTCAGTAGTTGAAGTCTCGAACGAAACAAGTATTACAGAAGAGACTGTATCAACACCGAAGAGAAAGCACAAGCGGCCCCCAGTCGGCTGTGCACCTCCACCTCAAAGCCTTCAACCACTCCTTTGAGGACAGGGAGGTCAAATTTTTTGCTAAAGAAAAATATTGGGTTGAACGAGGAGTAAAAGAGGCTATTTTTGTCAAGAAATAAAATCCCTCCATGAATGGTGGGCTCAGATTTTATCTTTCTTCACTTTACTCCAATCTCCTTCAGGGACAGCCAACAGGGCACTGCGAGTCCAAGGAGACGGCACTGCGGCCAACAAAAGAACAATAGGCAGGTAATTAGCAGTGATCAGCCATGAATAGGACAGATAATGGGCAGTGATCAGCCATGAATAGGACAGGACTGACCGATACTGAGGTGAGCAGGTCGTTAGAGACGCTCTACTTCAAAGGTGTTTACCCACAGGTGAGAGTAGCTGTGATTAGAGAGGAGGAGCTGGGCCAACCCCAACTCCTCCCTGTTTGTCTTTATCTAAGCTGCCGGCTGAGCTGCACTTTAGTCCGCTGACGAAGCCTTTTGGATGAGAGGCGAAACGTTCGAGACTTTAACTACTGAGTACAGAAGATGACTCAGTACCTTCATTGAAGATGGACATACAATGATAAAGATTGTGGATTCAGTATTTTTAGTTCTGGGGTAAAGGCTCCTAAATGCTTCACACGGTAATAATGAGCAGAGCATCTACAATCCGTGGCCTATTGTCACACCGTGAATAATCTAATTGTCGAATAAAACTAGGTTGTTATACTTTTATTATTAGAGCATACAAGAGTTTGCAGGCACAGTGTGGCCAGGGGCGACAGGTTGACATCGTCAAGGGCGTGTCTTAAAGATGAAGGTAGAAGGTACCTTTGACTCCTAAACTATGCGCCTATCAGTGCTAATACACCTAGGAATGAAAATACGTATATGTACGTTTTGGGATACACGGCACACATGTTGTGAAGACTGGCCCTTTGATTCAAGGTCAGGACATGAGCGTCTGTGTGTGATATGGCCCATGCTAAATCAGTGTGTTTGAAGTTTCGTAATTTGAAACGTGTGTGGATTGTAAATGACCGAACTTCCAGGTGGTTGGTATTACTGACTTCTCTTCTGTAACTGCCCTGGTGAAGATTCTTGTGATGAAGCAGTACAGATCCTGCAGTTTGTGTCTGCTTGACGTCAAACCTTAAAGATGTATCCCCTGGGTTTGAGTTTAAAATGCCATCGTCTGCCTTTTGCTGTCCACAAGGCAGTTGTGTTTTATGTGTGTTATATTTATTGCTGTTAAAGTTGTGGGGAAGAAAATCTGGCGCAGTCAGGCACACAATCTCAAAATAACTCATTTTTATATCGTTGGAAAAGTTATGTACACAATCATAACACTGATAAAAACCTATATAAATAGAAAAGAAAATACAATTCAATACAGAATAATACATGGGGAAAAAAAGATCTGAGGCACTCCGACTTACAATTAAAAGTCCTTCATTAAATGGACATGCCGACGCGTTTCGACCTAGAGATGGTCTTCCTCAGGGCATATGCCCGTGTCTATCAAGTTTTATACCTGATTTGGACCTACTGATGCACTCACTTTTTTCTGTTTTTCTACAAAATTCATGTTCGAAAGTGAGTAGGAAAAAGTTAAACTTGTAAAGTTTTTACTTTACAGATGTCATAACACGTAATGTCATAACGGTCCAAACACTATTGAGTTATGAAAGAATTAAATGATTTTGCCTCTCAGTTTGGAATAATAACAAAAGATGCATTGTGTATCCTTTGTTTATCATTTCACCACATTATTGTAAACTCTTTGAGGGTCATTTCCCAAGCACAAAACAAGTAGCACTTGCAAAAGTGGATCAGCAGCAGTCTTTTTTTTTTACTGATGCTGCATTCTCTCATATACGTATATGATCTGGAGTAACGTATTACAAAAGTAAGGAGTTACAAAAATATATACCTTTTTTCAGTAACTAAGGAATATAACATATTACTTAAACAAATTACAGGAATATATTATTAGTCATTACAATTTAAGTAACTAGAGTTACAAGTGCATGTAAAGGGTTTGTATTGATGCACTAACGAAAAAATATCAAACTCCCCAAAAATAAAATGCAGCACCAAATCATGTTGTCGTCTAAATAAAACACAAGCGAATGGGGAAAACGAAGAAAAAAAATATTTGACAGCATTTTGACTCCACTACTCGGTGGCATTATTGCTATTTTCAGTTTGTATTTTGTCAAAAGTAATTCAAAAGTGACTCAAAGTAGAGTAACTCAACTACATTTTTTAAACAGTAATATGTAATACAAACATATTACATCTAACTGCTAATATAAAATATATTAAACTTTTAAAGTAACTTACCCAACACTGATCTCGGGCCACAATAAAGTAATCCACACGATTTCAAATGGTAAATTTGGTGTAACCTGTCCACAAATAATGCTATTTAAATGTTTCTGTAGAAATACTTAAGCACTCAAGCCTTTAAACTCAAAAATTTCCAAGCATTGAATTTAGATTATATTCTTTGTAAAATATAGTAAAAGTAAATATTCCTGACTGAAAAATCAAATCTTAAGAGGACGTCTTTAAGCATCAAATCTCGCACTTACATCTACATTTTACACACTTGACGTGTGATTATTTGAAAATGTCGACAGCTATTGGCAGTCTGCCTTAAGGATTATCCTTGTTTAAACTTTTCACTGTAGTCTGTGGGAAAAGTGATTGTGATCGCGTAAAGCTCTTAATTCTCCATACTTTTATACTCTGCCTCACTATGTCCCCGAACAGCTGCTGAAGCCTCGCTCCTGTGTCCAGTTGCTCATGTTAGAGATACTGAACATGGGTGTATCCACACTTTTCATCTGACTGGATTTAGAGCTTTCAGTAGTGTTACTAAATAAACAGTAATAACACTGTATGGGCTACTACAATGTCCACAGCTCCTCTGAGCCAAGTTAGACTGCAAGAATAAGCAAATAATCAAGAGATACTTTTTGTTTAATCTTTGCTTAGGTTTACTTCTCCTTTACATAAGGATTTAAAATCTGATTTACATCCTTTGACTGCAGAAGTATTAATAACACATCATTTTACAATGTCATTTTCTCTTTTTACAGAACACTGAACCTGGGCCTGCTGGGGCCAAAGGGGCCAAAGGTCACAGAGGACCTGAAGGCAGACCGGTAAGACAAACTGGAGCATGAAACACTGATCTGAATGTGAACAAGTACAGACTTAGGACGCATTCATCCACTTCTGTCAATCATTCGTACTCTTTGACCTTTGGAGAGGTGGACAAGTGTGACCAAACAGGAGCCTCTTCTGTTTGTGTTACTGTACAGTGGTTTACTCTGAGTCACTGGGAGCGTTCTGAACATCAAACCACATGTAAAAACACAGAAATTATACCCATGACTCAGTGCAGAGGAAAGAAATGTGTAATCCTACTACGCTCACTGGCAACTGAACTGGACTTCTGTTAAAATATTGATCCAAATATAACAGTAAACAGCATCAGCGCAGACATCGGAGCACACTGTTGACCCCACCTCGTGCAGCTCTGGCTTCTGTCTCCGCTGCATATTTCTGTATGAACTGTTTACGTCAGGACTGTTCCTGTTGTCTACACTTCATCTCTCTATCTCTTTATGTCCTTCTGTTGTGTGCACGGTTGTCTGCACAGACCTCAGACCTCACCACATCTTTGTCACGGAGAAGAATGCTCTTAAACCGAGTTAAATGTCTTTTAAAACAAAACAGATGGCTGCCGCTGAGTGAAAAAAATATGCTGTGGTAACAAACCTTTGGAAGATGTTTGTGCTGTTGCAGAGATAGTGCACTCTATGTGTGGGTGTGGATGTGGGTTCACAGACTGAGGGAGTTGGGTTTGCAGTCAAAGAAGTGATGGCTTTCTCAAGAATCACAGTTTTCCACTTTAAAAGAGGCTTCCTCTTTGCTATTTCCTCAATCATTGCAGTGAATTACTGTATCAGCGACGTTATCTTTGTTTTTGGCAGGGACCTCCTGGGCCGCCTGGACCTGCGGGAACTGATGTGAGTATAAGGACCACTCCGGGTGGACTCATTTTATCTACAGCCCTTCATTAAAAAAGTACAATGACATCAAAACTCCCCAGAGACTTTCGAGATCTTTCTCTGAAACTGATCCAGTTTGTTTAGCCTCAAGGCAAACATCCAATTTCCTGAATAAAACACTAAAACCCTCCCAGCAAACATTCAGTGCAGAATATTCAAATTATTTTTCTTCTCTTCATCTTTTCTTTTGAAACTTGAAGCTCAGTTTGGGGCTGGCTACATTGTGTTTCATATTTTCATAGCAGTTATGTAATACGCTATAAAGAGTCCATGTACGAGCTGTAAAGTGCTGTGTGTGTCGCTTTTCTCCTCAGGAATGTGAAATTCTGGACATCATCATGAAACTCTGCTGTAAGTTTGACATTTGCATACAAACCTGCAGTGCTTACAAATTGCACTATATATGAACATATGCTCCACACATTGAGAACCGTGTCAAGCCCAAAGAATGCAAGCGTTTTTCCACAATGTTAATTTGTGTTTGTCTTTTACATGTCCGCTGCACTTCATAGCCTGCTGTGGTGAGTTTGTTCTCCGTTTAAATTGCAGTCATTATCATGATTTAAGTTCGTTCTTTTGAGGTGATTTTGCTGCGTTTGTTTCTGTTTGTTGTTAGAGTGTAAATGTGCACCCATGGACCTGGCGTTCATCGTGGACAGCTCTGAGAGTATCGGCCTTTCAAACTTCGCTCTCGCCAAAGACTTTATCATCACAGTCATTGACAGACTGATTAAAGACCAACACGTCAAGGTAACGCTCGTCATACATCATGCATTTTCATTTGTACATATTTTGTCATTTATAGGTTTAACAGTGGATAGACAACTGTAGAGCATGGAAAAGTCGCATCCAGTTCAGAGCTAAAATTAAAAGCATAAATAATGGCCCTTGCTATGACTCTGCTCTTCCATTTTGGATATAATTAGTCAGGATGGGCGGGACGTAGAAATGTTAACGGAGCCAAAAGTACAAGTGTTTAGAGTAGACAAAACACTCTTGGGGAATAACTGGTATTTCTCTGCAGTTTTCGGGTAACGAGTCGACCGTGAGCGTGGTCCAGTACAGCGGGTCCCGGGCTCAGGAAGCCGTGCAACTCGGCAGCAGCCTCACAGAGTTCAAACAGTGAGTTGCACTGGGAAAAACATCCATGGTCTGCAGTATTTATACAGCCGCACATAAATCACTCCTCATTTACCTCCATCTCAAATAATTACGCACCAGAGAGTGATGTGATAAACAGCCCTTCACTGATTACGTTTAACTATAATTTCAACAGTTATTTGCAAAACTATAACTCTGTCCTAAGCCTGGACAGAGGGTTATATGGGGGTGGTCAGTGTAGTGTGGCAGACATTTTAAAAACATTTTTGTATTTATTTACCAACTTGATCTGCAATGCCATTTTGTTGACAAACTACTAGTCAAAGTCAGACTGGGACTATACGGTTAAACGGTAATACTGTGTGCGTACTCAGGAAGGTGAAGGATCTGTCGTGGTTGGCTGAGGCCACATACACAGGAGAGGCGCTGGAGTACGCACTCCAAAATACCATCAAATTAATGAGGAAGGACAACAAGGTGGTCATCGTTCTCACCGACGGACGCTCAGACACAACCAGAGACAAAGTTCCACTCACCACACTCTGCGGAAAAGACATCAGGGTACTTCATCCTGCACCACACTCACTAACATATTTAGTAAGCGAGGACCTCTCACCCCTCATTTTACTCCTAGGTTGGAGGTGTAGGGGTGAAGGACTACTCCGGCCGTGTGCCAAACCTGGAGCAGCTGGGGGATGTGGTTTGCCAGAGTGACTCCAGAAAACCTGGCTTTTCTTTTGTTCGTGACAACTTTGCTGAACTTTTGGAGGACACTTTCCTGCAGAACCTCACATCCAAGATCTGTCAAGGTGTGGCCTCAATGACAACAATTTAACAGTCATTGTTGTGTTTTATTTTCTCAGCAATAATTAACACATGATAAATTGTCTTTTCTAGATAAGAAGTGTCCAGACCACAAATGCCCAAGTAAGTATCTTTCCACTAAAATAAACAGTGTTTAATGTTTCACCTAATACTAATTCTGGTGTTTGTGTTTTAGTCACGTTCAATAGAAACCATGACATCCTGCTGATGATGGACAGCTCAGCCAGTGTGGGTGAGAAGAACTTTGAGACCACTAAGACCTTCGTTCGTCGTCTGGCCGAGCGTTTCATTGACCCTGAGAAGAGAAGCCCCACAGTGCGCGTGGCTGTGGCGCAGTACAGCCGCTCCACCAAAATGGAGCAGGCTCTGACCACCAACATCACAGAGCTGCTTAATCGAGTGGAACAGGCCGCTTTCGCCAATGATGGCACCAACGTGCTCCAGGCCATGGACTTTGCCATTTCAAGTTTACCGAACCGCGGGGATTCGTCCGGCAACAAGAAGAAGGTGGTGCTGTTCTCCGACGGCAGGTCCCAGGATGTCACCCCAGCATCACTATTGGACAAGGCCCGTAAAGTGGCTGGAGCCAATCTGGAGCTGTTTGTGATCGCGGTGGGCAGCCAGGTGAACGAGGCCAACCTGCGCCTGCTGGTGAGCCGGGGGCAGCCCAATGACATCTCCTATGCACAGCGCCACCTGTTCCGCGTGGCAGACTACCCCTCTCTACTCCGCGGAGTCTTCCACCAAACCGTGTCCCGCAGAGTGGCCATGTCCTAAAACAGAACTGAAAACGACAGGATCAACATCCTTTAGATTTTTAGTCCCATGATTATTCACTTTCAGTTACAAGACACTGTGCTCAACTTTATTAAAATGTTAAAGAAATGACAAATGATTGTGTGGTTGGCCAATGAATCTAAAACAGTTCACCCTGGGTTTTGCCTTCGAGGCTGGACGTACTGTATAGTTGTATACTTTTTTGTTCATTTTCAGTTGATAATGACCTACATCATGGTGCTTAAGTATGCAATTGTTGTTCAAAAGTGTCCTCCTAACTCCAAGGCAAAGGTCCGGGTTAACACAGAGCCATCATTTTTGTGTGTAGCTTTTGATCAGAGATTTTAACTCAGCTATTCTGCATCCTGGATCACTAACTCTGACATTTAGATCATAAAACTCCCCCATAATATTTGTTTATATGTTTATTTGAGCAGCAAACACTGCTCAAAAGGAGTGGGTCGAAGCAAGAGCTTATAAGCGCCCACCCCCAAAATCAATACAATTAAAATCATCATTTCACAAGAACATAGAGGATCAACAAAGGAACAAAATAGAAACAAGGAAACAACAGCAAAACAAAATAGGCCACACACACCCGCAGCATCCGACCATGGCCATGCATAAGTTTATCACTGAACTGCATTGACCAATTGCTTTCAAGTGGTGGATTTACCTTTTTTCCCCATCAATCATTATTTTACTACAACACAGCCAAACTAAACCACCTGAGACCCAACTAAAATCACCACATCTATTAGTGGTTGGACACCACTTGAAAGCCCTATTAGATCAGCTAATCTACAATACATGATCTTTGACCTGAGAGACTGATGAGGACAGGGCAGCTGCGTGTGTGAAGCTGCATGTGTGTAATGTGTACTGCCCAATGCTTTAGTGGACAGCACTCAATCGGATGGAGGTCATTTTCCCTCATGTGCCCCTGGGCGATGTTCCGTAAACAGTGCAGGGGTCTCTGATTGGAATGACAGCAACCTTGTCCCCATTAAAGAGTGCCTCTGTTAAACACACACCTTGGTACTTGATCAATGACGCAGGAAAACAAGCGTCAAACAGAGAAGCACTGAACTTAAAGCCTTGTTGCTTCACACACTCAACCTGCCCCAGTCCAACACTGTACTGTCCTGTGGTGCTAACAGTCCCAGTGTATCAGCCTGTTCACATGAAGAAACTAAAGATCCCTGTGTTGTAAAAGCTCCTTCAATAAAGGTTGCTACACCAGAACTATTATCTGTCAAGTTTTTTGTTTATTACACAAATGCCTCATCTGGTTTCTGTCGAGAAGTCATTACTAAAACCTTTGTTCGCTGTGGTGAACAGCAAAATCCTTATTGTCGTCCGTCTGAGCCCCAAACGACCATTAGCCTGGCTTCACATCTGGAGATGGGTCTCCGGATGCCTGGCAACTGCAGCTGCCCACTGCTTCTACAGGATGGGTCAAATTCAGAGAACAAATTTCCTTACGGGATCAATAAAGTATTCCTTACCTTACCTTATAAACCACACTAAGAATTGTAGAATTGGCAAAGAATCCCATTGTAACATATGGGTTTATTTTGGAATTCTACACTTGAATATGTTCAATCTTGACACTGGTTACATACATTGTGTCTTGCTGTATGAGCAGAGGAATCAATATCTTTCTGTCTTTCCTCTAGTATTAAGTCACAATATTTTTGTGTGGGCTCTCAGTCACCCAGGAATTATTCATCACTGTAGAGATTTATATACTGTTAACTTTTATGAGTTGGATGATTTTAATCTGTAAAGCACTTTGTATTACATTGTGTATGGAAAACGCTTTATAAATAAAGTTGGATTGATTGACTTAAGAAGGTTTTGCTTCTATCATCAGAAGCTTCAAGCTCTTGGAGTCCAAGGTATGACTTTAATCAGTCAGACATTTCACTGCAAGAATGTGAAGAACACACCCTCCTGAGAAGAGGGGTCAGGATTGCCTAAGCCACCTATTGTTTGTGTTCACTACAACAGAGTTACTGATTAAAATAGTCTTTTTCCAAAGACTGGCCCAAAGTCACCACCTCAAAAAGGTCTTACTGTAATATTTTGTTGCACTTTAGCTTTGAATATATTTGCTGTCACATTATTAAGGCAAGGCAAGGCAAGTTTATTTGTATGGCACATTTCACGTACATGTACAACTCAATGTGCCTCACAGCAACACCAGACACCCAAACACAGTAAAATGCAATAAAAAGCATTAAAAACACAATTAAATTAAATAAAAAAAATTACATTAAAAATTACATAAAAAAATAGTTAAAATACAATGAATTAAGGCAGCAATAAAAAGGTGTCCTTTCAGTCTGGACTTAAACACTGTCAGAGTTGAGGCCTGTCTCACATCCTCATGGAGACTGTAACTGACTTTTGCTGTGTGGAACTGAAACGCAGCCTCACCGTGTTTGGTGGTGACTCTGGGAACCACCAGGAGACCCCTCCCTGAGGATCTCAGGGCCCTAGGTGGTTCATACGGCTGTAATATGTCCGAGATGTACTTTGGTGCCTGACCATGAAGAGACTTGTACACAAGCAGGGCTATTTTGAAATCTATTCTCTGAGTGACAGGAAACCAGTGCAGAGACCGAAGCACTGGACTAATATGATCATATTTCCTGGTTTTGGTCAGGACTCGAGCCGCAGCATTTTCAATATACTGGAAAGGCCAGGAACAGGCCGTTACAGTAGTCTAACCGACTGGAGACAAATGCATGAATTAATCTCTCCAAGTCTTGTTTAGACTCTATGTTTTGTATTTTAGTAATGTTTTTTAAGTGATAATAGGCCGCTGATGTAATGGACTTAATATGACTGTTAAAATTGATGTCTGAGTCCATGATTACTCCAAGATTTCGAACTTGACTTCTCGGTCCCAATCAAAGCGTTTCAAGATACCCAATGACAAACTCTCTGTGTATTTGTGGGCCAAAACAATTATCTCAGTTTTATCTGTATTTAGCTGGAGGAATCGACCCCTGGGGAACCCCACAGGTCAATGCCATCCAATCTGAGACACAGTTTCCCATCGCAACATAGTACGTTCGGTCCTCAAGGTAGGATCTGAACCACTCGAGAGCCTTTCCAGAGATTCCCACCCAGGTTTTTAATAGTAAGATCCCATGGTCCACTGTGTCAAACGCAGCGCTAAGGTCCAGCAAAACTAAAACTGTGACCTTGCCTGCATCTGTATTTAGCCTGATGTCATTTGTCACCTTGATCAAGGCCGTCTCAGTACTGTGAGAGGGTCTAAAGCCCGACTGGAATACGTCAAAAACATTGTTTACAAGAAGAAAGTCTGTAAGCTGGCTGCAAACCACTTTCTCCAAGACTTTTCCTATAAAGGGCAGATTTGATATAGGCCGATAATTGTTCATTTCTGTGGCATCAAAGCCATTCTTCTTCAGCAGTGGCTTGATGACAGCTGTTTTAGGGCCTTTGGAAAAACTCCAGTCTGGAGGACATGTAATGTCCAGTGTTGCATTAATTGGTAAATGGTCTCAATTTATATAGCGCTTTTTCACCTACATTCGGCACTCAAATACAGCAAGGAACCCATTCACAATCTCATTCATACTGACACTGGAGGCAAGGTGGGTGAAGTGTCTGGCCTAAGGACACAACAGCAGTGCGCACCTTGAAGAGGCGTGATACAAACCCCCAACCCTACGATCATGAAATGACCTGCTCTCCCAACTGCGCCACTGTCGCCCGGTTCTTCACCAGGATCATCCATTGATGATGGGCGAGTGTGACCACTGTGCAGAGCCTTCTCCAGCACATCCCAAAGATTCTCAATGGCCAAACCCCGAACTACTCTTCACAATCCTGGCAGTCATTTTGGTATATGCCCTGGCCATATGAGGGAGGTGGAAATCCACTGATGCCAAATCTGGTCATTCAGTGTAGTCATCTGACCTCATGCCTATCGAGACATGTATATATGCACCCCTTTCAAAGATTTAACACTGAGAAATTACTGACTTTGACCTGGGAATGGCTGATCCTCGCGTTTGACTTCATACTCTCGGAGATGTCCATTATGAGCTTGGCACAGGAGTCACCTCTGAACGTTCTTGTGCTTCTAAACCCCACCTTTGACTCTTGCCCAAAACCAGCACTGAGGAAAATAAATGTTCTTCTAGAGAACTGCTCCACTGCATCGTCACACATCTATTTCTTCACAAATGAGTGCACAGCGAATACACTGTCACACATGCTGAACTCAGAGCTTCCATAAAAGCCCATGTGTTTTATATTAATGCTTCATACTCAGGATGGATTTCGCTGGAACAGCCTTTGGTGTGAGCCACTGTTTTTGATCTTGTGTATTCATGCTCGTACTCGTACATGCACAGTGTGTGACAGTCTCTTCCTGTGTTGAAGTCAATATCTCGGCATCAAAACCAAACTGCCTTTATCAGATCCGTCCACTGACTCTGAGTTGTTTGTTTGGGCTAATGGGTGTGCCGCACTGCCTGTCTGACTTTAGACATCTCTCTGTGAATGATTTCTGTGACAGGATGATTGGGAGGTATGCTAATAAATTACAGTGCCTTGCGAAAGTACTAATACACCTTGAACTTTTGCACATTTTGTCATGTTTACAACCCTAAGCATAAAGATTTTATTTTGAATTTTTTACTGAAAGTTCACACACAAGTAACAGACAACTGTGAAGTGAAAGCAAAATTATACATAATTCTGTATTTTTTTTTAAATAGAAAAGTGGGGTGTGCATAGGTATTCATACAGCATGAATTAATACTTTGTGGAACCCCCTTTTGCTGCAATAACAGCAGCAAGTCTTCTGGGGTATGACTCTACAAGGTTTGCACATCTAGAGACTGACATTTTAGTCCATTCCTCTTTACAAAACAACTCAAGCTCTGTCAAATTAGAAGGAGAGCGTTTGTGAACAGCAGTTTTCAAGTCTTTCCACAGATTTTCAATAGGATTTAGGTCAGGACTTTGACTGGGCCATTCTAACACATTAATATGTTTGTGTTGAAACCATTCCATTGTAGATTTAGCTTTGTGTTTAGGGTCATCGTCCTGCTGGAAGGTGAATCTCCGCCCCAGCCTCAATTCTCTTGCTGACTCCAGCAGGTTTTCCTCAAACATGTCTCTGTATTTGGCTCCATCCATCTTCCCAACTATTCTTACAATCTTCCCAGTCCCGGCTGAGGAAAAGCAGCCCCATAGCATGATGCTCCCCCCACCATATTTGACACTGGGGATGGTGCACTCAGGACGATGAGCAGTGTTAGGTTTGCTCCATACATAACGTTTTGCATTCTGGCCAAAAAGTTAAATTGTCTCATCTGACCAAAGCACCTTCTTCCACATGGTAGCTGTGTCCTCCATATGACTTCTAGAAAACTTCAAACGGGATTTCTTATGGCCTCCTTTCAATAATGGTTTTCTTCTTGCCACTCGTCCATGAAGGCCAGATTTGTAGAGTACGACTTATAGTTGTCCCATGTACAGATTCCCCCAGCTCAGCGGCAGTTCGTCGCAGCTCCTCCAGAGTTATCTTGGGGCACTTGGTTGCATTTCTGACCAGTGCTCTCCTTGTTCGGTCTGTTAGTTTAGGTGGACGGCCGTGTCTTGGTAAGTTCGCAGTGGTGCTATACTCTTTCCATTTCCGAATGATGGATTGAACAGTGCCCTGTGTGATGTTCAAATCTTGGGAAATCTTTGTATAACTTAACGCTGCTTTAAACTTCTCCACAACTTTATCCCTGACCTCTCTGGTGAGCTCCTTGGCCTTCATGATGTTGTTTAGTGACCAATACACCAATACACTAGCTCCGAGGCCCTCACAGAACAGCTGGAATTATACTGAGAGTAGATTACACACAGGTGGCCTCTATTTAATGGTTAGGGCAAGGTGTGAACATTCTGCAGTCATTAGGAATGTTATAGAGGCAATTTAATGCACTCAGAAAATGCTGTATGAATACTTGTGCACGCCCCACTTTTCACTTTTCTATTTTTTGTAAAATAACAGAATCATTTATCACTTTGCTTTCACTTCACAGTTGTCTGTTACTTATGTGTGAACTTTCAGTAAAAAATAAAATCCTTACGTTTAGGGTTGTAAACATGACAAAATGTGCAATAGTTCAAGGTGTATTTTTCGCAAGGCACTGTAACGATGTCGTCACATAATATGACTATGATGAAATGTGTTTGTCTATGTTGAAAAATAAGTAATTACTTCCATTTCATTTCCTAGTAAAAAATATGAATAATATTAAATTTCATTGCCTCTGATCTGGGTCTGTGCCTGTGTGTGGGACTGTTCTCCTTAAATTTGTCTTGGCTCTCAGTGGCTGTTTTTGAGACTCAATTTCTTCCTGGTTCCTGTTTTGTGAAGCCCTTTGGAGGGGACCTCTCCTCGCCACATTTCTCGAAACTCAAACTCCTTTTTCCTCTGAAATACACTTGTAATAGTGACATACGCTTTGCAGATGTACTTGAGCGTGCGCGTCACTGATAACGACTCCCAGCTGCACTGTCTAAACACACAGCACATCTGGAGCAAAGGAAGCGAGAGATTCCAAAAAGGCAAAGAGGAGCCAGCACTATCCAATATAGGCCATTTTGTTCATTAAAGCAACATTGTTGTAGCTTGGATACTGTATTGTACTGTGCACATGGTGTGTAACCATGTTCTAATATCTAACATTTATTAGACCCTTGTTTTGTGTCAAGTGTGCTTCACTATGGTTTCTCTATGACCTATGTTGATCTCATATCCCACAAGATTACATGCACTTAAAGTCTTTTTCTTGTGTGCTGTAGAAATGCATTTATTTTAGCCTACTGCTTTGTATTCATCTCTTGTTCTTTATAGCCTATTTATACTCTCCGTACTACCTAGCCCTGGAAGTGACATCAGACATACAAAAAATGTGGGGGTAATATATTTTTTTTTTTTTACATTTTGATATTTGTTTCCATAATTTTTTGTGTGTGTTTTTTTTTTTTACACAACAAATTATCTCGGGGGAACGAGATAATTATCTCGGGGTAAATAAAAATAAATACTAAAAATATCCCGCTGTTGTTTATTGTCAAATTGTTGTTGTCTTACCATATGTCACTTTATTTTATCTTATTTATTTAATATTTTTTATTTTATGCATGCCCTTATAGCCTTATAGTTTAACGTTCTTAGCTTATGTTTTATCTTAATTCTGTGTTATATGTTCTATGTCGCACGTTTGCACCAAGTAAAATTCCTAGTTTGTAAACCTTGTTCACAAACCTTGGCAATAAACGAATTCTGATTCTGATTCTGATATTTGTATTTTCTTTACCACAAATTATCTCGGGGTAAATATTTTTTCGAAATTTAATTTTGTTATTTTTTTAAAGAAATATGTTTAAAAAAATGTTTTTATATATTTTTTGGAAACATTTTTTACCCCGAGATAATTATGACGTTCCCTCAAGATAATTTGTGGTGAAAAAAAATACATTAAAACAAATCTTTTTTTTATATATATATTTCTTTAAACAAAATAAACAAAATAAACAAATATGTACCCCGAGATAATTATCTCGTTCCCCCGAGATAATTTGTTGTGTAAAAAAAAAAACACACGCACACAAAACATTATGGACAAAAATATCAAAATGTAAAAAAAATAAAAAATTCACCCCCACATTTTTTTGTGTGTGTCTGATGTCACTTCCAGGGCTCTGTATAGAGCAACTAGTAATCAAATTGTTTTTTGAAATTTAAGTAATCAAATAAGTAACTAGATTACTTAGGAGTAATCAGTAGCTGAATTACTTATATGCAGTAATCCCTACAACAGTCTTGCAGCAATACAGTCAAATGTGTGGGACAAAACATTATTGGTGGTTTGTTGAAATAATATAAAGTACTGAAGGAGCCATCTTGGGGTGAGGTGTTTCAAGTTGTTCTGTTGAACTTGCAGGTGGCGGCAGTGCTTTGTGGAGGATGTGGGTTTAGGATGAGATAATACGTTATTGATGTCACAATAGAAAAGTTCACTTGTTACAAATACTCTCAAGAACACTCAGGGCCAGGAAGTAAGTAAGTAAGTAAGTGCTTTATTGTCATTGTACAAGTGTACAACGAAATAGTGTTCAGGTGTTAGTCCTGAGCTGCTGCCACTGTGTGTCCACCTGACCCGCATGACCTTGGAGGTCGGGGAAACTGTAGCACTCGGAAGAAACCTGGCTGGCTGCCCTCTGTCTCCTCTGATCCTCTGAAATGGTGCAGCGCCTCCTGGGTTTGTCCCTGTTTCAGAGCGTGGTGTCCTGCACTGGTCAGCTCCACCTCCTCCTTCCTCCTGCAGCTCCCTCCTGCAGCTCCCTCCGCTTCAGTCTTTCACCATCTCTCGTTTGTCCTTTTTTGTTTCCTGTAGCTCCTCTTGTGACGCCTCGACTGTGCTGCAGCTGTGGGGGCTCTTGGTGCCTCCTCAGTGTCTCAGATGAAGACATTTGTAGGTCTCAAATGGGTTTAGCTGATAAGCTAGCATTTTGTTTACCTTTAAAAAGCTGCTTTCTTCAGGACCATTTTAGACTCTCAAAGTAAACAAATCCACCAAACCTCCACAAAAACTCGGCAAAGACGTTCAAAAGTATCCAGAAAAACAATGTGGAACACAGAAACCACAAATGCAGTTTGCAGAAAAAGGCAAAAAACTTGGCTGCACAAGGAGAGAGTGAGGTTGCTTCCTGTTTTCACGTCGCCATGACAACACGACACGAAACACGAAAAAGGTGCAATCAAAGAACGTGGTAATGTAATCTCTGCATGTGCCCTGTAGTAAGAGCGAGCGTGTGTCTAACTGGCCACTGTCAATACTCAGGAGGTATTCATGGCCAAAAGTCACTTTGACAGGAATATGCAAACCCTGTGCTGCTTCTGTGCTCCTGCATCCACCTCAATTTAGGTTGGCACGGTGATAGTCAAATCCAGATGCAGACTGACTGGAAACATTTCAAACAATGCAATAAATCATGGCATCGTGTTTTATGTTTTTCTCCCTCCTTTACTGCAACCAAGAACTGCACACTCAAAAGCATTTCTCACAAGTAAAGCTTAAGAACCATTAAAGAAGCAGTTGCAATTTTGACATAGACAACGATGTAAGTCACAACAGCAGACAAACAACTCAAAAGCAAATACGGACCAAATGACCAATGCTTCATCAATGGTATAATAATGCATTCAAAAGTGCACAGAGACTCTCTCACTGTTTACATGCACGGGACAGCTCCATTTCACCTTCATGCCTGTCACATCGCTACAGGCATTGAACACCGCTCTGCACCAGCTGCACCGTGATCTTTTATGATGTTTTTAATGTCTAATGGCTCTGGTTTTGATTGCAGTTTTTTTTTTGTATTCCTTTTTTTGCAGCTGAAGAATGAGAGAAAAGATGTGGAGTTGTTTGTAACTCTGCATCTGATTATAGCAAAATCCCCCAAGACTCAATGGCGCTTTATGCTCCTCGTAAAAAAAAAAAAGAAAAAAGGAAAATTAAGGAAAAATAAAACGCAGGACTTTGTGTGAGAGAGAACTGGCCTATTTGGTAAGGAGGGCCATTCCTATTCTCTGAGTCATACGCTTTAACGCAGAGCAGACCCCCCTCTTCATGGAGACACTTCGCTCCATCCTCTCACTGGCTGCAATCTTCTTTTCTTTTTAAGGAAAAATCCATTCTGAAGCCAAAATCCGAAGAGAAGCTTCACGGATATGGAATCTCTGGTCTGCAGCTGGACTACCCTCTACCATTTTAGCTTCTCATATACAACAGCTTTATGTTTTGACTAGAACATCCAACTGCAGAGAAAAAGCAACGCCTGATTTTACACATAGTTGTTCAAAGTTTACTGTCCAGTTCCAGCCCACTCAATTTGGGGAGGCGAACTTAAAACTAGCAGTGGACAGCTATTAGGTAGTAAATCAGTGGCATTTAGTGATAGGTTGGGCTGGACTGGACTGGGCTGGACTGGGCAATATGACAATAACAAAATACACAGGGCCATCGGGAAGCTGAACTCCTTGCCCTCCCTCCCACCCCTCTTCCCCCACCCCCCGCTCCACAATCAAGGATGAGAGAAATATAATTTCAAATCAGTCACATGGTTTGACAAATAAAACAATCTTGAATCTTGATGACTGCAGAATGTTCACACCTTGCCCTAACCATTAAATAGAGGCCACCTGTGTGTAATCTACTCTCAGTATAATTCCAGCTGTTCTGTAAAAAACACTATGTCACTAAGCAACATCATGAAGGCCAAGGAGCTCACCAGAGAGGTCAGGGATAAAGCTGTGGAGAAGATTAAAGCAGCGTTAAGTTATACAAAGATTTCCCAAGATTTGAACATCTCACGGAGCACTGTTCAATCCATCATTCGGAAATGGAAAGAGTATAGCACCACTGCGAACTTACCAAGACACGGCCGTTCACCTAAACTAACAGACCGAACAAGGAGAGCACTGGTCAGAAATGCAACCAAGTGCCTCAAGATAACTCTGGAGGAGCTGCGACGTACTGCCGCTGAGCTGGGGGAATCTGTACATGGGACAACTATAAGTCGTACTCTACACAAATCTGGCCTTCATGGACGAGTGGAAAGAAGAAAGGAGGACACAGCTACCATGTGGAGGAACATGCTTTGGTCAGATGAGACAAAAATTGAGCTTTTTGGCCCAAATGCAAAACGTTATGTATGGAGCAAACCTAACACTGCTCATCGTCCTGAGTGCACCATCCCCAGTGTCAAATATGGTGGGGGGAGCATCATGCTATGGGGCTGCTTTTCCTCAGCGGGGACTGGGAAGATTGTAAGAATAGTTGGGAAGATGGATGGAGCCAAATACAGGGACATTTTGAAGGAAAACCTGCTGGAGTCAGCAAGAGAATTGAGGCTGGGGCGGAGATTCACCTTCCAGCAGGACAGTGACCCTAAACACAAAGCTAAATCTACATTGGAATGGTTTAAAAACAAACATATTAATGTGTTAGAATGGCCCAGTCAAAGTCCTGACCTAAATCCTATTGAAAATCTGTGGAAAGACTTGAAAACTTCTGTTCACAAACACTCTCCTTCTAATTTGAAAGAGCTTGAGTTGTTTTGTAAAGAGGAATGGGGTAAAATGTCAGTCTCTAGATGAAGTCAAACCCCAGAAGACTTGCTGCTGTTATTGCAGCAAAAGGGGGTTCCACAAAGTATTGAGTCATGCTGTTTTTGAAAAATAACAGAACCATGCATCATTTTGCTTTCACTTCATAGTTGTCTGTTACTTGTGTGTGTGAACATTCAGTAAAAAAATTAAAAATTTAATCTTTTTGTTTAGGGTTGTAAACATGACAAAATGTGCAAAGGTTCAAGGTGTATTAGTACTTTCGCAAGGCACTGCATGTAATGTTATGCCATATCGGCCTCAGTAATAGGTTTGACTGAGCTGGCGAAGATAAGATTTGGGTGAGCTGAGCCACTAAAGCCCAAAACCCCAAACCCAAACCCAAACCCAAACCAATTCTTTCACTTTTGGCTTTCTTTTCCTGATAATTACAAGTCATTTGTATTGGTCTGGACTCACTTTGTTTTCTGTCCTCACGTATAAATCTTCCAAACAGCTTCATTAGGTCCTAGTCCTATGCGATAATCATGAAGCGGATGTGAGCGAAGCTGTTCTGGAGTCCTGGAGAAATCATCAGTAGAAAAACGCTGTGCTGTCTGTGTTTACACTTGATACAAGACTGGATGCTTTGATACAAGTTGTGTCTCCCATCAGGACGGAACAATGATGCTGAATATGCTTTAAATTATATAACATTGGCCGTCTTTGTAGATGTATTTTAAGAGCGACCTCCCACTTTGTGACAGCTACGGCACCTACAGACGCATAAACATGGGGAGTGGACACTTGTTTACACTCATTGTAAACTCGTCTCTAAGGCCTATACTAATTGCAACCAGACCGGCGACACAAATTATGAGGTCCATGCATTTGTGAATCGAGTGGGGGTTCCTCTGTGATTCACCCAAGGTTGTGGCGACGTGCCAAATATGAGAGAGTATTTCAACATCTTGTAACTCCTATACATGTTTTGGATTATACGTTTAGGGCAGGTTTTTACTGGTTCTCAACTATATTGGATTATGTTCTGAAGCCCTTTTTATGGGTTGTATCGACTCAATGTTACCAGCATAAAAAAAATAAAAAAACTGGGACAAAAACCACATCGCTGACCCCTTCCATATGTGCGGTGGGGGCACTTCCGACAAGTGTCCCATTGAGTAACGAGAAAGGGTATGACAAAGGACCTTGATGTGAGAGGCTGGTTCAGGTGAAGGGGGTGAGGGGAGTCTTATCTCCAGCTCAAGCATCCTAACTGCGCGCGTGCTTCGGAGAAGCCGGACGCGTGCGCGCACTTGTTGCTGCAGAGCCACGGCGCCTCCAAGTGGTCACGTTTGACACTGTCGTGCACGGTGCGCGTGCAGGAGGAGGGCTTTGAGCTTGTTTCTGGGGCTGAAGCGGGACGGCAGGGCGAACGGACGGCTCTTCTGCGGGAACTAAACGCACATCAAGCGGCTTTATTTACCGCTTTTATTTCCCGTGCCATCCTTCGTTCTCTGGGCAATTTCTCTTCTTGAAATGCGGAGGTAGTTTACGGAGGACCAGTCACGCACCGAGGACTAAACTTACTGGAAGAAGTTTGGGTAAGCACCAATTTTACGCACAGCAGTGTGCAGTGGTTCCTAGTTTATACCACTTTTTGTTTTTATGAATGTCTTTTTATAGCCATATTTTCTGGACCTGTTTTATTCCAGGGCTTATTTTGTGTCTGATATATTACATTAATTTTGGGGGAAACATCTTTACGCTATGTTTCACGAACTTTTCTGTGTAGATATGTGCTCACTGTGTCTGGATTAGTTTTCCTCATATTGACCGCACATGATGGGAATGAGCTATTTGGATCAATCTACTATGTACCGTGAGGTTCTAACCTGCTGCTCTTTACCTTACAAAGCTGCTCCACTCCTCTGGCTTGACGCTCGAGCGTCAAGCCACTTCCACGCAGCATGTGCGCGTGCTAGAGGGAGACAGATATATACCGTCATGTAACTATAGCTTTAATTACACTTAATTGCTGTACATCACAAATTCATGCAAAGTGATAGGCTATTGAAATAGTTGTGGCTTTTGAGATGGTCTTTCATGAAGCCTGTATGTGCAAAGATGTCCTTTTACAAACTGAGAGTATAACATGGTCAAGCTTTTTACATTGCCTAATGGTTTTAATGAAGTGTTTTTAATTTCAAGATAAATTAGCCCAAGCCCTAGCTTCAATCTTCCTTTTTTTTTGGCGCAGCGGCTCGTGCAGTCCACAAAACATTAACGGCAAAAGCAAAAAAGCCAAACATCGTAAGACAACAGGAATACATTTGCTGTCAGACAATCGGCCTACCTAAAAATGGTCAGCTAAAATGTACAGTCAAACATATCTTAACTCAACTTGGCAATGGCTCAGTGGTCTCTAGGGGGCAGCAGAGCTATCTTTTTCCCATGGCCCTTTTCAGCTGTTGCACTCTGCTGCCTCTCTGTGTAAACTCTGAGTGTTCAAGTTGGTCATGTGTGACAGACTCATGGATCTAAATAATAGAGACTGTATGGATTAATTGTTGTAATGCGAGTATCTTTTAGAAAATATTTATGGTCTTTTTTAGCACTCTAGCCTGTTGGACATTTCAGTTTTAAATGCTACATATGTGAGAATCCTGTTACACAAAATTAATGGCAGCCATTTTGCTCAGTCTAAAATGCACTTGTAAACACAGAATTATTATAAAATAGGGGCCTACTTGAAATTACCATGCACATTATGATTTATCATTCTCTTTTATCTGCTGCTTACCTTCTGAAGCTTTTTTTTAACACAGATTGAGGCCTTCTTGCATTATATAGGGGTTTTACTCAAGTAAATGTACTTGAGTAACTTTTTGAAGTCATTGTTCTTCTTTAGTTTGATCAAATAGTGCCTTTTACTTCTACTTTAATCATATGTTAAATAAGTATCTGCACTTTTACTTGTAGTTACTTTTTCCACCATGAGGAAAGTGGCAAAAGCTTCATGCGACATTTAGATGTATTTTGTGTTTCATGCACATTATTTTGGATTTTCTTTGGAAATATTTAAATTTTTCACATAATTTTCATGCTTCAAGAACAAAAATTAGTCTTTTACGCTCAAACAGTTACAAACTACTAAGACTACTCAAGTAGACTTTTCTACTTTTTTATTTTTACTAGAGTAAATAATGTATGCCTGTTGTAGACCTAGTTTACACCTGTTTAGACATGATTACTCAATATTTATCCAGGTTTAGGTCTACCTCACAAGGGTCGAGAGCCACTGAAATTAGATAGCGGCCACTTAAACACTTTGTGATGTCACTAAGTTTTATTTGTTAATAGTCATGCTTTTGGACTGGTTTGTTGGATCGAGGGAACAGGCCAAAACAGTTACCTGAACTGTTATATTTATTTTATTACACACAATTATGTCATCTAAAATCTTTGGCAATGTCCTTTTCTTTAAAGATTGAGAGTTGAGCACCAATGCCACTTGAACCCCTGTAATGTTCAGTGCGTCTTCACTTGTCTTTCAGAGGAAGATGTTGGGCTTAGCGGTCATCACTGTCTGTCTGCTTTTTGGAGCTTTGACACACGGCCAGGCTCCCGAGTGCACCAGTGAGTCAAACAGTTACCACACAAGGCACAATGGAGTACAGTGTGTTTCATTTTTATTGGACAAACTAAAATATGCTTTTGTTTGCTGCAGAGAAAAAGGAATGCCCCATAGATGTTTACTTTACAATTGACACATCTGAGACCATCGCCCTGCAGGAGCCACCCCCCGGGTCACTGGTGGACAGCATCAAGGTACTCCCATCTCTACCCCCATCTCCCTACAGTGTCCCGATTTGACCTTATGTTGTGGCATTTACGTACTGTGTGGTGCCTGCAGTCATTCACAAAGCAGTTTGCCGCGCGTCTGGAGGACCATGAGATCAGAGGAGCGGTGAAGATCCACTGGAACCTGGGAGGACTTCACTTCTCTCAAACGCAGAGTGTGTTCAGCCAAATGGCCTCCAAGGACGTCTTCATTGCTGTGAGTGAGGCCTCCGTCTCTTAACTAGTGTGCAGCAGTTTTACAGTCTGTAAAGTCACTGGTAAATGACAATGCACCTGTTCACGTGTAAACTGAATTCCACAACATTAATCTGCCATTAAAACCGCACTTTACACAATACTATACATTGTATTATCAACTTTACACACACACACACACACACACACACACACACACACACATATAAATATATTTTATGTTGATCAGAAAGTTTAATTTTACACAGGCTACTTTCATTTGGCATAGAACATTTTAGCTCATTTTAGCTCAGAAAATTGCTACTTCAAAGCCCTGGTGCTTCAAACAGTACTTGACAGTCCATCATACATTGTGCAAAATCAAAAATATTTGTACCCAGTAGAGGGCAGCAGAGTGTTCAGCTTCCTGACTGGTGGATGAATCAATGGGCGAGGAAAGCGCTTCTCTTTGGTCCTCATGGTGGGGGGCTGACATTGCTGCAATACCACCCCCTGGAGGCCGGGGTGACTCCAAAACAAACGTAGTAAAACGGATTCCAATGTAGTCTTTGCACCTCCCTAACACAGCTTACAAGATCGTCTCCAAAGAGATTCTAGTTTGCAAAATGCAGAGAGCGAGATCAAACTTTCAAATGTAAACGATCAAGCTCCCTTTACTTTCAGCGTCTCACTGGTCAAAGTGATGGCTTATGTCTGGAGATCAGCAAAGGGAGGGACTTTGGAAAAATATCCATTTAATATTACTTAGATTACGTCCAAATTGCAGGCCAAGGCGTAAGCTTTCAAATTCGTAGGGCCTGATCTCCCGCCTGGCACAAAACAGCGTTGCTCATTTGTGTACAAATAACGGTGCGCCCGTGCTTACGCCAGTAACTTGCGGGTGTCGTTTAGAGAAAAAAATGGGTCGGCTGAGGCGCGCCATGCTACATAGAGCGCTGACTACAACAAGCGCTTCCTCTTCGCTTTCCTCTCCTATACAGTGACATCACCGACAGCCTCTTGCATCTTATTAAGCGTTTGCAAGACAAATTACAAACTATTTCTCCCACTGTTAGTTAAACACTGTCCATGACCCGCATATACGTACATATGGTCAGGCTCTAGCACCAGTATTAAAGAGCGCGGGGTAAACTCTACGCCGCAGAAACGTGATCAAAACACCAGCACGTGCGCCACCCACAGTAGTGGAAAATATTCCAGTCTAGTACGGTCTGTAGGAGGTAAAGCTTGGGGAGGGACCACTGCTGTGCACCATGGGAGTCTGTCCAGCCCCTGTCCAGCCACTTACTACGCCTGGTTATGAAGCTGAAGATTGCACAGAGAGCCCCCCGTCTGCGCAACAGTCTACAATCTGCGTTTAGAACATAGATCTAAATAATAGAGACCAGCAGGTCCCATTCAGCCCTAGCCTGGCCTTTGCCATCCGTAAACTCCGGTCAAATATTTTTCCCTGCATGTACGTCTGGGTTTGATCTCAATGGCTGCGATTCAATCGGTTGAATTTCATCCTACCATTCAGCGAGCGGGGGGGCGGGTGTTGTAGGTGACGTCAAGCATAGCTTGACTCGACCGGGCGCATTACTTCACAACCAAACGCTAGCGATTGGGTAAAATCAGACCCAATCGTTTCAAACATTAAACAGAGTTCACCCCTCCCACTTGTAAACGAAGCTCAATTGCGAAAGTCCAGACCCTCTGTACGAAACAAGTACGAGGGTATGGTAAAACCAGGCTAATTCAGCAGCATTCATAGCAATAATTGCGAGTGGTCTGTGAAATTAACGTGGCTGCGCAATGTCCTTCCACGAAGCCTGTTTGATAAAAGGGCAGGACCAGCTACGAGCCTCCACGGAGCTCCAGAGTCTGTCAATCATAGACCGCTTGTTAAAATCACTGGTTAAAAATATGATACAAAGCCCAGCATTGTCACATGGGTCATAGCAATTTTTAGAAAAAATAAAACTCTTTGGAGCCAGGCTTTTAAGCAGTACAAACAAGGTCCAAAGCTACATAAGAATCTTGTTTTCAAAGGGTCAGCAATGTCAGCTCCCCACCATGAGGACCAAAGAGAAGCATTTCCTCGCCCATTGGTTTACAAACACAAGGGCCCTTAAACTTACAGACTATCACTTTAATGTGCAAAAGTTCAGTTTGCCACGGTTTTCATAGTTTAGTTTAGTTTTTTGTATTTTGGTCCCGATTTAGTCATTTTTTGGACATAATTTGTGTGGGTTTTTAATTTGTTCTATCTTTTTATATCTTGCACTTTATGTTTGAAATTAAGGGAGAAAAAATGTTGAAATAGTTTATAAATTGCATAATATTTATCAGAATATTTATATAATAATCTTCAAGACACATTGATATCACTTTTTTTTCTCATATCATGCAGATCTAGTGAGTGTGTAATTGATTATGACGAATAACGGACAATAACTATTGCTGATCCTAATGTAAAATAAAATGAATGTAAAAACTATAACAAGAAAACATAGCAACAAGGTTCACTTATACTAATAACTTCACTACAACTACACTTAAAAAGTTGCCTTAAATTAAATGCATAAAGTCACACGTTAAAGCAATGCATTTTTATTTAATACTGTATATACTTGTATTATTACTTACATTGAACATAAAACATAGATTAAATAAGATGATGTAACATTTTAAATATATGTAGATCATATTGTACATCATATGTGAGTTACATATTTGATGATTGATGACTCTTTTTGTCTTTTCTGCAAAAGGACGTTTCAAAGATCAGTTATCTGGGGAAGGGCACCTATATCGACTGTGCCATCGCCAACATGACCCAGAAGATGCTGGGCCCTCCCAAGTACCCCGGATCTCTGCGGTTCGCTGTGGTCATCACTGACGGACACGTGACCGGAAACCCATGCGGGGGCATCAAAGTGGCAGCAGAGAAAGCTCGCGAAGTGGGCATCCGCATTTTTGCTGTTGCCTCCTCCTCAAAGAACGTGGATGAGAATGGGCTGAAGGAGATCGCCAACTCCCCGGCAGCGGTCTACAAGCGGGACTTCATGGCTGTGGACCTGAGCCAGGGGAAGGCGACCATTCACACCAACACCATTGAACGCATCATCAATACTATGGTACTACTACTTCATGGATACAACACTGACTTATAAATTACCTTTACTCTCTGCTAACAAATGCTCTTGATTTTGTTTGCACAGAAACATTTCGCCTATACTGAGGTAAGACAATGCACTTCTCATGGTCAGTCCTTTTCTCAACAAACAATCACCTCTGACTCATTAACTGTACGCTCTTCTCCTCACAACACAGTGCTACAGTGTGGCGTGTTTGGAAACCACTGGGCCTCCTGGTCCAAAAGGCCACAGAGGACAGAAAGTGAGTATTATTACCTAAAGATTTCAATATAAAAACACTAAAGCCAATGAGTGTGTTTACATACAATAGAATATCTTAATCTCAATAAAACAACTGGAGTGCTCTGAGCTAATTTACATTATTAAGCACTTTTGTCCATTTGATCTCTCTCTGTACCTGAATTTTGTAGAACTTGTTACAAGCTTTGTGACTAGTTCTAGTTGAGTGAAATTCATTTTAAAACAGTTTTGATAAGAAAGCGATTGGTCATGTACGCTAGAATATGCCAGTTGCAGTTGTGCATGTAATAGTTTCATTTGAAATCAGTGTATGGAAACCTATGTAAGGCAGCTGATGTCTGTGGTAACACCGGACAGTCAGCGCCGTTCTGTTGTACATAAGACGGCTTTTCATGGACGTATAGTGGACAGACAGAGGTAAATATCTAGCTCTAAAATTTGAAATGACAGGTGAACAAAATTTACTTTTTGGTCAGCATAACTATCATAGGGACGGAAAGTTTCAAATACAGTATGTACTGTACACGCCATTTTTCAGTTGCTTTTCTATTAGTTGGTTAAATCTCAAAATCTGATACCTAAATACAGTTGCTAATAATTTGACAGCATTTTGGCTAGTTTGGCAAAATATTTTGTTCAAGCACACCCTGTGGTAGGGCTGCAAGGTTTATCGATATCAAATCGCAAATCGAGGTTTGATGACTACAATAACCAAACCTCAAGAACTTTGTTTCTGATCTCAAGTTCAGCAGCAACAGATAAACGTTTGTCTGAGTTTCCATAAAGCCGATTCTAAAGTGTTTACATAGGCGGCCCTGTTGAAGAAATTATTCAATCCGGCCCATGATTTACAGAGAGCACAAATTCCAGTGTGTAAGTATGTAAAAAAGAAAAAGAAAGAAGTAAGTCTCTAGCCCATTACTGTGCAGAGTTAAGAAATAACCAGAATACTCACTCCAGCCACTAGGGGGCAGCTTAAAAAAAGAAAGGATATAATTTCATACATGTCCAGCAGAGGGCACTGACATAATAAGAGATGAAATAAACACATTATAGCCACGTGGTAAATGGACAGTCTGCCCCAGGGCGGCTCTGGCTACATTAGTAGCTTACCTCCACAGAGTATGGGCTGAATAAATGATGACAACAGTGTAGCAGAAAGTGCAATACAAGTATAAGCCGTTTTTTATGAGGCCTACGGTCCTGCCAGGCTCATTATTATTCATGTATTGAATAAAGTTTCCTCAATGGTATTTTCCCAATTGAAACATATTTTACTGGAGCTTTTTAATAAGGACCCCGGCAATACACTCCCTATATATTTTAGCCCTCAGGGAAATTTACTTAGAGACCCCTAGATTAGATAGACGCTATGGGATTCCATTCCGGGCTTATTTTAGTCATATGGCTGTTCCCCAGAGGTACTCTGAATGTCGGGGAAACTCCTCCAGAAGAGGGCACTGTCCACAGAAACCAAATATTTTTTCAAGTAGATTATTGGCATTGTTCTATGTGGAGCAATTGGAGCAATACATTTATGTTGTTTGACTAAAGTAAAAAAAGTAACAGTAACAGTTAACAGTTTAAACGTTTAAATGGATCAAATATAAAAACTGAATCGCAATTGGAATTTTGGTCCAAAAAATGGATGCGGCCATTCTGGATGCTCGCAATGGGACGGATGGGACGCAACCACGCCGCGCTGGATAGGCTTAGATCGCCGTCACATGACCAGCATCCGCAATGGCGACTTACAGTCATTTAATTTGATCATCATGTGACCAGTAAACCACACATGCTCGTTCTAAACACTGAACTCATGTAAATCTGTTTCCGTTCCACAGGGAGCTAAAGGCGACAACGGTGAGCCCGGACTGAAGGGAGACAGAGGTCGTCCCGGAGACCCCGGTATTGAAGGTCCCATTGGTCAGCCTGGTATCAAAGTAAGAAACACGTCTGATTTATGGAGACAAACTACTTTATATACTACTACTAACTTGTGTCATTTTGCGCCTTTATTTAGGGAGAACTTGGTCTAAATGGCGAGAAGGTATGTGGGATTTATTTTTTTTGTAAACACAATAGTAACTTAGTTTTGTGATGCTGGAAAAATGATGTTTCTCTTGTTTTTTGCAGGGAGAGTGGGGCTCTCAGGGGAAAAAGGTTTGTCAGCCGTTTTAATACACGTTAATTATTTTATTTTCATGATATTTGTACTTTTTTGTAACCAGCTTGTGTATTTTTCCTGACTTCAGGGCGTAGGTGGTGTTGCAGGTCGTGATGGAAGAGACGGACATAAGGTATCAAGAATGTTGTTATGTAACTCTTGATGCTCGTGATCAGCATGTAAACTCAGTATTTTTTATAGAGCTTAATTTTTGTTTTAGGGTAAAATCGGCCGCATCGGTGCACCTGGCTGCAAAGGAGATCCGGGCGACAGAGTGAGGCCTTTTGTTTATTACTAACATGGTATTATCAGTAAGCATTAGTGCATTGATTTGTTTGCATGTTTAGGGCCCTGACGGTCATCCTGGAGACGTTGGCGAGCGTGGTCCTCCTGGAACTGGTGGAGAGAAGGTTTGCAGAGCTTCACACAAAAGAAATAATACTCTGGCTTTGAAAACAACGTTAATGTTATTGTTCTGCAGGGAGATGCTGGTCGCCCTGGCAGAGCCGGCCCACCTGGACTAGGTGGAGATGCGGGACCAAAGGCAAAAACAATATCATATAATATGTTCAAGTTTTTTGATGCTGTAGAGCTAAAGCTAATATTACACTATTTGGTGTTCAAAGGGTGAGAGGGGCAGTCCTGGTTCACCCGGCTCCCCTGGACAAAAAGCAAATGCTGTAAGTCTATTCAGTACACTTAAGTTGAACGCACCTAACATAATGTAACTCTGACTGAGCAATGTTTCTTTTTTAGGGGACTGCGGGACAACCCGGGCCCAGAGGAGAGCCAGTAAGACTGTTTTCCTGTGCATAAAACCTTTTGATTTGATATTGATTTGGTCATTATTGTGGCTTTGTAGTTATTTTCAACACTAAGCCGTCCATTGTCTGGTAACATTGTCTCTGTAGGGAAGAAGAGGGGACTATGGACCAAAGGGCGCTCAGGGGCCACCGGGAGGTCCAGGTGAAAAGGTGAGTTTTGTTTTACACTTAATGTATTTATTTGTTTCAAGGCTTCTGTACTTGACATTTCTATTGTTTGCTGTTTCAGGGTGAAATGGGACCAGAGGGTTTGAGAGGACTTCCAGGTGAATCTGGAACCAAAGGGGCGACGGTGAGAACATTTTTGTAACCGGTCCTGATCGGGATATGTGCGCTATCGCCTCATCACTGTAGTTTGAAAACGTCGATGAGTTGTCTTGTCTCAAGCCTTCTCCTTGCCGTTATACAGGGCGACTCAGGTTTGCTTGGCCCCAGAGGACCACCAGGGCCCCCCGGAGAAGCTGGACGAAATGTAGGTCATGGAACAGTCTGTGTGTGAAACTCTCAGGATGTAACATTGGATTGATTGCAGGGCACCAGAGGCGATCCTGGTGATGCGGGACCACGAGGCGAGCCCGGCCTTGGGGGACCAAAAGTAAATGTGTTTTTATTTTATTTTCCTTCTCTGTTTAATATCTGTGTTAACAGTTTGTTTCTCATCCAGGGAGATACTGGAAGACCTGGATTTAGCTTTCCTGGATCAAGGGGTCCATCAGTAAGAAACATTGCGCTTTATTTGATAATTGGATAATTATTTATGCAAAACTCACACAGATGTGCCTTGATTGTAGGGAGATAAAGGTGCAAAAGGAAACCGTGGACCTCGTGGGGGCAGAGGAGACTGTGGGCAGAAGGGCGAATCTGGTAACAAGGGCGGTCCAGGAGAAGCAGTGAGTGGTCCTTAGAGTTTCATGTAAAATGTGGTTTGAGAATCTACAGTTGTGCAGTTCCCTCTGATGTTTCCTAATAGGGCGAGCCAGGACCTAACGGTGAACCTGGTCCAAGAGGTGTGCGTGGAGAGGCAGGCCGGGATGTAAGTAAAACATCAATCTGAATCACATATAATACACTGCCTCTGATAATATTAAAGTTGAGTTGGTTCGACTGTAGGGAAATCCTGGTCCTGAAGGAGATCCCGGCCTCACTGTAAGAACATTTGACTTAACCCATTATTGACAAATCATGAAACAATGCCTGATGGGTAATGTTTAATTTGACCAGGAATGTGACGTGATGAACTACATCAGAGAGACATGCGGCTGCTGTGGTGAGCTCAGAACATTATAAAAACTTCAGGTTAATTTGATATTGCTATGAAACTCATTTGTATTTGTTATTTTATTTGCAGACTGTGAGAAACGCTGCGGAGCCCTGGACATTGTGTTTGTGATCGACAGCTCAGAGTCAGTGGGACTGACCAACTTCACCCTGGAGAAAAACTTTGTCATCAACACCATAAATAGACTTGGATCTCTGGCCACAGATCCCGATGCCGAGTCAGGTACAGCACAGAGGGCCTTATTTAGCCTCTCTCAAAGTCATGAATGAATGGTATGAACACTGTCTGCAGGCACACGTGTGGGAGTCGTTCAGTACAGTCACAGCGGGACCTTCCAGGCCATCCGTCTCGACGACCCCAAGATTGATTCATTGTCGGCTTTCAAGGTCTGGTCTCCCACACAAACACATGAAACAGAGCTTTGAACTCTTTGCTTAGACCTCAGGCAGACAGTTCCACCTCTGTAATTCATCCAGATGTTTTTTAATTAGTCAAATCTGGTGTGCTCTTTCTCTCCCTAAGTGTCAGCACATTTCTCCGTGTTGAGTTTTCACAGTTACATTTTATTACATTTACTCATGGGGCAATACAAAGGGTCCAACGTCAGTACTTCCATGGGCAGCCCCAAGCCACAATAAATAGGCAGAGTTGTGTCAGGGGGCATCTGTTGCACAGTCGATGCCAGATGAAATAAAAAGAAAAGAAGAGTTCATATTTTCAGGCAATTTATGTTTTCAAGCATTTATACTGTACCAAAAGTATTTCTCTGCTTCTTGTTTGTAGGAAGCAGTGAAGCGGTTAGAGTGGATCGCTGGAGGAACCTGGACTCCATCTGCTCTAAAATACGCCTATGACAACCTGATCCGTGACAGTCGTAGAGCTAAAGCCAATGTGACTGTGGTGGTTATCACAGACGGCCGCTTTGACCCCAGGGACAACGACACGCTGCTCACCTACCTCTGCAGGTGCCTAGGACTATCGGGAAAACATCTGGCCTTCTGAGTGGCTGCTAAGTTTAACTGTGTGGTCCCTGTGACAGTGACCCTCGTGTTGACGTGAGTGCGATTGGTATTGGAGACATGTTTGATCAGATCGAGGAGAATGAGATTCTGAAGAGCATCGCGTGTCAGAAGGACGGCAGGGTCCTGGGCATGAGGCGCTTCGCAGACCTGGTGGCCGAGGAGTTCATCGACAGGATTGAGACAGTCCTCTGCCCGGGTACACATCAGAAATCATTCATCACCTTGCTCATGTTAAATGTAGATTTGATTTGTTTTGAATCCGCTTTAATAATGAGTTTCTGTCTGTTTCAGATCCCATTGTAGTCTGTCCTGAACTGCCTTGCAAATCAGGTAGGATTAACACTTAAAAAATGAAAGTATCACCAACCATTAATTGGTTATGAAGGTTTAAACATGGTTAGAGTCTGTGCCCTGCTCCATCTAATCTGCCCTCTGCATCGTTAATGAGGTGTTGATACGTCTGTGGGACAACGCCCACAATGTTATTCACCTGCTTCTTGCAGAAAGGGGCGTAACTTGGGAAGCCCCTCCCCTATGGAAACCCCAGGCAGTGGATGGCAGTCCCTCCTTTGTGCCCACCTCAGTGGAAAGCGCGTCCAGTCTGTTGGGCAGCCTCAGTGAGCAGCAGTACGATGTGGGCGTGGCCACCATGGCGTATGCTGCGCAGAGAGCCAAACTCGCCCGCGGCGCAGACAAACACCAGTGGACTCAGATGTTCATCGACTCCTTCAAATACGTCTATGCAGACATTATGGGCGACCCAGAGAAAGCCATACAACTTTGTTAACTGCTAACCAAGTTACCTCAACCTAGGAGACTGACCGAGACATGGGTCTCATCTAATACGCTAAGACTGAGACATTTGAACTAATCTTAGCTTTGTATCAGAAAGCTGAAAATGTGCTTTTCAACAGAGCTTATGCATGCTGCTGATCCTTTTGTGAAGTATTGTATTTATTGGACAGAACAAGACAGGCCACAGGTCTAGATTATTACCTCTAAAGAAAACAGTTAAGGTGTATTTTAATATTCTTTTGAAAAACGAATTTTCCTCTTAGTTTTACCAACCTGAAATGGCCTGTTTAGAGAACGTTTACAGTATTATTTATTTATTCACTTTGCTGCGTGATGAAAACCGGGGCTTGTGAAGGTTATCTCTCATATCGAACTTAATACATTTGAAATGTTAATCGCTGTCAATATCATTACTGTATCACTTTGGTCAGATGTTGTTTCTGCTGTGAAACCTTCATTCTATTATGTTGCTCCATTGCACATACTGTATCCCTGCTTTGTGGTACTGGAAGTGGACTTTGCGACCATCTGTATATGTACATTTACTGAACATACTGGAGGCATGAACAATGCTGTTTTAATAAGGCTTTGACTGGCGCATGATTTGCATGCCAGCTGATTTTATATCTGTATCCATGTAGTTAATTTGTTTTCTGTAGAAATTAAAAGTTTGAAAAAGGGAATTGCACTTGATGGTCCTTAGGCTAGACTAGACACCTGCATGTACAGCATGTGACTGGGTGCAAGCTGCACGTATGATCTGATATGAACCTCTGTCTCTTTTATTCAGAGCCGGCTGTTGCCAGTTGTGTCCAGAGGCCTGTGGATATTGTGTTCCTGCTAGACGGATCGGAACGGATGGGGCTGGAGAACCATCGCCTGGCTAAAGAATTTATAGAGAACGTAGCTCGACGCCTCACCTTGGCCAGTGGCCCCGCAGATGAGAAGAATGCCCGTCTGGCTTTGCTGCAGTACGGCAGCCCCACCGAGCATAATACGGAGTTTGCACTCACACACAACCTCACAGTGATCTCTGACTCTCTCATGGGAGTCAAGTACTTGGACTCCTCCTCTGCTCTGGGCAGTGCCATCATCTACGCTGTCAACAACATGGTCCTCTCACAGGTAACTAACCTTCAGTAGTAATTGCTTTAGTGATACAGATAGTAAAAGATTAAACTCTACCAGCGCCGTACACTAACTTTTACCAAAACCTTCACTGTGTTGCAGCGAACCCGCGTGGCACGGCGAAACGCAGAGGTGGCTTTCGTCTTCATCACGGACGGCATCACCTCCAGTGAGCAGCTGGACGAGGGCGTGTCCGCCATGAGAAGAGCAGAGGGCGTCCCCACAGTAATCGCGATGGGAACAGACACAGATGAGGAAGTGCTGAGGAAAGTGGCACTTGGAGACATGACAGCTATTTTCAGAGGAGCTGACTACACTATGCTGAACAAACCAGCATTCTTTGAGCGCTTCCTCCGTTGGATTTGCTAATGAGGACCTTTAATGCTTTCTACCAAAGTAAACAAATCAGGCGCAGCTCCGGTGTTAATTCAAAATAACCATTTTACCTGGTGGGACACACTGGGCGGCACAAGTTACTGCTGAAATGGGAGCTAATACAAATCTAATAGTCCCAAGTAGATCCAACCTCACACACAAATTGCATGTAATTGTTCATTTAGTTTTCTGTTCGTTCTCATCCCACGGACGCAAGAAGCAACTTCACCCAAAGACAATAATACTGTCCTCGAGGAGATCTATGATTATTGAATGTGTGACTTGAGGCTTTATTCTTATTTTTATTTTTTTTCATTTTAGTTTTCCAAAAGGTTTCAGTTTTTAAAAATGTTTTTCACTGTTTGTCATTTAAGTCAGTATATTATTCATTAAAGGTGCTAAACAAATGAGAGAGGGAGCCACGTGACTGGTTTTGAAATGTTTACTCCATAAAGTAACCGTAATTACTGTTTACATGTTTATGATGAAGACATGTCATTCCCAGGGATGAGAGCACACGCACAAAAAACACCCTGCACAAAACACAAACATCTCACACTCACATTCACTATTTTCAACACTCACAAACACAAGAAAACGTCGAATGTACAAAATGCCCAAATAAAATAAGTCTTGGTGAACCCAGCTCTGTCTGTATGTCAATTGTTGATAGTGATAGTAAATAATGATTCATATTTACGGTATATATGTAAATTGTTGTTGTGTGGAGAGCTAATGTGAATTGTCGCATGTACATCATTGACTTGGATTTACATTGCACTTTACAAGTTTGACATGCATCTCAAACAGTGGTGGAAAGTAACATAGTAAAAAGTAGCTTTACTTTAGTGCATTTTATGATGAATACTTTTTACGTTTACTTTCACTACATTTTAGACCCTGTATCTGTACTTTATATTCCACTACATTTTTTAATTGGGTTAAAAGTAAAAGTATTTTATTTTCAAAGTGACCTCTCTACAATGAACTGATTTAGTCCCAGGTTAGACTTGGTTTAGTGATTTGCGCCTTTAGACCTTGTTTAGATTTGGTTTAGACCTGTTAAGACGTAGTTTAGTCCGGGTTTAGACCTGGTTTAGTTCCTGTTTTTGACCTGAGTAAATGGTTTACTTGTTTAGACCTGGTTTGATGATGATTTAATGATTTTTTGATAATTTTCATATCGTGTTGCGTTTAAGATTATTTTATTTATTTTTTAAATGTCTTCGTGGTCTTGCTCCTCAGTGTCTGTCTGACCTGCTTCAGCCCTGTACCCCTGCACGCTCCCTGAGTACAATTTTCTATCAGATACTTTTACTTTTGAAATGTTTGGTCCTGTATCTGCACTTTTGCTTAAGTACGAATATAGAATACTTCTTCCACCACTGGTCTCAAAACACCACAGTGAAGCCCGAATCCTTCACTCTCTCCTCAGTGGTCTTGCACTTCTGACGTCACATTCATCCATGTACAAAATTAAGTGTCTTTCCCATTGACACCACTATAATATACTGTGGCCAATATGCAGAGTAGGGGTTGAACAATCAAACTCCGGCGACATCTGTTCCTTTTTCATTTAAACTAAACTACCTACACTCAACAGAGGTAAAGAAGTTATATTGTAAGTTGTTTGTGAAGTTATAAACTGCACAATATTTGCTATTTTTCCTTTAATCCAAATTTATATTTCAGGTCTAGAATCTTGGTTTCATTTGTTTTCCAGGTTGTATCGCATTCAAAGTCTATTGATCTGGCTCCCTCTGCTGGACTTTACAACAACATTAAATTTGGCCATAGTGGATACCGTAGAAGTCACATGACCACTATGAACTTCACCCACTGCTGGCCTCTGCCTCTTTTCTAAGGTGAATGAGCACTAAACAAGGGTAAGTTGAAGGCCTAAGTTCAGCTCAGTTTTAGCGGAGGGTTCAATGGATATTTATTGCAACGACATAATACAAATGTGCAAGTGACACTAGCAAATAGATGGGTAACCTGCAACTTTTTAAATTATTTCTATTCTAAATGTTACTTATGACAAATTGGCTTAGATTTGCAGAATGTCTGTGGTCATTTTCTTTCACAACTCATGCATGATAATCTAATTACCTACATTGTGTTTCTTTGTGTGTGTGTGTGCAGAGTGCCGTCACCATGGAGGGGGATCCCATCTCATCCTTGTGTACCCCTGCTCTGGTTGTGGACATCAGCAAAGTGAAGAGTAATGCAAAGAAGATGACTGAACGCTACAAGGAGCTTGGAGTCCAACTCCGGCCACACATGAAGACGCACAAAACAATGTAGGACAATGTTTAAACTTTTTAAAACATTCATAGACTAATCGTGGCTTTGTTTTTCAGTGAGTGTGCAGATATAATGACTGCTGGATCACGCAGATGTATTGTAGTTTCCACTTTGGCAGAGGCTTTGTTTTATGCCGATAATGGATTTGAGGACATCCTTTATGCATATTCTGTTCCTTTTGACAAGGCAAGAAACTAATATTACGCTGATATGCTTTTTTTCTCTCTCTTGAGTTTACAATATAATACTATATATCTGTAGGTGGAGCGCTGTGCAGCCTTGTCAGAGAGGCTGGATCTATTCCAGGTTTTGTTGGATCATCCTGATGCTTTGGGGCAACTAAAAAAGCGGCCCCTCAGGGATGGTCGGCTCTGGCGCGTCTGGATGAAGCTCGACTGTGGCAATGGAAGAGGTATTTATGAGAATTCCCTAGATCAGTGGGGTACCATAGGAGTCAGAGGGCCATTCACCAAAAGTCTTTTTGCAAAATAAATTGTAAGAATTCCAGATCATAGGATTGGGAAATGAAAAATATAAGCTAGTAGAATACAAAGGGGAGCCACTGTCATTTAAATTGTCAACATTCTTAAACAGATCTGGTTGTGATGCTCTGTGTGGTCTGATCTCTTTGCTTTAGCTGGTGTTTTGCACTCACAGCCCGAGTCCCTTAAACTGGCACAGGCCATTGATGAAGCTGAAGGAGTTGAGCTCACGGGGATCTATGCACACTGTGGAAACTCCTACAACTGCAGAGGCGTTGAGCAGATACACGCAGTCGCTCAGGAGACCACAACATTAACACTGGAGTTTATGGAAAAGTTGCTGCAATTGCCTTATTTTATTCATACAATGAAGCTGTGCAATATGTTTATTGTCAAAACACAAAAAACATATACTGTTATTGTTTTTACATAGGCTGAAGGCTGTGGGCATTACCTGTAAGTCCAGTATTGGCTCCACACCCTCCTGCAGTCACCCAGTCAAAGACATGGGACGGCTCAGTGAAGTTCACCCGGGAAATTATGTATTTTATGGTATGTCTGCACTAAATCAGATAACTCTGGTTTAATTATTTATTCAAGAGTTTTTGGTGTTTTATAGATGTGCAACAGTCGGTGATCGGCTCATGCAGCTTAGAGGATGTGGCTGTGAGGGTTTTGACACGAGTCATTGGTCACTGTCCTCACAGAAACCAACTCCTCATCGACTGTGGATGGGCTGGACTGAGGTAACGGGGCCAATTAATGTGATCATGTGATGGATACCACTGGAAGATGTGCCTCACTAACTATGTCAAATATTAGTCATATTGGTATGTCCACAGAATGTAACACGGCATCTTTTTTCTCAGTCTTGACGGAGCAGGGAAACTGCCAACTGGATATGCTGTTGTGGATGGACATCCAAATTTAAAGTATTTATTAGTCACTTATTGTTACTTTTGCACAATTACATTCACTGTATCTATACAATAAGTGTTTTATTTTTTTATTCATGTCAGGCTGCTGTCCATGACTCAGGAGCATGGACGAGTTGAGCCCCTCTCTGGAAAACTAGACTACAGCAAATATCCATTAGGCACCATGCTCAAACTTATTCCTTACCATGTGAGTGGACTGCAAAACAGCATATTATTTCTAATTCATGGGTAAATTTAGAACATGGTTGTCTATGTTTTCAGTCCTGTGCAACAGCGGCAATGCACCCTACATACTATGTCCACTCGGAAGATCGACTGGTGGGAAAATGGACACCAACACGGGGATGGTGAATTATAAGCATGAAGTGAATTTTCTGTAAACACTTTTTTTATAATAATTATACAGTTTAGAATTGTAGACATATGTAATACACCTGTCTGTTTTATTGTATGCAATTTATACTTTATGAAGCAAGAAACTGATTAGCTGTCAAACGATTTGGTATAGTCATCTAATTTAATAACTCATTTCATTATTAATATTTTACATGGATGTCTGTAGTAATTTACATTAAATGAACAGTGCCATATTGTGTCCTTTTATTCTTTATTCTGGGAGAGTCAGGGGGAAGAGAGAGAGGGGAGAGTCAGGGGGAAGAGAGAGAGGGGAGAGTCAGGGGGAAGAGAGAGAGGGGAGAGTCAGGGGGAAGAGAGAGAGGGGAGAGTCAGGGGGAAGAGAGAGAGGGGAGAGTCAGGGGGAAGAGAGAGAGGGGAGAGTCGGGGGGAAGAGAGAGAGGGGAGAGTCGGGGGGAAGAGAGAGAGGGGAGAGTCGGGGGGAAGAGAGAGAGGGGAGAGTCGGGGGGAAGAGAGAGAGGGGAGAGTCGGGGGGAAGAGAGAGAGGGGAGAGTCGGGGGGAGAGAGAGAGAGGGGAGAGTCGGGGGGAGAGAGAGAGAGGGGAGAGTCGGGGGGAGAGAGAGAGAGGGGAGAGTCGGGGGGAGAGAGAGAGAGAGGAGAGTCGGGGGGAGAGAGAGAGAGAGGAGAGTCGGGGGGAGAGAGAGAGAGAGGAGAGTCAGGGGGAGAGAGAGGGGAGAGAGTCAGGAGTGAAGAGAGAGAGGGGAGAGTCAGGGGGGAAGAGAGAGAGAGAGAGGGGGAGAGTCAGGGGGAGAGAGGAGAGTCAGGGGGGAAGAGAGAGAGGGGAGAGTCAGGGGGAGAGAGAGGGGGGAGAGAGAGGGGAGAGAGTCAGGAGTGAAGAGAGAGAGAGGGGGGAGAGTCAGGGGGGAAGAGAGAGAGAGAGAGGGGGAGAGTCAGGGGGAGAGAGAGAGGGGGAGAGTCAGGGGGAGAGAGGAGAGTCAGGGGGGAAGAGAGAGAGGGGAGAGTCAGGGGGAGAGAGAGGGGAGAGTCAGGGAGGGAGAGAGAGGGGAGAGAATCAGGAGTGAAGAGAGAGAGAGGGGAGAGTCGGGGGAAGAGAGAGAGAGAGAGAGGGGGAGAGTCAGGGGGAGAGAGGAGAGTCAGGGGGGAAGAGAGAGAGGGGAGAGAGTCAGGAGTGAAGAGAGAGAGAGGGGAGAGTCAGGGGGAAGAGAGAGAGAGAAGGGGGAGAGTCAGGGGGAGAGAGAGGAGAGTCAGGGGGGAAGAGAGAGAGGGGAGAGAGTCAGGAGTGAAGAGAGAGAGAGGGGAGAGTCAGGGGGAGAGAGGAGAGTCAGGGGGGAAGAGAGAGAGGGGAGAGAGTCAGGAGTGAAGAGAGAGAGAGGGGAGAGTCAGGGGGAAGAGAGAGAGAGAAGGGGGAGAGTCAGGGGGAGAGAGAGGAGAGTCAGGGGGAAGAGAGAGAGAGGAGAGTCAGGGGGGAAGAGAGAGAAGGGGAGAGTCGGGGGAGAGAGGGGAGAGAGTCAGGAGTGAAGAGAGAGAGAGGGGAGAATCAGGGGGGGGAGAGAGAGAGAGGGGGGCGAGTCAGGGGGAGAGAGAGGAGAGTCAGGGGGGAAGAGAGAGAGAGGGGAGAGTCAGGGGGGAAGAGAGAGAGAGGGGAGAGTCAGGGGTGAAGAGAGAGAGGGGAGAGTCAGGGGGGAAGAGAGAGAAGGGGAGAGTCGGGGGAGAGAGGGGAGAGAGTCAGGAGTGAAGAGAGAGAGAGGGGAGAATCAGGGGGGGAGAGAGAGAGAGAGGAGAGTCAGGGGGAAGAGAGAGAGAGGGGAGAGTCGGGGGAGAGAGGGGAGAGAGCATTGAAGTATATTGAAGAGAGGGGGGGAGAGGGAGAGTCAGGGGAGAGAGAGGAGGAGAGAGAGAGAGAGGAGAGTCAGGGGGAGAGAGAGAGAGAGGAGAGTCAGGGGGAGAGAGAGGGGAGAGAGTCAGGAGTGAAGAGAGAGAGGGGAGAGTCAGGGGGGAAGAGAGAGAGAGAGAGGGGGAGAGTCAGGGGGAGAGAGAGAGGGGGAGAGTCAGGGGGAGAGAGGAGAGTCAGGGGGGAAGAGAGAGAGGGGAGAGTCAGGGGGAGAGAGAGGGGGGAGAGAGAGGGGAGAGAGTCAGGAGTGAAGAGAGAGAGAGAGGGGAGAGTCAGGGGGAAGAGAGAGAGAGAGAGGGGGAGAGTCAGGGGGAGAGAGAGAGGGGGAGAGTCAGGGGGAGAGAGAGAGGGGGAGAGTCAGGGGGAGAGAGGAGAGTCAGGGGGGAAGAGAGAGAGAGGGGAGAGTCGGGGGAAGAGAGAGAGAGAGAGAGGGGGAGAGTCAGGGGGAGAGAGGAGAGTCAGGGGGGAAGAGAGAGAGGGGAGAGTCAGGGGGAGAGAGAGGGGAGAGTCAGGGAGGGAGAGAGAGGGGAGAGAATCAGGAGTGAAGAGAGAGAGAGGGGAGAGTCGGGGGAAGAGAGAGAGAGAGAGAGGGGGAGAGTCAGGGGGAGAGAGGAGAGTCAGGGGGGAAGAGAGAGAGGGGAGAGAGTCAGGAGTGAAGAGAGAGAGAGGGGAGAGTCAGGGGGAAGAGAGAGAGAGAAGGGGGAGAGTCAGGGGGAGAGAGAGGAGAGTCAGGGGGGAAGAGAGAGAGGGGAGAGAGTCAGGAGTGAAGAGAGAGAGAGGGGAGAGTCAGGGGGAGAGAGGAGAGTCAGGGGGGAAGAGAGAGAGGGGAGAGAGTCAGGAGTGAAGAGAGAGAGAGGGGAGAGTCAGGGGGAAGAGAGAGAGAGAAGGGGGAGAGTCAGGGGGAGAGAGAGGAGAGTCAGGGGGAAGAGAGAGAGAGGAGAGTCAGGGGGGAAGAGAGAGAAGGGGAGAGTCGGGGGAGAGAGGGGAGAGAGTCAGGAGTGAAGAGAGAGAGAGGGGAGAATCAGGGGGGGGGAGAGAGAGAGAGGGGGGCGAGTCAGGGGGAGAGAGAGGAGAGTCAGGGGGGAAGAGAGAGAGAGGGGAGAGTCAGGGGGGAAGAGAGAGAGAGGGGAGAGTCAGGGGTGAAGAGAGAGAGGGGAGAGTCAGGGGGGAAGAGAGAGAAGGGGAGAGTCGGGGGAGAGAGGGGAGAGAGTCAGGAGTGAAGAGAGAGAGAGGGGAGAATCAGGGGGGGAGAGAGAGAGAGAGAGGAGAGTCAGGGGGAAGAGAGAGAGAGGGGAGAGTCGGGGGAGAGAGGGGAGAGAGCATTGAAGTATATTGAAGAGAGGGGGGGAGAGGGAGAGTCAGGGGAGAGAGAGGAGGAGAGAGAGAGAGAGGAGAGTCAGGGGGAGAGAGAGAGAGAGGAGAGTCAGGGGGAGAGAGAGGGGAGAGAGTCAGGAGTGAAGAGAGAGAGGGGAGAGTCAGGGGGGAAGAGAGAGAGAGAGAGGGGGAGAGTCAGGGGGAGAGAGAGAGGGGGAGAGTCAGGGGGAGAGAGGAGAGTCAGGGGGGAAGAGAGAGAGGGGAGAGTCAGGGGGAGAGAGAGGGGGGAGAGAGAGGGGAGAGAGTCAGGAGTGAAGAGAGAGAGAGAGGGGAGAGTCAGGGGGAAGAGAGAGAGAGAGAGGGGGAGAGTCAGGGGGAGAGAGAGAGGGGGAGAGTCAGGGGGAGAGAGAGAGGGGGAGAGTCAGGGGGAGAGAGGAGAGTCAGGGGGGAAGAGAGAGAGAGGGGAGAGTCGGGGGAAGAGAGAGAGAGAGAGAGGGGGAGAGTCAGGGGGAGAGAGGAGAGTCAGGGGGGAAGAGAGAGAGGGGAGAGTCAGGGGGAGAGAGAGGGGAGAGTCAGGGAGGGAGAGAGAGGGGAGAGAATCAGGAGTGAAGAGAGAGAGAGGGGAGAGTCGGGGGAAGAGAGAGAGAGAGAGGGGGGGAGAGTCAGGGGGAGAGAGGAGAGTCAGGGGGGAAGAGAGAGAGGGGAGAGAGTCAGGAGTGAAGAGAGAGAGAGGGGAGAGTCAGGGGGAAGAGAGAGAGAGAAGGGGGAGAGTCAGGGGGAGAGAGAGGAGAGTCAGGGGGGGAAGAGAGAGAGGGGAGAGAGTCAGGAGTGAAGAGAGAGAGAGGGGAGAGTCAGGGGGAGAGAGGAGAGTCAGGGGGGAAGAGAGAGAGGGGAGAGAGTCAGGAGTGAAGAGAGAGAGAGGGGAGAGTCAGGGGGAAGAGAGAGAGAGAAGGGGGAGAGTCAGGGGGAGAGAGAGGAGAGTCAGGGGGAAGAGAGAGAGAGGAGAGTCAGGGGGGAAGAGAGAGAAGGGGAGAGTCGGGGGAGAGAGGGGAGAGAGTCAGGAGTGAAGAGAGAGAGAGGGGAGAATCAGGGGGGGGAGAGAGAGAGAGGGGGGCGAGTCAGGGGGAGAGAGAGGAGAGTCAGGGGGGAAGAGAGAGAGAGGGGAGAGTCAGGGGGGAAGAGAGAGAGAGGGGAGAGTCAGGGGGGAAGAGAGAGAGAGGGGAGAGTCAGGGGGGAAGAGAGAGAGAGGGGAGAGTCGGGGGAGAGAGGGGAGAGAGTCAGGAGTGAAGAGAGAGAGAGGGGAGAATCAGGGGGGGAGAGAGAGAGAGAGGAGAGTCAGGGGGAAGAGAGAGAGAGGGGAGAGTCGGGGGAGAGAGGGGAGAGAGCATTGAAGTATATTGAAGAGAGGGGGGGAGAGGGAGAGTCAGGGGAGAGAGAGGAGGAGAGAGAGGAGAGAGTCAGGAGGGAAGAGAGAGAGAGAAGAATGAAAGCACAATTGTAGTTTTGCTCGCAATTCATCTTGGGACACGTAGTTTCTAAGAAAGCTCGTCTGTCATTGGCTGCCACATGACCTCTCACTCCGCACGTGGTTTAAAAACTAGGGAGGTGGCGCGGAAACTTGTCACCCGCATGTGATGGTTTTATTTACTTTTGTGTAGTTTATTCTTCTGTTTGGATAAATCGCTGCCGTCTGGTATGTTCGCCATTTAATGTTAGCCTTCTGTCATTGACTTGTAGTGATAAGGATCGCCGTGTTCGCCATCTACATCGGTTCTGACTGTGTAACAAGCTAATGCACCATACAAAGTTTCTTTAGCTTATGTTTCTACTCTTTTGAATGTTTGTTTTTAGCTATGAGCGCATTAGAGGTGAAGTTCATTGCGGATAAAGATGTACTGGAACACATCGTGGACAAACATGAGGGTATGGGCATGAAGCAGTGTGTATTTTTAACATTGCAAAAGTGTGTTGTTCTTAACTGTTCTTATTGTTTCTGTACTAAAGGGACACCTAGCAGTGGTGGGGCTGTCCAGAAGATGGTCACTTTCAAGAGTCCCGCTGGGAGACGGGACAAAGGGCAGATCGGTGAAGAGAATGGAGACAACGAGCATCTGAATGAGAAACATTATATACAAGCTTTGACAACAGAAGGTTTTTTATTTATTTATAGATACGCTTTTATAGTATTTTGGGATACATGTACATCCTATAGTTAAAACCCAGCTACGTTTTGCGTATTCTATAACTTCTCTGGTGCTTTTGTTTTGCAGATGATGAACAGGGCTTGTCCAGAGTTGCAGGATCCTCTATTTTCACATTTCAGAAAAGTAGACGTGGTCACAGCATGGCTCAAACAGGTGGGAAACGTGTTGTCATTACTCGCGCTTTTCTATTCCAGCCTGTCGTTTAACTTGATATGACTTTTCTGCAGCTAGTGAATTGGCTCGTACTCCGGGAAAGAGTGTTACCTTCAATACAGCACCCACTGAACCGTCTACTCCAACCAGAACGGGACGAAGTGAGTCTGTCAAACTGCAATCTGACGTTATTAATGTTCTGCTGCACTAGGATCTTGAACAATGTGTTTGTGGTATTAATATCTAGATGCAAAAGCAGAAGCTCATACATTACAGAAGGTAAGAAGTAATATTACTGTAGTTTTGGTGTCTTTCCTTTTCTATGTTTGTATGTATTTTTCTTTGACAGAAGAAAAAGGGACAGTTTGTCTCCACCACACCCCACAGACTTAGGAAAAGAATGACCAGTGAGTGTATTTCACCTATAATTTATAATCATGAATTGATTTTACATATACAAGCATTAAGTATTGTTGATATTTTGATATTGTACTTGACTTTTGGATACCTATTTCTTCATGTAAAGCCCCGAGCCTGCGTTCAGACAGTGACAGTGAGCTGTCGCCCTCTGACTCCGAAGAGGAACAGGAGGAGGATGAAAGAATGGAGACGGAGCAAAGGTCAAAGAAAGAGGAAAAGGAGAACGTGAAGGCGCAGCGAACGCCAAGCAGAGGTTTATCTGCGGCACTTGACAAAACTCCTGCAAAAAAAATCAAGAACACTCCTGAACCTGCGCACCAGCCCAGTATGGTGGAGGAGTACTTCGAAGCTCACGGTAGTTCAAAAGTGCTGACGTCAGATCGTACCCTCGAGAGACTGAACACCCCAAAACTTGATAGGGTTGGTTATGGACAATGAAATATGATCAAAATGTATAGCAGTGATATTGTATACAAACTATTTTCCTGAATTTGTATTTTCAGGAGACATTAATTCGACTTTTAGGAGGAAAGGCATCGTGTTATGCGAGAGAAATCCAGGAACTTCACAGGAAACATTGCAGGAATTTTAGTAAATGGATGTTACAGTTACAGTGAGTACAATTGTATTTTTAGTGAATGTCCTACACAGTCTTTAAATTAATCTAAGCAGCATTTATGACTTTTTCCAGGTTGGGGTTCAGTGTCCTTGTTTACGGATTGGGAAGTAAGAAAGCTCTGTTGGAAGATTTCAGAGTTTCTCAACTGTCTCAAGAAATTCATCTTGTGATCAATGGCTTTTTTCCTTCGATTACACTAAAATCTGTAAGTGTAAAACTGATTATCCAAATTGATATAGCACTTTGCAAAACCTTTTACATCTTAATTGACTTTGTGCATAATTAGGTAAGGTAAAGTGCTTTATGTTTCATTATACAATTGTTCATACACTGTACTTTTTTTGTGTGTCAAATATAGAACATGAAGTGAAAAAGCAATATTCATTAAGTTCTATAGTAACTCAATTAACTGATTCACAATTAACTCTTACTCAGATTTTAAATTCTCTAACAAGTGACGTACTTGAGCATCAAGGAAGTTTTCGAACTCCTGCGGACCAGATTCATTTCATCTCTCAGACGCTTAAAGACCGTGAGTTTGCTTTTCATTTGGATCATGTTCGTATATAGGCTAAATACTCAAAACCTTTTACATGTAATACAACGATTGACAGGTCCAGATCTCCATGTGTATATAATTATTCACAATATTGATGGGCCAATGTTACGAGGAGAAAAAACCCAGAGTGCACTTGCACAACTTGCTTCTCTTCCCAACCTGCACTTTGTTGCTTCTATTGATCACATCAATGGTCCCCTCGGTGAGTGCTGCTTTAACGCACTTTGCCATGGTGTGTTTGTATTGACTTATTTATCTTTTTTTAGTGTGGGACCAGTTTAAACAGAGTCAGTTTAACTGGTTGTGGTGGGAGTGCACAACATTTCAACATTACACAGAAGAGACTTCGTATGAAAACTCACTGTTGGTGCAACAAACGGGGGCTTTGGCTTTGTCATCCCTCACTCATGTGCTGCGGAGCTTGACGCCAAACGCAAGGTAAACAATAACTGATTATGCAGGGTTACCAAAAAAAACTAAATGTTCTGAGGTGTCTAAAGAGTACCTGATTTGGAACATTTATTGCAACGCAGGATCTAAAAAAATTATTTTTTTGTATCTTCGTGCGAAGTTGGATTTTAAAAAGGAAAAAAATCATAATTTATTTTGTGCACAAATGCAAGTTATGTTACAACCCTAGTCTCCCCCTTTTTGTAAATATTTGTCCAAGGGGTAAAAAAATTGACCTGATTGAGCAAAATGTGATTTTTGGATCCAGCACGTCAAAATTGTCCTATATCAGCTCACAGAACTTAGACACCAAAATGTGTTGTAAACTAGTGTTAGCTGAACAACTACATGGATTTTTTTTTTTTTTTTCCAGAGGAATCTTTAAATTGCTGGTTAAATTTCAGCTGGAAAACAAAGAAAACCCTTCATATACAGGTGATTTTACCTCGCAAGGTGCAGTTATCGACCTGGTCATTACATAACACTGTTTCCTTTTTAAGGATTGTCCTTCCAAGACTTTTATCAGCGCTGTCGAGAGGCGTTCTTGGTGAATTCTGATTTGACATTGAGGACTCAACTGACCGAGTTTAGAGATCATAAACTGATCCGCACACGCAAGGTACACTTTTTTAATTTTTTTTTAAATTTATTTATTTATTTTTGTACACCATTAGTTTTATTGATTTATTTTATAGGGTGCAGATGGAGTGGAGTATTTGATTGTCCCTGTTGAAGCAAATACATTGGTGGATTTCCTTGAGAATGAGCAAATGGACTAAAATTAGAACATTCATAAAGCATAAATTGAAAGCCATTTTGAGAATATCCCGTAAACATTTCTAAACAAATGATTATTTAAAGTGCCATCGTTGCAATGTTACATCCACTGCTTGGATTTGTCTATGGACATGACTTTGTGTAAATTAAAAAAACTAGATGCAGTTGTGTTTTCCTTTTTAATTGTATAAATACAATATTGCAAAACATACATTATTCTAATAAAGGCAGAAGGGAAAGCAAGTGACAATCATAATGCAGCTTGGTGACCATGCGTCATGGACTTTGTGTAAGTTGATTCAAATGCAAAAATGACATGGTAACAACATGCACAGAGACATCTAGTCATCAATGTCCTCATTCTTTTGTGTCTGAAGTGAGTTATTCATCATTTCTGAGTTTAGTGTAAACATCTGCAGCCTGTTCTGTGTGGCCGTGTGCACAACTAGAAGTTCATCTTCCTCCAAATCTTTGAGCAGGAGCAGAATTGCATCAAGTGTGTGTGACTACAAAAAAAGAAGAAAAAAATACATAGTAACCAAATTAGTAATGTATTAAGTAAATAAGTATACCTGAGGAAAAAGACTTGTACCTTTCTCATGAGTGGCTGACTTTCTCTGGTTGATGGAGAAGACAGAGATGGGAACTTGTCTCTCGGAAGTGGCTTCATTCCCAATTGTTTTCTAATTTTGCTGCAAGATTTTTATTATGATTACACATTAAGCTTATTTTTAAGTAAACTGGTCTTTTAACACATACTTTGTCTCGTCCATGCTATATTCAAGTGGGTCATTCTCCGTCTCCGTGTCTGCATGACCATTGGTTGGAGGCTGGTTTTGGGCAGGCTCCATGGGCGTAGTCACCTCTTCTCCCTGGGTTAATGCAAGTGCAACCTCTTCCTCTGTCACCACTGCACACAATATGTTCATACTTCATGAGTGGTGTATCAGATTTTTGTAAATGATACATGTGGGATGGATGAATTGAATAGATGGATAAGATCTTTATCTTCTCCCAAAAGCGGCAGAAATTAATCTTTGAAATTCATTCAATCATTTAAAAAACAAATTACACACAATACAACTAAATGCATATTTTAATCGCAGACGGGATAAATAAATGATGATGGTGATATCAGCTTGAATGGACAAAGATAAGCATTGATTAACCTATTGATACATACCTTGGTTATCCAGCTTCTGAAGACATGGAAGACACCGCAGCACTGTGAGTCTGTAATGATCAGGGTCATTCCCACAACAGGGATTTTCCGCCAACCACAGTACTTTCAGTCTACTCAGTGGACGCAGGTGAGACAGCTCCGAGAGTGAAGGGATCATGTTCCTCCTCAAGTAGAGCTCACACAGGTTCAGACATCCACCCAGAGGAGCCAAAGATGTGATGCTGTTGACACTGAAGATAGTATCATAGATTGGATGAGAAGCAGCATAATAATCGGGTGTTTGTAAAAGCGAACAAAAACATCCTTAGCCAACCTCAGTGTCAGCACTTCAATGTTGGAAATTTGGGTGAAGATGGAGATCTATGGAGGAGAAAACAAGATAGTGTGGCTCTACGTGTATTTGCACATTTGGCATTCCAGGAAAGGAGAGTGATTTCGTCAAATATAAAATGAAATGTAAAAACTTCTGTCTGTCTTACTTCTGTCAGATTGCATCCCCTGCAAAAGCAATAAGTCATGTAAGAAATCAAAAAGATCCATGGCCTCACCAAAGCAAGCAGCTAAAAGTGTGCTGAAATACAGTCCTTACCAACAATTGAGTTTCTTTACGCTTTCCAGGTCAGATGCTTTGGCCTTGGCGAGAACTAGCTTTCTTGTCAGCTTCATGTCAACCTAGAATACTTCAAATACATTATATTGTTTCTACCAGTCGAACAGTAGTTGGCGAATAAGCAATCATCTCAAGTCGGCTCACTCAGGGATGTTGTCGTATTCGGCACTGCGCATGCGTATAGCAGACGAAGCGTCCTTAGTAACGTGTCAAATTTCCATCGAGAACAACCACCACAAACGTAATATTTGTAATGCTTAACTTATAGTATAATCATAATTTGCATGTTATGTGTTATTGTTCATTACACATATATTTGTCTGTGGCCTACTCGATAAAGAACTCAATCTCCCATAATGCATCATTAAAAAGTAGGTAAAGCGCGCATGCGCCTGTTACGCGTCCTCTTTGGACCTACGCCTCCACTGAAACGATGGTGAGCCGAGAATGTCCCTTTCATAATCCATGATAATCTGCCTCTGTGGTTTAGTTTTATATGTCCACTCCTTGGTAAAAGTATAAACATACGTCTAACGAATATTGTCTCACCATTTTTTAAACGATAGTCGAGTTTACTCACTGTTAAAATGGATATGGTTGATGGTTTACCCTACCAACAATAATGGCTGCCGCCAGTGTTGCAGTGTAGCTGTTAGCCGGGTAGCTGGCTGTGAAGTTGACTTGTTGTATTCTCAAGTCTGTGTTCAGATTTAAGTAAACCATTGACTACGTAAACGAAATCTGTTTCTCTTCGGACGTCAGACCTCATTAAAGTCCACAGTATTCATTGCGAGCCATTATTGTGTCGTGAAACGTGACATGTTCGTCTTTACACATACACAACCTGATTTTTTTTCCCACACAAACGTTGACATTTTTATTTTATTTTACAAACTCGTTTCTAGCACTCACAATCCCTCCGGCATGACCGAATTGTTCAAGCAAATCGTTTATATGCACGTTTCACGCCCGTGTACAACTTTGAGTGGATAACAAAAAAAAAACTAATTTAGAGTGGTATTTCTATCTTCTATCGCTCAATAAATAAATGGGTCTTTTGCTGTATTTATAACTAACTCTGAGGTGGTAAAAACAAATTTACTTTTCAACAACAAAAAATCAGGTACCCCAGCTTTAAATTGCATCTCTAATGTCATTCTGTGTGGTGTTTGTCACAGGCCAAGCGCACGAAGAAGGTGGGGATCGTGGGTAAATATGGCACTCGTTATGGTGCGTCGCTGAGGAAGATGGTCAAGAAAATTGAAATCTCCCAGCATTCAAAATACACTTGCTCTTTCTGTGGAAAGGTATGGATTTGTTTGCAAACAGTAGAGAACATACTATGATATGAAAAGAAATGTGAATGTCAAAACATGTATTATAGACCAAGATGAAGAGGAGGGCTGTCGGAATCTGGCACTGTGGGTCCTGCAGAAAGACTGTAGCTGGAGGAGCCTGGACTTACAAGTATGTGGCCATTATTTTTTAATAAACTAGTTTAAACTTTTTTAATGACTTATGGCTAAAATATAATTTTTATATTACTATGTTTAACCCTGTTGGATTCATTTGTTTAGATATTGTCGTGGAAGGTGTAATTGTCTCACCTTTTCTCCCCAGCACAACTTCCGCTGTCACAGTGAAATCTGCAATCAGGAGGCTGAAGGAGTTGAAGGACCAGTAAACCAGTTCAATTGCTGGTGGATTTGGGACTGTTTTCTATAACCGTGGCCTCAAGTTCCAAAATAAAGCGGCCTGGATCGGAAACATTTGTCTGTTCATGTTTGGGATTATAACAAGGGCATCTTTTTTCCGGGGGCTTTCTCGCTATTTGAAATATGATTTTTGCATGTTCATTGATGCATACAAGTCTTTTTAAATTGGAAAATATGTCATTGATTGATTGCAGTAGCTAGGTGAATTATCATTTCATTTTTATTCACTAGGTAAAAAGTACAACTATAATATAAAATTCATGAATGAAAAGGAGCAAAGGGATTCTCACCATAAACACTAGGCTTTAGCTATATGGAGAGTAATATTTAAAAATGGTACAGAAACACTTTATTTTACACATTTACATTGTACCTGCCAAATTTAGTACAATGTAATGAGCTTTGTAACAATGTGTAATAACTTGTACCTATGGGTTTAATAAGTGGAGTAATATGTATTTGTAGTTTGCAGTTCCATAATGTAATAAGACATGACACCCTAACCTTAAGTCCTAAGCCTATGTCATGATTCTAATATGATCCTGATTCTGATATTACATTATGTTCCTGCAAAGTACTAATACACATTATTCCATTGTGTACTGTACTACATAGATTCAAGGTATTACAGATTGTTACAAAGCAGATTATGTTGTACTAAGGTTATGTGCTATTTGTACAAGTACTGTTTTTCATTCCTGAACTAGGTGAAGCTTTTCTGTAAGTAGTCATCACGGTATTGTATCTGCATAGGTGTTTAACGTGTACACACATCTCAATCTGAGACTAACCTGGGTAAATTTAGGGCAAAGAACAACTCAAATATTCTCGTGGTGCATTAACAACTTTCACAAGATGGCACCAAATCCCTGTTTTGAAAACATTCTCGCGACTGTCCAGCAGAGGCAGGCTGGCAAGGCAATACTTGGGAAGAATGGCGGCTGCAAGTGTGTTCAGACCGGGACTGTTCAATCACAAAGTTGCAATTGTTACAGGAGGAGGTACCGGGATCGGTAAAGCCATTTCTGCAGAGCTGCTTGAACTGGGTGAGGTCTTGATCACCGCAAACTCCTTGAATCATTGGTTTTCCGAGACTAGACCTACTGCTCTGCACACGCTGGTGTGAACTTTGCTCTGTCAAGTGGGACAAGCGCTCAGTATCTTCATTAAAATGCGATTCTAATCTTCCGGACTGAAAATCAAACTACATTTAGAATTGCAACTTATTTGGCTTCTGTTACCATGCTGTGACATCATCTGCATACCCTAATATCTCTATATTCCACCACCCAACAACACTGGTGTCCACTTGACTTCTAAGCCGAATTATTACATCATTACAGACTCATTTAAGGCTCAATGGTTCAATTATTGGCTAGGAGACCTACCTGCTATGTATTTGTGAAGGATTGTTTTGTCAAAGGCAATGTCATTTGTCAGGTTGCAATGTGGTGATCTCCAGCAGAAAGGCAGAGAAGCTAAACTCAGCGGTAAAGGAGTTGGAGACAAAAATCTCTCTCTCCAACCCGGCCACTGTCACCTCTGTGCCCTGCAACATCCGCAACGAGGACGAGGTAAACCATCAAAGAGCGTGAGACCTTTTGTGCGTTACTGGAAATGTGTCTTTCTTTCTAGGTGAAGAGTCTTGTTTCTGAGGTAATCAAACGGTATGGACGCATAGATTTCCTTGTCAACAATGGTGGGGGCCAGTTTACAAGCCCCACTGAAAATATGTCCTCGAAAGGCTGGAGGGCTGTGATAGACACTAACCTCAACGGCACATTTCACTGCTGCAAAGAAGGTAAAACAGTCAATTTGCCATGGTCCACATGGAGGAAAAAAGGCACTATTTGATAACTAATATTTTATTAAAGGCACACTGTGTAACATTTTGGATTTGACTGTTGTAACAACCAGCTCAAGCAGAAAATGCTGTTCTTTTTTGTTTGTTTTTTACAGTGGGTAATCAAAGAATGGATATGTATGTGTATGTGGCCCTATTTGGCTGCCCGTAGTCAATGTCTTCATGTAGGTGAGCTGGAGATGTCCCTGCTCCCACCCAGTAAAATTAGTCAGGTTTGAAGAGAGGTGAGCTGCTCACAGCAAACAACATTTGTGTGGTCTTTCCTTTATTTATTTTTTTATTTTTTTAAATACTGTAAAATATCTCCTAAAATAAATGCTTGTATTTTATTGATTGGGTGAAATGTTACACGGTGTGGCTTTAAATATACAATTTCAACACTGTATGTTCCAATAAACTTAAAAGCTGTAAGCAAGTCTATCCAATTGACCATGTGTTTTTGGTGTTCCTAATATTATGATTACAATAATTTGGTATCTTCTACAGCTCTATTCAGTTCAGAGGGCAACTGAGGGTTGACATGTTTTGTTCATTTTTGTACAGTATACACTGCATGGATGAAGCAACATGGAGGGGTGATCATTAACATCATCGCAGACATGTGGAAAGGGTTCCCTGGCATGGCGTAGGTATACCTTGCCAAATGTGTCTACAAGTGTGATGAATATTTGTTGATATTATTTCATTGGACAGTCACACAGGAGCTGCGAGGGCAGGCGTGGACAACCTCACTAAGAGCTTGGCTATTGAGTGGGCTTCCTCAGGAGTTCGAGTGAACGCTGTTGCACCTGTATGTTTTAACAGAAGATGTAGATGTGCTTTATGGTAAACTTGAAAGTCGAGTTTTGTTTCTCTTTTTAGGGTACAATATTTTCAAAAACTGCTATGGAAAACTATAAGGAATTGGGACCCTCTTTGTTCAAGATGTTCATTCCAAATAGTCCAGCAAAGAGATTGGGAGTTCCAGAGGAGGTAACTTTTTATTAATTTGTGAGAGGCAGAACTTAACGACTCCGGAGTCCAACAGGAGGTTTAGATTTATTCAGGAAAGTTGCACACAGAACTGTGATGCATGATTAGACCATGTTGGAGTTACTGAAAATAAGTGTAAAATTAATGGATCAAGTTCAGTCAAGAGTTCTGACTCAAACATGTATAGCGTATTCAAGTTGGGTCCACTTAGATTTAAATACTGATGGCTGATTTCTTGATTTCACTGTGTTTAGATCTCCTCAGCCGTCTGTTTCTTGTTGTCTCCTGGTGCATCCTTCATTTCAGGAGCCACATTGAGAGTAGATGCAGGACAGAGTCTGTACCACTCAACCTGGACGATACCTGGTATGTTGATTTGGTGCTGTATGTAAGCTGTAAAAGGCATTTCAATAAAACAATGCATTGGTCTTTCTTTTTGGAAGATCACAGTGCATGGCCCGAGGCTCCTGAGGGGGAAAATCTTGAGGCTGTGAAAGAACTACTCGACCGACCAAAAAGCAAACTTTAAGGATAATAACTAAGGAGTTCTAATCAAATCAGAAGAATTCAAGATTGATGACCACATATTGCACAAGCAAATGGCGCATTAATGAATACCTCAATGAAGCACCTTGAGAAAACCTGTGAACTTTCTCAGCTGCCTTAAACATCTGCCCTTATAATGAGATGCTCTCGGCCTAATTCATTGTAAACCAACTGTACTAGCAATTATTAACTGTTTTGCAATTGTTGAATTGTGTACTATATTTGTGTTTTCCACAGATTTGACTGAGACTGTTGAGTTGACTGTTTCACTTGGTGCGTCAAAGTCCTTTTCTGTATGGTTTATTAAACAAAAAAGATGTATAGTTTCTAATCCCAATTGACTGTTCAGCTTGCTTTTAGTCTAGGGGAGAAGCACACTATTTATATTTAAAAACCTACACATTGGATTGATTCTGGAATTGACTTCGAACTAATGCAGCATACAATTGTAAAGAGTAATAGGAATAGCTCCAAAATTATAAATGGAGTAGAAAACCCCAATTTGCAAAGAGCATCTACAAACTAGATATGTCCTACATAACGTACCGTAGTTGCCGAAAAACAGCAGGCACTGTCGCAAAGACTGATCAAGCTCGAGCTGCGGAGGTCACAACAACATTCAGGTAAAGTTGTTATTTTCATGTTTAATGTCATCATTGTTCATTTTGTGTGATCGTCACGATTACAAAATTAACTCACATGGAAGAATAAGGTTGCATTGGTATTAAATCAATTTCTTTTCACTAAATTGTTGCGAACGAAATTAAATAGCTAACGATGCTAATGCTACTAGTCTGGTGTGTACAGAACCTTTGGATCTATGGCAAATCCTATACAATTGAGATTTGTTGATTGTTGGTCCACTGAAAGCTAGCAAATTAGCAGTGTGAGAAGAACCGTCATGCGTTACTTTCTGGCATAAACGTTCATTCATTGTCCTGACAATTTTATCACTATTAATATTTCACACAGTAGTTCTAGTCTAGGTCTTTTGATTTATTATTTATATTATATCTTTGGTGACCTCTCCTGCAATCGCCACCTTAACGTGGTGGAGAGGTTTGAGTGCCTGAATGATCCTGTGAGCTCTGTTGTCGGGGGCTTCGTGCCCCTGGTAGGGTCTCCCAGGTCAAACAAGTCCTAGGTGACGGGTCAGACAAAGAGCGGTTCAGAAGCCCCTTACGAGAGACCAACAGGCCCGGTTAGAATCATGAGGCCGTCCTTCTGTGGACCCACCACCTGCAGGAGGAGCCATAGGGGCTGGTGCAATGTGATTTGGGCAGCTCCAACAGCTGCTCCCACGACCCGGAAACGGACAAGTGGAAGAAGATGGATGGATGAATCTTTGGTGATTTATTAGTTTATAAAGGGGTAGTATAGTGCTAGTCTTATCAGCATGAAACATGAATAATAAGCTTGAAACATCTAGAGGAGAAGGACAGTGTGGATGGTATGGGGAAAAAAAAATCAGCTAGAGCTAGTATCAATTGCTACTATCGGTCAAGGCCATATCAGGGCTCCTTATTGGAGAAATGGCTCCACACGGTGGCCGTGTATTATACCCTTTGTGGCTTCTTTAAGACCCTGTACCTGTTTTTTTTCTCCAAGAGGGTCTGAATGCAGCCAATTGAGTCACGTGATTAGTGAAGCTCCACACCTCCCCAGAAAATCACATTACCTACATTTTTTTCTTGCAACATTTATTTAAATAGATCTCAATAAGACACCTTTTTGTTAACTTTACTATCCTTAAGGTTAGGCATAGGGTTAGTTTGGGTTACGTTGTCCTATGGAGTTGGCGTCATTTTCTGTGGAGAAGTGGAGCTCCATTGATCAAGTTTTTTTTTCTTTTCTTCTTAATTTTCCTAACATATTTGTAGCATCCCAATTCTTCAGAGATGAGTTTATAGGAACATTTCACAAATTGCAGAGTCACCTTTCAGGGTCACTTTCTCAGAGCAGGTGCTTCGCACATCTTTTAAAATAACAGGTGCGTTGGAGATGTTGTGCGTAATGCTCATATTATGTGAAAAATTGAATCTGCCGCACACTGTAAATATAGCAAAAGGTGAGATTTATTTACGTTTTGGCAACTAGGCCTTTCTTTCTTTCGGGAGATTCCATTTTTCACAGGGTCACTTTCGCAGAAATGCTTAGAAAACATAGCCTGTAAGTTCATAAAATGGTTCCAAATACTTTATAATTAGGGGCACAGTGTTTTTCTAACAAATGTCTGAATTTACATTATACTAAAGGAAGACGAAGCAAATTTTGTTCCATTACTACTACTAAAAATAGGTATATTGCCTTTTAAGTGGTAAATATTCATACTCCTTAAAAGTGCTCAGCAATTAATTATTCTCTGGGTCTTGAAACGCACATTAACGTTAGCAATTGCAGCTAGTAGATTTTTTTTTTCTTTCTTAAACTTTTAACCTAACATAAAATTACATGTTGTAAAATATTTGAGTTTCTAAGCAACATGTTTACCTTAAAATGTGTAAAAAGAAATAAAATCATGTGTAATGTCTTGACATTTATTGAAGTGTTAAGATTGAAAAGTCCATTAACACAAAATGTAACAATGTGCTGTGTAACTGTTACTGGAAAACAAAGGAGTGCGTGATAAAAAGTATTTCAAAAGTATTGAAAGTATTGCGATTCTTAAAGATAAAGTATCGATACTTGGTACTGAAGCAAAAAGTATTGCGATCCAAGTCTGATTCGATATTTTGTCCCAGCCCTACTGACGAGACTATTTTATCTATGTGTATGTGGCCATACGGTCTTTCCTCTACCCGATCCCGTCAGATCTTGGAAGCTAAGCAGGGTAGGGCCTGGTTGGTACTTTGATGGGACACCGTCTGGGACCAGGAAGCCAGGGTAAATGTAGTGTGTGAGTGAGTGGTGGGTGACGGTCAGAGGGGCTGATGGCATAAATTGACAGCCTCACATCCGTCGGAATAAAGGAATGTAAAGTGTCTTTGAGTGTCCAGAAAAGGGCTATACATATACAACCAATGTATTTACATGCATGAGACCCATGTATGTTCATTAACATGCACTGTCCGACCAAATAAACCAACAAATAAATAAATAATTATTATTTATTTAGTCCATGTTTATCTAGAAAAAACACCCATTAAAAAGCAGTATTGGAGGATAAATGAAATTACATCCAAGTACTAAGGACTGCAAGTATAAACAGTGGTGCATGGATCACAGTTAGGGTGATCAGTTCTACAGTTTGTGAAACGAAACACTGATTGCTTCACTGTTCCTTATAACCTGTCAAATCCTTTGTTCCATAACATGAACTGCTTATTTACAGAATGGGAGGGGACCACGGACACAGCAAAGTTTCTCTGCCCGACTGGAAACAGTGGAAAGTTGAGGGAACACCGATGGAGTTCACAAAACAGAGGCTGGCTAACAGAGGTCTGAAGGACCCGTGGGCACGGTTAGTATATTTTATAACAAAAATATTAACGTTTTTTGTCATTACACTGATGTTTTTCCTTTTCTTGCTAGGAATGAAGCTTGGAGGTACATGGGTGGCTTTTCTCGTCCTGTGACCTTCTCAGATGTTGCCTTTAGAGGATTCAAGTGGGGCTTTGCTGCATTTGCTGTTGCGTTGGCTGTTGAATATACTTGGTTCCCACCCAAAAAAGGAGGCCACTAATGTTCATCCTTGCCGCAGATCACATGGTGAAAACATTAGATGTATTCTGTAAATTTATGTTTATTAAATATTTTTCACCACCATTTGGAACTCCCATTTGTAATTACCTACGTAATAATTATTATACATTAAGAAATAGGTATATCTTTTAAATCAATATTCTTGCTTTCTTTTCAGGCTCAACTTTATGAAGCATTTTTTTTTTTTTTTAAACATTTCATTACAATCATAAAAAAAACTACAGGTACACAAGGAAAGCTATGACATCAAGGCAGAAGTAGGCGACTGAATCCAGTTAAGGTCATTAACAACTTTGAGATGTTTTGCCCTTTTATGTTTCATCAAATGCTCTGCAGTACACGGACAGCTCCCGCACATCGTCAGGTTGCACATGGGAACAGCGTGGCATAGTCTTTCAAAGACTCCGTGAGTCTGTTTTATGAACGCTCAAACACTGGGATGTGCTATGAAGACTGGTAAAATCATAAAGGTCTAAAGCAGTGGTTCTCAACCTGTGTTACGTGTACTTAGGGTCACTTCATTTTCAGACTTTATTAAGATGATTACATTGATATATATATTTTAATACATTTTTCTGGTTTAGACTGCACCCAGTTAAAATTATTCTGTCCAAACAATGAATGGAGATCAAGGGCAGACAAGTCAGATCCAGGCCATGCGTGCAATGTTGGATGATGCTTCATATTTTTCTTTATTTTTATACGGCAGAGATGGATGTCAGACACAAAGTTTAATTGCCTTTATTGGTACACACAAGGGGCAATAGTGACTGAGTACAGAAGATGACTCAAGTACCTTCATTGAACACAAATAAAACAGTTTTTTTTCATAATGCACCTTTAACACTGTGCAATGGTTAATCAAAAAAGAGCAGTTATTCAACATGAACAGTCTTTTATCTCAGAAACACATTGTAAACTTGGGAAACTTCTGTGCCTCTTCTGTCTGATTTTGGTCATAGTTTTAATAAATATAATGTATGTGTGGTGCAGTTAAGGCTCCAGGCCGGTAGTTGGCCTCAGTGGTCTTAATTCGCAAAGCAGAAGGAGAGAGAAGAGGAGCAGCGCGGGGCGTGCAAATCTCCGTGGCGGCGGCGGCTCTTCTTCACGGACCCTCTGCCCGTTCCGTCCCGAGCAGCTTTGGACCCGGTACGCAGTCAACCTCTTGCTACGGCGGGCCACATCTCAGGGAGAGTCAAGTAAATGTAGTTTCTGACATGTCCCAAAGCGACAGCAGTGAGTCAGACGAGGCAGAGTAAGTTTTGGAGTTGACGTCGGTGTCACGATTCCCGTTTGATCGGTTTAATGAAGTCAACTGTAATAACGGTCGTTGGCTCGAGGTTCTGTTGACTTTTTGGGTCCGTTTGCGATTTTATTAGTATCGCTCGGCCCTTCACTTTACCAACAACCCCCTTTGTATCCGAAACAATGTTTACTAAACGGAAGATGCTTCGAACAGCGGGAATCTTTTATTTACTAAATCTAAATAATCAGATCAACTGGGTGAAGTGACTAGAGTAAACTTGTGTTTAGATAGTTGGCAGGTGTTCACGTGAGGCATCTATATGGGCCTGTCACGATAGTAAAGTTGGATATATTGCAGTGTTAATTTTGACAACATATTTTAATTTAGTTTTAGTCTTAGTCTTTTGACGAAAATGTAATTCAATTTTAGTCGAGTTTTAGTCAAAAAATATCTTAAATTTTAGTCGACATTTAGTCGACTTTGTATTTATAATATTCATTATAATCATATTTAATCCAGGTCCTCTGCTTCATGGAGCTGCTCCCTCATGAACAAAGCTCAGAGCTGTTCCTTTGGCAGTGAATTTACATGCTATGAGGCTCTTTCAGACTGTCAATCGAAGTTTGGATGATATTAGTCTCTCCTTTTTATTTTTATTTAGTCTTATTTTAGTCGACTAAAATATCTGGACATTTTAGTCATAGTTTTAGTCGCATGAACAAATGTTTAATTTAGTTTTAGTCCAATTTTAGTCGTCAAAAAATCACGTTGACTAAAATTAAGACTAAAAACAAAAATATTTTAGTCGACGAAATTAACACTGATATATTGATGCAAGAAAATATCGCGATAAACAATATTATTGACTATAAAGATACTCTATACTGTCAGCTTTACAGCATACAAATGACAGTAAACCTTTGTTCATGAGCTGCAATAAACATGAAATATAATGTAACTCAATTTGCTTCGGTTAAAAATTTAAGTTTTACAAAGACAAAATAGGGGGGAAATATTTTTTTATGTACAGGCAATAATTATTGAGCCCAAAAAATGTATCCTTGATCAGTTATTTATTGAACGATAAGTCGATGTAGTAATTATCGTGACAGCCCTACGTCTATATCCGAAAGTTGATTATCGTCTGGATTTATATGTTCGTCGTGATGGAGTTTGATATGTTGATGTTTTTCAGCCTGGGAAATGATGGGTCAAATAGTTTGGAGACTGTGAGGCAAGTGTTTACCATAAAAGTAGAATATTACAGGTGAGGTTGTGTTATTCCTTTATGTGCTACGGCGAAAGTCAGCGAATCAGAGTTGTTCTTTTTTTCTTTTCTTTCTTTTGTAGGTCACTTGAATATTCCGTGAAGTGGAAGAATCCAATGAAACCCAAAAGCAAGTCTAAACGACCAAAGACCACAAAGTCTCAAAATGACTCTTGTGGTGGAGACTCCATCCAGCACAGGCCACTGGGAAAGAGGCAACAAAAAGGGCCCAAAACAGCCTCGTCTGGAAACACAAAAGTGGAAGTGGATAAACTATGCACAAGGGACATCATAGACTTCATAGACAAACGTCATGAGGACGAGCCTGAGGAGTGGGACGCGTTGGTGGAGGTGACTGATGAAGGTGTTGACCATTTGGACGAGGACCAGGTCTCAGTAACCAGCAGCGTCACGTCTGGGCCGTCCTTCCCTGAGAAACTTTCTGCCAAAAAAACACAAACCCTATGTCCAGCATGTCATAAACTTTACCAGAAAGCAAAGAGGAGGAAAGCACCTCTCAAAGACAAACTACTAGACACCAGTAAGTACACAGTTATTCTTTTTTTTTAATGAGTAAAGACTGCGGGACTAATGTCATATTGAATTTAGACCCCAAATCACTTTCCTGTGACCAGTGGATCCTTCTTAAACCGTGGAGCAGCAAGGCTGTGCCTGACGGCAGAGGGTAGGAAATACTATTAGACATTATAGAGTTCGGGATGGAAGGTTATTCAATTTTACCATAGAGATCCACTATGTTTATGGGGTGCCAAAACCATATAACAAAATCAAAGAAAGTTACAGCAGATCAACTCCAACAGCTGCCAGGTCCATATGCTTTCATGTGAACCATAACACTTCAATATTTGACATTTCAACATTCATTAGTTTGTCAAGGAATGCGCCAGAAATCTTACAGGTTTTGACGATACAATCCCAAGCGCTATAATGTGTTCTGTGCAGTGTAAAGCAACGTCATGACAAAGACATTGAATAATACAGTATGACATTTTCTTTTCTCTGTTTCTCAGGAGTCTTTCGCAATTAATTCATAAACTACGTGTGATTAAAGATGGCAGGAACAAAAATAATCCACTAAGAAAGGTGTGTCCAAGACCGCATCTGTTTTTACTGAGGTGAGATTTGAGTAAAGGAACTAAATATGTAATCTGTATCAGTATTTATTAATTACTTGTTTCAACAGAAATCTCCATCGTTGCATCAGAAAGCCGCTAAAACGGGAGAAAAGGAAGAACAAGAGGAAGAGGGCTCGAGAAGACTCCCAGAGTCCTCGTGTTGCTAAGCAGCAGCGTCTCCTCAACCAGCCCCCCAGGCCAATCGGCAACGACTTTTCTCACAACAACAGTATTCAGCCAGTCAGAAACGGCCTTACTCACAACAGTCCTGATCCGATGAGCCCCCACTGCAGCAGCTCCTCATCCTTGGAGTGTGTAGAGGACTCTGATCTGACCCTTGGACTGTGCCCAGAGTCTGTCACCTCTGAAGCAGACCGTTTGAAGGCCTGCCCTAAACAAAGTGTCTGTAAAAGAGCAGGCGGATTCACAGAGTTGCTGGCACAGCTGCGCTGCAACAGCAGCATGATCATCCGAGAGTGCGTTGCTGAGGTGATTCCAAAATAACAGCTACTTTTCACAGGAGAGAAGAGGTCTTAGTGTTGTTCATTTTAATTTATTTGTTGCAAGTTTTATATTATAAGTTTTATATATACCACTGCTGGTGGTAATTAATAGATTTTTTTACAAAGTTGCATGCTCTTCTCCATATTTATTTGTGCAATCGACTTCACTTCCAATCTTTGAGTTGGTTTTAAAATATAAGGACCTTTTTATCTTGTTGTGTTTTTGGTGGTAAGAGAAAATTAATAATAAATAGGTTTGTCAATAATATATGTTGTACATTGTACAAATATATGAAACACAGGAAGAAGCCACACTTAAATTACACGTGTAACCCACAGTTTCTTTAATGTCCACATGATGGCACCACTAAAGTACAAATCGCTTCCTAATCCAGATTGATATAATTTGAATGTTTTCCACAGCAAAAGGTCTGTGTGTTGAAATCTGTTTATTCCTACTTTATTGAGTGTTTATTCCGAATCAAAGCGTTTGAGTTATTTTTTTAACAGTGTTTGTCTTTTGATTCTTGCCTTGATAGAGAGTTGCAGGAAGGGGTGGGGTAAATGGTCTGGAGATAAGAGAGTTGGGGTGCCACTTTGAGAACTTGACACTTTTTGTCTGTTTATTTTTAGGATAAGTGTAATTGAAGAGAATGGGGATTTACTAACACAAATGGAAGAAGCAATGCCAGGAAATCTGTTTGCTTGGCGCCGGACTGATAAATGTAGTTTAAACATAAAGTAATTGTCTAAGTTGTAGTATGGTGCACTGCGAGAGGCCCTGCTTATGCAGCTCAACAACCTGACCACATTCAAAATGAGGATGTTTTTTTGCCTTTGCCCTCGGGACGCTTTGAAAGTGTGAATACCTGACAGAAAATGACACTGAATCCACAACTTTTGATCGGAACTGTATGAAGGCGTCAGATCGTGAAGAGGTTTAAAAACAAAAAATAAAGTTGAGTAGATATCGACCCGCTGATATTCAGATATTGGTGGGTAGATATCTGAATATCTACCCACCAAGATATTCCGATTTGAACATTTTGGAATTGATCAAATTTAGCATTACTGAATAAAATCAACCAAGGACAAATTCATGACTTGCCTAAACCAGAATTTAACCTTAAAATGACCTTAAAATAAAGATCATCCAAAATGTGTGAGATGCGACTTTATGAAGCATACATAATTCAAATGCTTTTCTGCTATGGCGATCCACAAAAGAAGACAAAACATAAACTCACAGACACAATATTTCCTTAATTGCCCATGTAAAAATAGAAACTGCTTCTACTTGTCCTGACTAAGCGGTGCGTAGAGCCACAGACGTGTCTCTGCTGCCACTCTTCATGTCCTCATTCCTTGCCACTGTCCCATGCCGATTACCATCAAGCAAAAGGTCCCAGGGCCAAAACAATTCATGTACGCACACACTCGATGCGGCATCCTGTGATAGGATCAGCACCTGACACCTCGAAAACAGGAAAAACATTTTGCAGGGGCACAGATGTGTGGTGGGAGGGGCCTGAAGACCACTATTTAAGCCAGTCTATAGAGAGGACCATGGCTTCATTCAGAAAAAGTTCTAACAAGATTCACTATGTCGTACTATGAGGTAAGAACAGTGTAATAGGCTGGTTTCATGAGCGCGTGATCGATTGACTTTAATTTGTTTCTTTTTTCAGCACATTGTTTTGGACTACGACTACAATGACACGGGTTCTGGCTCTGGATCGGGAGAACTCGGGGTGGATTTCGAGGAGCCCTGTGTTGCGGAGCACTTCATCACGACTGAACTACAGCAGGTGTTTTTACCTGTGGTCTATGCGCTCATCTTCATTCTGGGCATCACCGGAAACGGGCTTGTGGTGATCGTGTTGGGCTGCCAGCGCCGGTAAGATGTCCATTTAATGTAATTTGAACTTGAACAATCAACGACCTTATCAATATAGTGCTAATCCAGTTGTTAATTAAACGTAATTAAACCAATTTATGTGTGAATCGATCATGGAACCAGCTATAAACATAACAAACGGTTGTCTATAAATTAGAATGTAGGATTTTTTTCCTGTATACGTTTGTTATGTTTACATTTTGAGTAAATATGGATATCGTCTATGCATCTGGTGATTATTTATATCTATAAAAATAAGAAGATGAAGATGCCTACCTATGCAAGAAAAGATAAAAATCAAATTGACCCTGACCTCTTGCTCTCCTGTGCAGGTCTAAGTGTAGCCTAACCGACCGGTACCGACTGCACCTCTCGGCTGCTGACCTCCTTTTTGTCCTGGCTCTCCCCTTCTGGGCGGTGGACGCAGCTCTGGCCGACTGGCGTTTTGGAGCGGCCACATGTGTCGGTGTTCACGTCATTTACACTGTGAATCTGTATGGCAGCGTCCTCATCCTCGCCTTCATCAGCCTGGACCGGTACTTGGCCGTGGTCCGAGCCACTGACACCAACACTGGGGCGCTGAGGCAGCTGCTGGCCCACAAACTCGTCTATGCTGGTGAGGGTTGAGCTTCATCTTTCTAATTTTATTTCGTGGTTACTTAACATTTGGTTATATTTTGTCTATATGCACTTTTGGATGAATCTAAAATTGGGCTGTAATTTACGGTCTTTTAGATTTGCTCTCTAACAAACTTCTCCCGTTGTCCAGGTGCGTGGTTGCCTGCTGCATTGCTGGCCATCCCAGACCTGATCTTTGCCCGGACCCAGGAAGGAGGCGAGGGGGCCACACTTTGTCAACGCTTCTACCCAGAGAGAAATGCCCCTCTGTGGGTCTCTGTGTTCCACCTTCAGCTCGTCCTGGTCGGCCTGGTGATTCCTGGCCTGGTGCTCTTGATTTGCTACTGCGTTATCGTCACAAGGCTGACTCGGGGCCCTCTTGGGGGACAGAGGCAGAAGAGGAGAGCGGTGCGGACTACTATCGCCCTCGTGCTGTGCTTTTTCGTGTGCTGGCTTCCCTACGGTGCGGGGATTTCTGTGGATGCCATGCTGAGGTTGGAGGTCTTGCCCCGTAGCTGTAACCTCGAAGCTGTGTTAGGAGTCTGGCTGGCCGTGGCGGAACCAATGGCCTTCACTCACTGTTGTTTGAACCCGATCCTTTATGCGTTCCTCGGGGCGGGGTTCAAAAGTTCAGCCCGGAGAGCCCTCACGCTGAGCAGGGCGTCCAGTTTGAAGATTTTACCCCGAAGACGCACGGGACAGTCCACCACCACAGAGTCCGAATCATCCAGTCTACATTCAAGTTAGGGTTTACTCGCGCAGCCATGTTGTAAATGCTGTGAGTGAGTTATAAGAACTGAGAAACTGAAGAAGCAGTCTGCTGGACCATGACCTATCTTGAGTTTCTGATGTAAATATTTTCATAGTTTTGTTTCTATTTCTGACTTATTTGATCCTTAATGTTTATAACTTAATGTCCTTAATGTTCACTCCTTTTGAGCAGAGTGTTTGCTGCTCAAATAAACTAAACTAAAAAAAATAATAAAATACTGAAACATACATAATCTATGAACTGTTTTTTGTGTGTGTGTGTGCCACTATAAAGAGCGTATCATAAAAGCCACATCTTTTCGGTATACCAAATATCAAAATATACTCTAAGGTTCATGGGAAGAGTTAGTTTAGACTACAAAAAGCTAAGTATAAATCCCTGTGTACTATAGCATATCATATTCACTTTTGTTCACATAAAAAATGGTGGCCAATTGACAAAAAGTCCATATAGTAGCCTATACCTTGCCGAGCATTGTTTTAACACAAGACTTGTTCAAGTTGCCCTTTCCATGGTCTATAAAACTTTCCACTTCATATTTGTACACCTTATTGACTTTAAGTTATAGACAATGACAATATATGTGTTTAATATCTCGAGTTGACTACACTGATTGGCTTTCATTCAGCCCAGTGCCAGTCAGAACCACTCATCCATGGTCTGAGCAGCTGTGTTTGCCAGGTGTTCCGTCTTATCGGCACTTGTAGGTACAGTATGTGGCTTATGTTAATGATTTAAACAGTTGTCAGCTCCTACGTGAGAGCGATGGAGGTCAGGAGGTCCATTCTTCCAAACACACTTGGCCTCCTAGTGCTTCCCATATAGTTGACTTCCACTGGGAAGAGCAGCAAACAGAAGGTGGAAATTGATGGTGTCCTGTTTCCTATAGGAAGGCGGAGGATGACAATGAGAGGGTGAGAAAGAGAGTTTTGATTTGGCCACACAATAGTTAAAGGATCAGTGATGATTATGAATGAAGTTTGCATCACAGAACTCTAGCTTTACAACTGAATCAAAGCCGTATCAACACCACATAAATAAAGCCCATTCAGTCCCTCTGCCTCAACTCCCCCTCTCACTCAAACTGCAACACAACCCTCTTCTATTCAAAGTGACCAAAACAGGAAAGACTTCCTGCTGCTCATTTTAGGAAAAACAAGCAGCTAAAACAATCAAATACACAAACCACTTTGGCTCGGAGACACAGGTTTGACTCCAGCAGGAAGGTTCATACAGGGCCTTCTCATCTAAGGTGACCACAGTGACACATTGTTTGAAAGCCCATGTTTTCTAGTGCAATTGGTCAGGTCTCTCAGAGTTGAGATGATTCACCTTGGGGCAATAACAGCCTTTTTAACCGCCAACATTAAATCAGTGTACTCATAAACTAGCAATATGAGGGAGTGGGATGGACCAGATGTTTTTTTTTGTTTTTTTTTAACATTCTGACCTATTGCCACTCTTTGCTTTCTTGATGATTCTTTTGTCTCAGCAACTTAGCCTTCTTCCACGTATCCAAAGGTTAGTGGTTTTGTCCCACCTTCCACCTCTGCATACTGACATTGTGTCGTAAGGCAAGACATCCAGAGCCTGTGTACACTCTATGCATGTTTTAGGGGGTAGTTCCTTGATGCAAAGCACTTTTAGCGGAGATGACCACCTGTCCTTTAAGATTCAAGATTTTGTATTTGTAAAACCATGTGAATGATTTGAAATTATATTTCTCTCATCCTTGATTGTGGAGCGGGGCGTGGGAGGGAAGGCAGTTCAGCATACACATGGGCTTGTGTATGAAACTGTTCTTCAGTCGACTGAAGCTGGCCCGTAGATTTCGAGGTCTCCTCCTTTATTGTGCTTAACACTTCTAACTATTAGTTGAAGACAATTAAACAGCACCATTTATAATAACATAAAAGCCCAGTATTTTGTTGGTGCAAGAGTGTGTCATAATGGCAAGTGCTTTGTATGTGAAGGTGCACAGATGTTCAGGTTCATCTTGAGCTTCCTGCAGTTGAACAATCGTGGGAAAATCAAAGGTCAAGACAAAGAGAGAAATATAGCGGTGGAGAAACACTGGTCTGAGTCCAAATGGTTCACAATAATTTCCTGCTTTGAGCCACTGGATTCACACAATGAGACAGGTGAAACCCATTGCCTTCTGTGTTTATGCACCACTGCAGATAAGTAATGTGGGAACAGATAAGTTGCAGGTTTTGTCCAGATAGGGGGAGATATAAAAAAAAATAAAAAAAGCAATTGCTGCAACCCAGAACCCATCCATACAGATACTGGGTCACTGAAAGGTCAAATGCGCATTAATATCAACTCTTATTTTGCATAAAGGTTCCACAATACACCTTTAACTGAGATTGAAAAATTACAGTGAGATCATGAGCCTAATCATGAATATGATTGCACTGTATTGTATTTTCAGATTTTCCCTATGAAACTGTAATGCTATTATTGTTGAAAGCTATCTCTTGCCGTCATCATGCCCTTCTAGAATCTGAAACAAGGAATATCAATAAATGAAGTATTTAAAAATAAATACAATTAAATTGATTGCTAATGGCTGAGCTGTTAATAACCTGCAGATGGGCAGTGGCTCAATCTAAATAACAGTTAACAAATCTTTTCACACAAATGGGAAATGGGATTTGAATAATGAGAGAGCTTTGATGGGATGAGGGTGCTACCATGGATAATGTCCCAACATGGATCGTGGATCAAGTGGCACGGTTGCACAGCGGTTAGCACTCGTGCTTCACAGCTAGAAGGTCCCTGGTTTGATTCCCACCTGGACAGGGCCTGCATTGGCCTGGCTTCACATCTGAAGATGGGTCCCTAAGCGCCGGCCTACCTAGGCTGGCTGGCCACTACTCCTACAGGTTACTCCAGTGGTATTGAGGATGGGTCAAATGCAGAGAATTTATTCACCTATGGGGATTAATAAAGTATGGGTTAATTTACATGCTCATATCAAAGGTGGGTAGTAGACAGTTCTTACTTAATCACTACTTTTTTCGTCTTCTGGAGTAAAATTATTTCAAAGTAAAGTTACTCTTACGTAAGGTGTATTATGTAACATTTTATGTGGAAAAGAAAGTGGTCATTTGTGTGTATTTGACCTTTTTTCCACATAAAAAGTTGATGCACCTTTCATATAAATAAGTAGAAACCTCTCTGCTCATGGTATGGATGTAAAATACTTTATATGTGGTACAACCCCAGATAGCAAAATGTCGTTGAATCAACGTTGATCTAGCGTCAGGCTTTTTCGTTGAATCAACGTTGATTTCTGACGTTGAAATGGCGTCATTTTGCTCGTTATGTTGAATGTTGATCCAACGTTGATCTTTCATTGATAATGACATTGAAACAACATCAGATCAACTAGAATTATCAACATTGAATCAACATTGAAACAACGTCACATTTTCAACCCTACATCAACATTGAATCAACATGGATTTAACAGTATTAAGCATTGATATTTCATTGATTTGACATTGAAACAATGTTCTACAATCAACAGACCATCAATCTTATTGCAGCTTCTTTATTACACAATTTATTATACTGTAATACAAAAACATGACAAAAACAGTACAAAACTACCTTCTTAACTACCAAACAACAACAACAAACACAAGCAAATGTAACATTACAATGCATGTGAAGAATTGTCATACTAGGAAGGCTTTAATGACACCAAGTACCGTCCCCACTTCCAGTCTTGGACGTGTGTCGCAAGTAAAAACCCCATTGATTTAGTCTATTGATAAAAAGAAGAAAAAAAAAAAAGAGCACGACACATGGTTATCAGCTCTGTGCTCACTGCCAACCATGGCATGGATATTTTATACAAAGAATCTCACTAAATACTTGAAAATAAGGTGACATTTATTTCAGTTATAACATTTTAAATACATATTCAGTTTAAAATTGTGTGTTTTAACACATAGCTGATGAGTCTGTGTTGAGCTTTTAAACTCTTAATATTTCTCAAAGTCAATGGATTAAATGGGATTCATACCTCGGACTCTCACTAAAGGACAGGAAGTGGGCGGGACTGTTGAGCTCAATTCAGATAATCACTACAGACTGTATCATAAAGCACAGTCCAAAATGGCAATATGTTACAAAAATGTTACAAATTATGTTGAATATATATATATATATATATATATATATATATATATATATATATATATATAAACTATAATGAATGGCCTTCACAGAGTACATACAGTTTGTAGTTTAGACACTTTTAGAAATGCTTTTGATTCTTGTATTAGTTCAACAGTTCACATTTCATTCCTCTCATTCTGTGGGTCAAATGCTTCTGGACACATTAGAAATGTTCTACCTCGCTTTTCATGCCATCCTTTCTTTCTAGTCCATATATCTTATCATTCACTTCTTCAGCCCATCACTGTAGGTGAGTTTAGGTGAAGAAAACTGACAAGAAGCCGCTAGGGGAAAAAAGAAAGAAAAAAAGACTTAATTACTTACTTTAATTTTAACAAAGAGGAGAAAACCGACACAGTTTGATACACAATGTACTAGAATAGACCTAAACCAGGCCCACAGGCGGCACTGGGCCAGATACAACCCAGACTAAACCACACCCACAGGCGGCACTGGGCCAGATACAACCCAGACTAAACCACACCCACAGGCTGCACTGGCCTGATACAACCCAGACTGAACCACACCCACAGGCTGCACTGGCCTGATACAACCCCGATTAAACCACACCCACAGGCTGCACTGGCCTGATACAACCCCGATTAAACCACACCCACAGGCTGCACTGGGCCTGATACAACCCAGACTAAACCAGGCCCACAGGCTGCACAGAACTGACACTCACCTCTTAATAACACTTTGGGCTCTACAGGGCAGTTCCTCTGGAGCTTAACCTTAACAGCTACAACAGAAATAATACAGTCACATTATGTTTGCGTTGAGTTAAATTGTGATCCACTTTGGTAAAAGTTTTAGTAAACTATTATCAGTTTGTATATTTAAAGGAAACAATGATACCAATGTAACAAGTAAATACCTGTATCAAAGAGATCAAATGCAGGTGTGCTGCAGGCCGGTGTAGAGTCTAAAATCAAACAAAAAAACAAATAACTAGGTGGCGTTCACGATTTAGAATGTGATGATGTCATAATGTCAGGTGAAGGTCAGGGGCCAATACAACTCTATGGGAGAAATACAGTTGTTGTAAGAAATCTCCAACAAAAATTGACAAATGTTTTTCCTCTTCAGTATCTGATAGTGATTGGATTCACAAACCTGTGATATTATTTTTATGTCTGAAAGTCAAAAATACTGGACAACATCACGCTCATGTTTTTGAACATTGTCACCAGTTTTTGATGCCTCTCGGAAAAAGTAATTGGACATTTGTTTATATGTGCTGGAAGATATGAGCCAAAAACAAAGACATACAAATCAGCATTTTGTCAGTTACTGCAGTTACCATAGTTACCGCCATGGAATTTTCAGTTGCTCCGCCTCAGTTTTTCAATTTGGCTCTTTAGGATGCTGTGGTCACGTGAACGCAAACTATTAAAGATAACATGTAAGTAGAGCTGTACATGTAGAACCATAAATACAGTATCTAATCATATTCAGGAAGAATATATTCTGCTGTAACAGTTAGTGGAAAAGACAGACTTGAACAAACAACAATATGTGTTTTTTTTTTTTTAAGAAATGAATTAGTTGAAATAATAACATACCAAGATTATGTGCGTTAAGATCCTTTTATCCTTGAGGTTAAGTCTAAAAAGACAATGAGACCAACATTAAAACAACATTAGACATTTAATTATTTTGTATTCATAGTTTGATTGTATTGACATTGTACAAAACAAAGTTCAAATTAGATCACTGAATCTACTATTTTATATCAGATTATAAGTAATATACAGTATTTAAGTGAGCTAACAATAAAACTAACACGTTAAAAGGAACAGTTATCAAACTATGATGTTACATGCTGTGTGGGTTAAGTGTGTGGCATTATAAATATTATTAATCATCTAATCCTAATAAAAATCTCAACAAACTTACCTTTAGACGGTCTGCTCCTGACGTCTCCGAGAGAAAACTGCACTAAGTGGCTCCAGAGCAGTTGAGATTTGAAGGCTTTAGGTCACATGACCACTTTAAATTCCCGCTCTTTTTGCACCTGCTGAACCATCAGGGCCATGTACGTTGAAACAATGTTGAGTCAATGTTGGCACTTCAACCTTAAAATACCTACGTTTATTCAACGTTGTTTCAACAGCTTTTTTTCAACCATTGATTATGCGACGTTGATTAAACGTTGAATTAACGTTGACATTTCAATCTCAACCAAAAATAACCAATCTGACCAAAAATCAACGTTGAAATAACATCTTTTGCTATCTGGGACTTTACAACCAACATCCCCCTCTAGCGGTCATTTTTGTCTTCTTCAGTGCAGAAGACCGATACAGGTTTAACATTTTAAACACCTAAACCGTATGAGGTGTTGATATGTTCGAATATGTTCGTCTCACCACAATAATCTAGCCTGGCTAACGCGAGACTGCTGTATGCGCTCGAATAATTTCGAACTGCACAGTAAATATCACTACCAGGCTAACAATAATCCACATTTCTTAGAGTATTTGTAATCTGTGTGCTGCTAAAATCTTAGCGGAGAAATGTACATATCATTATAGAACCCGAGATATTTACATGTGCTCAACCATTGGTCAAAAGCGGCGCGCCAAATGTCACGTGGTACGTCTTTTCGCGCGAAAGTGCTCTCTGTTGTCAGGAACTGAACGTGTGTCGGAGCGGTGTGGAGTATCGCTGCGTTTCGTTCCTTTTTTCTGCCTTTTGAAACCTACCTGGACATTTCTCCGACATGGATGTAGCCACAACCACCGCCGAGACTGCCGCGGAGCTTGTGAAGGACGAGTTGGCGGAAAAATGTCAGAAGTTATTCCAGGCTTTCCTTGAAGAGTAAGTACCTTCTAGTTGTTACTGTGTCTGTCCATGCATATATTTTTCTGTAAAATAAACGTATCGTAATAAACTCCGTAAGCTGTAGCATTATTATTCAGGGACTACGGTGTGCTTAGCTGCTTTCTGTTGTTGTTTTGTTGCAGGTATCAGAGCGTGGACGGAGAGACCAAGTATGTCCGTGAGGCCGAGGAGCTCATCCGGCCTGAGAGGAACACGCTGCAGGTGAGCTTCACGGATCTGGAGGGTTTCAACCAAGAGTTGGCCACCACCATTCAGGAAGAGTACTACAGGTGAGCCGCATTGCCAACGTGGGTCCTTTCTTATGCTCTGATGTTCATAAAATAGCAACAACTTTAATCCATTGCCCACCTAACAATTTTTGGCATGTATTTATTTCCACATTCAACCAGTTTGACACACTTGCTTCTTGGTGTCTAGCTGTACTTCACGCATAGAGCATTTAATTTGGTCCAGAATCAGCTGTGCCTATGGTAGTAAACACAAACACATTACTTTCCCCCCTTCTGTTACAGGGTGTACCCTTTCCTGTGTCGTGCAGTCCGTAATGTTGCTCGGGATCACGGAAACGTCCCCCTCAACAAGGAGTTTTATGTTGCCATCCAGGACCTGCCAACCCGACACAAGTAAGAAGCGGTTTTTACATTTTTACTGTTCAGAATTGACCTGCCACCCCCTACCTTTTATCTGGATTTTCTCTGTAATTGTAGGATCCGTGAGCTGTCTTCTATGCGCATTGGCTCCTTGGTGAGGATCAGTGGGCAGGTTGTGAGGACTCATCCAGTGCACCCTGAACTGGTATGATGCACTTATAAGACATACAACTGGCTCGACCCTAGATGGGTTACAGTGCCTCTCGAAAGTACTAATATACCTTGAACTTTTACACATTTTGTCATGTTTACAACCATGAACATAAAGATTTGATTTTGAATTTTTTTCTGAAAGTTCACACAAAAGGAACAGACAACTGTGAAGTGAAAGCAAAATGATACATGATTCTGTTATTTTACAAAAAATAGAAAAGTGTTCATACAACATTCTTCTGAGTGCATTAAATTGCCTTTATAACATTCCTAATGACTGCAGAATGTCCACACCTTGCCCTAACCATTAAATAGAGGCCACATGTGCGTAATCTACTCTCAGTATAATTCCAGCTGTTCTGTGAGGGCCTCAGAGCTATGGTCAGAGTGTGTTGGTCACTAAGCAACATCATGAAGACCAAGGAGCTCACCAGAGAGGTCAGGGATAAAGTTGTGGAGAAGTTTAAAGCAGCGTTAAGTTATACAAAGATTTCCCAAGATTTGAACATCTCACGGAGCACTGTTTAATCCATCATTCAGAAATGGAAAGAGTATAGCACCACTGCGAACTTACCAAGACATGGCCGTCCACCTAAACTAACAGACCGAACAAGGAGAGCACTGGTAAGAAATGCAACCATAATGCAACTATAAGTCGTACTCTACTCAAATCTGACCTTCATGGACGAGTGGCAAGAAAAAAGCCATTATTGAAAGGTGGCCATGAGAAATCCCGTTTGAAGTTTTCTAGAAGTCATATGGAGGACACAGCTACCATGTGGAAGAAGGTGCTTTGGTCAGATGCGACAAAAATTTTACTTTTTGTCCCAAATGCAAAACGTTATGTATGGAGCAAACCTAACACTGCTCATCGTCCTGAGTGCACCATCCCCAGTGTCAAATATGGTGGGGGAGCATCATGCTAAGGGGGTGCTTTTCCTCAGCAGGGACTGGGAAGATTGTAAGAATAGTTGGGAAGATGGATGGAGCCAAATACAGAGACATTTTGGAGGAAAACCTGCTGGAGTCAGCAAGAGAATTGAGGCTGGGGCGGAGATTCATCTTCCAGCGGGACAATGACTCTAAACACAAAACTAAATCTACAATGGAATGGTTTAAAAACAAACATATTAATGTGTTAGAATGGCCCAGTCAAAGTCCTGACCTAAATCCTATTGACAATCTGTGGAAAGGCAGCAGTTTTCAGGTCTTGGGCTAAGGAATGGGCTAAAATGTCAGTCTCTAGATTGTGCAAATCTTATCATAACCCAGAAGACTGTGTGAAATTTCAGTAACAAATTTAAAATAAAATCTTTGTTTATGGTTGTAAATATAACAAAATGTGCAAAAGTTCAAGGTGTATTAGTACTTTCAAAAGGGACTGTATGTGCATTTTGTCTAATACTTGCCATGTGATTTGCTGTAAATTATACTATTTTAAAGGTGAGCGGGACATTTATTTGCATGGACTGCCAGGCTGTGGTTAAAGATGTCCCACAGCAGTTCAAATACTCCCCACCTACAATCTGCAGAAACCCTGTCTGCAGCAACCGAGCACGTTTCCACCTCGACACGCACAAGTCCAAGTTTGTTGATTTCCAGAAGGTACAATCGGTTACTTCTAAATAATACAACAATCTTGTATTGTCTAAAATGACCATGCATTTTTTGGCGGTCAGGTCCGTATTCAGGAGACTCAGGCGGAGCTGCCCCGTGGTTCTATCCCCCGCTCCCTGGAGATTGTTTTGAGGGCTGAGGCGGTGGAGACTGCACAGGCTGGAGACCGCTGCGACTTCACAGGAACCCTCATTGTTGTGCCAGATGTTTCACAGCTTAACACCCCAGGTACATATTCAATTCAGTCTATAATTATAAGATGTCTAATGTCCTTTTATGAAGCCACAATGTCATAAACGGAAAGGGATGTTGGATACATTTCTTTTTAAAGTGCACCTTAACCTCGATGTGCAAAATGAAAAGACCAATACCTATGTACACAAGTAACGCACAATCCTCTCTGGATGGATTTTAATAATGCTTTGTACAATATGACTTTTGTCCAGGGGTTCGTGCAGAGACCAGTAACCGAGGAGCTGGAGGACGTCAGGGCTTTGAAGCAGAGGGTTTGAGGGGACTAAAGGCTCTGGGAGTGAGGGAGCTGTCTTATAGACTGGCCTTCCTTGCCTGCAACGTGGCGCCAACAAACCCTCGTGTAAGTTGCATAGCTGGATTTCACGTTTTTTGGTTTTTCACATGATTTTTCTCATTTATGGGCTTCCAACTAATGTTTTTGATAGTTTGGAGGCAAGGAGTTGCGTGAGGAGGAGCAGACCGCTGAAAGTATCAAGAGTCAGATGACTGAGAAAGAGTGGGAGAAAGTGTTTGAAATGAGCCAAGACAAGAACCTCTACCACAACCTGTGCACCAGTCTGTTCCCCACTATTCATGGTGGGTAAATCCACATTTTCTTACATTTAGAATTAAAGAGGCTAATGGCTAATGCTGTGATGTTTTTGCAGGTAACGATGAGGTTAAGCGAGGGGTCCTGCTCATGCTCTTTGGGGGTGTTCCTAAAACAACCATGGAGGGTACATCACTGAGAGGAGACATCAACGTTTGCATTGTCGGAGACCCAAGTACTGCAAAAAGCCAGTTCCTAAAGTATGTTGAAAATCAGCCATTTTATTTGTAGTGCTCCAATCTTTGCTGTGGTGGTGATATATTGTCTGGGTCCAGGCATGTGGAGGAGTTCTGTCCCCGAGCTGTGTACACCAGTGGTAAAGCCAGCACTGCAGCTGGTCTGACGGCTGCCGTGGTCAGAGATGAAGAGTCGCACGAGTTTGTGATTGAGGCTGGAGCCCTGATGTTGGCGGACAATGTGAGTGCCGCCACTTTGATCATTCACATGGAATATGCACATCACGGGTGGAAATTAATGCTACTTATTACTGTTTTCTTAAGGGGGTGTGCTGCATTGATGAGTTTGACAAAATGGACTTGAAAGATCAGGTTGCCATCCATGAAGCCATGGAACAGCAGACCATCAGCATCACAAAAGCTGGAGTCAAGGTATTGCATTTGTGTGTACTCAAATTGTAAAACACAAACATTTCTTTCTTCATCTTAAAAACAATGTATCTCTTCACAGGCCACACTTAATGCCCGTACATCCATTTTGGCCGCAGCGAACCCAGTCAGTGGACGCTACGACCGCAGCAAGAGCCTAAAGCAGAATGTTAATCTAACGGCACCCATCATGAGCCGCTTTGACCTGTTCTTCATCCTGGTTGATGACTGTAATGAGGTACAGTTTTTCTGGGTTAGTGCAGTTCAGTTTTGATTTGAAATTAAATGCATTTATTATGTTGATGCATTAGGTGACAGATTATGCCATTGCGCGACGCATCGTGGACTTGCACTCTCGTGTGGAGGAGTCCGTGGACAGACTCTATTCTCTGGATGAAATCCGCAGATATCTGCTATTTGCTCGCCAGTTCAAACCAAAGGTATGCGTCTTTTTCCTGATGTTTTATCTTTATTGTGTATTTTAGTTTAAACGTTCTAACACTGCTCCTGTAGATCTCCAGAGAATCCGAGGAGTTCATTGTGGAGCAGTACAAGCGCCTGCGGCAGCGGGATAGCTCTGGGGGTGTGACCAAATCAGCCTGGAGGATCACAGTTCGTCAACTGGAGAGCATGATCCGCCTGTCGGAGTCCATGGCCCGCATGCACTGCTGTGATGAGGTGTGTATCACTTCAAGATACAATTTCAACTACTGCGTTTATAAATGTTACACAATACATGTACTTTGTTCCTAGGTTCAGCCCAAACATGTAAAGGAAGCTTTCCGTCTCCTGAACAAGTCCATCATTCGAGTTGAGACGCCTGACATCAACCTGGAGCAGGAAGATCAGATGGAGGAGGAAGAGCAGCGTGAAGAAGGTACACACACTTCAGCTAATAAGAACTAAACATTTTATTTATTTTGGATCCACTTAACAGTTTATTTTAAATGATTCTCACAGGGAACGTCCCTAATGGAGTGAATGGTGTAAACGGCATCAATGGCCACGATGAAGTGAATGGACATGTGAATGGGGTCAACGGTCACGTGAATGGAGTGAGCAGCAACACAGAGAGCCAGGTCAAACCCTCGCTCCGTCTGTCCTTTGCCGAGTACAGGCGCATCTCCAATCTCCTCGTGCTGCACCTGCGTAAAGCTGAAGAAGGTGAGGCTCTAACAATATGCTGCTGATGTTGTGTAAACGGTCACATTTTTACAACTATTTAATTATTTTAAACTCCAGTTGAGGAAGAGGAGGAGCTGAAGAAGAGTGCTGTTGTGAACTGGTATTTGAAGGAGATCGAAGCGGATATCGAGTCAGAAGAGGATCTGATAAATAAAAAGGCACTCGTAGACAAAGTCATACACAGGCTTGTTCATTATGTAAGGGTTTACTTTTGATTTTCTGTTATCTAAACTTTCAGATCCGTTTGTGTTTTACAAAGTTCACACAATCTCTTTTTCCAGGATCACATTCTTATTGAGCTGTCACAAGCCGGACTGAAGGGGTCAGAGCCTGCGAGCACAGAGGAAGAGGCGGTGTTGGTTGTAAACCCGAACTACATCCTTGAAGATTAAACTCTTCTGAAAACTATGTTGCAATATGGAAATACTTTTGTAACTTCATATTGGTTTTATGTAAAGAATACGTAACTGTAGCATTTAAGATTTGAACGAGTAAATCCTTCACTGTCAAATATTCTGCAGACTTGTAAATATGTTGTCTTTTCTACAGTTTTGCTTAATCCTGTATAGGCCTTTGAGGCTTTAAAATAAACAATTGTTTGCTTCTTTGGGTCATGAATTGCAGCGTTTCCTTTGACAAAATAAAATGGCTGGCGTCTTATTGAGAACTTGTCATACGTAGTAATCATCGCTATGTGGCAGTGTTTTTCAAAACATTGTGACTGCGCATGTGCCGGAAATGCTTCAACATGGCGGCCTTCAGGACAGCAGCTACACGGATATTACGGAAAGGTAAATTTGATAACGAGGTCGCCGTTCAATGTCAGAAATGCTTTCATTAATATTTGCTTGTGAAATGCCAATATTTGCGACACCTGTAGCTGTTCCTTTCAATCACAGCCACATTGTCAGATTCTGTTTATCTTTGAGTTTAGTTTTAACCCTGTTATAATCTCTTGTAAAACCTGACGTTTTTTGTTTATTTCATACATAGTCCGAGTAATCCTCGATATTTACGATTTCTTAGAGATCTTAAAACACTACCACCTGCTGATGTCATGAGGTGTTCCCCTTTGCTTTTACTGTGTAGACCGCTTTACGTGAAATAAGTCAGTTGTGCAAAAAAGGATTATACAGTCGGTATGACATGACGATCCATTTCTCTACCTGAAAGGGAGTGGGCAGAAGATCATTTATTTAATCCCACCCCCAGTTCCCCATTCAGAGGTTAATACATTCAGCTTCACTGTTACTTTGTTCAATGTTTATTAGACACATGTTATATCATGGTGGCCTTATCACAGGTAACAATAATTATTACATTGTAACAATAATGTATACCAACAATGAATGAACAATACCAACAATGGTAAGGAAACATTGAGCACTTAACACTATGAGACAACAGCAATTTAAATTAAAGACCCTCATCTCTATATTTTGACCAGACCCAGAGATGTAGAATTGTATTCCATCCATCCATCCATTTTCTTCCACTTTTCCGTTTCCGGGTCGTGGGGGCAGCTGTTGGAGCTGCCCAAATCATATAGCACCAGCCCCCTATGGCTCCTCCTGCAGGTGATGGGTCCACAGAAGGACGGCCTCATGGTTCTAACCGGGCCTGTTGGTCTCTCATAAGGGGCTTCTGAACCGCTCTTTGTCTGACCCGTCACCTAGGACCTGTTTGCCCTGGGAAACCTTACCAGGTGCACGAAGCCCCCGACAACATAGCCCCCAAGATCATTCGGGCGCTCAAACCCCTCCACCATGTTAAGGTGGAGATTCCAGGAGGGGGAATTGTATTCTCAAACCTAAATGATACAGGACAAAGGGGTGTGCGCAGGCACTAATCTCCCACCAAACCACGAGACATTTCATTAAAAGCATGTATTCTTTCCAGGTGTGCATCTTACTCCTGTACGATGCCTACTCATTCACTGTGCCCAGCACCACGTCCAGTTTTCCCGGCCGGCAGCTGCTCAATCCCGGCCTCTGTATCTGTCCCCTGTGTCCTCCATGTGCAGCTCCAGACCTGCTCAACAGAAGGCCCCCCCTAAACAGGACTCTAAAGCCACTGTGGAGGAGGAAGACGAGGATGAGGGGCCAGAGTATATCCCAAAGAGGAAAGCAAAGAATCCAATGATAAAGATTGGATATGCATGGTTAGTATCACTAAGTCCCATTTGTTTCAGTTGTCATCTAGTCAATCTGATGCTGAATAAATTTAATTTGCTCTGAGCTCCTTAAAAAATTCCCAAAGGTGCAACAGTTTGAAAAAGGTGCAAACAGAGATTCTCGTCATTAAATTACATTGTGAGGCAACTAAAACTGAGGGTGCACCATTTTAAAAAGAGGTTGCAATGCACCCTTTTGCACCCCTGTAGAACCGGGCCTGCTCTGGGCATTCAGTGCAGTCACATCTGCCAACAGATAAACAACACCACAATAGTGTCTGTGTAAGTTCTCGTACAGGAGGACAACTACAACTTCAAGTACCTTCATTCAACACCACAATAGTGCAAAATGCTATAAAATTGTTGTTCCAAATTTGCAGATGTAAATAAGTAATGCTGTGATTAAAGTGCTAACATTGTTCAGGAAGATCATGTTTTACGTTTGCTGTTTAATTATTTAATGATTAACCCAAAGACTATTCATTGTTTTTATGCCTTTTAATAACTTCTATCCTAGTTTACATTACATCTGCCAAGCAAACCAAGGTCTGAACTTGGACTGAATCCGATCAAAACTAGGGCTAAAATATAATTATACTATGACTTAAGTAGTTTAATCTAAACTGAACTTAAAAGAGAAGAAACACTTAAGTAGATAAAGGCTGGCTCGGCATGACACGCAACCTGTGAGACCATATCAACCATCTACCATTTTGTAGAACGGCCCAATTTTGTAACACTGCATGTTCTTGTCTGAATAACTTTATTGTCAACGGACTACGGCACATCACCACTAACCAAGAAAAGCCAGGATTTATTGTCAATGGGCTGACTCTTCAATGAATTATGGGAAATAAGTCTAAATTTGCCAGGTCAACATGCTCAGCGCCTCCAAGCTAATCAAGTCTGAGCATTAAACAGCTTTTTTTTTTTTTTTAAACTATTATATTTTATGCCACTGCAGGATGATCGGTCTGCCAACTGGAATCCTCACCTTCATTTTGGCAAAGAGACAAGTGGATAAGAACAGACTGAAGCAGCTGAAGATCCGACAGAGGATGAGACAGTCAAATGATGGAGAATTTGACAGGAGTCATTACCAGTGGCACACTAGAACCTAAGCTGGACTGATAAGGACTATGTATAATGTAAATATTGTGCAGTGATGAAATATGACAGTGGAAATAAAAATCTTTATTTGTTATGAACATGCAATCTATGCCATTAGTGTGTTTGTATGTACACACAGCAGAATTTATTTAATACAGAAAAAAGGCTAATGCTGATTAAAAAAAAAGAAAGAAAATGGAACAAAATTATGAACAGAACTATTAACAATGTAATACAACATTCAACAACCATACAGTTCTATGGTTGTTGTAATATAAAATGTGAATACATTTACAGCAGCAATACTGTGTGTCCGATAAAGACACAATCTTTCCGAAGACTTCATTTACATTAAACAAGTAATTTACAGTCAGCCGCTACATGAAAATTACAAAGTTATAGATGATACAAATGTGTGGTCGTAGTCACTACTAGAGGAAAAGTTAGAAAAGGTGATCTCTTATTGAGACTTGTTGATTATAAATCCCTTAAAGTGTAATGGTTTGGAAGCGGCAACAGATCTGTAACGGTAGCACATTTTTATCGGTTCGAGGAGCCAATAATTTGCAGCAGGAAAAGGAAGATCTGGATGACGTCGACATAGATGGAGAGAGCACCAAAAATATACTCATCTGGGCCAATGGAGTACTTCCTGTTTCCAATCAGCAACTGAGTGTCGTACGCCAAGAACTGTTAGACAAAACAAGATGTCGATACACTGTTTTTGTGACAAAAACTGAGTAAACACATTAAATACACACCATAGTGAAAACAATAGCTCCAATGGCGGCGTAGAGCATGTGTAGCCAATAGATCTGATGGAGAGAGGGTAAACATAAGCACAGATTTCAGCCTGACGTATGCTCAGTCTTTAAATGTCTATTGCAAGCGCTTACATATTTAAAGGACAGGACAATGACAGAAATGATGCTGGTCACAAACATAACGATCCCAAGGACACAGAACAAGCCTCGGCACTTGGTGAAGTCAACCTTAAAGAGAAACCACAGCTAAATACATCCATATGACCTCAACATGCACTTCCCCTGTTTGATAAAATATACAGGCATTTTTGTACCTTGGTCTGGAAACAGAAGACTGTGACCGAGATGCAGACCAGAGCGGTGATGCCCAGAGCCAGGAACACAGCTTTTGTGCTATAGAAACTGAAAGGCACACAGGTAAATCATTATTTATGTCAAATTTCTTTGGTTGAAGCTGATCCTTTAATGTTTACCTGGAAATGGTTCCAGTCATGTAGGACAAGGCCAGAGTCTATAAATAGAAATGAGTAAGAAAACCAGCAACAGGTTAAAGTCATTATAACAAATGACATGAAAACTTTGTAAATCGGTTGGTTAAAAGTTTTGAGTTGAAAAAAATGAAAAAAAGGAAAGCACTAACAAAGATTGAAAGCAGAATGAAGTTCCATGGATGCTTCCTCCTAAGAAGACAGGAGTTGTCAATATTGACTGTAATATAACAGCAATTATTGTTAATGGTCATGAGTAAGTGCTGATCAATAGCTCACCTGGGACCTGTGCAGCAGACCAGCACTATGTGGATGATGAAGTACACAGCACTGCAGACCAGAAGCTCATGAGTTATAGTATGAATGAAAACCATTTGATTTTAAAAATAATACCACAAAAGAATGTCCTACTATGAAGCCCAGTAGAGGGCTTGGTTTTCCTGGACAAACCTCTTGACAGGTTCCCTTAAAAAAAAGAAACAAATCATGTAAAACACTTGTAAAGATTATAATAACACAATTGTTCAATCATTCTCCAGACACTCACACAAAAGTGAAAACGGCAACAATGCTAGTGGTGACCAGGAGCTGTGCGGCCAGAATCATATAGACCTGAAAATAGAACATTACAGATTAGTAATACTTTGTAACTGTATGGTGACGCCATTGACTCTGTGGAGGGGCAAAAAGAACACATTTTTAATTGCCAAAAGAAATAAAAAATGTATAAACCCTTCTCTGCCTAAAGAACAGATTTTGAAGTGTAGTTTGCGAAATGTATTTCAGTTCAATGGTAAATGTTATTTATTTATTGGTTTATTTGGTCGGGACAGTGCATGAACATACATGGGTCTCATGCATGTAAACACGCCACACCGGATTGTAGCCTTGGGCTAATTTCCATCAGTTGTCCACCATGTACACTCTCAAACACACTCACATTCATCCTGGCCTATTAAGCCTGTAAAGTTAAATGCAGTGTATTCTGTAAGGTTAAGGATTTTTTACTGTATTTGTCTGACTGGGAACTATACTCTAAGTGGGGTTGAACGCAAGGGGAAGTGCACTGTTATAGTTTAAATACTGAATGTACACCAAGGACTGCGGACGGAAACTAGCTATTTAGCAACAATATGGAGAACTACATGTAACTTAATCTCTCTGTGCTTTGTCCCTTAAATGAAGACTTAAGTAAGTTTAGAGCAAAGTTATATTTCGCTTTACCTTTCTGATGAAAGCATGTCGAAGGCTTACAGTATCAAATCCACCGCTTGCTGCAAACTCATCATCTGCTACAGAACAAAGATATTCAAATGGATTGGAGTCAAAATAAAGACTCGAGTTTATCCTCAAAAGCGCATCTGCAAGATGACCTTACCGTGACCAGACTCTAAAACATCTTCAGGGATGGTGTGTGGCATTACTGGAGGCATGGGAGGCATCCCGCTGGCATGAGGTTGTCCTGGGAAAGAGACCCCCGGCCCAGGGAACATATGAGCATTCGGGCCAGGAGGGTAAGGAGCATTGGGCTGTGGCCCACCGTAGGATGGGAACCCATAAGGTGGGGGTGGAGGGTAATTCCCCCCATGAGGATAGAGCGGCTTGTTTCGATCATCATACGCTGGAGGATAGTTGGACATGACCTGTGAAGAGGGAACATCAGGGTGAACCAGCCCATTGCTGAAGTATGTTGCTATTCCCGAAAATGCATTGCGTTAAAAACTGTTTTGTAGTTGTTTTAAATAATCCAACAGATGAATTTGGGGAAAATAGAGTTTCAACACGTGATGCATCATCATGTTTCTGTTGAGGTTAATCCTGTGAAATCACAGTCAAGTTTAGGGAAAGAGACCAACACAACAGCTCATGAGCCGACTCCACCTAGTAATGCATTACATCACAGAGTTCTTCTAGTACAGGGCAGTAGTGCTTTACGGAAAAACTGCTTCAGATTCTTGTACAGTGGGTGAAGTTGCCTTCGTGACGCAGAATATTTAAAACCAGTAAAGACAGTTCTTACAAAACCACTGTCACAAGTCACTGTCACGTGATTACCAGTGGGGTGGTTTGTTATGACTTTGTGTTTCATTTCCTCCCAGATAAGTCAGCTATAGAAATGGAATACATCAGAAACCAGTTTTAGCGTGTATCCAGGGGAATAAACAACGTAGAATATCTTAATTACATCGTTACATATGAAAATATTACATAAAGGAGTTCACACCAGGCATAAAGAGGAGTACCAAAACAACGTTGACATACCAGCACACGGACCATGTGTTAGCCATCTTTATCAGTATGAGAAAAATAATAAGCATTATTGGTTAGAGTTGAGTTGGAGACCGAAAACTTCCTGCTCTAACTCTGGTCTCTATGGCCTCTAACAAAAAAGCCTTTTCAGATGAGTAGAGCACCTCCACGCGTCAGCAGCGCGTGAACAAGACAAACTGTTTTCAACGTTTGAGCTGTATAAAACATAAATTAGGGGTATTTAAAGTTCACTGCCTTGTTTGGAACATCTTTACCCACTTTCGACCATTAAATGACAAATGAAGATTCACTTACCGCTTACAATCGTCTCCAAATCGTAATTCCCAGAGGGCTAGTTTAACTCGGGCTGTTAGCCACTCTCGAAGTTACAAAACGCCTTAAAACTTATTTCAAGTAAATATATGAATGTTATCCTTATCTTTGAGTGTTTTTAGGCTGTTTCGGCTTGTCAAACTCCGTCAATGGGCTGAGCAGTCAATCCGATGTCAACGCAAATGGGGAAGAGCATTTCCTGGAAAAGCGGACAACAGGGTGGAGTACAGAGGAATCCGACTGCAGCAGCTGTGTGAAACGAGTGCTCTCTGCTAACAGGCCTTCACATTGACAGAAGCTGGCGCTAGGTGGCGACAAACGCAACATTCGGATGCACTGCCAGCTGTCATTAAAAGTCAAAAGAAGAAGAAGAGGCTGAAGCGGATGATCTGGAGCGGATAGTTGATAGATAAATCCTAGATAGATCCATGGAGCTGACTCGACAAAAACACGTAATTTGTAGGAATACTAGTTTACAGTTTACGTTTTACGACAAATCACTCCAATCTTTCCTGTAGGCCAGGGATTTGGTGGTTATGATTTGTACGTTAAAGTGAGTCTTATTTTATCAAATGTGCAAAATAGACCACCTGGTCTTGCATTTTGATGTAAAGTAAGTAATAATATATAATATATATATATATATATATTTGTGAAGTCTTGCCTTCCTGGATCTCAGCAACTACTCAGTCTAGTATCCTCCCGTGTCGACCAATGAGACAAGCTTTTCCTGTGAACCTGCCTGTCAGGTCCAATCAAGAGGAGAGGAGGAGCTTGATCGTTTACTTTTGAAAATTCAGTTCCCGCTCTCCTCATTTTGCAAACAAATGGCTTTCTGGTTAAAGAGAGGAGGAATTTGATTGTTTACTTTCAAATTTCACTCTATTGCTCCTGACTTAGCAAATTTACGGACTATCACTTTAAGCTAGCGAGCGTTTCACCAACTCTCCGCTCATCCAAGCTCACCTTATTAATGAAGTTCATTAGCCAAACTTATGTCTTGATCTTTGGTTCAACGTTAGCTTAAAAGTGCAAGCTTGGGTGAAAAGCTAAAAAGGTATTTTTGTTACCGTGGGAAATAGGGCGGGTTTGTATACAAACTAACAAAGCAAAAACGGTCTCAATTTATATAGCGCTTTTCTACCATCATCTTGACCAAAGTACTTTAAAGCAAGGAACCAGTCACACATTCCCTCTCACTCATACACCAATGTACGCAGACACTGGAGGCAAGGTGGGTTTAGTGTCTTGCCCAAGGATGCAACGACAGTGTGTATCATCAGGAGCTGGGATTCGAACCCCCGACTTTACGATTATGAGACGACCCGCTCTACCAACTGTGCCACTATTTTAAAACATTTGTTCACATAATTGTTCTGCTAAATTGGTAATAAGGGTAAATCTATATAATAAAGGCTGGTATTAGTAATAGGATGCGGTTGTGCTTTTTAAAGTCAAAATGACTGACTCAAAATCACAAACTACATTGTCATACAATTTTATTGCCATGAATTAGAAAAATACACCATTTTGTTTTGAGTTTTGAGAGATCAAAATGTGATAGTCTATTAAAGGCAGGCGATGAGTTTCCTCACTCATATTGCAGAACGACTTTCTTTGTGAGAGTGTATTTAGGCTCTGGCATCTGTTTGTAACTCAGAAACACGCCTTTGCTGACATTCCTGTTAACTCTTGTTAAAACGGTGAGGAGATCATCCATCCCCTTGCTGCGAGAACGAAAAACAGTGAACAAATATCAAAAGTGTTGCAATTTTCCAAAAACATTGTGTAAAGTACAAAATCTAAGCAATGCCTTTACCGTTGTGCTGATTCATTGAGTTGTGTGCACAGCTCTTGGATGTAAATGGACCCTGTTTTGGTGCTTCTAAAGGACTTGCATTCTGGGACAGTGGCCATGCCAAGCAGGAAGTCTGCATCCCAAGGAACAGTCTCTCCTTGCACTGGACCAGCATCCTCCTCCAAATGTTGTGGTTCTTTGACTTCTTCTGGCTTTGGAATGTAGGGCAGAGATCCCTGTTGGTAGCTATTCCCCTGACAAGCTTGAATGAAGAACAACTTGGGTTTTCCAGCCAATGACGGCGCATTGAGACTAGTAAAGGGCTGGGTGAGGTCTCGCAGAGAAACCTGAACATCATCTGAGCCATAGACGCAGTCTTTTAGTCCATGAGACAGAACACAAACCACCTAAAGCCAATTAATCGGTGATCATTAACATTTTATAGGCAATTTGAATTTTTATTTTAGTTTAGCGTAAAACATTGGATTATACAAAGTATCACCATACCAAGGCGTCTTCATTGTTGAAATTCCTCCTGGCCTTCTCTATTAATAGGCTCTTCATTGCAGCACTCTCTAGGTTTTTGTGTATTTCAACAGTGAAACCAAGAGAGGTAAATGTTTCACGAAGAGCTCCTTTGGTACAATAGAAAATACTATATTTATTCATCAATGCATATGTTTGAATTTGCTTTAAAAAAAAAACACATTACATACTTTCATCCTCATGGCTTCCATCTCTTCTGCGATTAACTTTAAAGTCCTCGTTATTGATGACCACACACAGACCGTGGGGCTTATGAGTGAAAGAGTAGTAATCCGTCTAAACTCAACCACATGATAATGGTAAGAATAGAGTCTTCTTTACAAATCAGATTAAGAATTGCAGTACGCGTTATAAAATTGCTCATGCACTTACTTCATCAACTGAAGAGGGTTTATCTGATGGCTCCGAGTCTGAGAATACTTTATCACCTGGGTCTGTAAAAATAAATAAAAATACAAAACAACAACATTTTATTTTAGAAGCTATTAATTGAAAACAGGTGAACTCACAGCTTAGTTGAGATTCAGTTACAGACAAACAAGGTTGTAACCTGGGGTTTCTGTTCTGAAAGAAGTCAAGAAAATCAAATACAGAATACAACATGATGGCATTAAAGAAGTAAAGCTGATAAGACAAGACAAAACTTTTAACACACCTGTTCATTTATGTTGAGGTTTGGAGCTGGCGGATGAAACTGTAGCCCTAAAAGCATAGTGTTACTGTGGGTTTGTTTATAATATAATGTGTTCTACTTACTGTTAATAAACGTATGGACGGTCTCTGCCAGCTGCAGATCGAATTCCCGCAGAACAACATAAAGCTCATTCAAGTTTGCGTTTGACAGGAGACCTTTCTTTTCCATCGCAGCAAACACATCCAAGGATGTCTTTTGTAAAAAAGAAAAGAAAAAAAAGATCAAAATGAACAACCTATGAATTGAAGAAATAATAAATACGCTTTGTCACCATTGATATAGTAATTATTTCTAGACTTACATCACATTTTTCTGTTTGGCCTTTGCCCAGCTTGTTTTCCAATAAAAACTTCATCTTCTCAAGATTTTCCTGAGTAATGTCATCATGTAATTTATAAAGCATCACCCTGTTAAATCGAATACACGTTAATATCAAATAGCCCACAATCTTTTTATTCACACATCAAACCTGTACCTGTAATCTGACAGCAGAGGGTTGGCATCCGTTTCTGTGTCCTGACAGTGGCCTGTCGTTAAGAGATTGACCAGATCATTTCGGCCGATTGTTTGAAGCAGCTGAGAAAGGAAAGCAGCATTGCCCAGAAGACCCCTTTCTTCAAGTCTCATAAACAGCCCTTTACCATCCACAACCTGTTGACAAAATACTTGATGTGAGAACTATTTTAAGAATAAGATTTTTAGATGACAGGAAAACTCACATTTTCTAGACGCTTTCTGTTGACAACATCTCGGCAGAGAAAGCACAGAGCTTTCGCCTCTGAGGACTCCAGCTCCTCGTCTATTTTGGACAAGGTGAGTCGGTCCATTGGCATCCGCGGAGACCTAAATACAAAGCCATTTAGCAACTTTAAGAACAAGCACTGTCTTCTTCCTTCATCAAGGATTTATATCTAGTTTCACCTAATGCTTCAGATAGTTAATATACAGTATCTTAGCCGTACAGTTATCTATCCGAGATGAAGGTAAACTACCAAGTACAGATGACTATGTAAAACCCGTACACCTACAGCATTAAACTTGAGCAGAATAGGTTTGATTTAGAATGTGATGATGTCATAATGTCAGGTGGAGGGCAGGGTCCAATACAACTCTATGGGAGAAATCTCCAAAATGAAAATGAACAAATGTTTTTGCTCATCGTCATTTCATAGTGATCGGATTCACAAACCTGACATATTATTTCTATGTCTGAAAGTCCTTTCTACTGACCAACATCACGCTCATGTTTCAGAATATTGTCACCACTTTTTGACGCCTTTCAGAAAAAAACAACAATTGGACATTTGTTCATATGTGCTGGAAGATGAGACCATGAACTTCGTAACAGTTTTGTTTCGTGTGGATTCTTCCAGTAATGGGCGAGATATGAGCCAAAAACAAAAACATCCGCATTTTGTCAGTTATCGCCATGGAATTTTCAGTTGCCCTGAAACTATGGGCCCTTTAGAATGTTGTGATCTCACGTGAACGCGACCTATAGAAATACTTTATCGAAGACTGGGTGCCATGCCATGCCATGCTATGAGATAGTACCATGACACAATGATGTCACCGTAATCAGGTACATATCAGGACTTTCCTGGTCTCATGGAAAGTAAAACTATTTGTTTAAAGGCATTTACTGTTGATGTTTATGTCGAATTGGGAACCACCCGAATGGATGAGTTAGGGGACCCGACAACATTATACATTTACTTAGTTATTATTTCACACATATCTCTTCGAAGAAATCGCGCTGAAGTTTAAAACTTACCGCCTAGCGTGGTGCTCGCCAAATGCCAGAATAAATGAAGAATCTTTCAGAATTTCTCTTGAAATGAGAAAAAGTACATTACCAATATAACAGATATTTAAACACCATAAAAACAGCAGGATACACTTTCCTACTCGACTGAAGTAGTTTCACTTTTCCAGACAGGAAATTAGAACATCACTTCCGTGGAAAACACAGTGAGTCTAACACACGAGATAAACATTAACTGCTTTTAGAGAGCTTTATTTCACAGTTTATAAACTATGCTAAATAAACGATTTATTTGTTAAAATAGTTTAAAATAATAATACATTTCTAGTTTCCTACAAATATTTTACAAGAGCTTTGGCGCCATCAAGCGACTGAACAACGTCACGTTTTTTCCCTACTCATCATTTTCATTGTTTGAATAAAAGTAATTATAATATCACTCACAACAACCAATAATATAAATCATTAAGCGCCTAACATGTAATTACACTCTTCTGTTTTAGCAATAGTGTTTTGATGGGGTATGGCTTTATTTTCTAGTGCTACAGGGAAATAATCACAGCAGTTATTAAGATAGCTTGTATAAAATGTCTCTTCTTATGACTGAGAACAGAATATAATACATTTTGTGTTTAAGAATCCACAGCTTCAGAGATTTCACTCTGAGGATGCTGAGAGGCAAATGGGAGGAAGTACTCTCTGGCAAACTGAAAAACATCATCTGGTTTTCTCAGGAGCAGCAACTGCAGAAAGTCAGATATTAGAGCTCGGATCTCTGGATGGCGTCTCAGATAAGAGGCATGGTCTGCCTTCAGTTCCTCCTGTCCCAACATAAAAATACAAATCAACATTTTGCATGATCATCTATACATTAAAATATATATATAAATAGATAGATGTATTTAAAAACTTTGCCTTTCGATCCAAAAATTTGGATCGCATCTGCATGTCTTCCTCCCAGGAGAGGGACATCTTCTCAAACTCTCCCACTACTACATATTTAATAAAATTACCAACAAACAATTGGGATATCATGGCTAACAAAACTGAGTTTGTGAATACCTCTCTCCTGACGAGATGGAAGCTGCAGAATCTTCGTAACCGTTGGGGACCCAAGTTGCTCTCTGGTGACCATGTGCCTGACCAGGAAATCATAAACGTTTCCTTTACAAAGCATTGTAGATTAATTTGAATATGTATTGGTTTTTTTTATGTATCGTCATCATTCAGGCTTACCCATCAGACAGGAAGTAGCAGTGCCATGTTTGGGGATTGTCCTCTGAAAAGTGAAGGGTCTTTCTTATACCAAATACCTCCACACACTCTTCACCAATCTCTTGCTGCTCCACACCTAACTCTCCCTGAAGTGTGTTGACAAATCATGTGAGGACAATTAGCGACATTATTAATAAATATCTGAAAATACTTTTTATATTAAACAGTGTCACTTCCAATGGTCTATTACACTTATATAAATAGACGTTACATACAAAGGTGGCACTGATGATGTGTAAGCTTTGGTCAGTGGTGATGAAGGTCATATTCTCTGGCACTGTTTTCTTTAGAGCAAATAAACGCATCAGCAGTAAGTTGGATCCCTCTGTGATAAAGCCCTTCGCAAAAGACATGGGATATGAAACACTTTGCTTTGTCACGTCCTGAAACAAAACAAAGACCATTATGCAAAATTCAGGTCGAGTACATTCAGAGGGTGAGCACTTTTTATGTTGAAAGTTCTCACCAGTCCCTCCGTTGTAACTTTGGTGATACAAATATTCCCATCACGCTGAACAATGTGACATCTGTTCTCCAAACTGCGGTCCTCAAGCTGAATTATGAATCAAAAAAGATGTAAAAAAAATTAAGATTGTGTTTATGCTTGACATCAAATCCTAAGTGAATTTTTAAACAAAACCTAAATGTTTGTCAAGACATGAGTGACTGTTTGTCTCACCTTTATATACTCAGAGTAGTCTTCCTCCAGCACCTCCAGGTCGCATGTAATGTAAGCTGAAAAAAGCTATAGGTTTATTTACATTGGCAATGGGGGTGCTTGTTCTGATAACCGTGTTGGCCTCACCTTTCACTGTGGTCCCACAATGGGAGTTTTCAATAGCTCCTTGACTTTGTGCATGTACCAACATACAAGGACGCTGGGCTCTGCAGGCAAACTCCACAGTCACACTGAACTTCCCCAGGTCTCGACCGCTTTTTGACAAACTTACTAGGTTGTCTGTGAAAACACATCTTTGCAGATCTGTTGGATCTAAGGGGAAAATAAAACACACACAAAAAACACATTCAAAATACAAATGTGTTACTTCTTAGAGATCACAACAGTAGACCTACTCATAACTCAGAACTTAATCTTGAGGCCAAATGAACCTTCACAATAGTAGGAGGAAGAGGAAAACATTAAATCAGATTTTGACCTGTTTTGTCACTTTAGAAATCTGGCTTTGATGCATCCTGGTAAACAAAACAAAAAAAAAGGCCAACAACATGACAGCAATGTAATGTATGATGTTATATAGGGTGACTATTCATTGACATTTTCGTCAAAAGTAAGTAAAATAAATAATAAAATAAGACTAAATAAAAGAGACTAAAATCATCCAAACTTCCAATGACAGTCTGAAAGAGCCTCATATCATTTAAATTCATGGCCAAAGGAGAAACTCTGACCTTTGTTCAGGTGGGAGACGCTCCACGAAGCAGAGGACCTTGGTTAATTATGATTATAATACATATTACAAATGCAAAGTTGACTAAATTTGTCCTACATTTAGTCGACTAAATTTACATGCAATTTTACTCGACTAAAACTCGACTAAAACTGAAGAGATGTTTTTGACTAAATCTCGAGTCAAATTAAATGACATTTTCGTCAAAAAACTAAGACTAAATTAAAATATGATGTCAAAATTAACACCGTCACCACCAGCTAACCACAGAGCATGACTTTGGTCGAAAGATGTGCCAAATCCAGGCGGCGCTACTTTTCTCCATCTCACTCACCAACGCTGTCTGCGAAAGCTACGGCTTCTTCAGAGGCGCGTAAGTCTTTATCATGTTGTGGATCTTCGAGGCTCGCCGAGTGCCGAGAGTGGTTTTCCATTTCCAAATCGAACTCCAATTGTTGATATATTTGTTAGTTTTCGAGGTGAACGAGTGTGTTTAGAGGCACTTGTTTGAGCAGTCGCCTTTTCGTAGCAAAGTATGCCTGGTTGTCATGGCAACGACGCTTTTTTCCTTTTTACCGTATATACTCAATATACGCGCACAAGAAAAGCTGCGCACAATAATTTTGCATTACACAGAAAAAAATCAATATATAAAATAAAAAAATGATGTCACAATCCTAGGCACTTTTCCATGAATTGCTTATTAAAATTCTAAATAAGACACACATGAAAGAAAAAAGTAATCATGCAATCTAAAACACATAAAATAATCAAAGAATAAAAGTGTACATTTTATGGACCTAAGGTACAAAGTATTCATTACACTTGGCGGAATGATGCACACGTAAAAAAAACATAGATTAACAAAAAAAATATACAAGGATGGACATTCAAATAAAGATAATAAAGAGGTATTAAAAGATAATACAATGAAATAACATGTAGAGATAAAAACAAATAGTAGGTTGTTCATCTAAAGAAAATGGAAAGCACTTTATGCTTCAGTGTTAAATGGTGGCAGTAGTAGTTTCTTTCTCAAAGTGTAACGGATCTCAGGCATTTGCTTTACTTTTTTCTTTTCAGAAAGCCTTTTCAGAAAGCCCTCTTTCTGACTTACATCACTGTTGACACACTGGAGGATGGAGTGGATGTCGTCACCCCTAAAATGAAATAAAGCACAACTGCTATTATTTCTGTTACATATCAAATAGCTTGTATGAATATATGCATGAAGAATTACCTTGAACACCCCTCCTTGAGTTGCTGACATAGAGACTGAATAAACCAGCTGCCAAATACTGTGTTTCTAATTGAAACACAATCTTCAACAGTGGCTATGGCGACCAGGACATCAGCTTCTTCAGGAACAGATCCTACAGAGCCCTCATCAGTCTCTAGGTCTTTTTCTACTACTCCCTTTTGAATATCGCTTCCTTGACAGGCCTGGATCAGAAATATCTTGGGCTTTCCAGTGAGGAGTGAATTGTTGGACGATTTAAAAGTCCTTGTAACATCTTTAATAGGTATAGCCTTTCTGTCGGTCCCATAGACCACTCCTTTCTCTCCGTGAGATAAAATACAACATATGAAGACATCTCCATGCTTCAGAGGAGAGTTCTGAAGATCACCAAATCCATTGGACCACTCCTTCAAACTCAACTTCTGCAGCTCAGAAATGTCACTCAGTGTGGAAAAGCATGTGAGAATATGAGACATCTCTGTCTCTGTTAGGTCTTCACACATCAGCACTCTGAAACCAAGCCAGCTGAAGACTTCTCCTAAACTTTCTGTAAGTCAAGAAAATAAAATAGTTGATTAGAAAATTACAACATTCAGATTTTTCCATTTTTGTTATTCCCTATATGCCGTACTAGCATCTTCTTCACTTCCAAGCCGTTTCTTGAATTTATTATCTTGATGTTGATCTTGAAAGTTGATGTTGTTCAAAATCAAGCAGATGCCTCTGGGAAAGCTGTTAACCGCATAGAGCTCATCCTTTACAGAAAAAAAAAATAAAAAGGTGTCACTTCTGTGCAGTCAAGACCATTTTTATATATTTCGTGACTGAATGTAAGTTTTAGTGAGTCCCATAATAATTGACATAATTTTAATTTTGTGCCAAAGTTGGAAATAATATTTTCCGACTTTGTGAGCAGTTAACGGAAGTGTTAAAACATGCTAATGATCACCAGTTTTGTCTTTTTATCTCTTGGACCCCCGTCATCTATAATTGAAAAAGCAGCACAATGTTAGGGCTATAATGTTAAGCACATCCATTTACCAAGATACCAACACAAGTACCTCTGGTGTCCATTAGACATGTCTCCTGCACAGGTGCAGTGACAGCGGGGCTTGTGCCGCCCAGTTTTAATGACTTTAACTTGGGATATGTGTCTTTAATGCCGGCGTCTGTTTCCAGGAGGTCGAGGAAACGCTGGCATGTTTCATCTCCTTTGCCCATGATCTTGTCCAACAGCTCCACAATGTGCCCTTCCTCATCTTCTTTGTAAATGCCTTTAAGATTACGATACTCGCGGTAAGTGATTAGCTCGTGCTCTTGAACCTTCTGCAGGATCAGCCTCCTGTCTTCAGACAGAATGTCCGTAAGTGATGTTTTATTGCCTCTGATGATATTAATGGGAGACATGGTAACCCTAAAACAAAAAATACAATGAGTCTGCAAGAAAATCATGATGTGTTTAATATCTATAGAAGAAATGTAGTATTCAAAATAGTCCTGGACTCAAGACTCGTCTCAGAGTCTTGATATGATATGATATGAGTCACTATCATAACTATGAGTTATGATAGTGACTCATAACTCAACTTTAGGTTCAGTCTAAAGAACTTGGACTTGAGAGATTTAGCCTGAGATCGACCTCTGAATTAGAGGTGGGAAATATATCGTCTACAAGATAATATCGAAATAACTGTTTGGAAGTTATGTAAATGTATAATATCGAGTATATCTCCAATGTCAAGAAACGAAAAAGTGGCAAAAATGGCTGTTAAATAATAAAAAAATACTAGATGTGTAGAAAAAAGGGGGAAAACTTGTTTTTTTTTTGTTCAAGAACTATCTTTTTGAGCGACAAAGCAGTTTAAATGTAGATGATTGCCAGTACATTTACACATATTTCTGATGGTTTGCAAAAATTAAATATTGTTTCATCATTGTTCATCATAGTTCGAAAAATACTTAATGTCGCCCACTTCTACTCTGAATATACACTTCTTTTTTTTAAAGCTAATTCAAAATATAACTCTAGTAGAAGTGAAAAGAACTGATGTAAAAACACACATTTGTCTGTCCCCGTCAGTGGTTTTTTCTGGTGAGAAGGTTAGCCTTACCTGGGTTCTGGGGGTGCAAGGGAGGCTTTCGACAACACCTCAGCTTTGTCGGCTTGGGGCTCCACTTGCTTTGCTTTTTGGAGCTTCTTTGGCACGTTGCTGGCCTGATTGCCGAGGGGTTCAGGTGAAGGTCCAGATTCACTCACAATGCAGGATATCTCCTAAACACAAAGATGAACATTACCACCATGACTGCTGGTGTTCCACAAGGGGCTGATCCCGTCAGATCTTGGCAGCTAAGCATGGTCAGGGCCTGGTTAGTACTTGGAGACGGACTGTAGTGAGTGAGTGGTTGGTGGTGGTCCGAGGGGCTGATGGTGCAGATTGGCCTCGCTTCCATCAATCTACTCCAGGGCAGCTGTGGCTACAATAGTAGCGTACCACCAAGTATGGAGTGAAGGAATAGTGCAATGTAAAGCGTCTTTGAGTGTCTGGAAAAGTGGTATATAAAACCAATGCGTTATTATTATTATTTATTATTATTAATAATAATAATAATAATAATAATGCTGCATCGTTATTATTATTATTTATTATTATTAATAATAATAATAATAATAATAATGCTGCATCGGTTTTATATACCACTTTTCCGGACACTCAAAGACGCTTTACATTGCACTATTCCTTCACTCCATACTTGGTGGTACGCTACTATTGTAGCCACAGCTGCCCTGGAGTAGATTGACGGAAGCGAGGCAACTAGTCTGCGCCATCGGCCGGGCCCCAACCACTCACTCACTCACTACATTCGCTAGGCTTCCTGGTGTTCCCAAACAGTCTCCCATCCAAGTACCGACTAGTCCCTTCCCTGCTTAGCTTTCAAAAACTGACGGGATTGGGCAGAGCAAAGGCGGTATGGCCACCACTAATAATAATAATAATAATAATGCATTGTTTTTATATAATAATACAATAATTATATTATTATTACTAAAACATGCACATTAGGGTGTGAAAGTGAAAGAAAATAAATACATAAAGTAATTTCCTTCCTTTTCCTATTTTTCACATAAGTGACTTACTTTTGATTGTGGCTGGGTTCTGGACTCTGCAACAGTAAAAACAGAAACGTTAATTGTATTGTTTTTATTTTATTTATGAAATGTATGTGATTCATGTGGCCACTTTAGTGAACCTGCGAAAGCCACGTATTCTCTGCTCCATCGAGGAGGCTACTTTGACGCGCGCACAATGGCACATGTTTTCACCTATTAATACCACTGACCTGAATGAAGAATAACAGTGGACTTTAAATGCAGCTTAAATTGCCCATCTTACCCAGAATCAGCGCGTCGTTGTTGCAACCGATGGCCCTCAAAACATTTATAGTTCTGTCCAGAGCTCCGGCCTCAGTGCAGCGCGACACCAAAAGGTTCCTGATTTCGCGCCGGCTGGACTTGTGCTCCACGTCTGCGGCTCTGATGCGCGGCTCGTAATTAGGATCGGTCAGTTTGGAGCAAAACTCATCAAAATCATCCTTGCCCAAAGCTCTGAGAGTATCCAGGATTTCGTCCCGTATGTTTTGGAGAGGCATAATGGAGACTGTGTACGCGCTTCTAACTGCAAAAAGCTTTCGTTTTCACGCGCCGGAGAGTGAGATCAGAGAGAGTGAGATCAGAGAGAGTGAGATCAGAGAGTGAGATCAGAGAGAGAGAGAGAGAGAGAGAGAGAGAGAGAGAGAGAGAGAGAGAGAGTGAGAGAGTGAGAGAGAGAATTGGTAGTTTTATGATAAATGTTCATTTTTGTTTTGCTGTTTGTTTTAGATAATAAACTTGATTAAAGTGCCCCATTTGTTACAGGTTAGGGGTCACTAAAATAGCATAATAACAACAATGTAGATCGTGATAGAAAAGGCGCGCGTCCTTTGCACCAATAATAGGCTACCCGTATGCAAAAAATGATTATTGCACCTGTTTTCAAATGCATTAATTCTCGTATAGCGTAAACTAGATTCCATCTGAAATTGTATGTTGATACCATGCACTTACCAGCGATGTGGCCCGGAAGTAGCTTTGTGTTAATGCTAGTTGTCCTTTTTTAGAGCGATCGGCTTCAGACTCCCGAGTCCAAGGTAATGCACACATTCACACTTGATGCTTATTGATGTTGTAAGACGAAAACCTCAATATTACTTAGGTTTTCAAAAACGTGAGCGGCACGCCATCAACTTTTTTGAGCTACACGAGTTGTGCGCCCTCTAGTGGTAGCTTATTCTAAATAAATAAATAAATAAATAAATACATATATATCAATGGAGGTTATTCGTGTGTTAAACAATAGATCTATAGTGTATTGTCATAACATAGCAACAACATGGCAGAGAGCATTCCATCAACTGAGTGGATAGTTCGCATTGTTATTCATTCATGTTCCACTTTATTTTCAATGTCTTTGGAATATGTAGGTAATATTTCTGTTGAGATTCAAAATGTACATACCCTTTATTGTTAAGTTTGTGTTTTATCTACATAGCCGAGGCAACTTGATTTATACCACGTATTTTAAATATATCCAGGCCCCATTTAGAAAAAATCCTTCATGTCTCTCTTAATGCAATAACACAGTAATCATTCAGAAATATAACATTTTTAATGCCTGTTGGGGTGGTCCATCTAAGCATGGTAAAACATAAAATTTGATTTAAAAAAAATCAGATAACCCCAATTACAGCCTAGCATTAGATTTTGACATCCACAAGATCATTTAGGAAGACATTTGGAAGAAAGAAAAAAGTTTGCGGTTGCACAAGCTGCTCAAAGTTTACTGGAAACAGGCATGGGACGATATTGACATTTTGACTCACGATTATTCTGGACAAAATAATTGCGATTAACGATATTATTACAGTAATTATTAAACACTTTTAACTATCTGCAGATTAAAGGGATAATGTGCTCATAATTTAATCATTTGGTGCACAATGTGAAAAGAAATATACATTTGACTTGACAAATATAATTTGTCAAATTATATTGGTATGAACCATCTCGGGCCCTGAGAACTTCCGGGAGGGGTCTTCTGGTGGTTCCCAGAGTCAATAATAAACACGGTGAGGCTGCGTTTCAGTTTCATGCAGCTAAAATCTGGAACAGTCTTCATGAGGATGTGAGACAGGCCTCAACTCTGACAATGTTCAAATCCAGGCTGAAAACAGTTATTTTTACCTGAGCAGATGAAAACTGAAAGTATTTTATCTGCACTCTTGCCTTTTACTGTAATTGTTACATTTTTATGTTGATGTTTTAATGATTGATTTGATCTGTTTTCTTGTAATTTTATGCAACTGTGAAAGCACTTTGAATCGCCTTGTGTATGAATTGTGCTCTACAAATAAACTTGCCTTGCTTCACCAAAATTCAATAGATGTATGGTACTTTGGAGCTAATGGGCTAATGACGAGGGACTCCAGCTCCCAAGCTACAGGTTGAAGATGCCTGTAATGCACTGCTGTATCACTGGCTAGTCTTAGTTAAGAGGTTCAGAGGTTCCACTAAAGCGTTATGACGCTCTTGATCAAGCAGATCATCAGTGATTTTGTCACCACCAGCATGATGATCTGAATCTGCCACACACATTAAGAATTCCTCCAGCAGACAGGGCTGATCATGCTGACTTTCAAAAGGCTGCTAAACGTGTGCACTCTTAAGGGATGAAGCTTATTCAAGATTTCAACTGTAGTTTAACAAAGAATTTAACAAAGAATGAAGTTCAGAAACAGTACTTAGTCCCACAGGTGCAGACTGTCATTGTGTCATTGGACATCGCCTGTATGTGGTGTGTGAGTGAGCGATTTGTTGGTGTTGCTGATCTGTTGGTGGTGGTCAGAGGGGCAGATTGGAAGCCTCACTTCCATCAGTCTACCCCAGGGCAGCTGTGACTACAGTAGTGGCTCACCACCACCTAGCATTGAGTGTATGTGTCATGACTACAGTGTAGCGCTTTGACAACACAGTACTTGTAACGCGCAATACAAGTGTAAGCCATTCTTAATATTATTATCTCTGTAATAGTTTCACACATGGAGAATATGAGTGAAGGAGGTATAGCAGTTCCTCTTAAGCAAGATTTGAATAATCAACCCTCTGCATTTTCCTTCCCCAAACTTACTTCACTCTGCTCCTCCTCTTTCTAAGAAACAAAGAGTAATCATGACATCATGCTTCATCTTTCTACTGAAATGTTTTAACTTGCCTTTGTTACACAGATTTAAGTCAACCACAGTCAGTGACAGAAAGCAGAGGAAGCAGGTAAGCGTGACCAAAGTGCTCTCTACATCTATGATACATGGCGAACTGCATTTAAAGGTCTGGTACAAGTACTGTACAGCAAGTAGAAATAGCTTAATATTTATTTTGTAATAGTGAGGTTCACACATGCGACATTTAATGTTGTTTGTTCTCATCTAAATATTAGTTCATATTTGATGATGCATTGTTGCCATTTCTAATTCTCAATAATCTAATATTGTACATTACTGTTTGATGTTATAATGAATAAAACAGTCCTGCTTTCTAAAACTCAGGACTGTTTCTACAACTTAATTTCTTAAAAAAGGGGAAGTTAAGGCAGGGGAAGTTGAGGCAGGAAATGCATCTTATTGCTTTTTGTCTGTTTTTTCGTGCCAGAAATTCAAGGATGAAAATGAAAAAGTCCTGTTTCCTTCGACTCACATTATTCTGTTTGCAGTTTTGTGGGTGCACATACAGAGGTACGTAATAGCTCACATAGGTTTATAAGCAATAACATAAGCAAACGACAAAAATGATCACAAGCATGGAGTGCATATATTGTAAGCTTACGGCAAGTGAACAAAATACTTTTTAATTCCAAATAAAATTGTAAGTAATTTCAGAGAACCTCAAAAATGGCAGGTCTTGATCCGAGGAACAGTGAGAAATTACTGACAGGTGTTGGAGTGAATGGAGTAGCTCAACTTAAAGGTTGCCCCATTTGATCCAGTACAACAAATCCATGTGCTTGTTTTGGAAAAGTCAATACCGTTTGCATGTTCTTGATGATACTATATTATCACTATACCTTTTAGGGCTGGACGCTGCCGTTACAGACGCCTGTGCAACGTACCCCGATGATCCTGAAGTAAGAATCATAGACCGTTATCAGTTATTTCTACTGAGGCTATGCTGGCACAGACACATCTGTATTTTTTAAATGCAATTTTGGAGTATAATGTCTCTGAGTACCTCGCCTTGTGTGTTTTCTTTTACAAGGTGGTTGCTTATTATGATAATACAAGAAGCAAAGAATATGTTTTGTTATGAAACTATTTTTAAGCTTTTTATTCATAATATGGAAGGGAAAAATGGGGTCACCATAATGTCCTCCATTGCTTGAAATATAATAAGTGTTAAACTTCATCCCACAGCGGTGAATTTTCTGTTTGATGATCAGTGTTCTTTGGATTACGGTCTTATGTTGTACATACACATTTTTTTGTCTTTCTATTTCAGGAAAACAAATGCCTCCTTTATCCGTCACATAAACTCAACTGCTCTTGGCCATTTCAGTCCACGGAAAAAGAAACTCAGATCATCACCACTATACAGTAATTAATAATATATATATATATATATATATATATATATATATATATTGACACAATGCATTGCCTTTACTTCATCTGTGTTTGTGTAGCATTTGTGAGGATGAAAAAACTGTTCAAACTCAGGAGTTTAAGGATCCAGAGGGATTAAAGAGTCTTTATATTAATAACTCTGCAACTGATGTGATCCTGCACTTCAACATTTCTCTGTACAAACAGCTGGTATTCAAGTATGACCTGGACGAAATAGGTATGTTTATGCATATTAAAATAATACTGTGAAAAACACTGACAAATTTAAATCAATGTTCAAAGAGTTTAGTTCAAGGGTCATAAGGCTGTCCATATGCAAAGCCTTCTGTGCCTCATTCCAAACATATGGTGCAAAGCAGCAAAAAGCCATTCTGTCTTGCAGTCAGTTTACTTTCTGTGTTATAGAAGTACTTCCTCCACCACCAAATGTTCAAGCATCATTCAATAACAGTAACTTGCATATTACGTGGGACACGCCTCAAAGTCGTCAAGAATGCACAGATCGTTGCTTTGAATATGAAGTACTAATAAGAGACCAGGTATAGTCCCACTTATTCACTTATATTTCAAATCTATTTTGACATGAATTTGTATTATTTATTTTCATGACAACAGGCATGCAAGCATGTTGATGAGGAACGGTTCTACACTGAGCAGAATGTGGACCTCACACAAAGCTACACAGTGAAAATAAGAACCAGGATCAAACAGGACCATTTTGGGGGGTCAGGCCACTGGAGTCACTGGAGTCAAACTGTCTGTAAGTGTTTTATTTAATTACATGCATTTTTCACTTAAAGGTCCTATTTGATTAATTAATAAGTGAATAACCTCTTTTATTATGTATGTATGTATTTATTTATTTATATGGCTAAAAAACCTAACACAAATGCGGAACAAACAGATCTCAAAACTTAAAGCTGGGGTACCTGATTTTTTCCCACACAAACTTTGATTTTTTTTTTATTTGGCCCAAACTCGTTTCTTGCACTCACAATCCCTCCTGCATGCCCGAATTGTTCAAGCAAATTGTTTATATGCACGTTTCACGCCTGTGTACAGCTTTGAGCAGCGGAAAAATGGAAAACCCTAATCATTTAGAGTGGTAAAAAATGTTTTACTTAACAAAAAGTCAGGTACCCCAGCTTTAACCAAACTAATACACATACACTTGGATACATGCATTTAACACTGCAGACAGAGGGCTTTCAAAGTCACTTCCACTGTTCTCTCAGTATTTGATGTTGTAATATCAAAACTATTAAAAGGTTTATTAACATACCTTAAGAATGGTTTAAGCCGTGTTTCTAGGAGAAACTGCAGAAGTAATTCTGCTCCAACTGTCTGACAACAAAATGCCAGGACTAAGCTTTGAGGCATTTAACAAAAAGAGTGCAAAAAACAATTGCTGGTAGAAATGGAGCTATATGGGATTTATTTACAAGGAGAGATGGATGATATATTTCAAAGGACAGGAATGAAACAAAGACAAGTCATGACTCTAGACTCTCGAGCTTCTTGGAGTCCTGATGTCTGTGTATCTCCACAGACAATACATTTCAAAAAGACGAGGTGTGGCACAGATCGCGATTAAACTACAAATGCAGAGGTGTAAAAGAGAGCCGTGTGTCTAATTGCTTTCAAATGTCCTCACCTGTAATCAGGGGGAAAGTAAGAAGTGGTTACAGTTGAGATAATGGTACAATTGATTTAAATATATTACAAAATACACAAACTCTATCAAACAAATAAAATCATGCGGAAAACACGGTGTGAATCCAAATATTACTAACATTACTGAAACTTGCATGATTGAATCAAAGCACTGCTCTAGGTCTATTTTTTATTATCATCAGGGAACATGAATGCAACATGGTTAAAGTCAGTTTAGTCATTTGGTTCCTTTGACACATTGTTTGTCGTTTCTGTTCCTGTGCAAAGTAACACAACTGTGGTAACACGTTATTTATTCATTCATACAGCATTACCGGCAGCACAGTCAGTGTACCAACTAAATGATGGAGTGATTAAAGCCATTTTTGTGGGAATACCTCTGGTCATCCTGCTACTCCTGCTGCCGGTTTGTCGAAGGTACTGTATTCAAATTAACTACTCTTGGGCTACCGCATACGTACAGTTGAAAGTGGAGAAATGGCCTTTTTGTGTGTAATGTTCACAAATGTAACCACAAACTGAAGCGAAGACAGACTTCCTGAGAGGAGGTGTCACATTCAGTGTGTGTGAGCGACAAAATATGAACAGAGGAAGATAAAAGGTTTATTCAAGATGTGAGTAATGCCATTGTTAGGAAGTCATTTTTAGTTATTTTGGGACAGGGCAGGTGTGATCAATTACTCCATGAACCGTAATGGTTTTTGCGGTTATTTAAACAGTACTATATATTTAACAAAATATCTAATTTTCTCATTTTGTCTTTTGTTTCTAAAACTTGCCAACTTTGTAGTGGTCTACTCTAAACTACAATCAGCTTCTGAAATGCATGTGATTCTTGCATTAATGTAAGCGTTTGTTTACTGTATGTTAGCTTTCTTTTAATTGCTCATGTTTAAACTGTGAAGGAAACTGAATCTTGATTTTAAGGTGTAATAAACTGCAGATATAATTAAAATTGTAATACCTAACAGATGCAATTAGCATTAGTCATGTAGCCCGAACTTGTGAGAAATGTGCCACCAGAGGTCACCAAAGACTACAACTTGCACTGTGTTGGATGTTGTACAAGCTTCTCTAGATCTCTAGAGGGAGGGGAGTTTCATGGTCTGAATGTTCCCCAGGCGTTGTATTCGTCTTGCCCTGTGTCCTTGAGATGTTGCCCCAATCCCCTAATTTTAACTTTTCATCAAATCAAAGCTACAGAACATTGTTATGTGGGTCTTACTTATGCCTTTCATTAAGCTTCTTTATATTGTTGGTTGAAGAGCACTTTGAGCAGCTATGGTTATAGTGCCTTGCGAAATTACTAATACACCTTAAACGCTTGCACATTTTGTCATGTTTACAACCCTAAACGTAAAGATTTGATCTTGAATTTTTTTACCGAAAGTTCACACACAAGTAACAGACAACTGTGAAGTGAAAGCAAAATTATGCATGGTTCTGTTATTTTTTTTAAATAGAAAAGTGAAAAGTGGGGCGTGCATAGGTATTCATACAGCATGAATTAATACTTTGTGGAACCCCCTTTTGCTGCAATAACAGCAGCAAGTCTTCTGGGGTTTGACTCTACAAGGTTTGCACATCTAGAGACTGACATTTTAGCCCATTTCTCTTTACAAAACAGCTGTTTGTGAACAGCAGTTTTCAGGTCTTTCCACAGATTTTCAATAGGATTTAGGTCAGGACTTTGACTGGGCCATTCTAACACATTAATATGTTTGTTTTTAAACCATTCCATTGTAGATTTAGCTTTGTGTTTAGGGTCATTGTCCCGCTGGAAGGTGAATCTCCGCCCCAGCCTCAATTCTCTTGCAGACTCCAGCAGGTTTTCCTCCAAAATGTCCCTGTATTTGGCTCCATCCATCTTCCCAATTAGTCTTACAATCTTCACAGTCCCAGCCGAGGAAAAGCAGCCCCATAGCATGATGCTCCCCCACCATATTTGACACTGGGGATGGTGCACTCAGGACGATGAGCAGTATTAGGTTTGCTCCATACATAACGTTTTGCATTTGGGCCAAAAAGTTCAATTTTTGTGTCATCTGACCAAAGCACCTTCTTCCACATGGCAGCTGTGTCCTCCATATGACTTCTAGCAAACTTCAAACAGGATTTCTTGTGGCCTCCTTTTAATAATGGCTTTCTTCTTGCCACTCGTCCATGAAGGCCAGATTTGTGTAGAGTACGACTTATAGTTGTCCCATCTACAGATTCCCCCAGCTCAGCGGCAGTACGTCGCAACTCCTCCAGAGTTATCTTGGGGCACTTGGTTACATTTCTGACCAGTGCTCTCCTTGTTCGGTCTGTTAGTTTAGGTGGACGGCTGTGTCTTGGTAAGTTTGCAGTGGTGCTATACTCTTTCTTTCCAATGATGGATTGAACAGTGCTCCGTGAGATGTTCAAATCTTGGTAAATCTTTGTATTACTTAACGCTGCTTTAAACTTCTCCACAGCTTTATCCCTGACCTCTCTGGTGAGCTCCTTGGCCTTCATGATGTTGCTTAGTGACCAATACACTCCGACCATAGCTCTGAGGCCCTCACAGAACAGATGGAATTATACTGAGAGTAGATTACACACAGGTGGCCTCTATTTAATGGTTAGGGCAAGGTGTGAACATTCTGCAGTCATTAGGAATGTTATAAGGCAATTTAATGCACTCAGAAAATGCTGTATGAATACTTATGCACGCCCCACTTTTCACTTTTTTGTAAAATAACAGAATCATGTGTCATTTTGCTTTCACTTCACAGTTGTCTGTTACTTGTGTGTGAACTTTGAGTAAACAATTCAAAATAAAATCTGTACGTTTAGGGTTGTAAACATGACAAAATGTGCAAAAGTTCAAGGTGTATTAGTACTTTTGCAAGGCACTGTATGTGTAATTTTTGCTTTACAGCTAAAAGATTGTTTGTTTTTTAAATGGAAATGCATTAACTTTAACATTACATATTTTTGTGTTACAGTGTGTCTAAGCGCTTGTTACCGCCTATTCCGAGCCCTCCAGAAAAGTATTTGCATGTGTTGGAGAACACTGATATCGTAAGTACAAACAAACTTAAATTATTTAAAAAATATGAATTATTTATTTCCTGTTGTTTTTCAGTTCGTCTCTCCTTACCTTATGGCAAACCCTGAGGAGGAGATCACATTGGTGTTCGAAAAGTCATAGAAAACATAATTTTGTAGGCCTAGGCTATGCGTATTTATTTTGGATTGGTTTCACAGCTTTTGAGGTCTAACAAACAGGAAGGTTGTCAGTCTAAATGATTAACATTATCACTAATGCATTCTCAAAGGAAACCCCCGAAATAAATGGTGTGAGATTTACAAGAAGCAGTGCTTTGACCTTTAAACCTTTTCATATTTATCGTCTATATATTGTTCAAGTCTTTACCGCAGAAACAGGAAGCCTTGCCATTTTCCATTTTAGAGTCATGTTGATGTCTTGGTTATGTGGACATTTCAAGGTACTCTGTAAATAAGAAGAGTGATTAACTGTATGTAAAATTAAGTATTTGCCTATTGATGAACCTGATGCTCTACCTGGTCCGATGCTTAAATGTGACAGCTGTGTTTTGTCCAGTGGATGTGTGAGGGGGACTATCTCAGTGCTAGACACTCTTCTGCAGGTTTCAATCAATGTTTCCAGCTTGTGAAAGATTTGTCTGCCAAAACCTTGGCTCTTTTAACAGAAATAAAACCTGAAATACAATGTTTGTCTGTTTTTAATTTGATGCGTATTTGGTAACTCACCTGAAAATTACCCTGAAGAGACCAGCCGTCCATAGAATGCACAAGTCGGTAGGTGTGAACAAAAGGGGCTTTTCTAGAAGAAAAAAAAAAACATCACAAAGTAGCACTGTACTTTGCAAATACTTTAAATGAATGTAGAGCTTTTCCAATTTTGCTGGGAAAAGAACAGACGGAAAGAGGGGTCTTCTCACCTGACACAGAGGCAGTACGCGCCGGATAAAGTTTCACTGTCCCGGAGCAGAAAGCTGCCGTCCTGCCCATACCTCCCCAGCAGCTGCTCTGTGGCCTGGCTGCTGATGGGGCCATAGTAGATGCAGCTAATAAAGTCTCCTTCCTGCTCCATGTGCCTCAGATTCTACAGCAATGTGCTGCTAGAAGTGAAGGTGCAAGACAACTGCAGGAGCGCCAAACTGTGTGAAAGGATATGAACACCTCAATGGTTTTCACACCTTTCTGTTCTGTGCAATCAGCAGTCATGCACTTTGTCCACCCTTTTGCACAATGCCAAATGCACGCCAAAAATGTTGTACGCTGTTTTTGTGAATTTTAAAAGAAAAACCCAACCACTTTTAGAGGCCAACCTTTCTGTTTTTACCGATGATCATACAGTATTCAGGGTGAAATTATAAATGTGGAATTTGTATTTTTGTTGAGAGGTAAGAATTACTGACATTAACAACAAACCTCAAGTACAGGATGTGGCAAAAACAATTCTTTTTTCAAATGAAACTAAACTCCAGAAGACTACCTAAAAAGCACGCGACACAAAAGCTGTAAATACAAATATATTTTATACTGAAATGTGCAATAGCATATAATGTAAATAACATTACCATTATTATAAGATAAAATCAGGAGGTTGGAAATCAGGTTTGGATGTCAAGCGGTCACAAAGCACACAAACACCAGAGAAGTATCCACATGACCTACTCTGCTGAAACAGGCAGACTCTGAATAGAGTTCAACAGTCCCTTACACTTGCTCAGGTCAGGATGTAAAAATGTCATTCATTTTTGTCATGGGAATTTAGGGAAAAAATGCACAACGGAGGCCAACCTTCTGTGTGGTAATAATCATAAACCATTCAATTAATTTTTAGCCTTTTACATTATCTGTGCTACGGTCAGGAGTTGGCACATAGCTGATTAATCAGTATTGTTTTTTCTTTATTTAGCACTATGTACATTGTATGAATCTCATTGAAGACATTAAACTGCGAATGAGCACATTGAGTTATGCAAGAAACAAAAATATATAAATATAATTGCCCAATAACAAAAGAGAATGGGAAAAGCGGTGGCCGGGACTGTTGAGCTTCATACTCCGAGTGAAGGTAACACGCCAAACTCAAAATCATCCGCATAATTGAGTCAATAAAAAACACTGTGATTACAATAACATTTTAAGTCCAACGTGCACACTGTAAACATGTGTCACATTTCCATTCTCATTTCAAGTCTATCTCCCTCTATATATATATATATATATATATATATATATATACACATACACACACACACCCGGGCCCTAATTTATATCCATACGAATAAAGGCTCTTTTTATGCCCCAAGATGCATAGGTTTTCATCATGGTCTGACTTACAGTGAAACACAGCACTCGGTCCTGTGTTGATGATCTTCACTGTCTTCTCATTCCTGTTTCCTTGACAAATTCATATTTTGTAGCTCTGAAGAAAAGCGCTCACTCAAATCCTTGTTTGTCTCAAAGAAACCGCCAAGATCCTTCAACTCCTCAGCACTCTGGAAAAACACAGTTTTTTAAAGCTACTAAACTGGAGTAAATTTTTATACTGAAGGGCATATTGTTGAATCTTTACCAAAGCGTGGGCGTCATCCGTCTCCTCCATCAGCTCTTGCAGTCTCTTTTGGAGCATCTCAGCCTCCCATTGGACAATCGAGTCTGCACTGATCTCATTATAAACAAGATCAGTGACTATATTATCCGAATCCATTTCGTCCAAGCCGTTTATGTGGATAGACAAATCTGCCCTGAGCATCTAAGGAAAATTGACAAAAATTACAAAAGTTAATACACAGATGTTGGATACTCCTGAAGACGATCAACAAATGCACCTGTTTAATCTGTTGTTCAGCAGTGACTAATATGGGGCGAACCTTTCTGAACTGTATCATTAAGTTCCTCAGAGCCATGTCGTAGTGTTTCATCCACTCATCCCTCACAAGAAAGTCAGATGAATGCATTAATTCGTTCCTGTATCGAATCACCTTAAAAAAAAAAGAAAAAAAAGTGGAAGTGTAGAAATGCACCATTTAAATAAACATTCCTACAATTATTGTATATTTTCTTCTATTTGTGCAATGTGCACTTGTTTCTAACCTTCAAATATGTAGACCCAGGCTAAATATGGATTAGAAAGCTACTTCTACAAGGTATTAACGGCACAAGCCAATGAGGATCTCTATTATTTTCTTGGATGGAGTTTGAACAAGTTGTTTTTAATATATTTTTGGCTACTGCAAATTTAAGGGACAATTCTTACGTTCAGAACAAACATACTTTCAATTGACAGTTAATACAGTAATTGAATTTTAAGTTATATATAGGGTATAACAGACACTGCCTGGCACATGGCTATGCGGCCAGCAGCCAGAGGTCACTTATAAAAAATTAGGTCGACTGAGGCACGGTGTGCTGTAAGCAGCAATGACTGCCTCATCATCTTTTCCTCCTTTACATCGTGCCGCTTCATGTACTTCATTCAAATCATATACTTCATTCAGCATTTAAGTGAAATATGTGGAGATCTCACTAGAAGAACAACATTTGGAAAAACGAAACGGTCGATCAGAAGTCAGTTTTGGAACAGCCTGCCGACAGATATCAGAGAATGCCCGACTTACATCTCTTTTAAAAAACATCACCATAAAGTAAATCAGTCCTGCACTCATTTGAACTAAAACGTCATTTGTGTAGTTTTTATATCGTGTTTTGTATTTATGTATACACTGTATTGCTTGTGTGACCTGCCTCGGGAGTACAGATGTAAATTAGCAGTTTTGCTGTAATCTGGCATATTTACAATACCTTGTTTATGATTGTTCATTAATGTGCATTGTCGTGATCAAATAAATAAATAAATAAGCATTTGCATTTCATCCCACTGCAAGTTTAACACGGGCCCTGTTTTGACTTTTATTTGATTTAACCAGGAAAGTCCAACTGAAATCATGGATCTCAATTCCAGGGGAGTCCTGGCCCCAGAGGGGAACCTATTGTACATATTTTTAGCGGTAGGGGAAACCGGAGCACCTGGAGGAAACCTGTGCAGACACGGGAAGAACATGCACATTTCAAACAGAAAGGGCCCATTTGGTCCAGGGATTGAACCCAGGACCTTCTTTCTGCGAGGCACGAGCGCTAACCGCTGCAGAGAGAAAGAGAACATACGCTGGTCCTGCTCTGGTATCAAAGAGTGTGGGGTTCTCTATGCGGCAGAAACGTGATCCGAATAAAAGCACATGTTAAAATGATTAGATGATGTACCTCTCTCACAGCTTTAGGGTCCACGGAGTCAAACCAGTCACAGGAGTTGATGAGGTTGAGCAGAGCAGAGGCATCAAACTGACCCGCCCCTCTGACCCTTCCCTGACCCCGAGGCATGAAAGCCTGCAGCAGAGGGAAGACACATCACAGGAACCAAATGGGGCATGCGGTTTTGTTTATGTAAGATAAGATAACCTTTAATTGCCTCAAAAGTTTCATAAACATCACAGTGCCCATAAATCAGACAGCAGTACAACAGAAAGTAACCCCCACAGTGCATCCCTCCGAAGCTATAGATACACATACATTCCAAAGTCAAGAAACCTTTGACCATTTTTGTTCATATTACAAATGCATTAAAGCCACAGTACATAAAGAAAACTGGTACTATCCCTCAATGGCCTTAAGTTAACAGACAGTACCTTGGCCACTTCCCAGTGACTATTTCTCCAGGACGCAGGTGAACAGTTGTCCCAGTTGATGGTGTTTTGGGGTTGCCTCTGATGTGCTTGGATGACCTTCTGCCACTCTGAGCAGAACCTACAAGCTCCGAAAAGCTGGATACACAAACAAAACATACAGGAATAATAAAAACGGTCAATGATACTAGTACTTAGTCCTTTTTTTAACTTTGACTTGAATAACTATTTGGGTCAATCCTTTTTACTTGAACTGGAGTACACTATTTGGGAATACTCAGCAGTAAAACCCCCATCACAGGAATAGGAGGAGATAATTACTATTACGTGGCATTTGCATTATATTATTAACAGTACGTTTCAAGAATGAGATGGTGGACCTCCAGACCTGATTCCCACTCGGTCTGCAGGATTTCTCACAGGGTCTTCGCAGCATTGAGTTTTGATCGAGCAGATCCCTGTGGAAATTCTTCATCTCGGAATCTATACAAGGCTGCAGACCCTGGGCCAGGATACGCAGACACTGTCCCGCCTTTATCCAGTTTGTGTACTCTCTGTTACCCAAACGGCGCAGCAAATCTTCGTGGAAAACCTTCGCAGACATTTTCACCCTGACTTGACAGCAACAATGGCAACAAAGCAAAAAGTTTACAACAAAAAGGCACTTCCTTGTTAAGCACCGCCCTGCTCCGCTCAAGTTGTCCTGGCGCTTTCGGGCCTCTGGATGGCACTGTCTTCTTTGCAAACGGCGTGTCTAGAATATATACTTTTTCCAACCAAAGCGGTGACCAAATGCTAATCGCCTACAAATGTGTTCAAGAAGGTAAGAACTAGGGCCTGACCGAGATAGAATCCTGCAGAGGGGAGTAAAATAAGAAGAGGGGCCTGGACATGTTTGTCCTTAAATGTGCACTATGCATCTTTTTATGCAGAAACATAAATTAATATTAGTGCGTATTTGACCTTTCAGTGACCCAGTGGCTGTATGGGTGGTTAGCTTGGCGCGTTTGCCAAGTTTTTTGAGGTTTCTGGTAGGTTTTCTGGATGGAACGTGTACATAACCATGGAGACAGGTTAATCAGCTGTAAAAACAACCAGAAACCCCCCAAAAGTTATCCTGGAGTGTCCTACAGGCCATGGGATGGAAAGTAAAGGCGCCATGTTCATCACCCATTCTGCCGCTGGGTCATTGAAAGTAAAATATAAACTTTTTCCTGCATAAAAAGTTGCATAATCCACCTTTAGCATCTGCTTTGAGAACTGTATTTTGATTCAATAAAACATAACATCTAATCACAAAATATGTTAGCCAGTGGCCAGCAAGATACTCATGCTTTCACAGAGAAGACTGTACAGCAGGGGTCACCAACGTGGTGCCCGCGGGCACTCAGGTGCCCTTGAGACTTTTTCTAAGGTGTAAAACACTTAATTTTTTTTAAATCTGATTCTTTAAAATACAACAATTTCTGTTCTTGTAATTCAGTACGACTGTAAAATAAAGAAATTGATATAATATTGGGTCAATATCCTATAAGTAAACAATGTACGTTTAAGTCTTTAGGATTTGTTTTTAACTGGTAGCTCTCGAACAACTCAATGCTCTTGAAGTGGCTCTCGGCTGAAAAAAGGTTGGTGACCCCTGGTGTACAGTATGTGGGGTCTCGATCTTACCTGACCCAACTGACTGAAGGACAACGTCATCCAGCAGGCAGGAAGCTGAACTCTCCCTTTCCTAATCTGAAAATACTTTATCAGTTAAATATGCATGTCACAACCCACCGAGTTGGGACACCTTACAGGATTAAAAGGCGTGATCAAAGGTCATTATTGTTAATTTCATATCATTTCACCAAATGATGGCCATTTATTCAGTGTTTTCATGTATGACTCCATCTTTCACTTAATTTGACTTGCATGCTTCCACATTTTATCAGAATAATGGGCTATTAGCGTCTGGTACGTGTATGCCAATAGCATATTGTCTGTTGACAAGTGTGACTTTACAACATGTCAGCCTCACATGTTTGCATATGAACGACTTTTTGCCAAATTATTTCAACCCCTTAGCCTGAAATGTATGATCTATTTATTAGCGATGCACCGATCCAGCTGTTTTGCTACCGATACCGATACTGGGGGTTTAAGTATATGCCCATATCTGATATGAACCGATACCAAGAGACTTTCTTAAAAGTGGCTGCTGTGAGTAAAACAGTTAATGTTCCTCTTTTCTCTAGCATGAGATCAATTAGTCTGATTTTATTGGTTTATTTTTGATAGGGACAGTGCAAGTTAATAAACAAGCCACACCGGACTGTAGCCTTGGGCTAATTTCCATCCGTCATCCCCCATGCGCACTCTCATACACCCTGGCCTATTGTACATGTTTTTAGTGGTAGGGGAAACCGGAGTACCCGGAGGAACCTACGCAGACACGGGGAAAACATGCAGACTCCACACAGAAAGGCCCCGGCCTTGGTGGGAATCGAACCCAGACCTTCTAGCTGTGAAGCACGAGCGCTAACCGCTGTACTACCGTGCCGATCATTTCTTGTCATAATGTTATAGATCAATTATATGTATTAATATAAACAGCCCCCTCCTGCCATCGTAACGTGGTGGAGGGGTTTGAGCACCTGAATGATCCTGGGAGCTCTGTTGTCGGGGGCCCCTGGTAGGGTCTCCCATGACAAACAGGTCCTAGGTGACGGGTCAGACAAAGAGCGGTTCAGAAGCCCCTTATGAGAGACCAACAGGCCCGGTTAGAACCATGAGGCCGTCCTTCTGTGGACCCACCACCTGCAGGAGGAGCCATAGGGGGCTGGTGCAATGTGATTTGGGCAACTCCAACAGCTGCCCCCTCGACCGGGCAACGGGCAAGTGAAAGAAAATGGATGGATGGATAGATGGATGTATATTAACAGCTCACATGAAGTGATTTGATCAGTACAAATATCAGCTATTCTTTAATAGCGTTTCATAAACTAAAACACAAACACTTGGCCACTCCAGCAGTGGCTGATTTGGCTACTTTAGGGATTTCTATCATAGTTTTTGACTCAGCCTCGATTAGTTGCTGCTAGCATTAGCATGCTCCCACTAACTTTAACGTGCTGTTTCTAACCGCAGCATTTTGTGCAGCGATTAAAAATACATTTGCGGAGGTTAAAACTAATTCAGCGATTGGATTCTCCAGCATGTCCATATTCACCTACATTTATTTGTTGAAAGTTGTGTTTTAAAGATGGTCGGAGCCAAAACTGGTATTGTATTTATTTCAGTATCAGCTCTGATATCCGATACCAGTATCGGATCGGTGCATCCCTACTATTTATTCTTATGACCACAAAATGTATAGACTTAGTATTTATAAAGGCCTCTCTGCTGCAGCTCATTGTGAGGATGAACAAACTGCTGTGTGCCAAAGCTGCCGGGACATTGGAGCTCAGAGCCCGACCAGCCGGCGCTCAAGTCCCTGAGGCTGAGGCTGGAGGTGCTCATCGGGGAAGAGCTGCACAGTCTGACAGATACCATGGATCAACAGATACTCAGAGGAGCCCTGGCGGACTCCCCTGTGCCCAAAACTACGCTACAGACAGCCAACAGTGGGTAAGGAGAAACCCATACGCTCTTCCAGTTTAATTTTATATTCAGCAATTAGCTAGTAATACAATTCAGGTGCTAGGAGTGCACTCTTGCATCAGATAAAAAATACAGTCAGGCCTACTATTCCAGTTTGACTGCCTAGTACATGTGTATCAACAAATCTGTTCAACTCATCCCTGCTGGTAAAAAGTGATGAAATGTGTTATTATAGAAGAACTAAACTTCAGCTACCTGCTTCCAGCAAGTATTAACTCAAATATTACAAGACTGAGAAAACTACTCTAGACCACTGGTTCCCAAAGTGGGGGTCGGGACCCCTCGGGGGGTCGCAAGGCCTTGGGTGGGGGTCAACTGTTTTGATATATTTTTAAGTGTAAAACAGCATATCGTTTGTGAAATCCATTCATATAATCAAAATACACTGTTTAAATACATGTTTTTCGTCCCTAAAGTAGCGTAAGAGGCAATGACTTTACACAATGGGGGTCCCGAGTTGTTTACGTGTCAATTTTTGGGGTCCCAACCAAAAAGGTTTGGGAACCCCTGCTGACCAAGATTTAAAAAGGATAAATAAAGTTGTCATTTAGTAAAACGAGTGTAACAAAAATAACCCAACAACGGCTATGTACAACAAAATACAAAGTTATGACCAAACAAAATGAGTTTCACTTAATCCCAAGTTACTTAAAAGTGAACATACCAAAGACTGACACAGACACAACACTGAATGGGAACAGGAAACGAGTGCCACAAAAGTTAGCACTAACGACGAAGAGACATAAAACACAGAATGGCAGACTGGCCACAAACGATCCAAAGTGTGGTCCTTTTATAGGAGTGGCTGGCGCAGGTGACTTTAACGAGTTCCCCCAGGTGTAGAGCTGCTCCACCCATCAGCCCGCCAGAGCAATGGAACCAATCACCAGCCAAGACTCCGAACACAATCCACCAACCACAGCCAAGGACCACAGCAACACATTCACATAGTGGGAAAAATACTACGACAATTCATTTTGTCGTTGGAAAGGTGTGGTTTACGATTGTCCATAGCTGTTTATTGGGCGCTACGAATGTCTATCATATGTGTCTGCACGTAGCCATAGCCAATCGTATCATCGTATAAGATGACGTGTGACGTACCTGCTTTAAACTTTTGAGCTAAACTATTTAGAACACAGTCTAAAGCTTGATCGAAAGATGGCGTCGCATCTGCTGCTGTCATGTTAGATCTGCAATTATACATATTTTTTTATCCCTAAACAAACTACAAGCTTCCGTATGTTGAGTAGTGCGTCACCGTCTTGCCGTCCCTCCTCGTTCTGTGATTGGTCCCCAAATCCATGCGAAAATTTCGACCATGGTCCCCAGGCTGTTGTGAAGTTTGAAAAGATTCGAGCGCACACAGCAGTCTGGCGTTAGCCAGGCCAGGACACAGGGGCAGGTGCTTAAGAGGTTAAATGAAAGAAGGATGTACCGCCTTTGCTCTGCCCAATCCCGTCAGACCTTGGAAGCTAAGCAGAGAAGGGCCTGGTCGAGACTTGGATGGGAGACCGTTTAGTAACACCAGGAAGCCTAGCAAATGTAGTGAGTGAGTGAGTGGTTGTTGGTGGTCGGAGAGGCCGATGGCGCAGATTGGCAGCCTCGCTTCCGTCAGTCTACCCCAGGGCAGCTGTGGCTACAATAGTAGCTTACTACCACCAAGTATGGAGTGAATGAATAGTGCAATGTAAAGTGTCTTTGAGTGTACAGAAAAGCACTATATAAAATCGATGCATTATTATTATTATTATTATTATTAAATGTCTTAAGTTTAAGCCACACACAAAACTTGCGCAAAAAGGAGGGAGGAGGTCAAATCAACTGTCAATGTAAATTTAATATTTATCTTGTTCCCCTTCTCGGTGTGTAGTGTCCATAGGAAGACATCCAGAGTGTGTGTTTGTTCCGGGTTTATAAAGTTGTTAAAAACTTAATTCCAAGACAATGAGTTTTGTGGAATGTGGTTTGTCTAATAAATGAACAAACATTCATCAACCTCAGCTTTCGCGTAGAACATTCACCCCGTGTTTACTTTACAAACCACTCAGCAGGATGCGCTATTTACTGTGGGTATAAAGTGAGTGTTTGTCTGTCTGTGTCTTTGTTGGCTCCATGATTGACTACCTTCTGCCTATGCCACGCTGGGATGTGTTCTGACCTTCGTGACCTGACGTGGCACAACAACAATGCAACGAGACGAGGTAAAAAGGACTAACGTGTGAGCAATTTTTTCCCGATGTTTTCCACAATGTAGAATGCACCACTGAAATAAAGAATAATTGCTGAAGCAGTCGGAACAGGAGCCCCAATTAAAGCACTTGACGTTACAATTATGAAAATGAAAAGACATTTGTGTGGTATCAAATGATTCCATCTTTACATGAAAATTTAATTAGCCTTTTAGGATGCAGAGCGAAAAACAAATATGCCTCTATCTTTGTAATTGGATCTCTATGGATTTGAGGATAGTTAAAGTAGATTAGACGGCCCGGAGTGTAGGAGTGTGCATAAATGAGTGCTGCTCTGTCGAAGGGGACACAACAATATTAATGTGCCGTGCTACTAGGTATGCGCGAGTGTGCTCCATATATAAATACACACACATACATTTAGTATATCTGTGTACCCACAATCCCAGCAGGGTGTTTTTTTAAGCAGGGCAGATCAAAGCGACATTAGTATTCTGAAATAAATCACATGCTCTGGCCTCGCCGTGTGCGTCTCCAATCACATCCACAAGAGACACACACGCTCCGTCTCATTCCCCCTTCAGCCCCCACACACCCACCCCATCCCCTCGCTCCCCTCACCCCATCCCCTAGCGGCCTTCACAGCGATCTGCTTACTGCCTCCGAATCCTTTGTTACACACTTTCAGTTTCTCACGTTCCGACTTGAGCCTGTCTCCTCCTTCCGTCTGCAAATAAGCAGGAAAATGCTTTGTCAGAGAAAACTGTTGTTCATCGCCGAAGAAGTCAGAAACGCAAAGTAGGGGTTTTTGACAAGTCTATCCTTAGGGAGCGCCCTCTTATTCTCTTCTCCGCTCTCAATCTTTCTCCTTCAACACCTCGCTCCCCATCAGTCCTCCTCCTGCTCTATTTTGAGCCCAGCAATGGGGCGGCTCTGAATTTTGGCAAGATACAAGTTGGACAAAAGCTCCCGCAACTCTTTTTAAAAGCTAAAATTTGCTTAGTCCAGTCCATGGCAAGTTTTATAATTTTGTCAGAATTTGAAGTAAATAGGTGTATTATGAAAGTAGGTAGTCACAAGATCACCCAAGTTGCATCACAAAGAGAATTTGACATAGAAAAAAGGTATTCTAATTAGGGCCCGACTGATATGGATTTATGATATGAAGGGGTTTGACATGGCCCATAGCAGCCATTGGTATTTTAAGTAATTTAATCTGATGTTTTTTTATATAGGTTTATCTCAGGCCGATGCAATTTTGAGGGATTTTGATTGACTGATGCCGATGTGGGCCGTTGATTTTTATGGGCTATATTTGAGAACAAACTTTTGAAAATGTCTGGTCTATAATCCTGTGTGTGATGCTTAAACGTGTCAGTGTTGAACTGTGACAGCAGGGGGCACCAGGGGTGGGCCATTATCGTATCACATAACATTGTGATTTTTGATATTGTTGTGGACATGATATAATTTGCATGTGCACTCCAGCTGATCTGGACTGAAGTCATGACCAGGCGCAGAAGGAGATGTAGCTAATGTTACGCTCAGCTCCATCAGAGCAGCATAAACACTGACTGTGTAGGACACAGGTAGCCTGGCTAACGCCAGACAAAAATCACAAGTGATATTTAGTCTGGGGATCACCAATTCATTTTGTCGTAGGAAAGGTGTGGTTTACGATTGTCCATAGCTGTTTATTGGGCGCTACGAATGTCTATCATATGCTCTGCACGTAGCCATAGCCAATCGTATCACCGTATCATCGTATAAGATGACGTGTGACGCACCTGCTTTAAACTTTTGAGCTAAACTTTTTAGAACACAGTCTAAAGCTTGATCGAAAGATGTGATGGGTCCTCAAATTCATGCAAAAATTTCGGCCATGGTTACCAGGCTGTTGTGAAGTTCGAAAAGATTCGAGCGCACACAGCAGTCTGGCGTTGGTGCTTAAAAAGTCAAATGAAAATAAGGATGTAACGCCTTTGCGATGCCCGATCCCGTCAGACCTTGGAAGCTAAGCAGGGAAGGGCCTGGTCGGGACTTGGATGGGAGACCGTTTGGTAACACCAGGAAGCTTGGCAAATGTAGTGATTGAGTGAGTGGTTGGTGGTGGTCGGAGGGGCCGATGGCGCAGATTGGCAGCCTCACTTCCGTCAGTCTACCACAGGGCAGCTGTAGCTACAATAGTAGCTTAATACCACCAAGTATGGAGTGACTCAATAGTGCAATGTAAAGCGTCTTTGAGTGTCCAGAAAAGCGCTATATAAAACCGATGCATCATTATTATTATTATTATTAAATATCTGCTTGAGCAGATCATATTTGCAACGAAATTAGCATGGTGCTAAAAATAATAGGCAAAAGGCCTATTTTGAAGTATTTTGTCCGTTGTCAATTATATCGTTAAATATTTCATTATCGTTAAGATATTTATTTTTTATATATTATATACTATCGATTTTTGGCAATATAGCCCTTTCCTAGGGTTGCTGTATATTTATGTTTAGTAGGTACTTCAGAGGAAGCTTATATGAAAGACAAAAAATCAATAGATTCCAAAACAAAAAAGGGCAAGTCTCCATCTCTTATGGTTCTGAAATTATATTATTATATTATTATTATTATTATTTTAAGTCTGCAACGTAAAATATATGAAATAGATGTTCAAACTTGTGACCGATTTTCACCGCGATGTTTCTCCGCTCCCCTGAGGCCTAGGAAGTTGTTGGAGGCTAATTTTAAAGCTCTGCCTGAGCTTTGAATAGAAAACTGAAAATACCCAAGTATCAGCTCGATATATCAGCCCATATCCTGATATAATAATTAAGTGACCCCATAGTGAAAGAGACAAAACAGGTTTGAATACTGGCTAATGTTTTCATTGTGTCCTTAGGAAAGACACTACACCCACCTTGGGCCTGTGTGTAATGCGAGTGAGTGAATGCTGGTGGTGACGGGCCGTTGGCGCTGATTGACTGCCACACCATCGTCAGTCTCCCCCAAGGCACTTGTGGCTACAATAATAGCTGACCACCACCGAGTGTGGAGTAATATTTGAACCACATATGCCTTTGTAAATTTTTCTGTATCTGTATTTTATGAAGGTCTTTTATTTTGACAGTGAAATGGTAAATGGTCTCAACTTATATAGCGCTTTTCTACCTTCATTAGGCACAGTTAAGTGCTTAGTAATTAATCACGGGATTGACTGAGAACCCTTTTGAGATTGGTGTCCAACATGACTTTTGCACAAGACATTTTCATTTCTAACTCCACAATTTTCCAACTTAAGCCATTATTAAAGGCCATTAACTGTCACTTCAAAACATACTAACCACAAAGGGTGAACATTGTGGTATGCTGCGATGATGGAAAAAACCTCAACTTAAACAGACGACAGTGTTTGACATTTAAGCTGCCAAAAATCGTGAACTGGACCAATGGTATCCTGACAGCAGCCGTGCTACCCCTATTAACTGTCACTATCGTTTCCCTCCAAATCAGAGATGCCCCAGAGGAAGCACACAGCATCTTGCATCAAGTTGTATCCGCATCTCCCACAGCTCTTTTCCTGGTCAGAGAAAGCTGTCAGTTGTAGTAGAGGAAGCAGAGAGAAGTGCATAAAATGGTTGGCATGGTGCGGAGGATGCTCATTTTGAACCAAGAGAATTAAAATGAGTTGCACATAGCAGCCCCCTGTAGCGCTCTGACAGATACAATATCCGTGAGATCCCTGCTCCCTTTGTGCTTTGTTGTCCGTCTGCGGCGAGTGTGCATGTGGGCACGCGTGTGGGGTGGCTAAGTTCGGGCCGCGCCGAACGTGCATGTACTTTTTTTTATTTTTATTTTTTATGTGTGCGCTTGTATCTTTGAGCGTTAACTCGTGCGCTTGTGTTTGTTGTGCGCGTGTGCTTGTGTGTCGTTTTGATAGCCACCCACATGAATATGCAGATCAGTTTTAGAGAGCGTATGTGTTCAGCATTAAAGCCCACTCTCCACCGCTGACCCAATTTCACACTGCGGTCTATCTAAGTGCGTGTGTTGCTTTTGCTTATCAATGTGTTTTGCCAAGCTTGGAAAAACTGTGCGGTGTGAAGGCAGAGGCGTATGTGTGGCTACATGCTTATGAACCAAACCCAGCGTGTTTACATTAGCACTGACTGATCAAGCTACACTGCTCATAACCTGCATATTACTGCCTAGTTGCTTTATTTTGAAACCTGAATTACTTAAGCGAATCCTCCCATTTTGCGCCTCCTTTGTACTTGTTTACTCTGGGCGTGTTAAGCAAAACTCCAAACTCCCATATACTAAAGACATAATAAATTCATTACGATCTCGTTTCACTCTCGAGACCATCCCCGCAAACCGCTACAATAACTCATTTGTGAAGGAAACAGCTGCCTACCACTTATCCATCTACGAAAGATGATAGCCCCGTTTCTACATAGCACTTTTTAAAAGGTGTCGTGACTCATTGCGGCAATGAAGAGGTGGCACTACAGACTTATGGGTGAATTTCGAGCACAGACGCAATATATCTCCTCTATGGCCTCAATTTTCATGCTATTTTTTCTGTGCCATGGAAGGTAAAATAACCCCTATTCCCTAAATACGATTTCTGTAATCTTACAGAGCTGTCTGGATACATTCGGAACCTCCAGCAAGAGGGTTATGTTAGTGTTATGTTCACATTTACTTTGGCCTGTGATAATGGGATGGTTTAAAATCTCAGTAAAGGTCGTTATGGGGTCATGGTGGACTATTTTGGAAAGGAAAATGTGTCCACTGTATTTGATCCATCCTTCGACCAGTTAGTTCAACAGGCCAGGGTAACCTATCTTGACCGCAGTGCTGCATGTGGGGCCCATCTCCAGATCTTAAACCATGATCTTGGATTATGTAGGTTCTCCTTGGGGTGAGGCATTATTCGTTGCATTATTCATTCACTCCATACTGTGTGATGGTAAATGTGATGGTAGTGATGGTAAAGCTCCGATTCTAACCACGGCCGCTCAGAGGAAGACTGACAGAAACAAGGCTGCTCCATTGTTCTCCAACAACTCACTCACACACCACATTGTACTTGGATATGGCCCAAAATAATATAGCCACAAGGACACTACATTTGCGGTGGAAAATGTCAAACTCTTCGTTGACATATTTTCAGTCCATGATTGTCACATCTGTACTTCATCAATTTTATAATGTTAACATAATTGGACATCTTTGCGACTGACCTATTATTATAGGCTTGTCTCGTCTTCTCTCTCTTAATGAAATGGCCAACTATTTTTGTGCACAATTACAGTGATCTCAGTGACTTTTGAGGAAAAAACAAAAAAGATACTCCAACAACGACAGCAAAAGCTTAAAATTTGTAATTGCTTTTTTTCCCTGCCCGTCTTTGGAACTTATATTATATTTGCATCTAAACTTCATTTTCCAGTGCAGTGTGAAATGAGTTGCAGGTTCTTTGTTCCGGTTTAATGAGTTGCCACAGCCATTGCCTTAGCGACTGTACTTCTTGCATGTTGTCAACTCAGCAGTGCCAGTCAGCAGAAACACTCAGGCAGAACGGCACTTCAACGGGACACCCAGTAGATGGAGCTGTTGAGAGGAGGGAGGCACGGCGGCGGCAGAGCAGAGCGGAGGGACTGTCTCTGTGGTCTATTGTTCCCCATCCCTATATTTACTGAATCCTACACCTCCTGCCTCCAGTCTGAACTACCCCCCGCCCCACATGGACTTCAAAGAGCAGGAAGGAAGCTGAGAAATTAGGTGTATTTCATTTTGCCCTGCACCTATCTGCGGATATGTTTTTTAATTGCTTGGGCTAAACACATAACCTATATTTGTACCCTTTACAACAGTGAAGTGATGATCTTGTAGAATCTCGGTGAGCGCTGGAAGCCCCTTATGAAAAAAAAAGAAAGAAAACTTATAAAATATTCAAAGTAAGTTGTCAGCAGAGCACCTTGAAAACAAGTCTAGCAAAAGGATAACTCGGGTACCAGTAATAAGAGTTGGCACCAGGCGCTGCACCCTCTCTGACAGACATTCCTCAGCATCTTTAACCCTCGGCCCAGGAGCCTGCGCTCACGCCCAAACTCTGTGAAGTAGATCAATGGAGGGATTATCACAGGACCAAGATGCCAGTTATAAAGCTGCTCTGTGCACTGCAGTGAGGGGAGAAGATTGAGAGGCTTTCCTTTGATCTTGGCCTGGTGGTGCATCAGAGAAGGGCCGCTGGTGATGATAATGATGCTGAGGCCCATTGCAGAGCAGCAGAGGCAGCCTGGATTGGGTTTGGCCCACGCTCCTTCCCTGCCCGTCCTGGTGCTGCTGCCGCTATAGTGTACAAAAGAGCAGTCCTCCGAGGGTTAGTTGGGACAAATGGATTTAGCTGGGCAGATTGTGAATTTATCCCAGCAATGTTTTTCTGCCCTGAAAAGTATTGATGCTGTGGTGTGAGTGTGTGCCTGCTCCGTCACATTAGATCCAGCTGAACACCTCTGTCCTCCTTCAAGGACACCCCTCCCTCCTCGTTCCACACCCCCTCTCTCGCTCGCTCTGCTCCATCTCTCCTTTCTCCCCCCCCTCTCCTCTCACATCGCGCCGCTCTCATAGTGTGACAGGCCGGAGTGCGGGAGACGGCTGCTGACATTCAGGACGGTAAAAGGCTTAAGGTGGAGTATGTCTCAGAGGCACAGGCATCCCTCCTTTCAGTGTATCTCTCAATCTTATCACAGAGCTGGCCCTGCACGAAACAACACTAAAGTACAGTCGCTCCTCTCCTCCACATGTTAAACATTCACTGTCTCTGCCTTACCATTGACTCACGTAGCTTCACTATGAACATTAGCCGAAGCTCGATGATTATCATAATAGGATGTGAGGTCAGTAATCTTTTAATTACTACTAAATGGGAATTAGATTAAGCTTTTGTTTGCGGCAGAAGCGGCTGAAGTTAACCAGATTAGCGCCTTGTGGATTAGACCTGGACAAGGACTGCAGCAGTGGTCAAATATAGGGCCAGCTGAACAGAGGGTCAACAGTTGATTAGGTGTAGGGTAATGTGTTTACATGACATCTGTGAATTGTGTAAGGTAAATGTCTTTGTCTAACCCAAATCCGACCACAGCTCCCAAAGTATTTTAATTTGTAATAAGAATTAACAAAATAATAATTAGGTCTGAATGGACTAAACAGCTGTTGTTGGTCTTCTGTCAGTGGTTCCCAACCTTTTTTGTCTCGTGGACCCCTTGACTCGAGTCATTCATTTTTTGTCCAAGCAAATGGTTTAATGGCCTTTCCACCCACGTTAGATACTTAAAGCACTTTACAGCAAGGAACCAGTCACCCATTCACACTCTCATTCATATACCAATGTATGCAAACACTGGAGGCAAGGTGGGTGACGTGTCTTGCCCAAGGTCCTGCATCTAGAGAAGCCGGGATTCGAACCCTCAGTCTTCCAATCATGAGACGACCCGTTCTGCCGTATGCTACCGTCTGAAATACATTTTTTTTACCTTCTTCTCTAAATCTGAAATAATTCCAAATGTTGGAATTACCCACTAAGATGAGTTCCCGTACCCTTGGTTGGGAAACACTGTTCTATGTGATTGCAAGACAGTTATGCAGACAGTATGTCTTTGAGCCAACAAACCCAACAAATATTGGACTGGTCGTGGTCCCTACTCACTTGTACACTAGTTTTTTGCAACCCTATTCATCTATATCTATGTCTTGGTAATAAATATGAATATACATTTATTTATTTATTTGAGCATACATTTTGCCCAAAATGGAGTGGGCCGATGCAAAAAGCTTATGAGTGCCTACCCCCAACTCAATATGATAAAACATTTAATTTCACAATAGTACAATCAGTGTAAAGGGAACAAAACAACGTACATACATAATGCTTCATGATGTTGAATAGTTATTTCTCCTCAACATTTAAACTTTAGAATACCCCACGTATCACCGCATAAAATATTTGACCTTCCAAGTACTACCACAGACCCAGATCAAGAACAAATTAGGTCTAATAGTCTAAATTTGACAGAATTGTGTCGTAACTGGATGTACACCTAACTTAAATGCATTACTAAAGCGTACATTGAATGAATAAAGTATTTAATTGCGGATGACCCTGAGCACTACATGACAAAAACCCATGTGGCGGTATACATCATAGCGCCTTGACCCACTTAGACTGATAATGTATGATTGATTGTACTTGCTTATTGTCAGTTTATCAATATGGGTTCATATAGTGCTGTGTTCCCCTCCTTTGCGGACAGTAATATGATAGGGAGTACAACCTTAGCCAGCCTCTGCTATTTGAGTGACAGCTGGCTTTTTACAGAGATACTGACGGCTCCACTTGGCTGAGACCTTAGGGATAGATTTGGTCCGATGAGTTGTTGATTTTTGACATTAAACTTTGATTGCCTCTGTCCGCGTTACGATCTCGCTTCCTCTTGCCACTGCACAGCTTATCTCTGCGCACTTTCTCCCAACGCCGCCATCTCCACTTTTCCTGTCAGTGCATTATGTCTTACCAAGTCTTTTCTCAGACTTCTGCTTCTATAAAGAGCTTTTCTGTGGAGCTGACCGCCTCCCCACTCCTGCTGATGGGCCCGTGCTTACTAAGATCCATCCTTACTTCCTCCTTCCTAGTCTTTACCCCTCATTGTGGCTGCCTCCCGTTGCCCCCCGTCTATTCTGTAGTGCTGCGTGGGTGGCTGAGTTTAATGAATTCTCTTTTCTCTCTGCAGCCTTCCACTGATTTCTGATTGTGGAGAGGTGTGTGCTCGCCGTGAAGGGCTCTTACACGCATGCTTCACCTCAGATGAGTTGACAAGGAGCGTTTAAATAATCTAAATGAATCTTTGCCTCAGTTCTGGTCAACGGCTTGGGCTTCCTCATTCTATAGGGGTAAAGTAGAGTCAAGTTTAAGAAGTAAAAAGCGATGAGTCCTACTTTGGTATGGTGTTTCATGTCTACACTGCCTGACCCCCCAAAAAAGTTGCCACTTGGATTTAACTAACTGTTACCAACTGGGGTTGCTACAGTTGGTCAGGTCTAGGTTCATCAACACTATGTGCCCAAACAATGAGATCAGCTGACGACCTGAACATTCTGAATGACCAGGTTATATCTATGGTTTTCTTCTTTCACACATGGATTGGACATGTCCGGATCTTAAAGGAACAGGCCACCGTTTTTCCATAATGAGATATGTTCTTACCTGAGCTTAGATGAGTTGATGCATACCTGTCTGGTCTTTAGGTGTGCGCTCAGTCACGCAAAAAGACCAAAGATGTTGTTAGCATTTCGCCTCTCCTCCTCGTGGGGCCAAACAGGGGTGAAGTTAGAAGCGATCAAGCTCTTCCACGTTTCCAATATTTAAATACGGTTACATGAGTAGTTACACAATCCAAGTATTGTCACACAAACATTTCTAAGTGGATAAAAACCTATTAGTTTAGTACTATATTGTAAGGCGCAATAACACCTTAGGAGCACTTTGACGTCCACGCAGAGAATTCTATAGGAGTTTGAAGATATTACTGAGCGCACACGCAAAGACCAGAGAGGTGTGCATCAGCTTGTCTACGCTCAGGTAAAAACATAATCTCAGTATGGAAAAACGGTGGCCTATTCCTTTCCTATTCCATTGAAAACCTTTGGGATGTGCTGGAGAAGGCTTTTCGCAGTGGTCGCACTCACCCATCATCAATACAAGATCTTCGTGGGAAATTAATGCTGGACTGTAATCAAAACTAAAGGTAGCCCAACGAAATACTAGGGCTTGTGACCTTTTTTTCATGGCAACTTTTTTTTCCCCGTCAGGCAGTATATCATTCACACAGTTAAGGGGAAGGGTCTTCTAATATAATGATGATAATGCTTTAGATGCGTTTCTAAACATACTGACCAGAATCCTGGCTCAAAATGTGGAGATGGGTCCCCGCTGCTCCTTACAAATTGCTTGTTGAAGAATGGATCAAATACAGAGGACATATTTTTTTTATAAAAGTCTGCAAACAAACAAGTGTTGCTCAAGCTAGGACACAATGTTCAAACTCAGTAGAGCGGCGCTTTGATCCACTGGATACAGAAAGCTGCCTGCTGAGGTACTGTTAACCACCATGTGTAGACAGCACAATGTACTACTTTAAGCTATCCATTTAGAAACACCATATGTACAACTGTATTAGGTCATGTGTAAGTCTGAGATGGATATTCCAGTCAGCCTATTCTTCCCTAACCAATGCCATTTTCAATTAGTTTAAACTGAGTATTTTATTCTCTTTGGGACACGGATCTTGTGTGAAAATGCCTGTAGATCCGCCTCCTGCTAAATCTAAGACTAGTCCATGCCTCAGAGTCACATAATGAACCACTGTTTAAAAAGGACATTATTTTACCTAAATAATGCAACCATTAAAATTGAGATTTCAACTGCGAATAATTGTGCAGCCCTAGTGTACAGTAAAGTAGCCATTGCGAGTGTATACAGACAGCTCGATAGAGGATGAGCCAGACAAAATGTGGAGTAAGCAGGACAAACTATCTAATTGGAAGGGGTTTTTTTTCTTCAGAGGAGAGATTTTAATTTAGCCTTCTTATGAGTCTGCCGAGTTAAGTGTCCCATTGTACAACATTAAAGGAGATTGTCCTTTGTGCCGGAATAATGGTTCAGCACTAGCACCTTCGCACTGCAGAAATATGTCAAAGCAAGTACCACTTCAGCTGTTTCTGCTGTCCTCGACTCTGCTAATATTTTATCTGGATTAGAGGCAAAAGTGGTGAGATTGTTTGAGATGGGAAGAAGAGGAGTGGCTTTTATTTTACTGAAAGTCTGAGTTGAAGTCTTTTGTACACCTTTGATTTTGGACTGCCTTGAACTTATAAAAAATTCCGTTTACGGTTCAATTCGGTTCATGGTTACACAAATACGGTTAAAATGATTTTGGTCATGATAATTTTTTGGTTAGGGCTGAGTACAGCACTAAAGATATTCAGAAATAGTTCAGTGCTGTTAAAGTGTGATCTGGTCATTGACTGTTGCACCTTGCTGAAGGGCCAGAGTTACTGTCCCACTTCAACATCCTCAAAAGATATAAAATTATCCCATTGCTGTTGCATATCTTCACAAATTGAGTTGTGATTCCACATTATGCAGTACATACCCTGACCTTGTTTACCTTGTTGACACACAGCTACAAATACAGAAGATCTCCATAGTTACATGGCATTTGCGATCGAGCTTCCCTCCTACACTGCTATGTAACTACATCTTTAGAAATCGTATAAGTTAACGTGTATAAACGAAGTTATGCTGTTTGCCCATTGTGTTTTTTCATATTCAACTAGAGTAGATTGGAATAGATTGAAAAAAACAAACTTGGCAGCCTGCTCTTTAAGCCACTGGAGGATTAAACCAAAAATATTAACAAATGAGTGTCTGTTTTGGCTGCTGAGGAATTTAGGATCATTAGCTTATTAGCCATAGCCATTAGCTTATGTGGTGCTAATTACTGTAACAGTGGCTAAATCCACTGATGTTCTCTAACCAAGGTGAAATACTTAAACATGTGCATGTGGCTCCGGTGGCCTTTACCTAAAACGTTTTGTTTATGCAACATTATAAATATTAGATAAGCATACCAGAAAGGTATCCGGTATGCTGCCCGACAGTTGAGACCGGTTTAAGTCAGGAGGCAGAGCTGAAGATGTCGAGGTTCTCTTTGGGAGTTACAAGGCTAGATTGGATTAGGAAAGAGTGCATCAGAGGGGCAGCTCATGTTGGATGTTTTGGGGATAATATCTCAGCAAGGTCAGACTGAAATGTTTGACATGCTGAAGGCAGAGATGCCTGACAGCTAGAGGCAGACCAAAAAGGAGGTTTGTGGATGTAATAAAAGAAAGCATGAAGGTTATGGAGCAGTATATATGATATACTACATATACGGTATATTTACTGCATGTAACCACTGTAGGGTAAAGCATTTGGAATATAAGGACCATTGCCATAGCAATTAGGAAATTAAAACAAACATATTCGGTCTTTTGAATAGAGAAAAGTCTGTATGATGGCGCACATAACTGGAAAAAGTTATGTGACTGAAACCAGTGTTTTGATGCCCATTAGCATCACATATACATTTAATCTTAGTGAAGCTAAAATCGTCAACTGGACTGAGTTAAGTTGAGTTGAAGATGGAAGGTCTCTTGTAAGAGAAGTGAAACGAATAGAAGGGCAACAACGATTTTAGCTTCACTATGATGAGTACTTCCTGGACGAACAAAAATAAATATTGAATCAATCGAATTCAACCTGTTTATTCATCTGTATCCTCTGAAAAAGTTTATTCAGTTGCTGCTTTTATAAATACAAAACACTAAACTTGTAAACTAGGTTGCATTCTCCTTTCTGTGCCAGATCTCACACTTCAAACAGATCCCAGACCAGCCCCTCACAGATGTGGTTAAAACTAAAAAGTGCATCTTGTCGTCTCCACATCTGTGTGTTGGGTCAGCGCTGGGGAGCAGGTGTTCCTGCCTCACCATCGGACAGACGGATTAGCCGCTTAATGAGGTGCATTTGTTTAATTTGATAATTGTATGTGTTGAGAAAACATGTTCAGTAATTCTCGGTGGCTTCTGTTTTTTCCGTCTTGATTAACGACACTTTCATTCGGGCACATGCAAATAATGAACAGTTGTTATGACCGGGAGACAATGCTCTGAGGTGCACTGGCTGACTCGCACTCGCATTCACACACTTGTGTACGGTACAGTAACACAGGGCTGTACACGTCCCATGTGGGCAGCCCCCCTGTGGTATGGTAATGAGCAGCTAATCTCCCCGGTTTACACGACTGTGCGGTGTGTCTCTGTATATGTGAAATATGTGTGTGCGTGCATTGAGGTGCAGAGTACAAAAGCCCCAGGAATTCTCTCAGGCCCTCCACCTTCTGCTGTGGATGGGCGCAGGCTGTCAGCAAATTAAAACTGAGCGCTATGTGGGAGACAGAGTGAAGAGTAGGAAGAGAAGAGACCCAGCACTGGCAGCAAAAAGAACAGAGCAGAATTAAACTAATACACCACAGGTTACTGTTGCGGCTACGAGTAGGGAAAATACTATGGTCAAACAAATCAAATGAAATGTTTAAACAGAGTTTCTATTTTAGATTCCCTCCTACACGCCTTCTAACGTAACATCCGTAACCTACTGTATTCACATATGAATCTTGAATATGCTCTTCCATGATGTATAAGGCACTGTACTCATCTGGCTTACAATAAAGGGGACTATTTCCCAAGAAATAAACTAATACTGGCAAATGAAACAGAATTAGTGCATATCATTATTTGAATCTGTCCCAGTGACAACCCCAGAACAGGTCACACCGGCTTGTGTATATTAGTCTAACATTTTCTTCCCATTGTTTTCTTTCTTTCCCTCCCATCTTTGCCTCTTAGTTGTCTCCGCCCTTCTGGTAACCTTCTGCACAGGTAGTCACCATATGTACATTGGCGCATTGAGTTGCCTTGTGTACGAAATGCGTGGTATAAATAAACATGCCTTGCCTTACACAGCTTGACCCAACATTAGCATTGTTTCAATAAGCTTCTGCAATGTCAAAAGATCCAGTGTTACATTCATTTTTCACCTAGGTCTTGTATTGATGATCGGAGAGTGCGACCACTGTGCAAAGCCTTCTCCAGCACATCCCAGAGATTCTCTCTACGGTTTCGATCTGCACTCTGAGGCGGAAACTCCAGGTGTGAATATTTCTCATGCTCATGCAATGCCTGACATTGTAATTTTGGAATATGCCCGTGCCACCAGGTAAGAAGAAATCCAATGAAATAACCTGGTTATTCAGGATGTTCAGGTCTTCAGCTGATCTTGTTATTTGTGCACATAGTGTTGTCGAACCTAGACATGACCAACAGCTAAATCCCAGATCAGAACAGCTAGTTAAATGGCGGCTTATTATTTGGTCACATAGTGCTCTCAGGCAGGGCGGGGCCACCCCCTGCACCCCCGCATACCCCCATTTCCCCTTTCATCAACCTCTGCAAGGTAATGGCAGCATTTATTTGTATCTCCCTTTTCTCTGTTGTTTGTTCACGCCAAATCACTTTAGCCAAGCTTGACAGTCCCTAAAAAAATCCATTATCTGTGATTGATAAATTAGAGCCAACTTATTATTACGTCATGTTTTTTCGGTGCTCACATATCTTTATATTTTCCAAGGGGCAACTAACGCTTTTTGTTGATTCTGAAAGTGCAGACCTCAATGTGATCCTGTCACTTACTCATCGCGTGACAAGACTAACCAACTGGAGGACTGGTTGGTGAAAAGTATCTGTAACAAACAGAATAAAAGAGTAAGTTATCATCACAAATTGTCACAGAGATCAGGTCATGTTTTGATTTTTCTCATCATATTGCTATAGTGAATGACTTATAAGCAGAGATCCAAATAGCTGTTTGGTGTCTTTTTTTAATGTAATTTTAACTTCACAAATGAGACCAAAGATGTTTGCTTTCAATACATTTTGAGCAAAGCAGTGCCCTCTGATTCTTGCAAATGTGAAGTGTGTTGACAGACTATTCCTATAACCATAGTGTTTACATCAGTGAAATGTATGAGCATATGATTATAGGAACAAAGCTCCAGCCGTGGTTGTCTGGGGTCACTTTTGAAGTGTGAAAATCTTTTATTATTCAGATATTATTCTTATTCTTATTATTTGTGGAATACTGGTCTACATGCAAACATACCTAGGGTTTATCAGGCTGCATTTGTTTACTGCACTTGTAAATGTGCGTTCCCTTTGTCTGATGTAGATCCAAACTCGCTCTCGCGGGTGCTCTTTTTGTGTTTTGAAGCCGCGCTGCCTCTCGCTGGCCCGCTGTGACTGTGTGTATATTTATTATGCTCTAGTCACATCACTAATTAGTCCCTGGGAGAAGCCCCGGGCCATTTGCAAAATCCCACTGATTAAAAACAAGTCCAAATCCAACCTTGTGTCGCATATACTCACACAAACAGAGACGTGGATGGGTGCTGCAGAAAGCTACTTACTGTCAAGGCTAGAACACATGTGGGCGGCGCGGCTCACATACGCGCTGTGTTAGAGAGCTGTCAGTTGTTAAGGCCACTTTAATATTTAAACGGAGTGTCTAAAGTCGTCGTGCCGCGGGCTGGCTTCTGTCGCACACTCGGACACACACTGCATGCCTTGAGGAGGTCGGGCTCGTCACAAATCACACTCAAGAAGTCAAGGGCATCGTAACTTATAAGTGTGACAGACAAAAGAATTGGACGAGACACAAGAGAGAGGGAATAGTGCCTTCACTGAATATTGGAAGTGACACTACTGAATGTATTAGAATACATACAGATTCACTCAGAAAACAAAACCACCCGGGCCACGTAACATGATTTGGAGTAATTATGTTACATACTAATATATCGGGCATTGATGGTCAGGGAGCATTATTGTAATAATAGCTAGTGTAATACTCAAATTGTTGGAAAATGTAACACTAAGATCTTCACTTAGGCAGAGACTCATCCATTTTTGCTTCTTTCCTTTGAGAGTAAAATTAATGAGTTTTGACTTAATTAAAGAAGAAAAAAAAGGTTTCAATTGTAATCTGTTTACTTTAGTCCTGATTTAGCTGCACTTTGTCTTCGTTTAGTCTTTTGTGTTTTGTGTTTTCACAACTTTTTAGAATCAGAATCAGAATCAGAATAGGTTTATTGCCAAGGTTTGTGAACAAGGTTTACAAACTAGGAATTTGTCTTGGTGCAAACGTGCGACATAGAACATAACACAGAATTAAGATAAAAAATAAGCTAAGAACGTTAAACTATAAGGCTATAAGGGCATGCATAAAAAATATTAAATAAATAAGATAAAATAAAGTGACATATGGTAAGACAACAACAATTTCACAATGAACAACAGCGGGATTGTATTTACAGATGTGTAGGCATATAAAGTGATATTAAGTGTTATAAAGTGATGAGTGACAGCAGCGGGTCTAAGTGTGGACACACCGCACAGTGCAAGTGCAGATACATCCATGAGTCTGTAACTAAGCTACAGAGACTTGTTATTGTTCATGAATCTGATGGCGGAGGGGAAAAAACTGTTCAAGTGGTGGGATTTATGGGTCTGGATAGACTGTAGCCTCCTGCCTGAGGGGAGAGGGGTGAATAGTCCGTGTCCAGGGTGAGAAGGGTCAGCTGTGATCCGACCCACACGCCTCCGGGTCCTGGAGGTGAACAGGTCCTGGAGAGATGGGAGCTCACAGCCAATCACCTTCTCTGCAGCACGCACAATGCAGTCGGTGCTTGTCCCGTTCTGTAGCGCCGGGGAACCACACGGTGATGGAGGAGGTGAGGATGGACTCAATGATGGCCGTGTAGAACTGTACCAGCATCTTGGTAGGCAGCTTGAGTTTCCTCAGCTGCCGCAGGAAGAACATCCTCTGCTGGGCCTTCTTGATGAGGGAGCTGATGGTTGGCTCCCATTTGAGGTCCTGGGTGATGGTGGTGCCCAGGAAACGGAAGGAGTCCACAATGGAAATGGGGGTGGGAGAGTCTGTCAGGGCGATGGGGGATGGTGGGGCTGTGTCTTTCCTGAAGTCCACGATCATCTCCACTGTCTTCTGGGCGTTCAGCTCCAGGTTGTTGTGGCTGCACCAGGACGCCAGCCGTTCCACCTCTCTCCTGTAGGCGGTACTACATTGTTTCATAATCATGTATATTTCTCAAATATCATATTATTTTCTCCTATTGTGCAAAACCACTCTTGTTTCTATGTCACAGAGCAGCAATAGATGGATAGAAAAACTAGAAAAACCTCTATAATGGATTGTTACTGTTATTATTTCTTTGAATTACATTGATTTTTAGAACTCGTGACAGCATTGTGGCTCTGCTGTTAGCGCCTATGACTCAACTCAAGAAGGTCCCGGGTTCAGTTCCTGTGCCGGGTCTCAGTGGGACTTCTCTGATAGTTGATAGCTATGAAAAAGATTAAGACAGTCCTTTGTGCTAGTCAGGTAGATTGTATAAATGCTGTGGTGGAAGGGCATCTGGCATAATGAGTATGAATACTAGAAGGCAGATCATTTGCTGTGGGGAGTCCTTGTTCTGTTATTGACACAAAGCCGGAGGGTGCCGTGGTGCGACCGCAGATACAGCAGCAGAAGATATAAAACGTATTAGTGTAAACATAACCTAATTTCGCCGACTTAATATTTTCACCTACAGCTGCCTGCCTCAGCTAAACAGTCTCAAGTCGTCTTCCCCTGAGATTAATCCCATTTGAATTTAAATCTGAGCAGAACGAGGGGAGGGAGCTGGGGTGACGGGTAAAGACAGCGGTGCATAGGAGGAGGAGCCGGGATGATGGGAGACTCACCGCAGCGGGGCAGAGCGCGGCGGGACGGGGTACGGGAGGTGGAGGCAGCCGGTGATGAATTACTTTGAACTTTAATGGACGTCTCCTGCGCTCCTCTGGTGATGTGTTCGGACAATACACAAACATTACTGGCACACATGAGGGCTGATCGCAGCTGACAGCGTCCCCAACGACCTACAGCACACGCTCACTCATGCTGCGCCCAGGCTTTTCACAGCTCATGCTCTAAATTAGGAGAGGAAGTCTGTACTGCAGGGTAATGAAGGCCCTAAATATACTCCAAGATAAAGTGGGAGTTATTTAGATAATATCATGTGAACAGCTAAATATGGAGTCCATTGTCTTGGTATAATAACCAGCTAACGCCTGTACTTTAAACCAGTGGTTCTGGAATGGTGTCGGGACCCATCGTTATTATGAGATGACATACCATGACCCAAAACTGAAATTATTTGGTTTTACATAATGTAAAAACTGTATTGAGCTTACAAATTATTGCTGAACAAGCATGTAATAAGCCTCAAAAGCTGAAATAATAATAAAAGACAACAAATAACAGTCATTTTAACAGACTGATAATGTTTCCATGCTTTTTCAGCAGATAAATATTGAAATAAATGTGTTCTGGGAAAGTCTCGCGACCCACTAAAAAGGGGTTCCGCGACCCACTTTTGCTTCCAGACCCATATGTTGAGAAACACCACTTTAGACCACTACTATATGTCCTGAAATATATGTCATTCTTGTATTGGTTTGTTTTCAACTGAATCTTGAGGGCTTTGCTTTAGGTTTTGCATTTACAATTACACATTCATACACCAGTGTACACAGATGCTGGAGGTGGGTGAAGTGTCTGGCCCATGGGCCCACAGTACCACCTTTTTTCTATAGGATAATATGGCAGTGTTACCAAATGCTGCTACACTAGCCATTCAAATCACTTTTTTAATCAAAGTGGTCCGGTCTTACTCAAACACAATCATTTGTTCCGCCTGCTACGACCTTTACCAAATGCTTCACCCAAACTTTCATGGGGCATTCTGCTTCTTTCAACTTGATATCAAAACAAAAATGACCTCCATAATACATGTGTGACAGACTCTGGCTGGGCGAGGGGAGGGGTGTGAACAGCCTGTCCGCTGGGTGGGTTGGCTGGATCATTGATGACTGTTTTTAGATCCTGCCTTCAGATGTTCTTCAAATCAAACAATTTCCAAACACTATCAGCAGCAGCAGCACTAGTTGAGGTTGTAGTAGTAGTAGAAGTCATCCCTCCAATTCCAATATGGTTATTCCCTTAAAATGTTTTTAGATATTATTATGACAGATATGTAGCTCAATACTTACTAAGATCAGATACTACTCACATAAGGACCTACTTGTGCAGATAGTGGCAGTTTTATAGATGCAGCCCTATTACCATGTCAGGCTGATATTGTGCTTTGACTTTCCTTTGATAGATTTGTTATTCCAGACATCTCTATATGACTTTTGCCTTAAATCCCTCGTATTTCTGATATACAAAGCTTACTTACATGCAGCAGATTTCTTTTCCCACATAGCCACATGGTTTCATGCAAGACAAAGGGTTGATGGACCGGGGTTAACCAAATGAAAAGGCGAGGTGTAAAAGTGGGTGACATGAATGTGAAGACGAGCAGCAAAGGGAGAAAGTGTCGCCATATGGCCGGGGTTGGGATCAGACAAATAAAATGTTACCTTGCCTTCACAATGGTTAACTACACACAAATGAATCACTAATGGAGCGCTCATTCACACTGTCACACATTCTGGCACTCAAAGGCCCCCGCGTCTGAATGAAAGGGGGGGACATTCGCACAGAAGGGTCGTAAATGTCGGCGGCGGTGGGCGGGACGTGGACCGTGTGAGGTTGGGGTGATGGGTTTTCGGGAGTCGCGCTGCCTTTTGGAGACTGCAGTTCCGCCCCTGTCCCCTTCTGTGCAGCCAAGGCTTTATACATCTCTGAATAGGGGGCTTGTCCCTCAATCTGTGGCCCGCGACTTTGCCAGATTTCTAATGATTTCCCAATGATGATTCACGTTGTTGTGTGCGCGTTCGCTCAGGCCTGGGCCACTGCTATTCTTTGCTGCTTTTGTGTCGATCTAAGAGTGCGCTTAGCTGTATGACAACAACGCGTCATGTGACTTAGCAACAGGGGACAAAGGCGTGATCATCTTTTCTCGTCAACACAACCATTTTCCGAATAAATTAAAGCCTTATTCATTTTCAGCCTATTATGTTTTGACGATGGCTCAGATTAGGTGTTAAGGCCCAAACCGTGCTCTTGCTTCTCTGCGTCTCTAATTCGACTGTGTTTACTCCAAGGATTTAACATCCATTTCCCCCTTTACAGGGGCGACGGTGGCGCAGATGGTAGAGCGGGTCGTCTCCTGATCGGAAGGTTGGGGGTTCAAATCCCGCCTCCTGAAGGTGCACATTGTCGTTGTGTCCTTGGGCAAGACACTTCACCCTCCTTGCCTCCAGTGTCTGCGTACACTGGTGTATGAATGAGAGAGTGAATGGGCCCCCTATGAGAGACCAACAGGCCCGTTTGGAACCTATGAGGCCGTCCTTCCGTGGACCCACCACCTGCAGAAGGAGCCATAGGGGACTGGTGCTATGTGATTTGGGCAGCTCCAACAGCTGCCCCCACGACCCGGCAACGGACAAGTGGGAGAAAATGGATGGATTCCCCCTTTACTTCGCCCCGCACAGATACGATCAAAATCAGCCACAACAAATGTACCGGCAACTCTTATCAGAACACATCATCGCAGGGATAAGGTGTACTTTGGTGCTAAAAAGAAAAGATACATTTGGTGTAAACAACCTTTGAATAAATATGTCCGGTTGTCATTTGTCAACACTCCCATCAAGTGCCATTTCACTTGTTGCACTCATGTTCGTAATCAATCAATCAATCAGTCAATGACGGTGATTTTTATTTATAAAACACAGATGTTCCGGCGCATAAATTGTGAGCATGTGTTAAAACTTCTGTAATGAATGACCGCCCAGGGAATACTTCTCTGGGTATTGAACTTTTACACAACAGCGGCGTTTTCCATAACAAATTATGTAATTACGAAGGGAAACAAAATCAATGCCTATTACGGCCTTAATTGGTACAGTAAATCCAACACAATGTATTTGTTACTGTTGAAGCACAAGTGTAGCAGTGGTGGTGTGCTGCAGACTGTCAAAGAAGATTTGTTTTCTAATGAACGGAACATTTATTCCTCCACATCCACTTGCAGAAGGTGAAACATCTATAAACGTAAATTGTTTGGTCAAACAGTAGCGCACACATTTGAATAGGAGATGAGTCAAACCAAAGCATAAATGAGCATGAAATGTTTGTCTCTCTCGGCAATGGTTTCACTTACAATCAAACTCTGAAAATGGTATTAAAATGAGATCGTTTACTTTGCTGATTTCAGAAACAAGATGAAAAACATGTTAATTACAGGCGCATAAAGTGGGATTTAAGCACATGCAAAAAAGAAAGTGAAAACACTGATGTGACGAGCACTATTAAAACATGGCTCTTACCAATGTGCACTTTTGTCTTTAGTTTTCTTCTGTTTAGTTAGTGCCTGTAGGAGATGCAGGTGGCCGGAGCCAGGTACATCAATGTTGGCCTGGGGACAGTGATCGTTTAGTCACAAGGTCAACTCGCATTCACTCCTTTTTAGATTACGTGTCCACGCATGTCTCTGGACAGTGGAAGACCTGACATCTCACCACAGACATCAGCAGTATCAAAACCCACAATCTAATTACAGATTGCTCACCACTCTGCCGATGTTCACCTCCGCCCCCACGAGGTTGGCCTCACATCATTCAAGGATTTCATGTCCAAAATTTCAGACGGAGGCCAGCAGTGGGTGATTTACTGTTTTTAATAATAATAATAATAATGCATCGGCTTTATAGAGCGCTTTTCTGGACACTCAAAGACACTTTACATTGCGCTATTCATTGACTCTATACTTGGTGGTGGTAAGCAACTATTGTAGCCATAGCTGCCCAAGGGTAGACTGACGGAAGCGAGGCAGGCAGTCTGCGCCACCTTAACGTGGTGGAGGGGTTTGAGCGCCCGAATGATCCTGGAGGCTCTGTTGTCGGGGGCTTCGTGTCCCTGGGGGGGTCTCCCATGACAAACAGGTCCTAGGTGACGGGTCAGACAAAGAGCCGTTCAGAAGCCCCTTATGAGAGACCAACAGGCCCAGTTAGAACCATGAGGCCGTCCTTCTGTGGACCCACCACCTGCAGGAGGAGCCATAGGGGCTGGTGCATTGTGACTTGGGCAACTCCAACGGCTGCCCCTACGACCTGGCAACGGACAAGTGGAGGAAAATGGATGGATGGCTGGATGGATAGACCTAATTTAGTTGTGATTTGATCTTGATCGAGGCCTGGTGGCACTTGGAAGGTAAAAATGTATGAGGTGGTCTTCGTCTTTTCTTTAATCGGCAAACTCCTAACAGATATCTCGCCGATAGGGAAGGGGCAGAGTAATGGTTATTACAGTTTTTCCTCATTTTGGTGTGTGTCCAGCATGAAAAGTCCGATAACCACTGCCTTAACCTATGTCCTTAGCAATCTTCAATGTCACGTGAACAAGGTCACTGTCACTGTGCACATTGACTTCCAATACTAAAAGAAAAAAAACTTCTTGGTTGTAAAGACAGCCTTTCAGTGAGCTCCTTTGATGTTGAGTTTAACTAAGTGTGAAATACAGTAGATTTCATTGACGTAAAACCTTACTGGACCTGTTGCACTATCACTTCCTCGCGCCTTAAGGCGGGTAATCCTTCTCTAAAATTGGAACAATTTTTCTTTGACTTCTTCATAAGTCTCTTTTCATTTTGTCTCGCACCATCCTCAAAGCCCAGAGCTTAAAAGACTTTAGTGAACAAAAGTGTGTTACAAAGCATGTTAACATTTAAACAAAACCACTGGTCGTGTTTGTATTGGACTGAATAGACAATACTTCTGTGGTTCTTTTAAAGTAGGTCAACCTTTCAAACACAGACATTTTGGAAACTGGAGATGATGCAGGCCCATGTTTGTCCCATGTGCGTCAGGGGCGTGTATCAGTGTGAAGTCAAGTGCATGTTTGATGGTGAGACAACAGGGATATATTTGTGTTAATGTTTCATAAGTGCTCATTTATCAAGGCGTCTGTGTGACTTTGAATGTTTTATGAAGGTTTTGAGCATGTGGCTGTTTATGCCTGGCTGCGCCTCTGTTGCTGCTGTACTCGTGAGGATGACCTGTGCCATTTTTGTGTGTTTGCGAGAGAGGGAGGAGGGGACGGTGATGGGGGGGACATTCGGTGGGGCCAGGGGAGTCATAAAAGATTCAGCTCCTCGGGCCGTATTGTTGCGCTGATAACAAATGTTTCCATTTAGTGATCATGCATGAGTTATAACTCCCTGGACAAGGCTGCTGCCGTATGGGCGAGTGCTCAGCTAGATTTGTGTGCCCTCACGCCTTTAGCATTTCGTCGCTAACAAGCGGTCAGACCTTGGTAAATGGACCGCACAAACCTGCAGAGATAGACCGTAAAAAGTGAATGAAAGGAACTAAGGATTTTATAGTCTCAAATCTGGCTCATTTTCATCTTTTATATTACAGTTTTCAGGTTATCCTTTTCTGACACAAGACTTTCAGATGAATGACAACTGCCACAGCCACTGTCGACTTGTCTGACACACAGCCAGACAGACTAATGCATTTTTACTTATTACAATCCACTTAGTACATTCGTTTTTTCTTTCACATAACATTAGATCCTAGTGTGATTTAAACATATAATTTGTCACACCTCCAGCAGCCTTATTTTTTATCTGCCCACACAATGCTGACATTTTCAAATGGCTTTTCAGCAGCTGCTCATGTTTTCAGGATAGAGTTTACAATAAATGTTGTGATATTTGGTGGAATAGTTTGTGTTCGGATATTTTAACATTTTTTCAGCCATCCGAAGGGGCTAGTGACAGGCAGCACACATGGCATGACTCGTGTTTGTCATTAGTCTTGTATTTATTTTTTAACAACTGACCACAGGTCAAAAACCTGAAAATAAAGAAATAAACCAATGTTACAAATATGTACATTGAATATAGGGTGCAACAAATAAACATTTAAGTCGTTACATATGATGCAAAATAATAATTTCTACTGCAAACAAAAAAGCACCATCATATAATCTTGCAACTTTACACAACAGCCTCGATAATACCGCATAGACTACATCTCCCATCATGCACAGCGTTTAACGCGCATGCGCAGAATACCGCTCCCGCACGTTAACAGGTACTTGCATCTTTATTATAACGCCTCATCTCAGTGCTTTACAAAACGACACCTCCGCCGCACACCACACAACCGTCTGTTACGTTAGTTCTTTAGTTGTTCGTGTATTACCAGCGTGGGCACTTCTTCGAAGCCGAGAGCACCACGCGCGCCAACTTAATAACCAATTAAGTCTCCCAGCCCGGACTTAGCGCAGCAAATACCGACAACTACCCAAGCACTAAACTTGAAACTTGTTAAGCTAACGTACAACAGACTGTAGCTTATGTTATTCACTTCTCATGTTATGCATTTGGTGCTTACCAACGGGCTGTGTGCTCCTGACGATGGGTGGTGATTAAATGATGGCCACTGCTCATTTACATTTTTTATAAAGTTTACGGCGCATGCTCAGACCGAAATGACCATCAGGTAACAAATAATCATTATGAAATAAATATAATTAACTTGGAATAAACCCTTTTTTTTATGTATTTAAATCCTATTGTTACCAATATTTTTAAACAAATTATGTATAACTATGAATTTTACAATTATATATTTTAACTTGTGACCCAAAGAACCGAACACCTCCCACTACACAGTCACTCAAGTCTTTCAGTGGAAGCAACAACTTAGTCAGCCTTTGCGGCATACAGCAAAATATCTTTCAACGTTATCATTAGCTCGAAAGGGCTCACTAAGGAGGTAGGCCCCACCACCTTTCCTCCTACTGAGTGCAGGTTTTCCCTTGAACCACTCAGCCGCCTCCCAGGGATACCCACTAACTAAACAAACAAAAAGTCACTGGGTACCCAATGGTGAGGACTTTATACCTTGTGCTGGTCTTCAGCAGGGATCAAAACGACCAGTCTCCGCACATCTCTGCGAAGGACGATGGTTGAGGGTAAGGTAGAGTCTTTTGCTTGGGTCCTGGAAACGAGGGAGGCAGGAAGGCCGATACAGGTCGCCACATCAGCATCTCGAACCACTCCAGCCTTGTCCGGATAGGTAACGACAATTCGACCGAGCCGGAACTGTCCTCTCAGGGCATTCTGGTCTGCGATCCAAACCAGATCTCCAACCTGGACACTTCTTTCCGCTCTGTGCCACTTGTGCCGGATAAACAAGTTTGGTCCTGCTAATTCACTCCACTTTGACCAGAACTTGTCGACTCCAGTCTGGACAGCCCTCAGTCTGCGCCATGGGTGGGTTTCCAAGTCAATCCCATGCATATCTCCTCCATGTCCGGTGCGCCCCAGGATGAGAGAGTTAGGAGTCAAGTACTCGACTGTATCCTCTTGCACTTGTGCCTTGGCGTCGATGGGTCGCTCGTTCGTCAGGTTGGCTGCTGAGTAGAGAAGAGTTTGGAACTCCCCCCAGGTGTAGCAGCTGGTTGTTCCGCCGAGGCTGTTGAGAGCTCTTTTGATAAGTTTGACAGCCGCCTCGGCTGCTCCATTTCTGTGGGGAGAGTCCGCAGGATGGAAATTCCACTGCCATTCAGTTCCATTTTTGGCTGCTATATTCTCGACTGACGCCTTCTGTAGGCACACTAGGTGCTTGTGTAGATCTCTCAGAGCAGACTTGGCACCGATGAAATTTGTGCCTCTGTCGGACCATAACTTCCGGGGGTGTCCCCTCAGGGCAGTGAATCTGGAGTAGGCCTGAAGAAAACTCTCGGCAGACAAGTCGTCAACGAGGTCCACGTGGACGGCTCTGGAAGCCATGCAACAATACACAACTCCCCAAACCTTTTTCTTGGTTCGTTTTTTCACAGCATCCCTCACCTCAAAGGGTCCGAAAAGGTCCAGTGTGGTATACTCAAATGGGTTTGCTCTGCTAGTACGCTCATGAGGAAGGTCGCTCATTACTTGTTGGCATAGCCTTGCTCTTTGTTTCTTGCATGTAACGCACTCGTTAATAATCTTCTTGACTATCCTTCGGCCTTCTATGACCCAAGCCTTTCTTCTTGTGCGTAGCAGAGTAGCAGCAACACCTTCATGATTGGCCTTGTGAGCTTCTCTAGCCAGCAAAGTCCCCAGCCATGACTGGTAAGGGATCAATGGTACTGCTCTACCGTCTTCATTCCAAGATTGGACTCTACCACCACAAAGCAAGAGTCCTGTGTTTTCATCTTTGATAACAACTAGGCGGTTCAAGGCAGTAGTCTTAAAGTTCATGCCATCCTGGGCAGCAAGGGCTAAATCTTGGAAAGTCATTGTTCTCTCTTCTGCAGACAGTTTAGAGCCCTTTGCCTCCCACTTTGCTGACTTCAAGGCTGGAAATGTCATACGTAGCCAAGATTCTGCAGCTCGTCGAACCCAGGCGACAGTCCCACATAGCTTTGACAAGCTACTGAACCTTTTAGGCTCCACCAGACGCACTAGTACCACGCCCCAAGGTTTCCTTATTGGCCATGCTGCTGCTTGAGTTGGACCACGGTCTTTCGGTAGTGGTTGCAGTGTATTAACTCCCACATTAGTGCCATCACCAGTGCTGCAGGGTCTTGAAACCTTTTGCGCCTGAGCTCTAGTGGTTACAGCTGAGAATGCCTTTCTTTGCAACTTTTTTACGTTATCAGAAACTTTGGTCACAATTTCGCTGGCCATCTTCACAGGCCATTCAGCTTCAGGTTGTTTTAGGAACTCTGGACCTTGTTGCCATTCTGACTCTTCATCGAGCTCTTCAGGAGTTGCTCCCCTAGTGACGATGTCAGATATGTTGAGGTTGCCGTCAACCCACCTCCAGTCCTCTACTGGCCCAGCCATCTGTATCTCACCGATCCGGTTGGAGAAAAATGTTTGGTAGCCATAACTATCCTTTTGAATCGCTCCTAAGATGGTTTGGCTATCCACAAAGTGGACCCAGCGGGTGACCTCAAGGCGGCAGTGCTTCTCAAAGTATCTTTTTAAACGTGTCGCAAAGACGGCGCCACATAACTCTGCCTTGATCACGTCCCCTTTCTGGTTGAGAGGAGTAAGTTTGGCTTTCGACTCAACCAGCCTCACGACAACTCCTTCTTGCGTTTCCCAGCGGAGATAAAGCACGGCTCCGTAGGAGGCTTCACTCCCATCCGAAAACGTAACACCCATAGGGTGGCCCATTGCTCCAAAGGGCGTGAGACCTCGTTCAAACTTTATCTTGCCTCGCTTCTTCGAGAAATTGATAGACGTCATCACACAAAGTTTGTCGGTCTTGGGTTCGTAGCCAACACCCAGCGCTTTACTTTCTTCATCTCGCATCTGATTAGGCAACACCAGGGTCTTGGGCGCATACGACTTTGTCTCACTATTACTGGAGTCAGCCACAGTTTCTGACCTCCCACTTTGGCCTGTGAAGACCCACGGTTTTAGGAAGAAGCTTCCAGTCTTCAAGATCTTTTCAACGCCCTTGGTGATCTTCTCCAGTTCCTCGATGTCATTGTGGGATGTCAGTATGTCGTCAACATAGCTGTCTTCGACCAGAACTCTGCGTTCTTCAACCATGGCTGCAAACTGTGGAAGATTAGCAGTCTCCCTCATGGCGACCTGGGCAATGCAGCCAGCAGGCTTATCTCCGATGTTCACTCTGACGACAGCAAAGGTTTGAATTTCATCCTCCGGATTGTCTCTCCAGAGAAATCGATGAAGATGAACCTCTTTGTCCTTTAACCAAACAGAATTGTACATTTTCTTCACGTCGCCTAAGGCAGCGTACAATCCAGTCCTGAATCTCAGAAGGACTCCTCTTATCTGATTGAGGACATCTGGGCCCTTGTACAGAAGGTCATTTAAACTCACCCCACGGAACTCTTGGCTGCTGTTCCATACAATTCTTACAGGGGTGGAAGATGAGTGTGGATTGGGCGCGACTAAATGGCTAATGTACCACTTTGGTCCATTCCAGCTGTCGAGTTCTTCTTGAGTGAGTTTGGTGGCAGCTCCTCTTGAGACCATCTCGATGATTTGTTCCCTGTACGCAGCCTTCCACTCTGGCTCCCTCTCGAGGCGTTTCTCAGTGTTGAGGAAAGTTGCCTCCACTGCCCGTCGGTTGTCTGGTAGTGTCGCAGGGTCTCCTTTCCATGGATAAGCTGCGTCCCAGTGAGGGGACTTACTGTGCTTGTCTGCTTGCACATAGGTGAGGCATTCTTTGATCTTTTCTATTTCTCTTTCCTCTCCTAACGTCATTTCTTTTCCTCCAGGGGGACATCTACCGCACTTGCAGCCACCGCATTGAGGGTCGCAGGCAGCACCGACGCTGTCCCACTTGAACCAATCAAACAGCTCTTTGTTGGTAACTGCAGTACTCCGGAAGATAGCTTTTCCATTTTCCACTGCAGCTTTGGCAGGTTCAGTTGGGTCAACAAGGAATTCTCTGTAGGCCCTCGAAGCTGATCTCATTGAGCGTGCGAAGTGAGTTTCAGACCTGTGCACCGCCAGGTCTACTTCCTCGAAGAGGTCAGGATGAGCTCCACCGACCGTTATTCCCAGAGGACCATCCCAGAGTACAAGGTCTCCTTCCACTTTGATCGGCTGTGGGACCAGGCGACCTTCCCTGTGACTAATTAGTAGGTCGATTTTCTCTGGGCGGACCAAGTCGTGAGTGGCGATGCCAGGAAAGAATTTTAGTAGTTGCTGTGGTGTGACTGCTTGGTTCACCTTTGCAATGTTTTCCAAGCCGTAACATAGGAGCTTGTGCTCTGCCACTGTACCCTTCTGTGTTTTTACTCTTAGTCTTAGAGTATACCTTTTGGTAACAACCATCTTCTCCATTCCTCCAACTCCTTGCACAATCAGTTTGATGTTTTCGCCTTTCAGCTTCAGACGCTCCGCGGCTTCATTTGAGATATAATTGGTATCCGAAGCGAGGTCAATTAGTGTACCGATTAGCTGGCCAGAGTTTGTCGTTACGGAGAGTAGCATCATTACTACGGGGTACTCTTTAGGCTCAGTGTCCGCACTAGTGCACACTGTTGTTGAAATCTTATTTGAGAAAGCTTCTTTGACCTCTGCTTTCAGCTCTGGAGAGAGTTTGGCAAGAACCTCCTCTTGTTTGTCTGTTAATCCAAGTCCAAGTCCCTTCTTCTCTACTTTCACTTTGCTTTGCTCTCCATGCTTTTTATCGTTCTTTTTTGTCTGTGGCAAGGGGCAGAGTAAGTAGTTGTGGTCAGAGGACCCTCCTTTCCGACAGTCTTCTTTAGAACACAGAAACTTTTCAGTGCAACTGCCGTCTTCATCGTGGAGGCGCAAACATTTGAGGCATACTCCTGACTTCTTCAGCTGAGCCTTCTTGCCTGACAGGTTGAGCTTCTTGAAGGCTTTGCAGGCAAATAGTCTACCTGCGTGCCCTTCATCCCCACAGGTTATGCATGGCCTAGGTTGAGAGCCCTTTTGGATAGATGTAGCTTTGGTAAATGCCTTCTTTTCCTTACTCTTTTCCTGTGACCTTTCAGCATAGTCGTTTGAGCTGGGCTGCAGCTGATCTAGCTCTTCAAGAATGTCCTCTTGTCTCTTCAGATAGTCCAGTAGGCAATCAAAGTGATTTCTGGGTGAAAAGCCGCTTGCAGGGTCGTTCTTATGAGTTAGCCACTTTTCTTTCAGGGAGTCTGGAAGCTTACTCTCAATTGATTGTGCCACTAACCGGTTCTTCACAGCATCTTCTTCTCCCAGGACTTGGAGGTCACGAAGAGCTCTTTCCACAGCTTGAATTAGTTCAATCGTCTTTCTTGGATTGTTTCCCTTAACAGGCGGAAGACCATGTACCTCTTTAGAGATAAGTAGCACTATTTTCGGCTTGTTTCCATATTTGTTGTCTAGGAGCCTGAACACGTCGGTGGCGGATCCACAACTGGACAGTACGAGGTCTCTCTTGACTTTGTCGTCCAAACTTCCTAAAAGATGGAACTTTTTTACATTTTCCAATCCATGAGGGTTCCCCAGCTGCTGAAGGTCCTCCCATTCAGCTTTCCAACGATAGTAATCTCTCATGTTTCCAGAAAATGTGGGCAGGCGTGCTCGTTCCAGGGTGATTTGGGGCTTGAAACTGAGTGGCCCTGGGTACATGCTGGGAGCATTTTGGACTTGCACTGGTGTGCTTGTAGCATTTGGAAGTACACCATAGCTAAGATAGGTGGGAGCGCTAGGTGGGTTAGGCCGGAGTTCGCTTATAGGGGTGTGACTGTCTACGGGGCAGGGCAGTTTACGGTCGGGAGGAGAGCTAGTAGCTGCGTCTCGCTCTCTGGTCTGATTTTCCTCATCGTTTAGCTTCACGTATTCTTTCTGCTCCTCTTCGTCATCAGACCAAGCGCTGCGTCTCCATGCCCACTTATCCCACAGTCTCTCTTGTCGCTTTCTCATCTTCCTGCTAAGGTCTCTCGATTCCGTTAGCTTGGCTTGAGGGATCATGTCTGTCCACTCGGTTATCAAGCTGTTGACTTCACAGACTTCTCGTTCCAGGTTCCTATTCATCAGCTCTCGCTCCTTCCTAGACAGCTGCAGATGGTCGGTTGCTTCGGCCTCAATCAGAGCCGAGTTAGCCTCTTTTATGAGGGCGGAGATTTGCTCATCGGCAAATCTGGTCCAGAAGCTGTTCAGAACGAGGTGTCTAACTGCATCAAACTTGTGGTCGCATTCAGATGTTTTCTCATCAATCTGATCTGCCTTTTTTGTAGCCTCGTCGTCTTCTAATTCTCGTAGGGCCATAGCATAATCAAATCCCGCATCTCCGACTCTAGTATGCTCTCCTTTAAAGTCCCTCCACTCAGCCTTCAGATCCCTTTCTTCTAGCGCATTAGCCCTGGAGGTCAGATGGTTAGCTCTTTTGGTGAACGCAGTCTGGGCTGCCGAACGCTTCTGACGTAACCTCTCCATTTTCTCCTTTTCTGCCATCTTACTAACTTGCTTCCTTCTTAGGTTTGCAGATTATCAATTAAGTTGGCAGTAACGGGCTTTTAATTTAGCCAGATAGGGTAACCAGTTACTTCACTTTATTTTCTGGTCTTCAGGCTTTGTTTTGGCTTCAGAACTGGGCCACAATGCTTGATTGGCAGGCCTCTGGTTTTTGACTGTTCGGATATTTTAACATTTTTTCAGCCATCCGAAGGGGCTAGTGACAGGCAGCACACATGGCATGACTCGTGTTTGTCATTAGTCTTGTATTTATTTTTTAACAACTGACCACAGGTCAAAAACCTGAAAATAAAGAAATAAACCAATGTTACAAATATGTACATTGAATATAGGGTGCAACAAATAAACATTTAAGTCGTTACATATGATGCAAAATAATAATTTCTACTGCAAACAAAAAAGCACCATCATATAATCTTGCAACTTTACACAACAGCCTCGATAATACCGCATAGACTACATCTCCCATCATGCACAGCGTTTAACGCGCATGCGCAGAATACCGCTCCCGCACGTTAACAGGTACTTGCATCTTTATTATAACGCCTCATCTCAGTGCTTTACAAAACGACACCTCCGCCGCACACCACACAACCGTCTGTTACGTTAGTTCTTTAGTTGTTCGTGTATTACCAGCGTGGGCACTTCTTCGAAGCCGAGAGCACCACGCGCGCCAACTTAATAACCAATTAAGTCTCCCAGCCCGGACTTAGCGCAGCAAATACCGACAACTACCCAAGCACTAAACTTGAAACTTGTTAAGCTAACGTACAACAGACTGTAGCTTATGTTATTCACTTCTCATGTTATGCATTTGGTGCTTACCAACGGGCTGTGTGCTCCTGACGATGGGTGGTGATTAAATGATGGCCACTGCTCATTTACATTTTTTATAAAGTTTACGGCGCATGCTCAGACCGAAATGACCATCAGGTAACAAATAATCATTATGAAATAAATATAATTAACTTGGAATAAACCCTTTTTTTTATGTATTTAAATCCTATTGTTACCAATATTTTTAAACAAATTATGTATAACTATGAATTTTACAATTATATATTTTAACTTGTGACCCAAAGAACCGAACAGTTTGTTTGGAGTTTCTTTGACTTTCAAACATAACAGTATGACCACAGACTCTTTGGGAGCTCTGTTGTATGAGGTGTATGTATTACACACAAGGTGAAAGAGCAGGAAATCAGTGTGATTCTGCAGCGGTCAGAAGGAATCTAAGGAAGGACTACATCGAAACAGAACATACATGGTGAAGTGAGGACCTCTCAGGAGCAGTGAGGGACCACAGTGCAGTGCCCGAACACCCACAGATCCTGACCAAGGCCAGGATCTGGTTCGAGCTTCATTCTACTTTGCATTTTTTGGGTTGATTGAAACCAGGAGGAAATGGAATCTCACAAACTCACACACAGACAGGAAACACCTGTCCTACAAAATCCACACGATGTTCCTGTGAAGCGAGAGTATACCACCCACCAACTGAAGTTAATTTCTGAGGACGAGTCTCCATGTTTTAGTGGAAAGAATCCAGAGTGCTGCGTGATTTTGTTGCGTATACAGTATATGTGGCCGCACAATATATGAGTGGCATAATGTTTTTTCTGATCCCTGCGTGTGTGTGGATAACCTTGTTGACAGTGCAAAGCTACAAAGTGTTTTTCATCCGCGGGTGAGCACAAAGACAAATTCCCCCCCTTGTCCGTCAGTGAGATCTTCACTTTGAGCCTCACACGCAGACGGATGGACAGATGAAACACAGATAGACTGAGCTGCGCTATTATGCAGAAAGCCCTCTATTCCAATTGATCACAGGCACCAAATTCAGAACAAAAGGGAAATATTGCACCTCAAAGAGCACAGACCTTCTAACAGAATGCCTAAACGTGCGCCCCGTCCTCTGCCTCCACTTTTGAAGCCTTTGTGACGCTGGTTGAGTTATAATTTCAGAGGGGCTTTGTGAGAGCGCGCATATCGAACGCTTCAAACCCAGGGTCTAATCAGAGCCCACCCACTCCGCCCACCCTCCCTGCTCTGGACTTCCTCTATACTTATCTGTCTGCTGCTCCCTGTAGCTAAAGGGAAGGCAATCAACAGTCAGAAATAATTAATAGGAACTTAATAGAAATAGTGTTAGAATTTCCTTTTCGGGTTCTGGGCGTTTCATGCAGAGTGGGGTACATTGTAATAGGTTTTTGCTACTGGGGATGTATCCTCCACATTAATTAGATCAACATTGTGGGTTGAAATGCATACAGAAGCCAACTATTGAAGACCACTACCATTTTTCAAGCCTTTCCTTTATTCACAAATCTCAATACAGCAAACAATACCATTTCCAAACAATATGTCGGACACAGGCATTTAACGACGACGATCAAGCCTTCGCAAATCTCGCGAAATGTAAGATTGTGCGCAAAACTGATGATCCTATCCATGAAAATGGGCTTGCTATTGCCTTCTGTGGAGAAACCCGCTCTAAACGCTAGACTTTATTTTGCTCCACTTGTTTACTCCGCCGCTCAGTGCCTCTCTGACCTTGCAGTCGATGTACAGCATGTTACAAATTAACCTTCTTGGGTACTGTAGGCCTGAGTGCAAAATGGCATTCAGTAAATGTTTTCACCTGCTTCTCACAGGAGTCATCACAGCTAATCGTCTATGTTGTGGATATTTAACTAGATTTATGTTTTTGACATCATTTTCACTTCAAGATGCCGACTTTACTGTCATAAGAGCTTGGGACTGTTTATATATAGTGCACTATGGACCACTTAGTGGCAAAGCTAGGAAGTTGTTCAAATGTCATTCGGCCTAATGCTGTTGTGTCAATGGGCAAGACACATCTCCGACCGTGTCTCTATGAATGTTGGTGTGTTTGGCAGTGGTGTTTTTTAGGGAAGAGAAAGGAATTTTAATTGTGCAATACTTTTCACAGGCATTATCACAAAGCATTTTAGGAGGACTATATTCGGTCACTCTCACCATGGGGCCCTTCAGCCACTACTAATCACTCACTTAGGTCTATTAAGTTTAGTTTTCTTGAAATTACTTTACATTAAATTTTATTACTGTCAAACCACATTACTGGTGGAAAATGACAATAGTTAAATACAGAACTATATCAGTGACTTATTTAGGGCAGCAAAGGGAGGGAAGGGGAGAGTTCAACTTCCTAACAGACAGATCGACATCACGCACAGACACAACAATGGTGGCGCGCTTAGTCGCAGCGGCTCAGGACTAACACCTGAACACAATTTTGTTGTACAATGACAAATAAAGCACTTACTTACAGTGTGCACCAATCTCAGCTGGATTTGGACCTCCAGTTTTAGGATCCGTGGACTCTAACTACTGAGCCCCAATTTGTTGTCTCAATATTTAATACATTTACCTCTTCTCTATGCTGTTAGGCCTTTATCATGGACGGGCAAAGATATGACCAAGGTCACACAGACTGTCAATGCTTTTACAATAAAACATGTGTCTACTCTTATGTCGAATTTGCAGAAATGGTGGCGTTGTGACTTGGTTGCTGCTGTAAGAGCCAGAATAGAGAGACTCTTGGGATTGGAGGGTGCTAGCTCAGCTCAGGTCAGCCCAGTGTGATTGCCCCTCGTGTCCTATGCTAGTTTCCTCGGTTAAGGACAAGCCCGGCTGATCCGGGATGTGCGTCCCTGGGGTGTAGGCGGTGACATGGCCAGCGGCGACACACTCTGACGACTCTGCTGAAATATTAAAGCTAATGGGATCTGGACTGTGTGTGTGTGTGTGTGTGTGAAGCTCTGAGATGGATAATGCTTTTCATTCTAAACAGCGGCTGTGGACTTTTAGAGAAAAAACTCCACCATCGAATGAAGAAAAAAAATCCTGGCGGGAAGCGCAAACAAATGATAAAAATGAGGTGCTGTTAAGATCCCTCAGCTGCCAATAAGTAGGCGCCCAACACACAGCACTCCACTCAGACACACAGCGGCTTGAAGCTATCATACACATTGCCTGCAGCACAATACAGCTCGTTAGTGGAAACATGCTCAAAATGAGTCCCTTTCCCGTTCTCAACCCCTCCATCTCTCAAGCACTTGTCAATGTTATTATTTCCAAATGAATACACACAAATGGGGAACACTGTCTGACAGAAAATGCTATAAATACACCCAATGACAAACACTCAGAGAGATGCTCAACTCTAGCAACGCCGCGTGTGTGTGTTGTACGACGATTAAAAAGAAACAGCAGCAGTGAAATGCATACATTGCAAATTAAACGTAGATGTGCTGCGGTTTAGATAATGAGCAGTAGATGGATTATGAAGATCTAAGGTAGAGAAAGGCACAACAACACCACAAACCGAAGGCCGCGATGATTAATAGTTTCTTTTCACACCGTGACAAGAGACTCAAACATACTCCGGTGGTAGGAACAAAGGCAAGCCCAGGAAACACTCTCTGAGTCCTGAAACAATAGATGTCTCTGGCAAACTAAAATACTGGAATGTCTAAAGTCGGAAAGCATTTTGATACATTTACTCCTGCCCCAATTCATCCAGCCGACTCTTAGGCAGACAGTTATAATTTAGACAAACTTGTAAGACAATTGAGAGAGTTTTGACTCTACAGTAGCTTTGTGATGATAGTTCTACTTCTGCCTCACAGCAGGAAGGTCCTGGATTCTGTTACCTGGAGCATATGGCGCCTGTCTGTGCTTCTCCATGTTCTCCCTAACCACCTGGAGGGACATTCTGGTGAAGGAGAGGAGACGGGAAGAGTGAGGTGGCTCAGATTTCTGCTGCTGTGATGAAGATGAGACATAGTGGATAATGAAGGTTTAAAGAGCAACTAAACACCTAATCAACTTTTTTTTGCTGATAAACTATCTATACGGGTCACTAACACAGTTATCTACATGTCCTTATCATTATTTTGACATTTTAGTGCAAACTTGTTCAAAATCCAATTTTTGTGTACAAAACCGTCTGTTCAGCGCCTCTCACGTTTGAACAGCACTTACTACATTTGAATTTAAGGATTGGCTTGAGACGTGATTTGTGATAGAAGAAGTACAGCCTTCCCTGTTGAATTTGTGCATAAGCTTCATGTAAATCAAGTGTTTCCTTGGTGGGAGTCTTAAAATTAATTGTTGCCCAGAGTAAGTAAGGGACCTGAATAGGACACCTTCAATAAAATTCCCGCAAAAAGACCCTAAAAGGAGCAGTCTTGTAGAGTACCCCAATACTCTCAAATTTAAAAAGTAGTTTATAAAGATTTTGATCTTTGTGTTAACTGTAATTTTGTTTCAGTGGGCCGACTACAAATAATATTCGGAGCTTCCACTTCCCTTGCATGTTCCTAATGCACACATTCTTAGTTCACAAATGACTTTGTCTTTGACCGAGATTAAGTTTAATCAATGTCTGCAGAGCAGAGGGTACGGCAGAACTCTGACATGGCTCTCCTACGCTGCAGGAAGAGAGTGGACCATGAGGTGAACTCTTATTATTCTGGAGAATGAGCTACAATTAAAAATACAGGAGCGGAGCAGCTGTGTGTGCGTTACCACCGAGAGTGCTGGTCGTCGAAGAGACGTGTGGGGAGCGTGTTGAAATCAGTGTAGCTGTGAGCTGCTCTGGCTTTCATTTAAATTATGGATCTCAGCGCTCTGTCACTGCCTCACACATTCACACTCAGAAAGCGGACGTGGCTGTAAGATATAGACGCACAGCACTGTTTTATCAGCGACGTTAATTAAAATCAGACAGACATTTGCAGCGAAAGAAGTTGGAGAGCTCATTTCCATTCTGTGTGAGCGAAGCGCAGGGGGGGGGGGGGGGGGGGGGAGAAAGTAGGGCACACTTTTGAGGTGCGCCACCTTCACTGTCCTTATAAGGATGAGGGATGAGTGACAGGCGCGGGACAGAAGAGAGGAGGACAGGTAGAAGGAGACCGCCCCCCTCCATCTTGTTTGTTATCCCTCTCAAAGGTGCGCACGCATACACACACACACACACACGCTCAGACACGCAGACGACAATGTGTCAAACAGCGGCTTGTCATCCATCAGCTCTCCAAAGGCCCGAAGTGGGACAGTCCGGCGCTTGCTAATTCAGAGCTACAGTATTGAGCGTGTCCCAAGCTGCTCACACGTCTAATGAGTGTAAATGCCTCTGTTCAGCCCAGGGCCACTGCAGAATCAGCACAAATAACGGACTTGTTTCCTCATATCTGCAATATTAAAGACTGTGCAGGGACACCATTTGACTTTCTTAGGGAATAGAATGGCAGCAAGTTCAACCTATTTTCATCTAAATCTATGAACCTCACAAAACTTTTTATGTCAGTTTTATGTCACGTAGAGGTCGACCGATATTTGGGGATTTTACAATATCGGTTAACGGCCGATCTAGCACGGAAAAAAGCCGATATCTCCGAGACCGAAAGTGATAGGCACTGCATTAGAAAGAGCGTCAGAGCTTTAAAATAAGTCGTCCCCCAACTCCCTAGGCCACAGGGGAACGGAGAAACATGGCAATGAATATTGGTTAGCTACAAGTTCCTTAAATATAAGTTTCACTAAACCTCAGTGAATATGGACATGCTACATATCATTTTGAAGCTCAGAACCTGGAGAATTTAATCGCTGAGTTATTTTTAACCTCAGCATTTTGCCCACAGCGCAAAATGTCGCAGCTAGCAACGGTATGCTAATGTTAACGGCAACTAATAAAAGCTGGGACAGAAACTATGTTTGAATCACCTAAAGTAATAAAATGCTGGAGTGGTCAAGTATTTATGTTTTTACAGGATTATAGACCAGACATTTGGAAAAATCGGTAACAAATATCAACCGAGCATATTGGCCAATAGAAATCCCCCCAAAAAATCGGCATTAGAATAATCGGCCTTAGAAAAAGCCATATCGGTCGAACTCTTAATGTCAGGTAGATAGTCCCTCATAATCCTTGTTGCCGGTACTGGTTATGTTGATTAATCTAGCGTTTTCTCTGAATGAGTGTTTCTAATAATCTGCCTTGCTTCACGGTGGCTGGATGATTAATTACTCATAGCAAGAAGGTTCTTCAAATCAAGTACCACCTGATAAAACATTTGACCTTCCAAGTACCACCTCATAAGGCCTGGATCAGGATCAAATTGGGACTAAAGCGGGTCTAAAATCTACATTATGTCTAAACTGGGTCCCACACACATTCTGCAGTTTGAGAACCACTGATCTAGACCCATTTTAACTTGAAACACTTAAAGATGAAACACGGTTATGCAGCTGTTTCCAGGGAGCACTTATATGCATACATCTATTATTAATGACCCTTAACAACAGCATATTAAGTGTAAAACATGTACATCTATGGCGCATTTACTTCATTTGATGTGCCTGCTTAAAATGCTGCCGCGTGTTCAGACCGGGGTTGTGTGGGGTTTTTATCGGCCCACGAGTTGGTCACACAGGCTGATTTGAATAATATGTCATTTATTTAAATGACACACACACATGTATTTTACCTCCTGCTAAAGCGCCAGACCTTAAGGGACATCCACACTCACTTCCAGCCAATTTCCCCAAACCCACCTCTACAAGGCTGCCCCGGCGAGATGTAAGGATTTAGAGGAATTTGTCTGCCAAGGGGAGCTGTGCCGGATTTCATCATTCAGATATGTTATTCCTTCGCCTGAGGACAATTTATCATGTTTTAGTTAAGACCCCCCCCCCCCCCCCCCCCTTGGAAACACAAGAGTTTTTCCTCTACTCCTTTAAAAGTGTGATGAATTAAAATAACATGGAAAAGGTCACTGTGGTGGAATCAAAGAGGAGGGCGCCGTGTAAAACGGAGTGCTTTGAAGTTCAGAAGTGACACAAATCGAAATGTTTCTCAAATGTGCACTTTTAACTGCGGAGCCAGTGCTGCATTTGTTATAGGGGAGAAGACCAAGGACTCTTAGTGTAGCCCAAACTCTGGAGGTCATGGGAATCGCAGACACAAAAAAGTTATGGTATAAATGAACAAAAGGATGTAAATGTGTGAAAGTCAAGATGATCTCCATGATGGCCTAAGTGCAGAGATTAGTTTGTTTTAGTGGTGCTGGGCAATCTTTCTTGTCAAAAGACCAAAGTAAAGCACTTTCTACAAATGCCTGTGTTGCTCATTATACAGTGGGAGGAAAATGTATGTGAATGCTGTGAAATTTCTCACATTTCGTTAAATTGGTCATAAAATGTGGTCTGATCTTCATCTAAATCATAAGAATGAGTAAACTGTGTCTGCTTAAAATAATACCACCCAAACAATTACATGTTATCTTATTTTTAAAGGCCATAACATGTAAACATTCACAGGACAGGGAGGAAAAAGTAAGTGAACCCAGGAATCTCGCTGAACTGCAACAGTTTTGTAAAGAGGATTGGTCCAAGATTCATCCTGATCGTTGTGAATGTCTAATCTGCAACTACAGAAAAGCAGTTATTGCTACAAAAATAAGGGTCAGCCAGCTATTTAATACAAAGGTTCACTTACTTATTCCACGCTGTTGTGAATGTCTCAGGTTTTTTTGCTAAATATCTTGATAAACCTCTGAATTGATTTTTCTATTGATGATAGCATGTTGTCCAGGCCCTGAGGCAACGGAACTGCCCCACACCATGATGGTCCCTGCAGCATACTTCACAGTGCTGTTCCATTTGTCCTCCATGGCGTTGTGTGTTCCGCCCTAACTATTCACCTTTGGGTTAATCAGTCCACATAATATTTTGCCAGTAGAGCATCCAGGTGCTCTTTCGCAAACCAAAGTTGAATAGTTTGGGAGGAACGCACAACGTCATGTGTGGCGGAAAAATGGAACATAGCACCTCAAAACCGTGGAATAAGTATGTGAACCCTTGTATTAAATAGATGGCTGACCCTTATTTTGCAACAATAACTGCTTTGCTGTAGTTGCAGATTGGAGCGCACAATGATCAGGATGAATCTTGGTCCATTCCTCTTTACAAAACTGTCGCAGTTCAGCGAGATTCCTGGGTTCACTTACTTTTTCCTTCTTGTCCTGTGAATGTTTATGTTATGGCCATTCAAAATATGATAACATGTAATTGTTTGGGTGGTATTGGTTTAAGCAGACACTGTTTATTCATTCTTAGGATTTTGATGCAGATCAGACCACATTTTATGACCAATTTAGGCAGAGATGTGAGAAATTCCAAAGTGTTCACATACATTTTCCCCCTACTGTATATGACAGAACAGGAGGGTCTGAGGGTTGGAACTTTTAAAGGAACTAACTTTATTTTGTTTATTAGAGTGCAAGAACATGTATTTGATCTCTGTTGTGAGTGATCCCACTTCTCAAAATCATCATGGCGGCCTGTGTTTCCATGCTGAAAAGCCAGATATTGCCCCTGGGCCTAACATTGCATAGCCCTAGCCCACTGTTCTGTATAGGCCAAAAATGTATTGATAAAAAAAGAAGAAAAAGACTAGATGGAGTGACAAAAGTTTGGAACAAAAAAGTTGTATAAGTAAATGTATAGTTTGAGGAATATCCAACAACTAATTGGGTTAATTGGCCGTGTATAGACGTGGTGTTTTAGGTATATTGAATGCTTCTGATCTTTGAGCCCTTAAGCAACTCTGAAAGACCCAAGATTTTGTTCTGGAATTACCACAAATCTGGGACACACACGTCTATATCCGTGAGCAAGATCCGCAAATGTTGAGGCATATAATGTTCGAGGCTAATGAATTAAAATGACTCAAGGAAGCAAACTGCTAATTGAATAACGAACATGGCTGTCGTCGTCAGCGTCGAATCACACAAAGTCAGAACTATTGGACAGATGGACAAGAAACCAAACCAACAACCTAAGATCATGTCCACAAGTCTCAGATGACCATTGCACAAGAGGAAAGTGTGTGCGACATGTAGTTAGTGACAGAAGGTGGAACAAAGGAAAGATGATCCGCTCTGTCATTATTGTCCTGAATGCTGGATATCCCACTGCTACAAAGGCCAGAGCACTGACCCGCACTGACCGCTATTGACAAAATGAGATGTTGAAGGATTCCAAATATGACAAGACAAAGTATTAATGCCAAGAAGCGCCTTTTGTAGTGAACAGCGCAAGAGAAATGAAAAGTGAAATAACTGTGGCATCTAGAAGTCCGCCCTCAGTGTGTTTGAGCGAACGATAAGAAAGATAACCTTTATTTGTCCCACAGTGGGGAAATTGCATAGTTACAGCATGGTGTAAAGAGCAGCTTTATAAGGCATCATGTATCAATAGTTAGGAGCTCGCAGCTGCTGGTCCAGTGTGTTCATGAGTTTGCGTCTCAGCTCTGACAAGTTGCTGAATTCTCTCCATGCCCTTAATCTAAACATATGAAGTATTTAAGGAAAGTAGTGTGCATTAACAAAGAGAGATAAGGAAATACAAAATACTTCCAGAGAATAGTAATACTAACCTATAGACATAGCACTCAAGTAGAGTTGTCCATTCAATAATTCAATAATTTCTTAGACACAGCCTTGTAACTCAAGAGCTTTCTGTTGAGAGTTGACCCTTATGGACGCAGCCTGACCCTGAACGTCTGTGCAGGGCAAAATAGGCGTTTAGGAAAACAGCCATGGGTGCCGCGAAAGAATCCTTTGGTTGTTTATTGCGCGCATGTATTTGGACTGCCTCGTTAGGGAATGACCTCGTGAGACTTTGCTGGTTGTGTGCTCGTGACCGCAGGGGTTTGAGGCTACAATATGACTCCCGCAGCTCGGACCTTACTGAGCCGTTTAGCGAGGAAACTCTCATGGCTTTTGTCTAGAGTGGACCATGGCACAGCGAGAGGCTCTTTGATGCCTTTGATGCGCCTCATTAACAGTTTAAATTTACACCTGCCTCACACATTCCTGCGGGAGCCCTGCTCGAGCGCGCGGGATATTTGTTCTGCGTAACGAGCCTCGTGGACGTTTCTCGTAGATGTTAGTGGTTATGAGACTTTTGCGTTTGCATCGATACTCTTACAGTTTGTTATGTAAACATAATAAGTCCGGCAGCCCCCTAAGGCTCAGTTAGGTCTGCTCATCGGCCCATACGCAGTGAAGATATCCTCTTGGACCTCGTCAAAGTCAGAGCGAGCGACGCACGGGAACACGTCTCGGAATCGATTATTTCCTTTTACGCAGAGCAAGTTGTGGAGACGGCCTCTGACAGCCATGTTTTCAAGTGTGATATTATTGAGTGTTACTGCACTAGTTAGGGAAAGTATGAGTGTGAACAGCCTTGGTTGAAGTTAATAGGACTTGATTGAGCAGGCTAAGCCCACTAGGGCCAGTTGGAAACACACTTTAAATTCACGCCGACGGAAAAGCAGGCTGTGAGTTCTCCGCTGGAAGCCATTCTTCTGAGTTAATAAATGCAAACATTTGTTCCTGATGGCTCACTTAAGCTCTTAATTTATGTATGACCACCAGAGTCCTATTCATGCAGGAGCCATCGGTCAAACTGACCTCCATAGAAAGCCACCGCATGGCCCTTTCCCCTCTTTCTTCCTCGCAGTAATAACTACGTAAAGAGCGCCGCTGCGCAGCCAGATCTGGCGCTCAAACGCGCCTAATTGTTCTGCGTATTGACAAGTTGGTTCCGGTGTATTACCGATTTTCCAGTCCGTCGTGCCAGAGCTCAGGCTGGGCCGGGACAGCTGTAGGGGGTCAGGGGTGAAGGCAACCGCGGAGCTCCCTCCATCTGCCCAACAAATACCCACGTCTTCTGACACAAGCGCTTATTTTTTATGTTCTCCTAGTGGCTCCTCTGAGGGAGCGCTCTGCCCCGGGACTGCTGGTTGGCTGTGGCCGTGCAGGCGCGCTCCTGGGGGTGCCTGGATGGAGGTAGGACGTCTCTCCTACACCTACTCCGGGCCCCCTGAGTTGGCGCTCTGTGGCTGTGGCCGATGGGCTGCTCCTGGTGCAGACGCTCCTTGGATGGTGTTTCCTCTTTCGGTCTATCTGTTCTCAGCCTTACGTACTCAACTCTATGTCCACTTTTATTTAAGATTTATAACTGCTGGCTGTCTGTACGTATATGTCTGTGTGTGCGGGTGGGGTGGTGGGGGGGTTGTAGTTATTTATGTATATTTGCTGGTGGGGCCGATTTTAATGATTTTTAAGCACTGTAAAGCACTTTGTGTTACATTTTGTATGAAAAGCGCTTTATAAATAAAGTTTGATTTGATTTGATTTGATAACTGCACTAATAGTCCACATTACAGTCACACTGAGCCCTAATGAGAAGTACACAACAGGCCTATTTAGTTATCAATAAAGACCACCTCTAATAAATGACTGCGCACTGGATGGAAATGGTTGCAAAACCTCCATTATGCCTAAAGCTGTGTGCAATATCAGTATTAATCTGGGCCACAGTAACTTTAGAGGGCTTCCTAATCCTCTAATCTTTAAGGACAACTCTGAGAAGTGTCCTTAAAATTGATTTTTTCTTAAGCAAAAGATATTCAGAGGCACAGCCTTCAGGAGTTAGCTGAGCACTGTTTAAATATAAATGCAGTTAAAATTACCCTGTGCATGCAAATGACAGCAGCAATCCCTGTACAAGTCAGACAAAGTTGGTTTGATTCCTTTTCTAAACTTCACTGTAGCACTTTGGATAAGGCTGTCTTGCTGATTCAGTTTGGATTGCTTCATCATCAGAGCCCAAATGTGTATTCAGATAAGAGTAACTTAACTTAAAAAGGAGTAAAGTGTATACAAAGCACAAAGTAATGTGAGAATATTTCTATGAAATCTCTAAAGATATATTAGTTTTTTTTTTTTTTTTTTACAAACAACAAATTCATACTTTTTTTTTTTTTTAAACATGTCAACATGTATAACAAACACATTTAACTCACATTTGGAAGAGTAACTTTTGTTTTTCAGTCAAAGAGTTGAAAAGTGTGGCCCAAAAATAAAGTCTTTTCTACTTTTAGCAAATGATGAGTGCCTGGACCTGATCTTTTATGCATATTCGATTGCCTCTTTCCATAAGCACCGTCTTTTTGCTGGATACCATAGCTCCCTGTGCTCATTTCTGTTTAGAAATAAAACGTATTGTGTGGTAGAACTACTAAGCACATCACTCAACTACTAAGGTACAAAATACATAATTTGAACATAACATAAACCCTATCTAGTCCCTTTAAGGAGAGACCTTGCAAGTGAGTAGGAAAACTTGGAAATGTTATGATTTTGCTGTAGATTACTGACATGTAACAAAAACTCGAATTGCAATAATACATTCATTTCATTTAATATGGAAATAATTTGGTATTCTATTGTTTGATTGCGGTACACACAAAATAACACAAATACAGAGAAAGTCCACTTTGAATATCAAACAGAGCTCAGAATCATTTCTGTCTGTTTGATGTGCACATGGGACACATCTGTCTTTGAGGAAGACCTTGTTTAAGGACAAAGTGACAATCCTGGAGTTTTTCTCATGCACTGGTCCATTTGACTAGTTCCCATGTGCAGTGATGATATCTGGGTTTAGAGGGACCTGCCTGTAGCCCCCCGGTCCCAGTCCCAGGCAGCCCGTCCCCTCCCACCAAACCCAGACAAAGAGACAGTAGCTCTGGCGGAACGAACTGCGTTTGGCCCACTCATTGCGTTTGTTAGCCCCTCTGAGACCCTGAATATAGAACAGCTATTCTATCTAATGAGGCAGAACTTCATGGCTGCCTCTATAAAACTTTGTCAGCCTTCTGTTCTCTGGCAACAAAAGCCTGATTTTTTAAAGACTTTCACCCATTTTATTTTTTCTTTGTGACACACAAACTATTTAGATGAATCGCGCGCGGGCTTTTTCCTCGTGGTGACGTGAGACAAGTGTTGCAAACAAAGACAATGAGGAGAAATAGGACGCTTATAGACGAGAGGAGCGATCAGGGAGTACGCCTCCGCTGGGACGCCTTTGATGACACGGGGTGTAGTTTTATGAAATAGCCTACATTTTGGCTTTGTGTCGAGGCTCACTGAGGAACTGTCACCGACAACGTTTGCTCCCCCTTTATTTTCTAATCTACGAATATGCTTCCCAGGCCAACCTCTAATTTGCCTATTTCTCATTTATTGTGAGCATAGATAATTGGATGTAGCCTGCTGAGTGTGTTTGGGAGCCTGCGAGGAGCGGCATGTTTACATAGTTTGTTTTCTGCTTTGATGGCAATAGGAATCCCAAAATGTGGCACGCTCAAAACGTGTTTAATCTTTAGTCCTGCTACCATACCACATTTTATTAATTCATAAATACAATTTTACCATAAGTGTGCATTAAGTTAAATGCAGGTGCAATAAGAACAAAAATCCACCCGGCTGAGCAAAACCACATATCTATTTTAGTGGGTCATTTTGAGACTCAATTTACCCAAGATATGTATTACCTCAAACAACATTTAATTACTGTATTTATTTATTTTATTTATTTCAAAAGTCTATGACACGTATGCGTTAAAAGACAGGGCAGCAAAGGGTGAAACGTAGGGTGAGAGATATTCTGCAAACTGTTGGAACTGGGAGTTGAACCCATAACGCCTATGCTAGAAGAGTGTTTGGCATACAAGTCCAGCAGCCTTACACCTGGGCTATCGGGGTACACAGTACAGCATATTTAGATTCCACTTTTAGCCTCGTCAGTTGTATTGCACATTTATAATGTTTAAATCGCAAAAGTCATTGTCACAATGTAACTTTTTGAAACTGGTCATCATTTGCAAATGATCAGGCCATGTTTGTATCGACAGGTTTAAAGGCCCTATACCTTTTAATAGGAATTTTGTTTAAAAAGTAGATTTATGAAAAAATCCCTGTGAAGTACTGTGATATTGTTAAGACCTTTCCTGATCCTGGGACACAGAAAGTGACATAGGTGGAGATAGAATATGCATCAAGAGGGCAGGTATTATGCAAAATCGACTTTTGTGGCTTTTACCATGTTACAACATTTTCTCATCAAAAACATACCTGGAGCTGTGTTTTGAGCCACTAGTGCATCCACATCGTCGAGTTGTCTTTGGATATTCACCAGTGACTATCATTGTCTCAAACAGCTTTTCCTGAAAGTCCAGGAAATGAAACTGCTGTGCAGTAAAGGGGAGGAAGAGGAAGAAGGAGTGGGAGGGGCGTATTTTAGCCCACTTGGAGGATCAGGAAGTGAAACAACTATTGCATTTTCTAACCTACAAAGATAGTGATAAAGGTGTCTTCGACATTGTTACCAAATACAATGTCAGCACAACTCCTCTTGTACTGTTGTTGAGTAACCATAATATACCAATGATAAATGAGTGAGTCAGATTTCTATGGAGCTTTTTTCTATCCCTGTCACTAATATTCTTCAACTTGAAAGTATACGTTTATTTCAACTTCATAAACTTGCCACTTCACTTGTGTAAAACTATGATTAATGCTTACCACCGGCATTATCCCTTCAAAATCTATCCAAGTAATATTTTTTTTTTTTAAACAAACCTGTCAGCTCTATAATGCACTGAGAACAAACAGCATGAAGCGGACTTTGACATTCCAAATCAGAGCTGCTCTTGCACCTCACCAATGGCCGGCACATCTATCTGTCCTACCTGACCACGGAGGAGTGAGTGATGTGGCGGGTGTGAGGAATGGTTTTGTCCTTTAGCAGATAGCCCATTTTAGTGAGCACATTGTCTTCGCTGCCTCGCCTCATTAGCCCTCTCACGGCCTGCATGAACAATCAAGGCTGGGCTGCTGAAAAATGGATTAGCCCTATAGTACCGAAGAAATATAGGTGCACTTTTCCTCTTACTTTGGAGCTCATTTTGGTGTAGAGGTATAGTCTATCCCCATAGGAAAACAGTGGCGCTCCCTTCAAAGGCAGAACCAGAGAGGTCGCTTTTGTGCGCAGCGTCCCTTCCATATTTTGCATTGTTTATACGAGGCATATGCTGTTCAAAGAGAATTATATAGCATTGTTTATTGAGGGTGACTCTATAAACAGGGGAGCTTTAATGTTGTGTGAGAGCAGCGCCGCGTCGCCGGGTTTTACAGCCAGCTGGACCCAAGCTACCTGTACAATCCTCTTTAGTCATATTAATATAACTCCGGCTCTAAATAGCACTGCAGGGACGCAAAACAGGAGAGGAGAGGTAGGAAAGGAAGCGGAGAAAGGTAAGAAGGAGGCAAGAGATAAGACAGAGGAATTACAAAGTCAGGAAGAGTGGGAGTTGAAGACACAATCCCACCTTGGTGCTCCATGCACTCAGTGATCGTCTTCAGTGACTCATAGATGACATAAAGTAGGTTACTGGGTTGGTTAAAGTTAAAGAGTTAATAAGCCTAAAAATGTTTTATACACAAAGGGATACGCAGCAGAGCGCTGATGTAAAACTTAGTCTGTGATATTGAAATGCAGTATGGAAACGAAAAACAAAAAAGCTCTGGCTTATTCATTTGACAGCTCATCTCTCGAGCATTTTGTTCTTCTGATTGTTGAGGAAAAGTCGAGGAACGCCATTTAAAGTATTCAGTGTCTAACGCCAGGAGAGCAAGTGACAATTTAGGAAGTGATTTTTTGATTTGGCTTCTTGGTTAATCCACCATGAGATCTGTCACTAATCCAAGATAAATGATCTCAGGCGCACAGTGAGCTCCTCGAATCTGTTTTTTACAACACTTGTACTTACTTGTTACCTACAGTGTTAGTTAGAAGTTGTGGAAGCAGCTGTAGTATCTGTCTGGAAGCCCACACTATCTTAATAGGCCCAGGTAAGTGAGGCAGGATCCCCTGGCAAACAACAAAGCTGTGCCACACTTGTGTTGCAAGAGGTCAAAGGTCATTCTTCAACACAGGGATAAAGGTTTATGGCGATTGTCTTCAATCAAAGAATATCTCCATTGTGAGATCAATAAAGTCTTATTTTATCTTTTGCCCTTTGTTTTTCTTTTACATATTTAACAAAGCAGTTACAGGGGTACAGCGCATATGATCTTAAAATCTTTCTAGTTCAGTCAAGTGCGGTGGTGGAAACGGTAAGTACTGTTATGCTTCCAAAGCAAAATCTATATTATTGAAGAGTAGACAAATACGGATGGAAGTTAAAATAAAAACCATAGCCCAGCAGTACTGAATTATATATACGACAAACTGAAAAGGCAATCATAATCCACAAACAAACAATGAAAGAACATGATTTAGCCATGTGCACGAACAAAGGGTACCACATAACTTTACATGAGTGATACGCGGACGCCTGGCGCTCCCCTCCTCCACGCTTCTCTTAACTCATCCAGTCCATCTGTTCATCCCGAGCACGGCACAATCTGGCACAATGAGCCATCAGGTGTGCACAGCGCGCCCCGCAGTCTTTCACTGGATCACACTCCTGCCACTGTCACCTCCTGTCACGATAAAGAGGAGAGTCGGCGAAAGTAACATGCTCAAAATAACACAGAAACACTTCACACACTGGTCTCCAAATACTGCTACATCGACATTGTGCTATTCTTTCTCTTCAGGTTTTTTTTTGGTCTGGGATTACCACCATAAATGATACACGGTATATTTGATGTTATCTCTGGGGTATATTTTATTATTTTAGCAGATAAAATAATATGACCTGAATATTTAAAAGATATTTAGCAGTAAAACATTTTAGTAGTAAGATTGTTTTGCTTTAAAACGATTGTTTTGATTACTTTCATCTGCAACACCCTTGGGGTATGTGTGTGTGGGGCATGTGACCTTGCCTCATCCTCACATGTTTTTGGGAAAATCTCAGTCCTCTTTGCAGAAATGCTCTCAGCAAATGCACAGAGATCTGTACAGTAATCAAAATCGAGCATAGCATTAAAGTTGTCTCTACTGTATTGGTTGCAGAGTATAGGGCTGGGTGACATGACTAAATGTCAATTCAGGGCTTCTCTGTTTAATGCACTGTGCTTCTAACACACTCTTCCTGTTGGTCAATGCTTTGACTGAGTGACACTGATTTAACCAGTCAGAGTGAAGTGTGAAGCAGCAGGTTGCTTTAGTTATAGCTCAGATCTATAAAATCGTGATACAAATCATTTGGCATGCACCCCGAAGCATAGCAGATATCATGTCTAAATCCTTGTCTCGTGTCCATGCACACTTCTATATGATGCTGGATATGTGCTCGTAGCTCAGACCTCCAATCATCACTTTAATCGATTATATATTTACTGATAAAGTATCATTTCAAAACTGTTGATGGCAAAAGGCATTCTGTAAACTCCAATGGCATTCAGGGTAGAGGTCATATAATGTGCTCTGGGGAAAGGGGCCTTAGACATTCACTGATTCACATTGCCCCAGACACAGCAGTTCTCCTCCCTGCACTGAGGCACTGTTGTGTTGGCTGCCTCATATATCCTCCTTTTATTTGTGTGTGATGTGCGAATCTGTATCCCTGTGACCTCTCTGAGTCACGCCCAAATGCCAGCGATGGAAGCAGCTAAACAAAGCCGATGAATGGAAGAATAAGTTTGGGAGGTGGGTGGAGTTTGGAGGAACAGCCCCTATCTGAGCCTTTAAATCATCATTGGAAACTCATTAGAAAGCTGGCGGGACCGGGCGGAGACGGCCGCACAGATTGCGCGCTCCTCACTACAATACTGGTAATGAAGTGGAAGCGAAGGAGGAGTGTCCCAGGACAGATTTCTTTGCACTAGTTACTCACTGGCCCTAAACTTTCCCCTCAGTCTGTGCTAGGGGGTAAAAAAGCTGCATTCATGAGGTGTTAACCGTTTTGTTTGTCGGGAGGAATTTATTCAAAGTGTTGCAGCTATCAGCGACAGATGGACTGGAAGGTGATGGATGGGCGCAGAAGTTAACTAAGAGAAGGGCGCTGCAGAATAGAAGAGAATAAATGTTTAATGTGACTGGACGTTATCAATCTGGAGTCATTCTGGTGCCAGTCTCTGCCGGCTGCTCCATGCACTTTGGCTGCCAGGCTGCGCGGCCCCTCAGCCTCTCCGAGCGCTGCTCTTTTCACATTGTTAATTACCTTGTGGCATATGCAATAAAGAGGTTAACTCAAACGAATGTATTCACTTTTATAAATTGGCTTCATGTAACGAGTATGGGTCTATATGCCCATAACATTATTGCCCCGTTGTGCGTGCAGGTTGCATGCATAATCCCCCCGTTTAGACTGTTGATTTCAGATGTGTGCCAATAATTCTATGACCGAATTCTCAGGCAGTTCCTTAATTCTTTGCCCACTTCAGACAGAATGTGTTAATTAACCTGCTCACCACTTTACATCAGTTCAATTTAAATAAGAGTTATGAACTACAATGCGCAGGTCGAGTCGCCTCTGGGTGAAGTGTCCCAAAGACGGAGGCAAAGTTTTCAAGTGTTGCTCTCTGCGATGATGGACGCTTTCAATCCTTATCATTCCCATCAATAGCAGAGGACGAGACCATTACTCCGAGGAGCCTGGAGTGCCGCTATCCAGTGGGAGGCGATAATTGGATAATTAGTGATGGGAACCAATTAGGACAGTGCTGCTCGGGATGGCACGCGAGTTAACCAAAGGTTATCCAAGAGGGGCGAGCGCGCGGCTGAAGAGGGTCCACAGTATGATCGATTAGAAGACCTCCCAACACAAGCAACTTCTGTTCTCATCTAGCTGCCCCTGAGTCCAGTGTCTCCTTATACTGCTTATCTGTGGGACAAAAGAGACCAAATCGCCTATTTCCATCTGAATGAGATAAGCCCAACAAGAGGCACGGATCGGGCGAGCGGCTCAGACGCCGAATACCCAACGATCACTCGAGCAAATGGGCGCACAATGGTGAAGTAAGCCCAAGTGAAGATATATTTATATTATGTTAAAGAAAATGCTAATATGCCCCGCGAAGAATGGAGGGATTTCAGGACTCTCTCTAAGTCCTGAAATCTATGCTATTGTTGAACTCGCGTGCAGACGGGTGAGTTTGACACGGCGGTCACGTGAGGGAGTCGTCTTGGAGGTGGGTTCCTTCAGTCGACAGCTTTTCTTTTCGAATCTTGGGATGCATAAGCCTGTCCAACACAAGCAGCACAACTGTCCCATTCTACCTCCTTTCTATAGGGCGCGCCCACGTGCACATGCTTTAATCCGGGCGCTTTTGGATTTGAATGTGCGCGCAGGTGACTGTGAGAATGTGCAGCGATATTTGAATACCTTTAGATTACAAATATATATATATAAAAGAAGTAGGAACATTACAATTCTCACGCAGAGTCATTAAAACATTATTTGCGCTCTTCAATTGAGTCATTCCGAAATGTTTCTTATAGGCTACACTATATTTTAATCAGTCAAAAGATCTATTTTTTTTTTCTTTTTGGAGGAAACCCCACATAAAGCGGAAGAAAATGGATGGATGGAAAATAAAGCTTGCTATGCAATGTTGCTTATATCTCTTACAACATAAGCAGTGCAATAAACTTTGATCTGGATTTTAAACCTTCATTTGGTCCGTTTTGCTGTGACACACTAGTGTTTTGATGATTCCTTAAACCGGGTTGGCACTCTTCATTCAGGAGTCTTTCACTTTATGTGGCAGATGGGTTCTTTATAAAACATGCCAACTGATATTAGCTTCTATACTGCAAAGCAAGTGTTGCTCCTGAAAAGCCCGTTGTGCGTGAAGGGGGTCCGGGGGAGGGGGGGTTGCGGGTAGTTTATATGGAAAATCCAAGAAAATCTCTTAAATAGCCGTGACGGGCCCCGGTCTTTTTCTAAATGTATTTTAATGGAAGCGACCCTAATGTCCAGGCCAATTCATCTCCCATCTTCTCACAATGAAAAGAGTCGTGCTGGACCGGGCGGCTCTCCGTACAATGGGGGGCGACGAGGGGCCTTGGCTCATTATGCTGCAGTTAGACACAGAAGAGCGTGTAGACTGCGGGGGTTAGGGTCCCCACCGACCTGCACTAGGGCCACAATACCGACGTGCACGGCTGCAAAGAAAGACCCCGCCATGCCATTATCCCGCTGCTACTAACGAGGGCTTCATATGCCTTTGATATAATCTCACAATTGAGATCCCCTTAAATCCCCCCTGCGTTTTCAGCCAAATCCCATTTGTAACGGGCTCCAGAAAGACCGTGTTGGATCGTTTGTGTCTTCACCTGCACAGCTCTGTTCTGGCAGGCGAGGCCAAGGAGAGGCTTTAATTAAAAATACCCTCGTCTGGCTCTACACATTATCACGCGAGCCAGTCAAATTAAAGGAAAATTATGCAGGATATTGTGATATGATCTCACATTGGGCAGATAATTATTGGATTACAACATCAATTCAAGTTCTTTATTCAACCATGATGTTATAGTAATAATAATGGAATGTATGAAGCAGAGCATATGTATGGGATTTATTAATGCATTAGCACATTATCTCATCAGCTGCATGTTCACATTGAGCTGCGTCAGCTTCAAGGATGTACTGTGAGAACTGTGTCTGTGTAGGTGAGTGTACTGTTCAAAGTTTGAAATATAACCGAACACGTTCAAAGTGTGCGTAAAGTGATGATGCTGAGACGCGGAGGAGAGGTCATAAGACAGCCTTCTCCGGTTACGCACACAAGACACGCGTGAGGATCCAACCGGACAGTGTTTAGGCATAAATCTCTTTACATTCAACGCGCGCCTGTAGCATCCTGAGCAGACTTTTCATTCAGATGCTTTGTCCTTTAGCTCAGGGACACTGCGCATCTCTGTTCTCCCCTCCACGGCGCGCATTCAAAAGACCCCGGACCATAAACCAGAATAGAAACTATAGCTGTATTAAATCAAGTCCCGTGTTTTGCCAATATAGTGGACGCCAAGTTTCTCCGCACAGTCTAGGAATCTCAAAACAGGGCTTAGAGGTCTTTTAGAAGTCCCCCTATTTCCCCAGTCAAAGCGCGGATTGGTCACAGCGCGGCTCATTTGCATGCCTCGCCGTATAAACCCTCCCGTAGACACTGCAGCTCTTTTGCGCTGTGAGCACCTCCACAGACTGAGAAAGAGACCGAGCGGAGCGCATCAGTGCGCATTCAGAGACATATGGAGTATTTATCACTGTGTTTTTAACAAAAGAAAACCCGACAGAGAACCGGAGCCATTGTTTTTTTGTATTTGTTTTAATTTTATTTAACCATCAAAGTGGAGTTAGTTGGTTTAAAATATTTGTACTAGATTGAAACTGCAAATATGGAAGAAACAGGGTGGAGAGAACTGGTGATACTTCTGTGCGCCTGTATGACTGTTGTCACACGCGCGAAGACAGTTAAGTATCAAACATTTGAAGAAGATGCACCGGGGACAGTGATAGGAAACTTGGCCAAGGACATGTCCGCCTCTGGCTCTAGGAACAGTTTCAGGATGATGAAACAGTTCAACTCCTCTCTCATCCGACTCCGAGAGAGTGACGGCCAGCTCAGCATCGCAGAGAGGATTGACCGCGAGCGCCTTTGTAAACACAGCCAGCTTTGCCTCATCTCCTTTGACGTGGTGAGTTTTTCCAAAGAGCAATTTAAACTCGTCCACGTTGAGGTGGAGGTCAAGGACATCAACGACAACTCCCCCGAGTTCCCACGGAAAGAGTCCAGTCTCGAGATCTCAGAGAACACAGCGGTAGGCACGCGCATCCCACTGGACTTTGCCGTGGATCCCGATGTGGGCTCTAACTACATCCAGAGCTACCAAATCTCCGTGAACAGTCACTTTTCCATTGACGTCCTGAGCAGGGCCGACGGGGTTAAATATGCGGAGCTAGTGCTTATGAAGGAGTTGGACCGGGAGACGCAGGCGACTTACGCACTGGAACTTGTGGCTGTGGATGGTGGGACCCCATCCCGCACCGGAACCACGCGCATCAACTTAAAAGTGAAAGACTATAACGACAACAGCCCCGTTTTTGACCGGAGCAGCTTCTCTGTAGAACTGGCCGAGAACGCCCCCTTGGGAACGATGCTGCTGGACCTGAACGCGGAGGACCCCGACGAGGGGCTTAATGGTGAGGTGGTCTATGGCTTTGGCAATCAAGTGCCACAGGAGATCCGCCAGCTGTTCCGCGTGGACCGGAAGACCGGGCGACTGACACTTGAGAGCCCCGTGGACTTTGAGACTAAAAATACTTACGAGTTTGACGTCCAGGCCACGGACCTAGGTCCGAACCCGAGCCCCGCCATTTGCAAAATTGTGGTACAAGTGCAGGACGTGAATGACAACGCACCGGAGATTTCGATCAGTCCCATGACGTCAATTACAGCAGGTATTGCTTACGTCACCGAGGCTGCTGCGCGCGAAAGCTTTGTGGCACTAGTGAGCACCTCAGATCGAGACTCTGGTGCCAATGGGCAGGTACACTGTACGCTCTATGGGCACGAGCACTTCCGGTTGCAGCAGGCCTATGAAGACAGCTTTATGATTGTAAGCACAAGTGCCCTTGACCGGGAGAAAATACCTGAGTACAACCTAACTATAGTGGCGGAAGACCTGGGCTCGCCTCCGTTCAGGACCATCACCCATTACACCATCCGTTTGACTGATGAGAACGACAATGCGCCTGTGTTCACCAAAGCTTTGTATGACGTGGCAGTAACAGAAAACAATGCACCTGGGGCCTACATCACCACTGTGGTGGCTCGTGACCAAGATTTGGGGTCAAACGGGAAAGTCACCTACAAACTCGCTGACACCTACTTCATGGGTTCTCCCATCTCTACATTTGTAAGTCTAGACCCCGCAAGTGGCTCCTTGTATGCGCTCCGAAGTTTCAACTTTGAACTTGTAAAGCAGCTGGAGTTACGAGTTATCGCCAGCGATGGCGGGTCCCCACCGCTGGCCGGGAGTGCCTCTGTCTACATCCGGATTGTGGATCAGAACGACAACGCACCTGTGATCACGCAGCCCCCACTGCACAACGGATCTGCCGAGATCCCACTGCCGCGCGAGGCCCCAAGTGGTTACATCGTCTCTAGAGTGGAGGCACGAGATGCAGATGAGGGGATAAATGCAGAGCTATCCTTTGCAATTGCCTCCAGTGATTCCTCTGCATTCTCTGTGAATAAAGCTACAGGGGATGTTTACCTGAGCCACGCCCTCTCCCATGATGTGGACGAGACGCTGCGTGTTACAGTCACGGTCAGTGACAATGGGCGGCCAGCACTCAGCTCTACTGCAACACTGCACTTCCTGGTAGTGGCGGGCGCACCCCCTAGTGACCGCTCTATGTACGAGTCCGAGAATGGGGCACCTTTAAACGTGCAGTGGGACCTGTCTGTGGTCATCATTGTGGTCCTGGCGGGCAGCTGCACACTGCTGCTGCTGGCCATCATCCTCATAGCCACCACATGCAACCGGCGCAAGCGCGACAAGACAGAGGAAGATAACGAGTCTTACCATGAGAAGGGCACATTAGAGCGGGGCAGAGGTCACGTGGCAGAGAACCCTCTGCTGCCGCTGCATACAACTACGGGAGGCTCTGTGACCTTTGACGCACACTCCTACAGTAGCCAGCCTGGATTCAGCTCCGCTCATCCTGGGAGCACTGACATGTGCTCGGCCTCTGAGGATGGCAGCGAGGCACCCTGTGTCTACGACTCGGACAGCAACAACAAGCGCACTGGGAACAAGCTCGAGGTGAGTGCAGCACTTGTGTGTGAAGGTGGGAGGGCATACATTACACACAGAAACATAGCAGCAGCCCCTGGGACACTGTCTAACCTCTGCTTCTCTCTCACAGGGATACTCCACGCTCCCCGGCTATGGCAATGGTAAAGAAGCTGTGCGACCCATCACCATCTGGAAGGGCAACTCTTACACCACTATCTCTGCTCGGGATCCAGTCTTCAGTGGCAAAGACAGTGGCAAAGGAGACAGTGATTTCAATGACAGTGACAGTGATGTGAGCGCAGATACGCTGAAGAAAGAAGGAGTTGTGGTCCCTCCCATGGGCACTCAAAACGGTATGTAAACGACTTCTAACTACACACTATAACCTATCAAAGCAAAACCACAAACTGCAAGAGCTGCATAATTACTGTCAAGGTGACATTTGCCACACAGCTTTTGTTACAATGGAACCATAACACTTCTGCTAATACATTGAGGCATGAGCTATAAGATAGATGTAACCCCCAAATCCATTTGTTTTGTTTTTTGTTCCTACTTGCATCCTCCATTTTGAACTGTAAAGTTAACGGTATGCCTTCTCCTCTGCAGCTCTGTGGGCGTGCACCAGTGAATGTAAGGTCTTGGGCCACTCAGATCGCTGCTGGAGCCCTACAGCGGTCAGAGCCCATGCGGGAACCTCCCCGTCTCCAGCTCCAACTCTGTCCTCATTCAGCAGTTTACCTAAGACCGCGTCACTACCCCGGGACCCAAATCGCAGGGACAACTATTACCAAGCCCACCTCCCTAAAACCGTGGGTCTGCAGAGTGTGTATGAGAAGGTCCTGCACAGAGAGTACGACTACATGCTTGTGACCCCTCCCAGACCTGTACGGGTGCAAGAGATCAGTGAAGTCAGCATCCCAGTGTACACCCCTACCCCCACACACTGCCCCAACAACAATGATGTCTAAAGGCTTGACACTGACATTACATCTACTCTGAAGGAAATGTATCATGGACTAATTAATTTATATTAAAAAAAATAAAGACGACAATGAGAATATTGTATTTGATAATATGTATATTGTTCATTTTAATTTTGTTTATGTAAATGCCTCATGAAGTCCCTTCAATCACTTTTTGTTGGACACAAACTGTATAATATGCAAGATTTGTACATAAGAGTTTATTTTTATAAAGTTAAAATTAAGTGAAAATGTGTAAATATCAGTTGTAATTATTGACCTTTAAGCATGCTTACTATTTAAAACAGCCTCAAAGAAAGTTCACTTTGAGACTGTGGACCCTGAGTGAAAAAGACATGAATGCGATTGTGATTTTTTTTTAATTATTATCACAAACTCTGACAAAATAAACTCTGGAATACCATTATGAAGTTGAAATGCTTTCTTTAACCTCTGGTGTTAGTCATTGGTGGGTTTTATTTGTCTAGTGTGGGTTTGAAACAGGGCTATTTTTGGCTTAGTCAGTCCTTTATGCAGTCCAGGTGTAACATTATAAAGAAGCGCTTCTAATTCAGTGCTGGTTACGTTGTGGTTTCGTTCTGTGGGTTAAACTCTTCTCTGAGTTTGATATTCAATTATACTTAATACCAATATACAGTTGTCCTATGGTCTGGTCGGGTGTAGGTTATGCGTTGCAGGTGTGTGGCACTCGTCTGTCAACAGGCGTCGCTGTTTGTGCGGTGTGGCGAGCCTTTGTCCTTGCTGCTCACTGTAGAAGGTCAGTCAGGCTTTTTTTTCTTCAGTGAAAACCACTTTGCTGGGAGTGCGCCAGAGCGGGGAGTCACCTCAAGAATACCAAAAGCAGGGACCACAAAGCACAATGCCACGCGTCTCTTTCATAGATTTAAATGGTGTAGTATGCTATTGTACATTTGATTGCCAAAGACATGCCCTGCTGTTTGTAGGAGTTAAGTGATGCCTCAATGCCATTTTGTATATAAATGAACTTCGGTCACCTGCACCTGGTAGACGTGTCATGAAAAAGGGACACAATGAGACTGAAACTAAACCAGGAAGATGAAACCTGCTGCCCTGTACGGGACACCCAAACAAGTGAAATTTGCTGAATAACACAAAGCCCTTGTGGGAAATCTTTAGACCACAGCACACTGTCAGTTATTTGTCCCGGTGCCAAATGTGCGCCTTTACGTAATCCCCCATTATCATTCAAGTATTCGGAGCATTTTTAATAAGTGCACCGCGGTCCGTGACTCAAATGTCTTACAGATCAGAGTGAGAGGTCTAAGGATGTGTGTGCCTATAGAGTCTGGCGAAAACATGTGACATTCCACTGGGGACCCCTTGACCCTATATGGCACGGGACTGGACAGGACAAAACTGGAAGTGTGGGAATTGATAAAAGACCACTTCGTCGCCTTGATCCTATTAATTGCTGAGTCGGGCTTGTCGCTTTCAGAAACTGCAGAGGGCTTAATGATATGAAACTTTGAGGATCTTAGCGGGAATCAAAGTTATGTGAGTAACACGAGGTGCCTATACGACCATCAAAGAGAAAATATGATGAATGCCCCCGTGAAAGAAGGCGTTTTCTGCTTATATTAGACTTTAACGAAGGCGCACCCACCTCCACTGCGCTGCTTAGAACATTAACTGAAAAGGACTGCCAATGCCCAAGGACGAAGAAGTACTGCGTTGCTTCCTGAGCTCATAATGAGAGTGAGGACATATAGCAAAGTCATGTTCCTTGACATATCCATGTTTTTGCCCAAACGAAAGAATCAGGGGATGTTATAGTCACCAAAATTAATGAGCTGAAATAGTCACGGCAATCCACCCATAAGGGATTACACAAGTCTATGTTGTTTTGTGCCAAACCGGAGTCAGGAAGGGCATCCGGGCACTCTCGTTAAAGTTAATCCAAATTTTCACATATAATAGATATAAGCCTGCTGTATTTGTATGGTCTGCACTGTTGTTCCTCCTTTTACAGTTGAAGTAGAGGGATTTTAAAGCGTACAGTCTTTCTTAAAGCCTACTCGTTATTTTATTAATTGAATTAAGTTAAAGTGAAATCACATATTTAAGTTGTTATGTTTAATTTTGTGCTCATTTTTGCCATTAGTTTGCCTCCCTGTCCCCAGTAGAGGGGGTTGGGCGCTGGGATTGGGGTGTGTGGTGGAGTGTGCGCCTGGGTGAACCGTGTCTCCTCTCCTCAGGTGCTTTGGATATTTGGCTGCAGTCATGGCCGGGAGCTCAGAGAAAGTACCGATCGCCTCAGCGGGACCCGAGGACCTGCAACAGTTTTTACCCCCGGTGAGTCTCCACTGCCTCCGGGAAACATAACCAGGATATAGGAACTGTAGAACCCCGTTGAGTTTTGTTTTGAAACCAGTTTTTGAAACGTGTGGTCCGTCAAGTTCGTGCGTAAAAGGGAGGCAGCAGCGGGCCCCTAACACTTTACTGCACGAGCAATTGGGTAGCTCTTTGATTTATAACATTGTGTTCCTGTATATTTGATACGATTTCCTATCAATATGTGTTTATTCAAATAAGTGCTGTGTTCAATTTTAAAAACCCATGTTATTTCTGGTGTGTCTTTGCGCATTCCATTTTGCGTAAAGTTTACTCCGATGTGCATAGCAGTTCTATGAACACCTCAATACTTTTCCAGTAGACCTCTTATTAACCCTTAATTTGCTCTTCTTAAACTGAAAACTACAAGCCGTAGCTTTAACCTGCATCCTCTGCTGAAACGCACAGTAGGGCAGTAACGCATGTTGTTTCTTTGGACCATGTAGGCCTACTCTGCTGTGGCTGTGAAGCCCACCACCACGGGACGCCTCATTAAAGCTGGGATAGCAGTGCTCATTGCCGGGGCCCTTCTACTGCTACTGGGGGCTGTGGGCGCCTTCTACTTCTGGAACAACAACGAGAAACACGTAAATGTCATTTGAGAGCCTCTTTCTATTCATTCAGTCATACACCAAGTCAAGTTCACATTTGGGGAAAAATCTATATAAGACGTGGGACAGTTGTAATAGAAGCAGTTTACCAGCACCAGTCTCCAATCTTTAACATCAGCAATCAGTGTTTGGCACTAGCAGTACAGATTTTGAGTACTCCTTCAGTAGTAGTGTTATTTGATGTCCTTTATTTTTCATACTTTGTGAGTGTTTTTGGCACTGCGCTTATAGAAAGCACTTTAGATCAGCAGCTGCTGTCATAAGGTGCTATACAAATACGGACATTCTCATCCTGGTGTAAAGATTTGAGTTGTGTCAAAAAAAAACAAACGTATATAGATTGAGGTCCACTGTCCCGATATTGAGTGCTCTTCTTTGCAGTTCTTGCCAATACTTGATTGTTGATTTTTGTGGCTTCTGTAAAGGACAACGCAATTGATTCTCCAATCCCTTTGTACCTTTTGTGCAGAGTTAGACTCAACTACAGGCTTGCATTTAAAGCAATAGCGCTGTTCTTTAACTTTACTTACAGATGACTCGACTACAGTATTATGGCGCACAAATATGGATATGTAAAGCAAATTTCAAATACACATTGTATAATAACTTACATAAATTGGGATTGAAGGTGATGTTGCAACAAGCTAAATAGACTTAATCTTTTCAGCGTTTGTCGGAATGGAAACTCACTCAGTCAGTCGCTTAAAGTCAAGAGTTTTTCTGCAGCGTAGGCAAACACTGAAATGCAAATGAAACACTGCAGCTCGGTTAGTTCAGACCGAGGCAAAGAAGAAGGTGGGTGAATGGAGGCGTTGTGTGTATGTGTGGTAGCCCTAGGATCGCGGTGAGGTGAGGTGGGATGGTGGGGTGGGGTGGGGGAGTGGCGGGTTAGCGAGAGAGGCTCTTTGGTCCGGCTGATGCTAAAGGTACAGAAGGTGTGAGAAATGAGAAGCAAAATGAGGTGCTTTGAGTGGGTTTTTTCTCCATTATGTGAAAAAAGCTATTAAGGCGGCAAATACATGATGTTCTGCCGAGGGTCATCATCACCAAGGGCTGTAAAGAAGAAAAGCTCTTTTTTTTTATACGGCTATGAATGAAAGTGTGAAAGCAGAATGCAGAGGAGAGAGGTCATATGTGATGGGGGAAGATTGGAAAAGCAAGACAGTGTTGAAAGTGCGGCTAAGAGGAGAGGAGGAGGGAGGGAAATAGAGTGAGAGAGAGACGGGGGGTGGGCTCATAACTAACCAAACTTGTCTCTATGCAGGTCTACAATGTCCACTACAGCATGAGCATCAATGGCAAAGTAGAAGAGGGCGCAATGGAGATCGACTCGACAAATAACATGGAGAGCTTCAGCACTGGCAGCGGGTCAGACGAGGCGCTGGAGGTCCACGATTTTGAGATTGTGAGTTTGACGGGGGAAAAATTATCTGAATACACTTTGGTCTGTTAAAAGAAAAAAATAGCCACTGAGAAGTTGGCCAGAGCTAGGCAAAGTTTAAACGGTCATGCGGGGAGATGAGCAGCAATGAAATGATCAAGTTATCCCCACAGGTCTGTCAGAGTTGCGTTGTAGCGCCCTTCCAATTTTCATTAAATTTCGGACTGCTGCTTTTGACCTTTTCTTTCAGCACCCCAATCAGCCCAATCAGTGGGGTGACCTTTATTCATAACGTCTTACCAAGTGTTAATTTTTGAATCTGAGGCAAATTATTCAAGTTTAATTAAAATTGAGAAAGGTTTTGGTTAGTTGAATAGGTGATGAGGCGCAGGCAAACAGATATTCCTAGAGAACAGCCATGGCTGTTTCTGTCATGACCTACTGTGTCAGGCACTCATAATGGGTTTGTCTGCAGGGCATCACTGGGATCCGCTTTTCGGGAGGAGAGAAGTGCTACATCAAGACGCAGGTGAAGACCCGGCTGCCTGACGTGGACACACTCAACAAAGAGTCGCTCACCTTTGACCTGGTGGGTTTGCTCTCTTCACTGTTCAAACAATTAGAATTTGTTGGGAATTTAAGCTCTAGTCGCTAAATGGTTAGGATTCTTGTTTTAGGCTCCTGAGAACAGATAGTACAGTACTGGGGAAATTGAATGTTAATTGGGTCATTGATACCCTAACAAACATTCTCTGTTCTTTGTGGTATCTCAGTGTGCTACAGTATACAGTATGTCTCTTGTTTAAAGTTATTTACTTTAAACAAGTACCTTGCTCCTCTAAGGTCCATAACATTACATGTGGTGTGCCCCAGGGTTTGATTTTAGGCCCAGTGCTTTTTAACCTGTATATGCTCCCTCTTGGTGATGTCATCAGGAGACATGGAGTCAACTTTCATAGTTACGCTGATGACACACAGTTGTACATCTCCATGTCTCCTGACGACACCAGGCCAATGGATGCACTTTTTAACTGCCTTTTAGATATCAAATCCTGGATGGCAAAACACGTTCTCCAGCTTAACCAGGACAAAACTGAAGTTTTAGTCATCGGTCCTAAGGCCCAGAGAGAGAAACTTTTACCCAAACTACAGTCATTGTCTTTTAATCCTTCCTCACAGGTGAAGAAAAACACCATATAAAATATATAAAAAAGTTACATTAATTCCAACCAAGATTACCATGTTATTGTTTTTTTTCCAACCAAAAAAACATTACTGGCAAACTTTCGTTGCATGCAAAGATTATAACATGTAACTTTACGGCTCTCTCCTCTGTGACCCCATGTTGCCCCTCGCTGCATTTGCAGTTGTTTTAAGTAAATCATACAGGCAGGGGACAGTGCACTTTAAGTGTCTGTGCTGAGCGGACCCCATTAAAGGAAAAACAACATAACCTGAAGCCGCCTGAGTGCACTGTGTCTGTTTGGCAATTATCATCACAAGACCCCCTCTCCAAAAACACCACGCTGTCTGGGATGCAGGGGCTATCTGATAATTAAATTCATTTGGTTGCGCGTGAGCCCCATATAAATCCACATAGCCAGAATTACCGAAATTACCGTCAACACACAAATGCAAGTACACTCTTCATTTCCACGCGGCGCTGCTCTTATTGCCTCTCCCCGCCTCATAAAGGATCATTTATTTCTCCTCCCATGTGTTGTCTGTCTTTTACTCATAAATGATATTTTGTTTGTGCCGCGGTGAAGATGGGAGCTGTTGTCATAATGGTTGCTGCAGGCTGGTCATTTGCTATAATTTAGAGTGATGGTGAATCTTGGCAGCACGCACACACACGCACACACACACACACACACTCCTATCCACGGAGAGAGAGTGGGTCAGATAAAGTCTTATCAGTGGAGCAGTGCAGAGGAACCCACACTTTTATTTGTCCCTGCAGCAAATCATATGAGCTGGAGCGCTTCTGAAAGGTCGCGGGATAACATTGCCTGAACATGAGTGGAGCGAGTGCAGTGCAGACCTCAGGAACAAGCGCCTCTGGGCAGAAACATCCCCCAGACTCTCCCTTTGGACCTTTGGGCTGTAGCCACTCTTCGTGTTTACCCCTCTACCCTCATGCTTTAATGCAGCGGGCTCAGAAAGTTTTAGTTCTATTTTGAAGTTTGAGAAGCATTAGCCTGCAATTGCTGTTTTGTGGGTCACGTGACGAAAACTCCTCACACCTCCATATTGGATAATGTTTCTTAGCCCCTTACCGAGTGCCTTTTCTCCACCTTTACCCAAATATGAAGGCTTCTCGACTGGAGCTTATAGCCTTTAGGCCAGAGTAATGCCTCATTTGAAAGCTAAGACCGACAAAACTGATCTAAACTGATCTTTTTCCTCATATTGTTGTCACTTGCATTTTCACCCTCATTTTTGACTTGTTCTCGTCCCGTTTTTGTCGCTCTTTTGTGTTTTTTTTGTACTTTTTTGCCACGTTTTTGATGCGTTTTCATCCTCGTTTTTGTCTCGTTTTTGTCAAGTTTTCGTCTCATTTTCCCATTTTTTGTGGCATTTTCGTCACATTTTTGTCACTATTTTGCCACTTTTCTCAAGAAGCTTTTAGATTTGGTTAAAGCGAAACTGGAGAAAATGTGCTTGGTTCAGGTGGGGGTGAAGAAGTTAAATGATGTCATACCGAACCTGAACTGAAAACATCTATCCTGCTCATCTATCCTGTCTTTCTTACTTTTTACTAAGGCAACGGAAATTACCACAACTGACCCTAACCTTAGCTGTATTACGATGTTTTGCCTAAAAGGCTAATGAAGGATTAGCAACTGTGATTCGTTTACAGGTCTAAATAATATAATATGGTTTCTTGGCGACTAAAAGATGACATGTAGATGTTTGAAACTCTCTGTGCTTTGGTTTAAGTATGTACATTTCAAACTTTTATAGATAGTTCACGTTAGATATTGATCAGTTTGTGCCTACTTCAAGCCCACGGAAAGCTGCACCAACTGTCCTGCGTTACCATGGAGATAAGCTGAGATACATCACTTTTAATAAACCGATATTGCACAGAAAATAAATGATATGAAAACGAAATGAAACAAGGATCAAATATTTCACATGAATATAAATATGTAACAACTGCAGACCCATTCCTGGCTTCCGTTCAGATAGTTGTGCTGTTTTGAACATTTTATGAAAGTTTACTTTTCTGGTCAAGTCCATTCCTTGCCAATTGATACAGAAAGGGGCAGCCTCCTGTGTAAAAAAATAAAAATAAATAAAAAGTTGGAAAAAGTAATATTAATCTTAACATTTTCAGTACAAGCCTTCCACATAATAACATAGTAGGAAATAGAGGTGTATGTGTACTCGTGTAACCACACACTGTTTCGCAAAAACCTGAAATCAGGCCAAGACCTATCTTTTATTCTGATGTTGATGAATGTTGATGTTGCGTATCCTGCTAAATGTTGCCTCGAGGACTTCCATTTTACTACCTGATTTCATATTGTTATGGGAAGCATTAAAAGCACCTCGTTCATGCAGATTAGTCTGACTGAAGGGAGAATTACAGGGCTTTTTTAAGGGGGCGGTGCACACGCATGCAAATGTTGTTTTGGCTGGTTGGAGGTTTAGCGAGAAAAAAGTCCATGAACTCAGCAGTGTACATACAGTAGGTTATGATTTATTTTCCAAGCGCACACCAATGAATTAGACAGGTGGGAAGAGTTTGAGTATTCCAGCAGTTCAAAACATTTACATATTTTAATCGAATGAAATACAGTGAATCTAAATAATAAATTCTATGAAATGACTTTATTCCACAGTATAAAGCGAAAAGATTGATTCACTATGATGACTTGTAGAGGTCATCCAAAAGACACAAAGTATTTAGAAACGTTTTTTATCAAAAATTAAAAACCCTATATTTTTAAAATATTTATCTTTTTTGTTATTCATCAACAAACTCAACACAACGGTGTCTGTGCAAATAAAACAAGAGGCATCTCTTCAATGCACTCCTTGCGACGGTCTCAAGTCTGGATAATGATTAAGGTCCTAAAAACATGAGGTTTGATACTGCACATGTAGTTTCAACTTCTAAAGTTGAACATACTTGGACTAATGGATAGCTTCATGCATCCATAAGGGAATTGGATTTGTTACAGTGTCTCAATAGTACAACAAAACAATCTTACGAATTACATAAACAGCAATAGGTTTTTTACTCAAAAGTTGATGTTTTACCACAAAACATGGAGCCTCTTCAAAGTCTGGGTCAGTAGCTGTGTCCAGTGGACGGGTACACGAGACAGGGCATAGGGGTTTGAAATTCACAAAGCTGTCCAAATCTGAAGATGGTGGATGTCATCAAACATCAGCGTTTAAGTCAAGAACATCCTGCTAGTTTGATTGGTTGGACTTTTAAGTAAGTAGAAAAGAAAGCAGAATATATGCGTGTGTGGAGTGAATGAAAAATAACCCTGTTTGAAGCGCTTCTATTCCAAGTACAGATTTGTATGGTATGTGTTCACAAGAAATTTAAATATTTTAAATTGTAGTAGGCCTCTAAGAACAAAAGTTTACGCCAAGCTTTATCATAAAGGACTGAATCTTTCCCAATTGATGAAGAAACTGGAAGCATAGCATCAATGTATATTTCTGCAGTATCATGTATCAGCATTAATTGCTTCCCTTAGATGCCTAATATGTGTGTCTGTGTGTGTGTTGTTTTGTATATTATTTTTGTTATATTTTCTTGTTCAATATGAATAAACACCAATCATGATTCTCACAGAGCCTGTAATTTAGTGTATTGTTTATTGATGCTTAGCAGTTTAGCGACATAATTCATGCATCTGACAGACTATACTTGCTTCTATCTTTGTTTTTGTACAGTGCTGTATAGATACAATTATTGATTGACTGCGGAACTTTCCGCAGTCAATAATTGGTTTTCATGTTCTTTATCTTTTATTATTATTATTCAACTTCCGTCTTTTTCCTGATTTTCAGCAGCTTTCACAGCTTTCACAGTTTCAGCGATTTCCACAAGTTATACATCAAAACGTTCCGCATGTTTAAGAGAATCCTGCTATTACTTTTGGGACTTCAGCGATTTCCGGTTTTTCCGCAATCGGACAAAAATCGGTCGATTTTTCCCATTGACTTATAATGGGGCTTCCGCAAATTCAACGTTTTCAGCATTTTTTCCACATTTACTGCAGTTTGTACAATGTTAAGAGTTTCCACAATGTTCAGAGTTTCCACAATGTTCAGAGTTTCCACAATGTTAAGAGTTTCCACAATGTTCAGAGTTTCCACAATGTTCAGAGTTTCCACAATGTTAAGAGTTTCCACAATGTTCAGAGTTTCCACAATGTTCAGAGTTTCCACAATGTTCAGAGTTTCCACAATGTTCAGAGTTTCCACAATGTTCAGAGTTTCCACAATGTTCAGAGTTTCCACAATGTTAAGAGTTTTCACAATGTTCAGAGTTTCCACAATGTTCAGAGTTTCTACAATTTCTACAGCTTTTACAGTTTCTGCAACAACATAGGGATTTTTTGCAATTATACCACAATCATGCAACTTAATGGGTGTTTTTCCATGTAAACCAGTATAAACCAGTATAATGCAACTTAATGGGGATTTTCCCATGTAAACCAGTATAATGCAACTTAATGGGGATTTTCCCATGTAAACCAGTATAATGCAACTTAATAGGGGTTTTTACATGTAAACCAGTATAATGCAACTTAATAGGGTTTTTTACATGTAAACCAGTATAATGCAACTTAATAGGGGTTTTTACATGTAAACCAGTATAATGCAACAGTTTCAAGGATTCAAAGGTTTCAAGGACTTCAACAGTTTCAAGGTTTCAACAGTTTCAAGGACTTATGGAGTTTTAAATATCTATCAAGTATTTTAACAGTTTCAAGGCCTTTTCAAGGATTTCAAGGATTTTTCCGGTAAATTCCACATTAGATCTGTTCCGCAGTCAATCGCAATGGCTTCAGCCATTGCAAGTTTCTAGTTATAATTATAATTATTATTATAATTATAATTTTCTTTTCTTTTTTTTTTATTGTTATTGAAGGAGGATGAGGTGATGCCCTCCAAGTTTGAGGACGATATGATCTGGGTGGCCGCTGACACTCCGCTGACAGACTCGGCTTTCCTCAGCACCAGGATCAAGGACCTGTGTGGAGACCTGCCAATCTTCTGGCTCCGCCCCACCTACGCCACCAGTAAGCATCCCTATACAGCCTTTAGTTAAAATCCCATTCATCTTTTCCATAAATGTTTCCAAAATTTCATACATTAAATAATGCATGGGTTTTATATAGTGCTTTTCTGAACAAAGCCGTTTTATTTTGCAATATTTCACACAACCACTAACTATGAGTACAAAAAAAAAAAAAAATGCATTTGTGTTGGGTATGTAAACTTTTGAGCACAACTGTATATGACATATTAAATACTTATTTTGGGTCAAAGCATCGTGATGGTGGGTCCCAATGCTTTACTAGTTAAGAACCGCTCCACATTATACAGAGGCAAGGTGGGTGAAGTGTCAGGCCCAAGGACACAACGACAGGGAAGCCGAGACACCTACATTCTGGTTATAAGACGACCTGCTCTACCATTTGAGCCACTGTCACTCGTGTTCATTGTTTTGTTTCATCAAGTCTCAGATAAATGGTGAAAACGTCTCAGTTTAACTCCCGTCAATCTTTTTGATCTCTTCATTTATTTTCTGGAAGTCTGTAGGAAAAATGATTGGGGATTTTACTTCCATAACGGGTTTGAGGTTGGCGTGACTGTAGAGCTCTATAGAGAAGCGCAACAGACAATTACGCCTCACTGTGAAGTTCTTTTTATATTTGAAGTTTTCGTTTTCTCAAAGCTAAGAGGATATGGGTCAAACGGTCTGAAAAACTTCCATTTAACATCACTTGTTAAAGCTCCTGAAAAAAGGGAGTCTTAAAAATAAAATCACAGACCCTTTTGAAGTTGTCGAGCTCTGCCGTGTACAATTTTAGCATGCTGGGAGGTCAGGAGTTCTCCAAACATCTTCATTGTACTTCCCTTGCTGACGACAGACACTGCACGGTGCCTTCAAACAGCCCTGTTATTGCCACGCGGCTAAATATGGCGCTCTGTCAAACGGTGAGTGCGTGTGCTGTGTGCAGGTGGACAGAAGAAGAGGAGGGCAGCCCCACGGCATCGGCGCCAGGTCGACGGTGAAGAGGACGTGGAGGCAGAGTTCAACCCTGAAAACCCCTATCAGGTGAGTCACTCTGACAGAAAACACTATATTTACGCCACTGTCCACTTAGATCTGAGAGCTACCGATGTGTGCAGTGTTTGTGGAAGGCTGGGGGCAGTAAGGGAAACTTGTGGAAAAGGGGCCTAGTGTTACAAGCTACTCTGTACTGTCCATGAAAATAGACACAGAGAACTCCTGCCAAGGGGCTACAGCTGCATCTTGACACTTCTCAGGAGAGTCAACAGTATTCACTTTTTCTTTTCCCTTTTGTGTTTTCTCTGAATCCCCTAAAACTTTTTACTTTATTGTTATTTTTTTGGTAGCCAAATTAACCCTGCTCTTATTATTCCATTCAAAACAATAATGCCCTAGTCAATACTGGGGGTCTTTTACCAAGCAAAACGAGTAACATGTGCAAAATGTGGATTCTGTGATTCTGTCATTTATATATCAGACCTGGGGCCCTAATACTGTAATACAGGCAATTTAAAATGGTAAAATAGGTGCAACATGCCCACAAAGGAGGCTATTTTATTTTTCAGCTTGCACTCGCTATTTTGCACCATGTCTTAAAAAATTACCCCCTAAATGTCTTAACAAATAAATATATCCGTGTCGAATTACTAGCATTGGCGCCGAATGCCCTTCCCTTCCAGTGTTGTCACAATACTAACATTTCAAAGTGTATTCGAATACTACGGGCAAAACCTGATCCTTGACATAATAATAATAATTATACTGGCTTACACTTGCATTGTGCTTTACAAGCCTGTGTTAGCAAGTTTCTCATAGCGCCACACTGTAATCATTATTCATTCACGCCACACTCAGTGGTGGTATGCTACTATTGTAGAAACCGGAGTACCCTTACACAGGCACGGGGAGAACAAGCAAACTCCACACAGAAAGGCCCCGTCAGGCCGGGGATCGAACCCGGGACCTTCTAGCTGTGCTACGGTGCCGTCACTTTTATTGTGAGCATTTGGTACACTGATGTTGTCCTATTAGCTTCTGTCCCTGCCATTTCCACAGTATTATCCTAATTATAAAGAATAAAATGCTTTCCTTGCAGACACTTCCATCTAGCATGAGTTTCTAGATACAAGAGTTAATAGTATTGTTGATTAGTGTGTGAGGATCATTGCCAGCACTATTCCATCCACAAGTGGCCATTCAGCGCCCAGGGTCACAACAGCAATGTGAGTGGCAAAATGTTTACTCTTATCTCAATATATCAAGAGTAAAAATAAGAATCAATCCATCATTATGTTTTTTATTGAGGTGTACAGAGTTGTTTGATAACACATTGCCCCTCAACACCACTCTTGCAGTGGATGACATGTCCCCCCACGGGACAGAGAACACCCCTTTCAGGTGAGTCACACTACACCAACTCCACTCCTCCAGCCAACTGTCCACTTACATCTGAGAGCTACCTGAGTGCGTTTGTTCGGAGAGTTTCTCACAGATGTGCGAGCAGCAACAGATGCCGGGGTCAGAGCGTGGGGCCTGGATTGTCACAGTGAATCTGAGCGAATGCGTGGGTGTGTTTTCTGAGCATACATCTCTGCACGGGTTTTCTCAAGCCCTTTAGAGCAGCACGGCCAAAGCTTTTCTTTCAGCACCAGAGCTGTATGAATAATTCCACAGCTGACCCCACCTCTGCTGCAGGCCTTTGCTCCCCTGAGCACACAGACCCCCAGACACACACACGTCCCGGCAGACACTCACACATCGTGCCCCACTCCCCTCACAGCTGAGCAACCCCCCAAACCAACACTCCTCTGACAACCACAGAAAGGGGGTAAACAGCATCAGTACGAGCTGTTGAAAAGGAAAATATTTGACAACAAAAACCCACAGCTGACAACATCCCCTCCTCCCCATCTCGCCTGTCGGAAATCCATTTTTAATTGGTTTGGAACAAGCTTCCTCTGCCACTAAAGAGGCACAGTATCACGAGCAGAAGTGATGCCTCACATACAGCTGGGCTCATACATTTGCATATGTATGTACACTTATTAGCAGAGCTGTACTTCAATTCATTGTACATACATCATACTAAATATTGTCACAGAAACCTAATCCACAAAGTCCAAAAAGGATTTCCAAATCATAATTTCACAACTTCACATCCACTTGTCATTAGTCTGTTGTGTATTGTGTGCTATGATTGGTACTGAGCCACACACTGGTACATGCAAACAAAGAGTCAGTGGACACTGAGCTGAAGGAAATGTGTTCATTAATGTTTTAGATGAGTGAGTGATAAGAAAGACTGAAAGACCTTTTTATAACTGTTATTTGTGCTTAGTTACACATGTGTATATGCTATAAACAAATGATTTAGCTGACTTCACAACGTAAAATCCCAGGACTTTCCCAGTAATAAAAAATACATTGTGTACAGTCGTGAAATAAGTCATAAGGCAAAGACAGCAGATATATAGATGTTTATTGTACAAAACACAACAAAACATTGCTAGTTATGTTAGAATTAAGGTGCAATATCTGTTCTGTAATGTGCACATAGCTCAACATTCAATCTATAAACGTGGTTGTAATTTCTAAATGTTTCTTCCAGAGGGGTCTTGAGAGTGAGACGGGCGAGATGAACATTGACCCAATGCTGGACCACAACGGCATCTGCTGCACCGAGTGCCGCCGCAGCTACACTCACTGTATGAGAGTGTGCGAGCCGCTCGGAGGCTACCACCCCTGGCCCTACCACTACAGAGGCTGCAGACCGGTGTGCAGGATCATCATGCCCTGCAACTGGTGGGTGGCTCGCATCCTAGGCCTGGTTTAAACCTACATTAACACCAAAGCAGGGGTTTCCAACCTGAAGCCCCCTCCCCCTATCGTCCATTTACCTCCACAAAGGCCTTCGACTTCTCTCCATAAGCTTAATGTGTCAAATTAGGTTATTGACAAAACAACTCCTACGTCTATAGATGTATTTCCTTTGTGCAATGATTTTTTTTTTTTAACAGACTAAACATAGTGAGTAAATCAATAAAAAAATAATCCCTCCCCGTGGTGAAACATCATCTTGGCTTCTGTCTGTCCAGGGTGTGCTCCACTTAAGAAGTCCCATAGTTACTGAAGGGTCCTCAAAGCACAAGTATCTCGCTGTATTTTGTTCTTCTTAAGAGTAGCTCATGGGGGGAAAAGGCTGGAGACCCCAGCACTAAACGCAGGAGTGGAGAGACTTTAGTTCAGGAAAAGGAAGACAAAGGATCCACAGAGGAGAGAAAGTGCGTGGCAATCTTGAACACTCATGATCTGAGATGTAAAGGTGCTCGCGGCGCAGCTTGTCCTATTATAAAAACATAGCAGCCCTGGATTCAGAACCATGTGAACTACAGTGCTGACAACAGAGCAAATTTGAGCATGAAACATGTAAGACCCCGTTAATTCACATCTACTGACACCGAGATTAGATCTAAAATGTACATTGCAACATATGTATCTGCAAGAGTAGCTTATATTTATAGCGTTGATTATCTATGTGTTTATTTCTTTGCTTTTTCTTGTAAATAAATTCAGTGTAAAACATTTCCGCTGGCACAAACAGCATCTGTTGTGAGGTCATTACTCTCATGAAAAATGTTTGACTCTCCTGTTTTGAACGCTTTCCCTTCGCTATTTTCTATCGGAGTAGGTCTCATTAAAATGATGTACTGTATTCCTTCACAGGAGAACTTTATAAATCTAATGGCAATGTTACCAAATAAACTTTTTTTTTTTTTTAAGTAAACAGCGCCTTCTCTTTTCCATTGACTATTGTTCTCTGTATTATCTAATCAGTGCCTAATTACATATTTATACATTGACACATCTGGGTCTCTCTTCTTTCAAACTGCTTCTGAGACGTGTCACTATTTGTAGCAGCTCCAGAGGAACGAGCAGAAAGAAGTTTCTTAAGATGTTTAACGCTGCATCTCTCCAACTTCAACTTTAATGAGACTAAAGACTGCTGCCGTCACGCTCCCAGATCATCTCCACAAAGCTCTTAGGTCCTTTTGATGTGTTTGTGCGCCTCGGGCAAATGTTTGTGTGTCTGATACTGGACATTTCATGTGCCGAGTGTCCCATCCACAGCCGCACTTTTGATCGTCACGAGATGAAACGACGTGTGATGCATTTAACACTTAACCGAGTGTGAGAAGCTTGATGGTGCGGTTAGGAGGCTGATCCATATTAATGCTCTCTGGGCTCGGCAGGACGCCCCCCCCCTCCTCACGCGCCCGCTGTACAGTACATGCGGCTGGAGACGTGCAAGCTCAACACACCAACCCACTAGTGCTGGGTCCCTGCGCTAAAGCAGCACTCCTGTGAGAGATCAAACAGTGATTCGTAAACTCTATCCCAGAGGTGCCACCCGTATCTCCACTGTGCAGTCACATCAGTAATGCCAGATTTCATCCCTCCCAGCACCATAATCACTCAGCACGGCTCTCGCTGTAATATACCAGCGATTTGTGTTAGATGGATCCATTCCCAGACTTCCTGGCCGCTCCGAAAACACTTCCACAGCAAACAAACCACAAAAGACAAAAAACTGACTTTGAGCCAAGCACGGAGTCTTTTATTTACAGTGGAAATCACACTGGGGAGGAACAGGTGCTGATCCACGCACTGACTGACGTGATGTGAGCCAAGAAAATGGTTTAAAGATATCTAATCTTAATATTACATTTTTACAAGAGTGAATATTGTGAGAGAGGGAGAAGGCTCGTAGTAAAAAGGCAGTTGTGGGTGTTTCTCATTTAAGTCCACTCTCGTCAGTGCCAGAGCCATCACAAAGCAAATGATGCAAACTGATCTGCTGAACTGATTATTCAAATGATGTGACCCCTGCTGGCCACGAGCAGGCCACGGGTGGTTTGGTTCGGAGCGAAACAAATCAACCGCGGGGGCTGCTAATTTGAGGTGCACTGAGTGTAAAATGAGAGAAAACACACAAAGAACAGAAGCAGAAACAAGATCAGTATTTTTTAAACTCTACATCGTCGGGAGGATTCATATCAACTGTTTTTTTGCCGACGTCTGTCCAGTTGGTGCTCAAAACGGTACCGCCCGACTCCATCTGTGCACAAAGACAAGATAGAACACAAAGTCATTTTTGTATCAAATTTGGGATTGTGTGTTATGGAGCAAATGTAACACATTCAACATTGTGACCAAAATCTGCAATGTTTGTTATGGGCAGCTATAAATGTCAATAGATTTAGATTATAGTGGAGGAGATCAGGCCAAAAATGCACCAAAATACGTAGAAATGCTGTCCTACTAAAAAGAAGTTAAACGTATAATTACTATGGGTCTAATAACTGGACTTTTTGGTGGTGGTGATCATATTGATTTTTGTGAACAATTTTGCCAAAAATGGACTTAATCTGCTCCACTATTAGCCAAAACAGAGAGCTATGAAACGACTTGTTCAACAGCTGTAGCACAACTGGTAAATACATCTACACAGACACACTGAGTGTCAAAGTCCTATTAGTGACTCCAGTATTTAACATTCTAAACAACAGTTTTATTATGAGATGTGCCACGAGTCCCAGAATACTAAAACACATAACAACCACACGCTCTATCGCACAATAGAAACAATACAAAACACTAAATCACACAAGTGTACTTGGATAGATGGAAACTTTAGCCATAGAAATGTGTTCAAAACACATTTACAAGACAACAGAACTGAACTAAACTTACATTAGCGTTAAAAGACATGTTTTATTTTCCTTGTAACAAAAGCTAATGGTGTGTGCGCAGTGAAGACACAAATACGAAAGCTATGTGTGTGCGTAACTTACAAAAGACTTGTTCATGGCCCGCTTGACCTCGTCTGAGCCGTCAGTGTAGATCTGTTGGAAGAGTTTATTTAGCGCTGCGTCTCCTTCTAGTTTTTCGTTCTTCTCTTCCTCGCCGATGTCCACCACCATTTTGTCCCATTTCTGAGTGTAATGGGACGACGTTGGGTACTGGTCTGAAAAGATGGAGAGAGTTAAAATCACTAAAAAGTGATGTGGACTCACTGGACCCACACACATATTATGAACCCAAAAGTGGGACTTCTGGGATGATATTTTTTACTGCCTGCTGCAATTAAATATGGCACTATCAAGTGGGAATATTTTGATCCAAATGCTAGATAATACAGTAGAAAATGTGTCACTGGAGAAAAAACCTTGGATAGTTCAATAAATACCGTTCTCTTGATTCTCTAATAATTTAATGTTTGATCTCTTTTGCTATTGTTTCTTTAATGTCTTGTTCAAAACGTATTAAAGACTATATGAAATCTGATTTGGTAGGAACATAAATATTAGTGGTGTTAGTTTGGCTGCTCTGTTGCATTTAGATCAGCAACACAGACTACAGCTTCCATTCTGAATCATCTGCTCCAAACAGAGTGTAATCCAGACAGATTTACATAAATAAAGCAGTTCACTCGCCGCTGACATATTGAGGCCAACAGCGGACATACTGCTTTCTATTTCCATAAAATCAGACGTTAAAGAACACTAAACACCCTTGGCTATATTTGTCCATTTAGACATGCCATAACAATAAAGGCATTTTAACTTCATCAGAGAGTGCCTTGGTTTTTCTGTTTTTTGAACACTAAACACCTTGTTCAGTGTTTCGCATTAACAGAGAAGGCTTTGTGACCCCCACAGTCTAGTTTTCACTGCACAGTCAAAACAATCTGAATGAAGAAATCAATACTTTTGGCTGTTTTTATTAAACCCACCAGATTAATCAAGATAAGGACCGTTTGAAGATGGGGTGGTGGGCAATATGGCACCATGAAATAAAATCGTATAATGATCTGACTCTGAATTTGGAGAGATTGTATCGTATTTTTAGATCTTTTCTCTTTAACCTCTTAAATGAGCACGTTTTCAACCAAATCTAAAAGCTTCTCAACTGGAGCTTGCAGCCCAATACCTCATTTGAAAGCGAAGACCTACAAAACTGATCGTGACTTTTTTGCTGAATTTTTGTCACATTTTTGCCTTGTTTTTTTTGCGTTCTTCATTGCTTTTTGGTCGTGTTTTCATCACGTTTTTGTCACTTTTTAGACGTGTTCTTTAGTTGCTTTTCCGGCACGTTTTTATCACTTTGTCGCTCATTTGTGGCTCTTTTTTTATTTTTTTCATCACATTTTAATCGTGCTTTTTGGTCACATTTTTGTTGTATTTTCATCCTCATTTTTGTCGCTATTTTAACCCTTTGTTCAAGAAGCTTTTAGATTTGGGTATAGCCAAACTGCTGCTCGGTTACGGCGGGGGTTAAGGGGTTAATGCAGTTCTATGTCCAGAGACACACATCCCTCCTATTGGTCAGGCCACGTTCTGCTCTGAGTGAATGACCAATGGATTTGTCCAATGACAATGAAGTGTGAATTTTTTTTACATTTTGCCCATTACATTTCAGTAAGTTTTTGTTTTGTTTGAAATAATTACTTGGGTTTCCATAGTCCCAGGAAAAAACAGCGCTGGCCTCCGTAGCAAGTTGCCCACTTCTGAGTTAATTTGTCTGCTACATTAACACACACATTACTAATGAATCTGGTCAGTGAGGTGAACGTGTGGGCTCAAATATTGACTCATGACTTTGCTATCACACCTATCCCCTGCCTGCCTACTTTTACGGTCAGCCTAAAGAAAGAGCCTCGCAGAGCTGCAAATGCTGGAGCCCTTATTGATCTTTGTGCGTTTCGTTCCTCTCCCTCTCTCCGCAAACTCGGCCTGAGATATGAGCGCAAAGAGACAGAATAAAAAATGCCGAAGCTGTGGACTGACGGGGATTGAAGTGTTTGATGTCGGAGTCCTGTCCTTCTCCCTGCAGCGTCTCCCATCTGATGGCGTCGGCCTTCTTCATCTTGATCTCCACCTGGCACAAAGAAAAGGGAGAGTTGAATGGCTGTGTTTAACAAAACGGTGGTCCTGTGCTGCACCGGGACAAAAATAACGCTTCCATTACAGTGACATCCTAAAGTATGGGACATCAGATCATTAGAGAAAGGCCAGAGCGAGAGAGGCGCTGTGCTTTCTGAGTCGCCGTCAAATCGCGGTGTTTGTGAAAAAAAAAAAAAAGGAGACAGATCAGGGATATGCGGGGGCACAACTCAATCTCCGAGCTCCCTGACAGACATACTGCGCTAACGAGATGCCTGTCAGCCGAGGGCCAGTGCAAGACGGGCGAGCGGGAGGGGTGCGAGGGAGGAGTGCGGCGCCTAATTCCACACAGCACCAACTGATCTAAATCATTACATCGGGACGACAAGGCAGAAGCAACAATGGGAGGGAGAGGGAGAAGAGAGGGAGAAGAGGACACAGGCTTTTAACACCGAGCTATAGTGACAGGGCACATACCAGACACACGCACGCCATTATAGCCGCGTGCCTTTAACATGTCCAACCTGTGCGTGAGGGAGACATGCTGGTGCAATTAAGGAACATTTCTGCTCTGCTGGCCGCCGTGCGATGATTCATTTATAAGGGAGGAGGAAGAAAAGCAGAGGTAGAGGAGGGCGAGGCGAGGCGGAGCGGCTAACTGACAGCGCCGAGATGCAAGCAGATTGAAGGAAATGAGACAGTGTGATTGCCTCAACCTTCTCCAACCTCCCGCCGCTGATAGATCACTTTGGTTGGGTGTCTATGTCAGCGGTTTTGGCCGCGGCTCCACCAGGCCCTGTGCGCACACCGAGGCATCTGTGCAAGAGTCTGAAATTAACTTTTGGCTCACCTGCTAAGGGCCGCCGGACTAAAAACAGAACCTTCCCTGCTGAGAATACAGGTTACAGCACGAATAATTCATGGCCATTTTTCAAGCCATGCCATGAGATCTGCTATTGTGTGGATCAGAGTGCCCTTAATCCTGTACACATTAACAACCAATAGCTATGTCTGTGTAAGTTAGGCCTACCCTAACTCCTCCCTGTTGGTCTATATATTCAGCTGCGTGCAGATTGTGACCTCTGTCGCTGACGAAGCCTTTTGGATGAGAGGCGAAACGTTCGAAGACTTCAACTACTGAGTACAGAAGATGAATCAAGTACCTTCATTGAGAAAACCAATAGCTATAACTTTCCACAATCAAATATAGTGGAAAGTAGCTTGTCTTTATTCAAGTATCTTGATAAATTGTTATAAAGAGTTGTGCCCAACACTTTTTTCTGACAGCTGTATCTTGTTCCTGCAAACAGATGTTCCCTTCAAACCCTCTCTTTCAAAGTGTTTGATCAAGAGTTACAAAGGCAGCAGCCGGCCTCAGATGTTCACACCATTCGGGATACCGCAATGTGTTTGATTTCTGTTAGTGTACACTAAATTATAACAGGTGCTTTTTCATTATTGTATTAAATAATTGGCCTCTGACATGCCATGTTTGGTTTCTCCATAATTTAATAAACCTTACTTAGATATTGCTGAATAATTAGAGGAACAGATTCACCTGAAAACTAATTCAACTAGGCTGCAAAAGTGAAAAAAAAAAAGGTTTTTAGAAACCAACAAAAACAAGTCAGTGAGCTTTCTGGTAAACTTCACTCCATGATTAAAGGCTGTACTACTATGCAAATCACAGCAGAATTTTTGTGAGGACTGGTAGAGAAAAGGCGAAAAAAAAAGAAAAACAATTAACCATCACTTTCAAGCCTTTCCATCAAACAACAAAACTTCCACTGGTTTGTTTTAGTCGAGGATAAATCTACAGAGGTCCGTTTTATTTGTACAGGTGACATGAGTCCTCTGGAGCTCTGTGCAGCAGAGCTGGAGTGGTTTGAGCCCGTGAGAGTGCGCAGGCTCGTTGCCCATACAACATTAATCTACTGCCACATCTGTGTTTCCTGGGACATGTTAAGGGGACGTGGCAGGCTGCTGTGTGTGTGTGTGACAGAGCTCCCTGGCCCATAAAGAGATGTGACAGCACAGCCACATACAGGGCCCACCACCTCAGGACCCCAGGGTCCGGACAGTGTCCTATGGACTTCACATGGTATTTACAAAGGTCCACTGAGGTCCCCCCTGTTGCTTGTCACATGTGTGGAGCCATCGCCACTCATCCTCCCTGTCACGACCTCATCCTGCTTCCCTTTCCTTTGGCTTCCACTTCCACATTCGTTTTCTGAATATTTCAAAACAAACTCGCCTCAAAGACATATAAATGCTATAAATATAAACATTCAGCGACACTGACAGGCATGGAAATTAAAGAGCGCACACGCCACTTTAGCTCTTTCCCAAAAGAGAGGAGTTTGGAGTGAATGAAGCAGCCAGTGTGAATCAGGAGCGGATGTGTGTCAGCCGTCGCCTCTGATCAAATACACTGGTGTGTAATTGGCTCCCTGTCGCCACGGTGACCCCTGCGGTTGGATCGGGGGACAGTAGGAGGGCGCCCTGACGATAACGCACAGACACGAACAGAAAATAGTTTATGTTAATGGCACAAGAGTGTTGAAAGATTACGGTGCGTCACATGCCCGGCTAAGCTTCCCCTGCCAAGCTGTCTTTAAAGACGCGAGGAGATGAAGCGTAAACAGAGCAGAGTGCGGGGCTCCGAGCTGCGAGGGCATGTGTTTTTTTTAAAGGCTCATTAGGGAAGCATGCCAATCTGGAGAAAGTTGATTTGCTGATGCTGTTGTTCAATGGATGTTTTCCCCCCCAGTGGCGGCTTGGCTCCAGAAAAAATAAATGGCTCCAAAATATTTAATTGAGCGAAGCCCCAGTAGAGCTTGCCAGTTTGTTGGCATTTCCCACGATGTCAATTGAGTGACAATTTCACCTGAAGCTAGACGGCTTATAATTATGACCACCTACATAGCATTGGTGTGACCATAGTGGCGCGACTGTGACCACCTGCTGATCCGCAGTCCTTTGCAACAAATAGCTAAAAGGGGAAAGGAATGTAGCTGCATTAAAAAGTGTTCATTTAATCTTCGATCCCAATGTTGAACCAATTTTGCACCAATAACATATGGAAATGCCTTTACACGAACAGCGGCCATTACAATTTACTCAATGTGTACATTTTAGAGTTTCAGATATTGCTCCATACTTTTTAATTCATTTCTCCAAGAGTTTAAGAGGAGTGCAATGTTAATCCTGTATGTTTTACTGTATTTATGAAGTAGAATTGACGGTAAACCTGACTACGCCTCTAAGAAATCAACTTGTCCCATCTCCAAGCAGGTGCCATGCCTAGATCGATTGTTCCTCACCTGCTCATAATGTTATGGCCAATGGGTGTATTTTGAAGCTGAGAGTTTAGGTCAGCCACGTGTTGGTCAGGGCCATGCGTGCCCTCAGAGCCCGCTGGCCCAGGGAACAGTGTGCTCTTTGTGGGAGCGTTAACTGTCTGTGAGCTCCTGGGAGGAAGGTAAGTGTGTTTTCAATGGAAGAAAGACAGAAACGACCCACGGCAGGTAGGTGTTTTTGAGAAGGCACAAAGCACAGCAGCCCGGGAAGAAGAAACAGGAGGTTGGATTAAGAAAAACAAACTGCTGAAAGATGAGTGGGACCAACAGGAGCACTGGCCTCTCGAAGACTGAGCTCTGTTTAAGCTGCAGCCCACGTGCACCTCTGGTATGCAGTGTCTGCTGTTGCCATGGAAAAGTAAGAAAGTGAGAGTGTTTTCTTTGTGAAGAGGGGCAGTTGGTCGAAATGAAGCACTCTGACCCAATGGAGCCAGTTAGCCGCTAAGATCAATAAAGCCACAACAAAATATGCCGACATCTTTCTTTCTGCTTTGCCTCTCGAACATTTTACACCCACTCTTCCAATAGTGTCAAATGCTCCAAACTTTACTAAACAAACAATAAAAGTTAAGTAACATCGGATTCTTTGCATTTAAACAATATACAATGTTTTTCTGCAGCATGTTCTATAGAAAGACCTTGGATGAAAGCGTCAATGAGGTACGAGACGACAAAGCGATGTTCTAATTCGATATAACTTACTGTATATAACAGACTGTAACTTGCTACAATTTTAGCAACAAAAGAGCAAAGCGTTCAAGTAGCTCCCATTGGCAAATGACAGCGTACATGAGCATACATTGTTTAAATATCCATTGTAATCATACATTTTCAAATAAACGTTATCACAGTACTCTTATTTTAAAGGAAGGATCTTGGTTCAGGAGTAAATACATTTAAAGTTTAGCAACAGCCGAGTAAATTAAAGCCGATCTAATGGTGGCAAATTATTTCCTTTTCAGGAAAAGTAATGGGCAAAGTTTTCTTCCAAAAACTTTGATCGAAATCACGATCTCAACTTTAGTCACTATCAGTAATTGTCATGGGAATTTTTAATGGTCAGGTTTACTGCCAATTCTGTGGCAGTAACAGCACTTGATTTTGGAGTTTGGAAGACTGCAGTCAGTCATTTTTTTGTGATGATACTGGAGTGGGAAGCATTTTAGTTTTTGAGCTGAGGTTTAAGCGCGCTTTCTCCAGTTCAGCTTTACCCAAATCTAAAAAGGTTACAGCCTATAGGCCAATGTAACGTCTCATTCAAAAGCTATAAAACTAATCTAAACAAATCTTTTTCCATTGCGCTTTTGTAATTTTTTTCCTACATTTTCATCACTTGTGTCAGCTTGCTGTTTTGTGTCACTTTTCCATCACATTTTAGGTCACTTTCTTTTCCCCTTTTCTTTCCATTTTCATCCTTGTTTTCTTCTCATTATGGTTGCTACTTTGACACTTCTTTGAAGAAGAGTAAAGCCAAACTGGAGAAAATGCACTTCAGGCAGGTAAAAGGTATTAGCTTATCTATATATTTATCTAAAAGTAAAAGCTGGCTTATTTATTTGTTTTTATTATAAAAATTAACGTTGAATTGTAAACAACAGTGGTTTTAAAATTTGCAATCACATTATTACAAAGAAAAACTGTTATATGGCCGTCTTGTTAAAGTCACATAAAAACAGTCAACTTACTTAGTTACTTAGTATCAAAACATAATGGACTAATTCTTTTTTTTTTTAAGATAGTCACAATGGAGTAAATGTAATGATTCGTGTAGTTGCTCAGAGCCAATGCGAGTGAGAGGTCGTCCATCTCCATCTAAGCGAGTTGCCAGGATGCGCAGAGAGACTACAGTTTTATGGTACAGTATCGACAAGGCCTGGCCGATCAATGCACTGAAAAATTAATTCGCGCCCTGAAAATATACTTGAGAAACACCGCCTTGATCCACGGCCTCAAACCGGACAGAGGTCTAAACCCTGAATCAGCAGGCATTCAGACAGTGCTCATTAGGCCACTTCATTTATAATAGGCACTAATTGGCGTATAGTTAAAGTGCCCTTCCTACTCGCTAGGCCTATAATCACCTTAAACAGCGCCGAAGAAACTCGGGGAGCTAATAAATGAGTGCGGGTGCGTAGGCGGAGGATTTGTGCGAATGTGTGAATATCCAGTTCGCTCCTCAAGTGAACTTTTCCACACAAAATGCGACTAGAGATTAGGTTTTCCCCATTTCTCGGTGCAGCTGCGGTTGGCTTTACCAGCATTAAGGCATTACAGGTAGTGACAGCCCGCTTTACAGAGCCTTGAATTATTGAGGAGATTAAGACTTTAATCTGGGAGTGCTAACTAAGTGATGATCTGTAGCATCTTAGCACACCAAGCTTTTAAACGCATCTCATGACTGATGCATTTTTTACAATGTCGCATACATAAATGTATGATTAGCTGACTATAAAACAGTCAACTAGCATTTTATCTGGCGCTTCAGAAACGTATGGGAAGTGTATTTTTTAATCCCATATGGGAGAGTCCCGTCTGTCTCCGCTATCAGACATTACTACTCCATATATTCTTTATGGCGGCATAAAAGATGTTCCCTGACACGTTTAATAGTCTGCTTTTTTACTGTTGACAATAAAGGCTATGATGGCAAGGCTACATACATTGTTAAAACACGATCCGGGGAAAATTCAAGGTCTTTTATTGACTTTCAAAAACTTCACTGTTGTCTTTTCAAGACTAAAATTAGCATCTTGTTCCACGGTTTATGTTTTCAGCTCTGCCATGTGGATGTAAACATGTTGTCTGTAGTGACTGCTCATCGCACACATAGGGCCCGATCTTGCGTTTCTAAACACAGACTATAGTGTAACTTTTTGTGCTTGGTAAGAGTGCCCTGTGATCTTGCAGATCCAGACCGGGCGCATTAAGTGAGCTGTAAATGGGCCGATAGAAACCTGACATTCAAAGTTCATAGTACATGCATTTTTGTATGAACTCTAAAAATTGAGTTGAAGTTCATACAAAAAATTCACAATCCAGAAAACAGCAATAGCAGATATATTTTATGAACCTCCTACCAACAGGGCCACTCAACCTTTTTGAGATACTTTTGTCAACTGCAACATTTTTAATTTCTTTCCTCATATTTAAGGAAAAATTTAAAAATATATATTTTTATTGGTTCATGAAAGACAAGCAAGTCCTTTCAAAATAAATCTCTGCTTAAAATAAAAATGCTCCAAACTACAGGCCGTCACTGCCACAGAATTGACTATGGACCTGACAATTAAAAGGCCATAGATTAACCAGAGTTAACATTTTTATTTTGTTGAACAATCATTTCTTACACAGATTTGTAAAGAGGTCCCTTTCTAAGTAATAAGTATCAAAATAATTGAGTGATTAATTTTCATGCTTAATATACCAAGATATTTTGTACCAATATATTAATACTGCAGGCCACAAAATCAGTCAATGCATTGCACTATTGACATTGTGTGACACCCCTAAAGAAAATAACAACTAGAGGTGATATTTTTATGTTGACGCTGGCGAGTATGGCTCAGAGCTGGACAACAATTTAGTGTGCAAAATCGAGCCCTATTTTGACATGGCTTTTACAAAACAATGGTCAATTTAACACAAGCGGAGTCTTCTTAAAAGCATGTCCATTTCTTCTTCATGAACCTGTGTGTCGGGCCAATAAACAACACTGCAAAATCAAAGATGTTACCAAGTGCAAAATGTCACACTTGTAATTTCTATTCTTAGCTTTGATGAGTAGGTTGCGTTCATGTCATGTGTCATCATAGATTTTGTAAAGAGTGTACGCTTTAATAAGTGGAGGACAGGGCAGGTTTCAGTGCTGCCTTTAACTCTCAAAATGCAAATGCTTAGACCTTGTTATTGGGGGGCCAAATCACATAAAAGAAAAACTGGTTTAGTCGAATGAGGCACAGCTCAAGGAACGTGGTGTGAAACCAAAACACCTAAAGAGTGGATGTAATATGCTACTGTACCTTGGTGGAGAGGATCTTGAAGTTGCTCTGTTGTGGGACGATAGGGTGCAGGAGCTGAAGATCGAGGTGGTAGTTGTCCCCAGAGGTCAGACGTACTGCGGCCGAGAGCTGAGGAGACAGACAGAGACAAGCTACAGCTTCCAGCAAAGACCTTTCATTGCGAGTTGAAGCCCGGGAGCAATCAATAACCCTTGTTGTAGTCCTAGTGTATTCAAGCACACACGAGTGAGAGAAAGTCTGCAACATGAGAAAACACAACACTGAACTAAAATACGTGTTTCGGTTAAGTACTGGGACTGAGAACATGTCTACTTAAATGTTTTATCGACGGTCAGGCAAGATCTTTTTATTTCATTGTTTAGTGGCTCTGTTCAGGACAGCTGCTGTGATGTCATATGCCCTATGTTACTACTCAACTTAGACTTGTTAAACGTAAAGTGTTCTGTAAAACAAAACAATCCATGTCCATTGGGAATGATCATGTATAAAACCTATAAAACCTACCGTCCCCCCTCGCCCTGACCGACTCTTCCACCCCCATTTCCATTGTGGACTCCTTCCGTTTCCTGGGCACCACCATCACCCAGGACCTCAAATGGGAGCCAACCATCAGCTCCCTCATCAAGAAGGCCCAGCTGAGGAAACTCAAGCTGCCAACCAAGATGCTGGTGCAGTTCTACGCGGCCGTCATCGAGTCCATCCTCACCTCCTCCATCACCGTGTGGTTCCCCGGCGCTACAGAACGGGACAAGCACCGACTGCAGCGCATTGTGCGTGCTGCAGAGAAGGTGATTGGCTGTGAGCTCCCATCTCTCCAAGACCTGTTCACCTCCAGGACCCGGAGGCGTGTGGGTCGGATCACAGCTGACCCTTCTCACCCTGGACACGGACTATTCACCCCTCTCCCCTCAGGCAGGAGGCTACGGTCTATCCAGACCCATACCTCCCGCCACTTGAACAGTTTTTTCCCCTCCGCCATCAGACTCATGAACAAAAACAAGTCTCTGTAGCTCAGTCACAGACTCATGGATGTATCTGCACTTGCACTGTGCGGTGTGTCCACACTTAGACCCGCTGCTATCACTTTATAACACTTAATACCACTTTATATGCCAACACATCTGTATATACAATCCCGCTGTTGTTCATTGTCAAATTGTTGTTGTCTTATCATATGTCACTTTATTTTATCTTATTTAATATTTTTTATTTTATGCATGCCCTTATAGCCTTATAGTTTAACATTCTTAGCTTATTTTTTATCTTAATTCTGTGTTATGTCGCACGTTTGCACCAAGTAAAATTCCTAGTTTGTAAACCTTGTTCACAAACCTTGGCAATAAACGAATTCTGATTCTGATTCTATTTACTCAGTAGTTTAGGTCTCTACCACATGTGATCTAAACGCATTACTCTTAGTTTAGGAGTTTATATGACAGTCTTTTCAAGTAGGAATTTCTCCAAAAACCTGAAGCCTAACTTTAGATATGGAATGCATTATGTCCAGAACTTGGCAAGTATTAGCTATGGGGTTTATTCACTGACATTAAATATTACTGTAATTCTACTTTCAACACATGTAACTGAAGGATTTTACAGATTGATGATTTCTTTGACAGCAGAGAAATCCAAGAATGTGATACACTATGAAGAAAGACAAAACAGACAAGGAGGTGTCAGCACGTCTGTGAGAATAATCATCTGATCTGGCTGCAGTGACAGCTGAGAGTAAGCTGGCGCTGTCCCCTTGAGCCACAAAGGGAATGATGGGGCGGGTCAGACAGCTCCTAACAGCCTGTCAGTCAGCAGCACACTGGACGCCTCGCTGCTTCTACAGAGACCAATGGGTTCAGCTCTGACCCACAATTCTCACAACTGAGTTGGGAATACTAAAGCTCTGTCCCAGAACTTAAGCATCTGGTCTCTTTTACATTTCATAACAACACTCTGCGCAATGTTTGTTTCTGAAGATAAACACCTCCTTGGGCTCACAAACAGCATTCGAATAAAAATGGACTTTGTGGCTTGGATACAGTGAAATAAGTTGATTAGGGATAAAAGCATAGAAAGTTAAGTTGCTTTCAGGCAATTCCACAAAACTATCAAAGACTTAAAATTCATTTGCAGAAAGTGCTGCAGTGTCTGTGGATATACAGCAGCTGCGGAAAATGAGTGAAACCAACGCCTTTCATCTTTAATTTCTTTTGTATACACTGACCTAGTAAAAAATACATGAACTTATCTGCGCCTCGCACCACAGAGAGGCGAACAAATAAATGTGAGATTCAGAGACACAGTGTGAGTGATTGCCTTTAAACGGGGTAAACTCAGTTTGTTATTCTATTAGTAAAGACAAAGCAGGTCCCTTGGGTGCCCTGCAGTTACCCCTCAGAGATCGGTGAAGAAAAGTGGAAAAAGAAAGTAAGAATGAAAAAGAAAGAAAACTGTTGTCCCTGGGGCTCAGGCTGATCTTAGATCAGTGATGGCTTCTATCTACAGACAATTAGGAGGTTGGAGAATCTGGGGAGGGTAAATTGTTCTTAGATCTGTACTTTGGGGGCAATGTTAACAAGGCACCACTGGAGGCACAGTTGGTCCACAGGGATAGGGTGTGTGTGTGTGTGTGTGCGTGTGTGTGTGAGAGACCCGTCTAATGGGCCCCCTGAGGAAACACCAAGAGCCAACCCATCTCTGCTTCAGAGAAAAAACAGCTCAGTGCATTTCACAATCTCTCAGAGTCACACTACTGCGCTTAAGAGTTTGTACCTCTCTCTCCTTGAAGCTGACACAGACACCATCTTGGGGAACGTTTTTCACCATGAGTGTGACAATGACTTGAGATTCTGTTTGGTACCAATCGTGTCTGAAAAAGATACAGGAAGATATATAAGAACAGTTCGACAGGCCTCAGCTTGTTGTATATTTGTATCAGTGTAACAGAGCTCATACTGCTATTATCTGAGAGGCCAAGATAATTAAAGGGGTGTTTACAGAGGTTTACAGTTTTGTGACCAGAAATATTAAAGTATGCCTCATAGCATGAGCCCGGACTGTTTCATGCTACTGTACTTACTTTACTACAGGAGCCGCTGGCAGTTGCTGAGACATCCACGAGTTGAAATGGAGGATGATAAATAATATGTAGGAAGATAAAACAAGACAGAGGAGGAGAGACTTGGTTAGGCTTGACTCTCTTGAAGCAGGTGCACCTTTAAAGTCTACTGTTGCTGAGAACAACAGCTCCCCCTAGTGGCCACACACTGAAGCTCACCTTAGGTACGTTGCCGTTCTGTTTTTCTTCTGTGAACAAAGAGAGAGAAAGAGAGAGAGCAGACCCATGAATAAAGCAGGTGCAAGGGTTGTAGAGAAGTGATGAACTTTGAAATATGGGTAAAAAATATGCTGTCCTGAAATGCGCCACACTAGTGAAATTTGAGACACGCCTCTGCTCGCTGATTTGTTTACTGGCCCATCCACGCCCATTAACAGAGAGCCTGATCACCATTTAACAGCATGCTATCATACATTATTCACAGATTTCATTACAGAAAGAGGGAGCGCGCAGACAGACGACAGAGATGAGATGATTGGAGGCGTGTTAATGTTGTCTTAACGAGGCCACGTTTGAAATGGGGGGGGGGGGGGAGGCTCTGGGGGGATATGGCGCTGTATGTGTGCTCTCAAGGCAGAAATTATGACTCTACCAGCTGCTTTGTGCTGACTTCAAATTAACGCCACAGGATTCGGAGACACAACGGTTCGTCCTGGTGTGAACATGAGGGGAAAAAAACATGCATATTTCTAATTTTGGTGCAGTTTTGTGCCTTCACGGCCTGTCCGTGCCAGTGAGCGGGTTCGTGGGGATGCGCGCGCGGGCGTGTGTGTGTGTATGGGGGTCTCGTCGGGAGCTTCAAACATCAGTAGCGTTAACTCTGATGAATCATGCGGCCCGTGGGAGTCGGTGTGCGAGCGGGTGTGAAGCCTGTTTGTCAAAACTCGCGCTCTTGTTTATTTGATGATCCAGTGGGTCCCAGCGTGAGCGTCAGTAAATGCACCATGCAGGCAGCCAGAAAGTGTTTATTGGATGGAGTAGCTCAGTCTGACTATTTCTCAGCTGTGAGCTCAAATTTCCATCTGTTCAGGCAGAATGACAACAGTAATGTTCATATCATTTTTTAAGAAATACAGAGCAGCTGTACTATCCTTTTAGCAAACAAATCGGTCATAAAAACATTACTGGACATTTGCATCAAAAGTCAGTGAAGGTCACAGCTGATCCGATATACAGTATAAATGTATTTTAGTGCTGCATCAAAGACTGTTTGCTTGCATTAAAAAGTGTAATACTCACCACCCATTTTCTCCTCACAGCGTTTGATCCAGACCTCAAAGGATTTGTCAGAAACTGTTAAAGCATATAAAAAAGACACTTTATGAACTGTACTGAGGGCAGAAAATCATTGGACTCTGCACTAACCTAATCTTTCTTTATATTATAAAGACTGTAATTGTCATTTTGCAAGTTCTTATTCAGTAAGGAAAAACTGAATACTCAGGGGAAATGTATTTGTACTGCATAAACAAATTGTAAATGTTAATTATTTCAACCATCCTGCTTGGTCATACACCATTTATGAACAACAAAAAAACACCTACAACGCAAGTTACTCAAATGTTTTCCACAATTATGATTTACTGTGGTGATTCACTGCTGCACTATGAACTATACAGTGTATATTCTGCAGCCTGTTCTGAGAGATTGGAGCTAAGCTGACACTTTGCTGCTGACAGCAGTTGGTGGTATTGTGTGGGATGTTGTGAAGTTTGAACTTGAGACCAGGGCCTGTACTCACCGTCGAGCTGCTGTCCCTGAGTGAAGGCTGCGTGTGCCGGCTCCAGGTGGTTTAAGTGGTACTCTGCGATTCTGCTCTCAACACAAAACAAGCCGCATTTGCATCCTCATGGCAGGGTTCATTTTGACTGCACATTGCATTTACTTTTTGTCTTACTCTTTCATAGAAATGTTGAAGTTTTAGTTTTTAGTCTAGTTTGTTGATAAAATGCAGAATAAATCTATGCTGGGTTAGCCTGGTTTTACCATACTCTCATATTCATTTCGTTTCGTACAAGGGTCTGGATCTTCACAATTGAGCTCCATTATCAGGTGGGAGGGGTGAACTCCTTTGAAACGATTGTATCTTGGTTTTAGGAATAATCACTCAACTTCGCACGCGCTCTTAGATAGTATTGAAGAAATAACGAATGCTGTAGATAATAGGAAATATGCAATAGGATTATTTATTGACCGGAGCAAATCTTTTGACACAATAAATTATGACATATTAATTAATTAATTAGATCATTACGGGATTAGGGGGTAGCACTACAGTGGGTTACCAGTTATTTAAAAAATAGAAAACAGTGCGTGAAAATCTGTAATTACCAGTCTAGTTGTCAGGAAATTGTGTGCGGTTTACCTCAAGGTTACTTGAGTTACACTTAAATACTTAAATGTATCTTGTTTGCTGACGACACAAATATTTTTGCATCAGGAGACGATTTACAACAACTGTGTCGGATTGTTAACCTGGAACTCAAAAGTGTCAACAAGTGGTTCAAACAAAATAAACTTTCTTTAAATCTAAGTAAAAGCAAAACAATGATATTTGGCAACTGTAATTCCAATCCCCAGGAAGCAATTCAGATAGAGGGCGTTGTCATAGAGCGGGTGCATGAAATCAAATTCCTTGGAGTTATTATAGATGATAGAATTCAATCTCATCAATCTCACATTAAATATATATCTGCTAAAATATCAAGAAGCATTTCAGTAATTGTGAAAGTAAAGTATATTTTAAACAACAAAGTTCTACATACCTTATACTGTTCTCTGATTTTGCCCTATTTACATTATTGCACTGTGGTTTGGGGTTGTACTTACAAAAACACATTAGTATTGTTGCAAAAAAGAGCTGTTCGAGTAATTCATAAAGCTGGGTTTTTGGACCACAAAGATCAAAGATCATGAAGTTTTGTGACATTATTGAGTTCCAAACAGTACAGATGTTTTACAAAGCAAGGTATAAATTGTTACCAAGCCAAATACAAAGAAGGTTCCAAGAACGTACTGGTCGTTATGAATTACGTGATGAATTAAACTTCAGGATTCAGAAACATAGCACAACTTTGAAAAGTTTTAGTCCGACAGTTAATGGGGTACAATTGTGGAATAAATTGGAGATGAAACGAGGTTCAAACATCAACCTGTTCAAATATAAATTCAAGAAAAAGATTTTTGCTAAGTATAGAGAAGAAGAAATGAGTTGCCACTAGGGGCGGCAATAGTATCAATTAATTAAGGAAGAATGTTTTTGCTCTCAACGGTTGTCATTCTATTGCTCAAAATTACAAATAGAGAATTAGGGTAGGCGAGCTATGGATCTGTTGAGAGGGATCCTCCCCACGGGCTCGTAATCCTCGTCTTTTAATGCACCACACAGCATAGGAACATTATCTACAAAATCAGCTAGTTAGGGCAGCTGCGTAGGGGTTTGTTGATGAGGAGCTACTGTTGTTGGGTGGAAAACTATTTTTTTTTTACTCTAACTGTTTAATTGGACGCTTCTGTTAATATTAATTTCGTTTTTATCAGTTGCGAGATATGTCCTGACATTTAAGCATAATTTGAATGTTTATTAAACTTTAGTCCTTTCAGTTTTAGTCTTTTAAATTGAATTGATCACTTCATTAAAGCCATACATACCCTGTTCGCATAAAAGCCTGTGGAAGATTAGGTTTTAATTGTTGAGCTTTCCTGGCATCATCAGCCGCACCTGAAATAAAGAAATATGAATACAATTAATTGAACAGGTGCATAATGAAAAAAAATGCAGTAGAGTTCAAATATTTTGCGTAGCCTGTAAGCTTTCTGTTCCTGATGCACTTTTAATGTTGCATCTGCCTTATTTTTTCCTCTTTTGAAATTGAATTGTCTTTCTCACAGACACAAACATTAAATGGCGCCTAAAGGCACAAAGTGTGGCTTAAAGCAAACCAGTCTTGTGACCAGCAAGTGACTATTCTTTTCTTGTACTTATTCATTTCTGTTACATTGTTTGCTGTACTTTCTGTATTTCTGTCATCTACCTCGGGACTACGAATGTAAGGATGCCCTGTGGCTATAAACTGGCATATTTACATCTGTTTTGTTGTTTCAATGCAGATGTTCATTAATGTGCATTGTCCTATCAAATAAATAAATAAAAACAACAGGCCTGATGTGCTTAATGCACTAAGCAAGCTTCATAGGAACTTAAATTTAACAGCCGTCTATAACAAAAACAAACTTACTAACATAATAAGAAACAGCAAAAATAATTATAGTGCACTACTCGAAAAAATAAGACAAACACTAAAGCTCTCTCTCTGGTGTACTATATATGATGTACTTCGAAGGACTCAAAAAGGAAATGTATTACCATAGAGCTTTATGTCAAATGGTCAGAAAATTGAAAATTCAAATGAAATTGTGAGCGAGTTCAATAAGTACTTCATAAGCATAGGACCTCAATTATCCTCCTCAATAACTCCACCATGCACACATTATAACTATGACTGTGTCCAGGAAAACCCAAATACAATGTTTCTTACGCCAACAACAACAACAACAGGACAAGAAATAACTGATATAGTTAGAAATTCCATAAACAAGAAATCCTTGGACTGTGATGAGGTAGATATGAGTATTGTTAACAGGTCATCGATTACATTCTCATACCGCTATCCCATATTTTTAATTTGTCTTTCAAAACTGGTACATTTCCAGATTTTATGAAAATGGCTAAAGTTATTCCCATTCTTAAACATATTAGAAAAGCTCTACACAACTCGACTTGACACATTTATATATAAATACAATATTTTAAAAAACAGTCAACATGGCTTTCGCCAAAGCAGATCACCCGCTTTCGCGTTAATGGAACACAGAGGAAATCAGTATAAATATTCAATAGGTATTTTCATCGACCTTAAGAAGGCTTTCGACACTATGGATCACAATATACTCCTGAACAAACTACAAAAATATGGGATAAGAGGTATTGCTTAACAAACCGTAAACAGTATGTTCAAATGGGGCAATGCAGATCCATGTGTGATACCCTAGTGTGTGGTGTCCCCCAGGGATCGGTGCTGGGACCTAAACTATTTTTATTATATATCAATGATTAGTACTTGGTTTCTAAGAAGCTTAAACTGGTCCTTTTTGCAGAGGATACAACAATCATACTCTCAAAGGCAGACTTACAGCAAACGGTGATCGAGATTAAAGAAGAAATAGGTACATTGAAAGATTGGTTCTGCGTAAACAAATTGTCTCTAAACATTACAAAAACCAAAGCTATGTTCTTTGGAAATTGGCAACAAAACTATTGAAAGAGTCTATGAACATACATTTCTTGGTGTAACACTCGGCCATAAAATCAGCTGGAAACTTCACATCACAAAGATTTCAGCCCTAATGAATAAATCTAAATATATTAACAACAACAAAGCTTTATATACTATATACTGTTCACTTATCCTTCCTCATTTAACATATTGTGTAGCGATCTGGGGAAATGCATATAAAAGTAATCTTGACCCATTGTTTAAAATTCAGAAAAAGGCAATAAGAATAATCCATTTAGCTGGATACCGTGAACACACAAATCCATTATTCTTTAAATCAAAAACAATAAAATTTGAGGACCTTACTGAATTTAAGATGGCTCAAATCATGTTCAAAGCCTCACTAAAGTCACTTTTTGAGAGTATACAAAATATATTCTGCAAACGAGAAGTCAAATATAACTTGAGAGGTAAAATTAGTTTTAACAGTACTCCAGAACAACCTTGAAACGTACGTGTCCCACGAGACGTGGTGTTGAAATTTGGCAAAAATTGATGAAAGTATGAAACTTTGTAAAAAATACACATTATTCTGTATTAGTACTTTGGAGTACTAATAAGACAAAAGTACTAATAAGACAAAACCCTTACCTAGGGTTAGGGGTTAAGTTTAAGGTTCTACAGTGCCTTGCGAAAGTATTCGGCCCCCTTGAACTTCGACCTTTTGCCCCACTTCAGGCTTCAAAGATATACAACTGTAATTTTTGTGAAGAACCAACAACAAGTGGGGCACAATCATGAAGTGAAACGAAATTTATTGGATATTTCAAACATTTTTAACAAATAAAAAACTGAAAAATTGGGCGTGCAAAATTATTCAGCCCCCTTAAGTTAATACTTTGTAGCGCCACCTTTTGCTGCGATTACTGCTGTAAGTCGCTTGGGGTTTGTCTCTATCAGTTTTGCACACTGAGAGACTGAAATATTTGCCCATTCCTCCTTGCAAAACAGCTCGAGCTCAGTGAAGTTGGATGGACAGCGTTTGTGAACAGCAGTTTTCAGTTCTTTCCACAGATTCTCGATTGGATTCAGGTCTGGACTTTGACTTGGCCATTCTAACACCTGGATATGTTTATTTGTGAACCACTCTATTGTAGATTTTGCTTTATGTTTCGGATCATTGTCTTGTTGGAAGACAAATCTCCGTCCCAGTCTCAGGTCTTTTGCAGACTCCATCAGGTTTTCTTCCAGAATGGTCCTGTATTTGGCTCCATCTTCCCATCAATTTTAACCATCTTCCCTGTCCCTGCTGAAGAAAAGCAGGCCCAAACCATGATGCTGCCACCACCATGTTTGACAGTGGGGATGGTGTGTTCAGGGTGATGAGCTGTGTTGCTTTTACGCCAAACATAACGTTTTGCATTGTTGCCAAAAAGTTCGATTTTGGTTTCATCTGACCAGAGCACCGTCTTCCACATGTTTGGTGTGTCTCCCAGGTGGCTTGTGGCAAACTTTAAACAACACTTTTTATGGATATCTTTAAGAAATGGCTTTCTTCTGGCCAGTCTTCCATAAAGGCCAGAGTTGTGCAGTATACGACTGATTGTTGTCCTATGGACAGAGTCTCCCACCTCAGCTGTACATTTCTGCAGTTCATCCTGAGTGAGGATGATCAGTTTTCTCCTTGTATGAGCTGAAAGTTTAGAGGGACGGTAGAGGGTCTTTGTAGATTTGCAGTGGTCTGATACTCCTTTCAATATTATCGCTTGCACAGTGCTCCTTGGGATGTTTAAAGCTTGGGAAATCTTTTTGTATCCAAATCCGGCTTTAAATGTAACTCACGGTTACAGGTTTTTTTACCCATTGTTACTGCACATAGTATTAAACTTGGCAGGTACAATATATCGAGGGTAGTGTAAAATAAAGTGTTACCTCAAATAAACTAAATGAAAACAGTCACAGAAACATGACTCTGAGAATGTATGGTTTAATTTATATGAATGAATTTGAACAGGGAGCCAACTGTCATAATGTAGTATTGTGTGTTTGAGTTGTCTATATCATATTATTGTATTGGTAATGCTTGTTTATACGTTAACACTCACCAATATAAAGTATACATTACACACACTACCTCCAAACTAATATTGTTTTGAGTTGCCACAGCTTTGAGTACTCTTTCCTATAGATACACATTTTCAACCAACAATTGGGTAAACCTCTTCAAACCAGTCTGATGCAACTTGTGCTTTTCAGGTGGTTCAGGGCCATCTGCCATTTCAACCTAATCTACTCTAAGCCTTTGTATGCATTTAAGGTAAATGTTTACCCCTTCCCCCATGAATACAGTTACAGTGTGTGTGGTGTGCAGACTTCTTACAGCTGTAGTTCTTGAGGAGTATGTGGGCATAGGCACGTTGGCAAAACCACTCAGCTTTGTTTTTCTCTTCTTGCAAGGCTTCATTCAGCGCCTATACAAATGTTAGTACAAAGGTCGATGAGTGATAACATGAATATTTCAAACCTTATAATACAGCACTACACATACAGTATTTGCAGGTCATTTACCACGTATGAATCTTTAAATGCAAAGGGTAATGATACTGAGCTGTAATAAAGTAGGTTAGCGTACACTAGCCCATAATGAAAGTGAAACTAATGCATCAGCTCGAATTTATAACCAAGTAATGCGGAAACAATGTAATAGATGACAAAGCAAAGGTTAACTAAGGACAACGTTAGGTGATTGGAGTCGACGTACTCAGCAAAGAGAGAAAAGAGAAGGCAAATTAGCAAGTAAGGCATTATTAGCAACTCGTGTGATACAAGCCAAGTGGGTTGGTTGTTGAATCAAAAATGCTATTTAAAACGAATTGAACAACACAATACAAGTTGAAAATAAGAAATAAAACCAACAGATGTGGGTTTGTTTACCTCTAGAGCTTTCTGTGGGTCTTCGTCAATGAAGCCATCTGGGAAACTGCAAAAGCGAAAGACAGATCTGCGATTTAACAACGAGGCAACGGGTTTAAGGAGAATATAAAGATGATGAGGCGGTGTGATAAACTTGCCGTTCAGTTGCCATTCCTCCGCTTGGGACAGTACGAGAAAGTTCTAGATGCAGTAATGCAGTGTGCTCAAGGAAACATGAAACAGCGGCCACTGCTACGGCTACGAGCTGCGCTGTCAACATCCGGCTGCAGCCAGACCGGGAGAGAGCGCCTCTTTCGGTCTGGAGGCGCTACGCACACAGCACAACACGCTTTCTGGATCTGTGCTTCTCAGGCTTTTCACACCAAATACTACCTAAGAAATGGGCTGGTTCTAATAATATGAGACAAAAGATTAAATGTGTAAAGTGAAGATTTCAAAGATTAAAATGGAATCAACTTGCTAGAGTGAAAGATATAATACATAAGAAGGAACACAAACACAAGCATAGTTTCATCCACATTTAGATGCTTTATTTCTTGCATAGGCTAACAGGGTGCAAAAGGCATATATTTTATAAAGCAAATCAACATTTCATAAACCTGAGGGAAAATGGCAATAAGCACAGTATTGTATAATAAACAATACATAAAGACATTAAGGCTTTAGAGGTCCACAGTTCATAATATTTGAATAATACAATAACCACTAAATAATAGCAGTACACATAAGGCACAGAAGCAAAATGAGCAACAGGGACCTTTCACTGTTGATTGCAAAGAACAGCAGCAGTGTCAGACTGCAGTTTCAGAAATAACAATCAATAATCCCTTGTTTTCAATCAGTCACAAACATAAAGCAGTAAATAAATGGAATGTTTCCCTTAACAACGTCATGGTCATCAAAAACCAAGGACGTTTCAACCAGTCTTCAGGCACTTTGAGAATAAACAGCAGGAGTAACCTTTAGTGCAAAGCCATTACAGAGGCATTGACATTAATTAGCGTGCAACAGTTAAGACACACAAGGGTAAGACTGAAAGCGGGGCACAGTGTGATCCTCAGAAAGCTGCTCCAAAATCAGGAGCTGGAGTGCAAGCACGTGTCTGCAAATGCAGAAATAGAGCTTCCAGTGCATGTAACTTTGGGGTTTGAATAATAGAGCAATAAAAAAGTTAAATAAGGCAAAGATAAGAAAAATAAGGCTGTACGATTATACAGTCTGTATCCTGGAGGGAATCCTGTTACATCTCGAGGATCTATTTGTGATTGAAACTCACGTTTTACAAAACTATTCTGTTACTGCTCCTTTTCTCCACTTACCATTTAGAAGGGACTAAAAATTATTTCCTCAGACAAAAATAAATAAAATAAAATCATGTTTTTAGAGACATTTTATACTGCTCATACTCTAATGTCTGAATGGGGAATCATTCATAATAATTTAAGTATTTTAAGAAAAGGTTTCTTTTTCCTCACATTGTGACGTCCATTCACGGAAATCACCAGAAATGCAACAAAGGGCACTGTCCACTGTGTCCAGAGTACCTATACTAATAAAACACAAGCATATTTTGTGCAACAGTGGCTTTGGATCAACAGCATAAGGTGAATATGTATCTGGTTCTGCAAATGTTCAATAGTAGGTGGTCTTCTTTATAGATATGTGCAAGGCTATTTAAACACACCGGCTACAAGCTTTCAACTGTTGTTTTTCCACAGAGTGGGTTTTTCTCTGCTGCCGAGCACATTTTTATTGTCCACTCTGAGCTCAGCTGCATCCTGCCGCTCACACAAGGTCCCCAGCAGCTGAGCGGTTTTGAAGACAGAGCTGTGACCCGATGGATGTAGAGACTGGACCTTCTGCAGGTTCTGGAGGGTCCGCAACATCTCTTTAGAGACAATGGGCAGATGCTGCTCCTGGATCAGGCTGTTCTTGGTTGACCTCAGGACAGTCTCACGCTGAGCTGGGGATTTAGAAGTCATCCTCGTCTTCGCTGGACCAGGGCCTCGTATAGACATTTTCTTCATGGGAGGTGGGGAAAATGTCTCTTGTTCGAAGTATTGATCACAAGAGGATATTATGCTGTCATCAGAGCCATCACTTTCAGCTTCATCAGAGCTGTCCTCATCCTCTTCCTCCTCTTCTTTGTTACCTTCTCCTTCAGTGATATAAATCATATCTTTGGGCAGTGAAGTGAACTGGTAAACAAGACGCTGGCCCTCCACCTTGTTCAGAATGCCCCTCTGGTAGTAATACCTAGAAGCACAATAGCATGAATATCTTAATTTAGCACTAGAGCTAAATTAACCAACCGAGCACATTTTCTCCAGTTTGGCTTTACCCAAATCTAAAAATTAAAAGTGACAAAAGAGCAACAAAAAAAGCCATAAAAAGTGACAAAAAAACAACAAAGCAGCAACAAAAGAGCAACAAAACAGTGATGGAATAGCAACAACAAAAATGGAAAAGTGAAAGAAGAGCGACAAAAAAGCTGTGACAACACAACAAAAAAACCTACATAAAAACAGACAAAAACACAACTAAAACGCTTACAAAATTTGACAACACCAACAACGTAACAAAAAAAATACGATCAGTTTTCTTTCAAATGAGGCGTTACACTGTTGAAGAAGCTTTCAGATTTGGGCAGCGGAGGAAAGTAACAAAGTAAAAAGGACAAGTAAAAAGGACAAATTATAGGTACTAGTATATTTTATGATGAATACCTTTTACTTCACTACATTTTAGAGCCTGTATCTGTACTTTATACTCCACTACATTTTTACATTGGGTTATAAGTAAAAGTATTTTCAAAGTGACCTCTTTACGATGAACTGGTTTAGTCCCAGTTTAGACTTGGTTTAGTGGTTTACTCCTTTAGACCTTGTTTAGATCTGTTTTAGACCTGAACTAGTTTAGTCCGGGTTTAGACCTGGTTTACTTCCGGTTTTTGACCTGGTTTAGTGGTTTACTCGTTTAGAACTGGTTTGATTCAAATGATTTTGAAAAACTACTACTACTACTTTTACTTGTTAAGTACATTTTACAATGCATACTTTTACTTAAGCCAAAATTTTATCAGATACTTTTACTCAAGTAAATGTTTGGACCTGTATATGCACGTTTACTTAAGTAAGAATTTCGAGTACTTCTTCCACCACTGGATTTGGGTAAAACCAAACAGGAGAAAATCTGCTTGGTTCAGGCAGGGGTTAAGAGGTTAAGTGTTATTGCATATGCAATACAAAACTGATAATCAACCAATATATTAAGCATCAGTCTTAATAGTCATCAGTGTTGGCTGGTTGAGAGATACCAGCTACAACCACAAGAGGTCACAAGTTTCCTAACAGACTGTACTGGTCCCAAACTCATATAAATGGAAATCATGACATCAAGAGCATACTGCTACATCAAACATGCCCTTATTGATTGTGTAAATTCAATTTGAAATAAATATAACATTTAGTTCAGTTTATTTGAGCAGTTAGTCTGCTCGAAAAAGATTGGGCCGAAGCAAAAGGCTTATAAGAGCCCAATATTAATATTTAGAAGTTCAATATTACACAATAGTACATTTTGTGCTGTACCTCAGAGCTCGACCCATTGTCTCATAATTCATGTCCGGTTTGTTCTTGTGTTTTCCCCAGAGTCTGGCAACAGCTTTTGAATTGACCAACTTAAAGATGCCTTGTCGATGATCAGTCCATTTGATGTAGCGGGGGCAGACTTGTCTATCTTGTAACAACTCCATTAGGAACTGCCACAGGTACAGTGTGTTTCCTCCTACAAAGAGAGAGAGAAAAAGGAACATCAATAAACGTACACAAGTGAAAGCCAATGACATATTAAGCTTTAAAAAATCTTCATAATTGTTGAAATCAAATGTTTTTAAAGAATGGAATCTTGTTCAACACCTTTGTTGTATCTGTCTTTTTTTACAGTAATCTCTGGTGTGGGAGACTCAGCCCTGCGGTGTCTAGATTTCTTTCCTGAAATAAAAAAAAAAGTTTATATTTCACAGTGAGTCTTCATTAATATGGATAAGCTATGTACATGAGCAGAACTGACTGACCTCTCTTTTTGGACTGAGGTGTAGTCAACTCATGGTGCACAGTGCACCACTGCGGCTGATCGACAGCTCCCACAATGCCCTCTGCTGACACGGTCACCTGGGTAACCGGAGCAGCCATGACGTCACTCAGTGACGGTAGAAAGGTCTGGGCTGCTGGGGCACATAAATAGGTTTAATTAGAGCAAGTATAAAGTGAGTCCACCAAGTGTAATCTTGTATTGTCTAAAACAAAATAAATGTATGGGCAGTCGTGATGCACTTACAGTAATGTTCTTCCAGAGACAGTGTGTCAGCACAGTCCATGTTGAGAAGAGACTCAGCAGCAACAAGTGTCTCCATGGTTTCTTCTTCTCCACTTTCATATGCCTCCACTACAAAAAAAAGAGACATTATTAATTCAGGGATAGTTGTATCGTTCATGCATTTTGAGAACATAATCTAAAGTTCAATAAAACACCTCGAATTAAGTCATGTTATTGACAACAATGAACAAGTCCAAAAAGCACAGAACGGTTTGCTTTAAATATCGCAACCTTATTAAAAATATAAAACAATTAACCAACCGTCAATAAATGCAAAATGTCAAATACTGTCCCTGAACCCATGCATCCTCAGCACAAGGCAGCACAGAAAGATGCTAGCAAACATCTGCTAACAGCTGTACGGTGAGAACTTTTGATTCCTGACAGTAGCTGTCTAATTCTTCCGTCGAAATAAAAGACAAACGCCGCGATGACCGTCAGTACCGTAACAGAAAGAATAAAAGTCAATCGAAGTAATGTGTCTTTCTGTTGTTGGTGACAGGCATGATTACCATTAGCAAATTAGCATAGCATTTAAGGTATGCCTAACTTTTTAGTTCGTCGATGTACTCCAGACAAAGAGCAGAATGACACTGCTGTAAACACACTTACTCTTATACATTTGATTATATACTAACTACAGCATTGGTTATATCCCAAATTGTCCACGTCATCCTGTTAATGTATTTGCCTGTCTATCCAAGACAGACCAATGTTTTGTTTTACTTCCTGATTTTTTCCAGAGCGTGGTCGTGTTAGATGTTTAAGATTACGCATGCGCGGCGCCAGCAGACCTCACAAATTACCTGTTACTTTATTTATACAGACCACGGTTCTTTCTCTCTAAACTTCATCAAAATGTGAGTGACGTGCCACGAGCCGTCGGTAGGTACAAGATATGTCCATAAACTCACCTTTGAACAGGTGCTGATGATCGTCTTTACTGGACTGTTCACAGGTTAAACTCGAGTAAGACAGCAGGTGCGCATGGGGGACTTGTTCTACTATCACCGCAGGGTAATCAGAGCACGCCAGCAGCTGCAAAACACAACTTAGATTAGAAATGATATACGTATAAAAGTACAATACTGATCACATAGTTACCTGTGTCATGTTTACATGATCACTTGCAAAATCAAAGATGAGATCTGACTGTTGTAACATGGTGGTATCCAAAATGTCCAGCCTTTAACTTAACGAAAACATTGCTTTTTGCTGAATAATTTGTTTTTCTGTGTCTTCTAAGCAGGCTGATGAACGTATTCCCAGAGTGGATCCTCCCGTCAATCAAAAGTGTTTGTTTCCTTGGAGATGGACAGGCCAGTATCTTCTTCTACTGCAGCTTGAGTCTGCTGTACTGGAGAACATTGGTGCTAGTTTACTGATTGACCACAGACACAGAGGCGTCACAGGAAGCTCATGCTCCGTTTCGATTCTTGATGAGGAAGTGGGGGGGCTGCTAACTGTCCTGTGGTCGGACAGAAAACCTGCTAAAGAAGAACAAACAAAAAAAAAACACTCAGTTTGTACAAAAGGGTGGGGTGGGGTTGTATAAATAGTATACAACACACCTCACACACACAACTCAAATAAAAAGGGGAAACCTGTTATTACAAATTACCCGACGGGGTGCTGTTAAACAAGTCTGCACCCCTCACTATACTGTGGTGTTTATCATACCACTTATCTCTCTTATCGTACTTCTTAAAGCGGCACAGGAAGGAAGCGTTTGTTCTGCAGGGTTTTCTACTGCGTCGTGTGCAGAAGGTGGAGGAGGCAGTTGGGGCTGAACTTGAAATATCAGGCTGCTGTCGCCCAGTGTTTCAAGGTTACAGGATGGTTCTGTTCAGACATTCCTTACGAGACTGCAAACACTTGCTGAAGCGTCTCCCCTGCTCCCTTGTTCAGTGATCGCCCTGTGTTTTATCACTGCTTGTCTGTTTTTAATCAAACTCATTTTCCCTTTGATGGAAAATGTTTTGTTCATTTTGAATACTGTTCCAAATGACAAATAGTGAAACAAACTTCTGCAACTACACCACTAACAACCTCTTCACTATTACTGCAATTAATTGAACTAATCTGCATTTTGAATCAAAGTAATTTCCTTTTTGATGATGCGTACGCCAAGTAGTGGAAGAATTTGTGTTGCAGAAGCAGAGCGAGTGCGGGTCGGTTATCACACAGGAAGCACTGCTCAGTTAGGAGGCACCACTTCCTGAGTTTTGCACCAAACCGCTGCCAACATCTCTGCCAGCGGTGTCCTTCTCATTTCCAACTTCCTCTGTTGTTTGCGATAGAGACAAAATACCATCTGGCATGCCCATCCAGGGCGAACACATAAAGCATTAGTTCCAGCATAAATACGAGAGCTGTACAGTATTAGACAGAACATGCTGTGTTTGTTGTTGCTGTGTTTGTTGACAGAGCTAACATGTACTTCAGTTCCTTTGTTGTTCCACTATGTTTTGTGAAATGATGATTTTAATTATATTGATTTTGGGGGCGGGCGCTTATAAGCTCTTGCTTCGGCCCACTCCTTTTGAGCAGAGTGTTTGTTGCTCAAATAAACAAATAAACTAAACTAGACAGAAAATGTAACTCTGATTTTAAACTAAAGTTGGATTTATTAAAAACTAAAGAACAAAGCGGGTTTAAACATGACATTTTAGAAATTGACAATGAGCAACTGGTCAGTTTGCAATACTTTCCCCACGATACAGATTATTTTAAACTCAACCTAACACTATTTTTGTTGAAATACAAGTTTTCTATTATGACGCATGTGGCTCCGTACTCCCCAACTGGAAAATCAGGGTTACATCTTGGCAAGTTATCTCAATATTTTAGCAGCATAAAATGTAGTCTGTGCGAGGCAAACTTTGTGTCGCTTCAGTGTTATGGATAAAGGAGGCCATCTGTATTTGACACGTTTTGTGGTGTCTTGAGTGGAGGTTGTTCTCGACTGACGGGCTGTACGTGTTGGCTTCCCCTGCAGCTGCCTGTGGCTTTTATACATATCTAACAGTATGGGGCTTTCTTTGTTCCTCCGCTCTCCCCTCACATAGGTTAGTCTGTGTGAAGTGTGTGCCAGGCCCCTGAGGACGCTGATAAGCCCCATAACATTCATTCCCCAGTTTGTGTATCAAACAGTGATATGGAGACAGAGGACGGCATAGTGTGTGTGTGTGTGTGTGCGTGTGTGTGTGTGTATGCGTGTGTGTGCGAGTGAACTAGGCCAGGCTGATAACAGTATGCTAAGTGAAGCAGTTGCTGATAAGCCCCTCTTGTTGCTTGGGGTAACAACACGGGGCTTGTAAAAACTAATAATAATAATTTAAAAAAAGTTACAGAACAGTGAAGGTGGCCACAACGACACATTGCTTTTTCTGTGGTTTGAAAAGGTACTTGAGCATGTATCTGATAAAACATCCTGTAGGAGCGTGCTAGAAACAAACTGAGCAGCACAAGTTCAAAGGCTATTCAAATACTTTCACTTTCGCTTAAAACTTAGTTTCCACTTCAGTGTATATTCACAAAGGAAAAATAATTGTACAAGAGATACACAAGAAGGATTCAGTTGTGATTGTACATTGAATCAAAAGTATTGCACTTACCTTATGTTTGTACATTGACTTTGTTGCAGTGCAGCAGCTGACAAGCAGAGCAGAGGTTGGCCCTATTTCACACAAGAGGCGTCACCAATCCACTGACCTGGGATCAGTCTCTTCAGGGCTACACAAGTAAGATTTAATATCAGAGTGGACCTTGTTTTGTCTTCTCCAGTGCCATCGTCAGATATTACTTCCTCTTTTCCCCTGTATACTGCCCTCCCTTCATGCTCTGATTGGTTACCTGTGTTGTGAGTCAAGGTAACCCGTAGTGACCATTGTCAGAGTGAAGCGAATATAAACATGGGTGTATTTGCAATGTAAAGCGGCTGACAGGCGAGGGGCCAATCTGCAAACAAGCATTAGGGTTATATGAGGGTGGAGTCCAGATAATGTCAGGAAATCAAGAAGAGGAGGTCAGGGTCTAATAAGTGGTGATGTCAATATAACAATAAAACAATTCTGCTTAACAAGGTTGGTTAAAAAATAAATATATCTCCTCGCAAAAGACATCCACAGGCAAGCTCACACTAGGACCAACAAACCAGTCTTTATAAGGTCCCGTATGCGCCCTAGTGGCCAAATCAGGCATTGACACAAGTAAAAAGCAAAAGCACTTTCGACATCTCTTTATCCTGGACCTGTGTCTTCCTGCCAGTGGTATGGAAATCCTTTGGAATAACAGGGGGTACGTGGAACAGTACAGTATAGCAGTTTCAACAACAAAAAGAGGATAAAACTGAAAGCCATATGTTCATTTAACAACCATTTTATCTTTATCTGTTGTGCATTTTAAGACTTAAAAAGTTTTATAGGATGATATTAATTTTGAACATAACACATGATTACATACTAAACAATTGCCTACTTAAAAAAATAATTTAATAGTTAAAGTTTAGAATTTAGTACACAAAGTTTAGAAAGTTTTAGAAAGTAGTAGTATTGTTTTATGGCACAATATTTTACCAAACTATTGATATTGCAATATTAGCTGATGCAGTACGCTCAAGAATCCACAATATTTCGCACATTTACAGAGGTCTCCCATTTGACTGAGTTTATTGCTGCCGTAGGGAAATGTGTCCTCTGCATTTGACCCATCCTTCGATGCCGCTGGAGGAACCGGTAAGGAGCAGTGGGCTCAGGGCAGGCTGATGGTCAGTATCACCTGGCTGGAGGATTAACCTATTGTGCATGTTTTTGGTTGTTGGGAGAAACCGGAGCACCCGGAAGAAAACCCATCCAGACACGGGGAGAAACTCCACACAGAAAGGCCCACATGGAACAGGAATTGAACATGGGACCCTGTTCCCACGCAGGCGCGTGTCAGCCGAATGGCTCTTTCACCCGCTTTGTCGAGCTTTTCCATAACAAAGGCCAGTGCCAAACCGGTCTGAACAGGTATAGGTTTTGGGACCGATCTCTGGCTGTGGCCAAAGCGCGCTAACCCATGTCTGATGTGACGTGTGGCCTCTGATTGGCCACGAGACACCCAGGTCATACGGATTTAATATTTCACAACATCATACCGCTGTGCTAAAAGGGGATTTTCCCGATAATAGCATTATCGCAGCTTTAGCTGGTGTTAGCATAACATTTGCACGTAGCTTACCTTCATAGTCCGTAGTTTAGCAGTTTCTTTTCTGTTTTAATCTGAATGATTCAATAACTCCCACCAGATGACATCATTTGTCCACATTTGTTCTCATGGCGGCTTACAACACTTTTAATGACGATCTGTACAGCGTGCTCCTCTGTATGGGCACCGCCCACAACAAATGCGGGAGTGTGTTTACTTCAATGGGTGGAAACAGAAAGGTCTGCGGGATAGGCAATGGGTAGTGTCGATAACACGCGCACGCACGTAGATCGTGGCGTGCACGGCCAGGTTGCGCTATGTGGAACAATGGCTATGATGCAGGCATTTACACATTTGTGGGAACAGAGCCTAAGACAAAACCAATAATCTTTATTAAAGTTAGTTTTAGTAATAATTTTCCTATTTTAATTCCATCTTAGATTAGTTTTGACCCTGATTTGTGAAGTCTTGTTTTGACACAGTTGATGAAAGAACAAATTGCTTTAGTTTCTGTGTTGAAGTGGTTGAGTAAAATATCATCGTCATTGCAAGGTTCACTACAAATATCAAATATTGCCATATTTTCCTTATATTGGGCGGCCCAAGTATTGTTTGTTTTAGTAAATCATCCAGAAAAGAAACCTGCATGTTGTATAACTAAGTACAATGTAAAACAGTGACGTTGCATGCCATGTTGTGAAAGCTGTAAGGCGGGAGATGATCGATGTGTGAATAGTAATGGTGTGTGTACTATTCAGGCTCACACAGCTGGAAGGAGATGAGGGTGATGTTTGATATATTGTAAACTTTATTTAAATACATTTATTTATTTGAACAGGGACAGTGTACAATATACATTAGCCTCAGAAAGGAGAGATGCATTGTACCAGGTTATAGCACTTGTGCTAATTTCCACCTGCAGTCCCTGGGCCTATTGTACATGTTTTTAGTGGTAGGGGAAACCGGAGTACCCGGAGGAAACCTACGCAGACACGGGGAGAACATGCAAACCCCACATTGAAAGGCCCCGGCCAGGTGGGAATCGAACCCTGGACCTTCTAGCTGTGAAGCACGAGCGCTAACCGCTGTGCTACCGTGCCGCCCGCACATCTAACATTTGGCCTATTGCTCATGGAAATGAAGATGACTCCAAGCTTACAACTGTATAACATTTACACATAGTTATGTAATAACAGGATTTACTGAAGAATCATAAATCTGTGTGCTGGTTTTCATCTACCAAGTGTCTCGTCTTTCTTTTATATAAAACGTCAGATTACATGTAATTTTAATCATAGTTATTTATGCTGCATGGTGTCATATTTCCATGCTTGATACGAGCATTGCAGGCTGGATTCCCGTTTCATATCCAAAATAACACTAATCTGTAATATAATGTGTACTGTATTTTCCGGATTATAAATCGCTCCGGAGTATTAGTCGCACCAGCCTTGGCAACTACCTGGGCATAAATGTACTGCAAGCCTTTTCCGGCATCACGTTGTTAAAGCACCCATTTGCGAATTCGTTCCTCTCGCTGTGGCCATCTAGCTTTCAGCCCACGATTAGCTTTTTTAGTTTTCATTGCAGTAAGAGTAACCTTTTTGCCAATCCCTCACAAGTTTCTCGCTCATTCCAAACTTTCTTTCTGCTGCTCGATTACCATTTTAAACATTTTCAGTGGTACAGTAAGTAAGTAAGTGCTTTATTTGTCATCATACAACCATACAGGAGTAGCAGATACTGGTACACAAGCCTAGAGCGCCCTCTAGCGGCCGTCAGTGTGAAAATAACAAACGTGAAAATATATATTTTGATGTATAAGTCGCACCTGAGTATTGGTAGTATTTGATTTTACTGTGTTTCACTAGTAGGCATATTGTTAATGAGTTATGCTTTTTTATGTTTGTATGTTATGCAAGGTATTTGTGTGCTAAATATTATTCGTATGAAAAGCAGCTGTAGTTACTAAAATCTCTTGTCTAGTGACCTTTTAGTTAGTAATTTGAGGTTTTGTTAATTTATTTATTTTCTACTCTGCAACTATGTTAATGTAAATAGTCACTCAATCAATCAATCAATTTTGAACATGAGGTAGTGACGCCTCTGAACAACCTTCCTTTGGAAGTTTTATCCTCCCGTGTCATTTGTCTTTTTGCTCAAAATATTGGGCTGCTTCAGGAATGCTTCAAGTGCTTGGTTTGGCCCTAAAAACCGTCAACTCCCTAAAAGTGTAGCAGAGGGTAGGATTAGATTGTTTCAATATGTGCGTGTGCAAAGGCAAGAGTCTCCAGCAAAAAAGTGAGAAAACATCAAAAATACCCGAATACCTGCAAGAAATCCAATTCGCGTGCAACCCATCAGTCTTAGTCCATGGGAGAAATGAATAAACAAATTTGCATACACCTTGACTGATGTGCTGTCAGTGTACAGGACCTGCTTTGAGGCAAATCCTTCTGTCACACCGGCTTCACGCGCCACAATCCGGATCTCTCAGCCTTGCAGGTTGTGCTAGCGTGGTGATTTGTTGTCGCACAGTCCGAGGGGTCCTATAAAGCAGGGACATCAAGAGTGTAAGGTTTTGACGAGCCGCTAAACATTTGAAGATGGGGGAGAGTTAAAAAAAAAAGATGCAAGACGTGCCCGTGTGCATGTGCCTCTGATCAATTCCTTCTGCCTGTTATGATCTGCTCACCTTATGTTGACTTTGCTCTACGGTGTGCGCAACACTAAGGTTACGAGATTATTATAGTTTGTCAAATATGATTGATGTCCAAGAGTGATTCAACTCCAAATTACATTAATGCATGTAATTATTCAAGTAATCTGGCTACGACCTTCACTGGTTTTGATCTAGGGCTGAACGATTTTGAGAAATAATCTAATTGCGATTTTTTTCTTCAATATTGCGATTGCGATTAAATATGCGATTATTGTTGCAAGGTCCTCTTCTCATGTATTTTTCACCTAACACAAGCAATAAATCAGCCTGTTTCATAATAAACAATATTTGAAGTGAAAATTGCAACAAAATTGTTGCTTGACCTATTCAAAATGTGTGTGGACTGCACTTCTTAAACTGTCTGAACTTAACAGTACAGTCTATAAATAAATGCTAAATTATATAGATATTTAAAAAAAATAACTCACTGATCCAGTCAGTAACATCACCCATACTAAAGTGCAGGAAAGTAAGAACAAACGTCTGCTTTAACTAGTTGGAAAAGTTTTAGGAAATCAAACTCCCAATTAATACAAAATAAGCTATTTAGTTTATTAAATAGTACTTTATTATTTCGGCCAATCAAATCCCTGTCTGAGTTGCTTCAGATGCGCTTTATTGAAGGACACGGAGAGGCCAGATGGAGCACACGCCAAATCACAGTGGAATTAGGAGCAGCATTTTGGTTTTGGGATGTAACTTTGGACAATATGAAGAAAGAAAAGAACACTGACACAAGGAGACGGGACATGAGGTGCCAAACACAGACACGTAATCTTTGACTCGCAGCCATTTGGTGACATTTCAGCTTAAACAGCACATTTCCTCAGCAAAATAAGACATGACACGGACTCCTGCCTCGGATCCTAGTTACCAACCCTTTTCATACTGCAGTTTAGTGTTTATATCTTGCGTCTGTACGACCTACGGAGCGGATATGCGGTAGACGCAAAGGTAAATAAAAGCACATGGCACATCGCCTCCGCGGATACTTAATGGTCATGAAACGTCATTATGCTTTTGAGATAAGTTCTTTATCCACAACATTCCCAAACATAAGCCTCCTCAACTGAGCCACAAACGACTCTTTACTTTTTACAATCAGCACAGACTCACCTATATATGTCTGTGGAGGCAGAGGCGTGTGAATCCGGAGGTGAGGGAGTTTCTGTGATCACCAGAGCGTGTAGTAGCGGCGACGGAATGGCGTGATTAGCACTGTGGCTAACGCAATGCTAACGGAGAAAAGCAATATTCCTTCGCGGTGGCTGCATGATAAAAGCTGATATTTTCACTGTACATCCACAATCTACCGCGCACCTTAACTAGACTGAGACGTAAACAAAAGCACGCGACGGAGCGGACTTTGCTGCCATATCTCGTTGCTCTATTTACTTCCCAAATCGCGTGCCCTGCGATTACGAAATCGCGTTGTGTAATATCGCGATAAAATTGCAAATGCAATTAATCGTTCAGCCCTATTTTGATCTTAGTTCAAAACTCTCTACCCCTTGAAGCATTGCCTTGGATGGACTTCACTCAAAGCGGATTGTTTCTTTATTCTTTCCAAATGTTGGGAGTGTGTATGCCAGACATTAAGAAAGATGTCCACACTGTGAGTTACGTCCAAAATAAACATATACAAAAGGGCAAAGGTTGCGAGCCTTTAAAAGCAACATGAATTTGATGGATCGGACTAGTGTCAGGTGCAGCGAGCATTAAAGCTCCTTCTCTGTTATGTCTGATGCTGTGGACTTCTGAAGAGGTCGCAAATTACTTTTAACGTACTCCTGTGGCAGACGGTATGTTTACAAATGATTTTGCCCAGAAATGTTGTGATTTAAGTATCTGAAAAAGTTGCTTTATCATCAAGCTACTGGTGCATTCATTTTATAGATACAAAAAGGGTTCAAAGAAACACCACCTAGTCGAGTTTTTGTTGAAAACTTTGCCTATTTTTGACCGTACTTACGAACACAATAATTAACCATAATGCATCATAATTATAGTCATCCATTTGACAGTGAGTTTTACTGAAAATGTTTATCTAATTAGATTTTTTGGCCATAACACTCAATCTTTTGTATATACATTTAACGGAACAGTGATGACTACTGTAATCAATATTGTTTGGGCTGCATGATATGATGTGAGAAAACAATTGCTATGACTGTTTTGGATATTGCTATAGCGCATGATTTTATTTTTATATTTTACAAAAACATGTTGCAGCAATTTGATTTTACCTCAAATTATGACAAAACAATGCTTAAAATACCAAATGAGGTCCAAAACAAGGCTCAAATAAATAAATTAATTAAAAAGGTCATGGCTAGAACTGACATTTTTCCACTTTTTAAGTGACCTTGGGGGTCATTTACCAAATGTTTGCTCAAGTACAAAATGAGTAGCATGTGCTCAAGCGGATCAGGCATTTGCACATTTTCTACTCACACAGAATCCTCTCATTTACATGTCAATAGGTACCTGTATATGCGATTTTGCAGCTTCAGCTTGCACTCGCTATTGAAAACCGTCTGAGACACAAAGGTATTTGAGGTCATTTTAGCCTGGAGTTTTTTTCCCCTTCAACGACGTTAAAACACCTCCTTTCAATGTACCCTTCAAATGTTATACCCTTTTTTTTTTCAGGACAACCTAAACTTTCATAATAAACATAAATATAACATCAATTTTATCTTTGGAGTCAAACTTGTCTTCATGGGTTTCAGAGGGTTAACAATTTAAAGCCTCTATATCTGATTTATTTTTTATTTTTTATTACAAACAATGAAAGAGGAAGCCACGAAACTAAAGTGTTAGTTGTGGTCCAAACTCATTCCTAACTTTAATAACATCTTTGCAGCATCCCAATTCTGCACAGGGACAAGTTTATGGGCACATTTCTCAACTTGCAGGGTAACATCTCAGGGTCAATTTCACAGAAATGCTAGAAAACTAGCTGCAACTTCTTTAAATTGAACCAAATGCTTTATAATTTGAGGCACAGTTTTTTTTCCCCACAAATATAATATATACTAAAGGAGGACAAAGCACAAAAAAAAAATGCAGATATAGTGCTTTTAACTGTCTTGATACATTTTCCCCCATGTGTTTTTGGCAATAATCAAGTCTATTGATATGGATTTTGCATCACCTAATATTGCTATAATAATATTTTGACGATATCTCGTGCAGGTTATCGTCACTGTAAGTATTTGACTAAAAATATTGTCTGTGCTGAAGATTTTTGAAAGGGGTAGACAATTATCTTTGGACAATCCACAAATCACGTAATTGTCCCGTTGACTTAACCATACTTTACTTTCCAGCTATCAGTAGGCGAAATCGGAAAACACACATTTCAGACTCTGCCCCTGAAAGCACCGTGTTGTTTATGCTCCCAGTTTGCCACAGTCAGCTCTGTATAAATAGGCAAACAGACTATGTGAAGGATGGGAGGAATGTGTGGAGAAAGGGGCCACGCCAGGTCTGTTCACAGCACGAGACGCAGACCCCATAACCAATAACGTATTTCCAGCTTGAACACAGATGCCTTATGCTTATGTATAATATATGCACGTACTGTAGCCGAAATACAGTGATCTTTATTGAGTGTAAAGACCATGCAGTCTATTAAAAGTTTACCCTCGCTTTTATTCTCAATGAGCCTGTGTTTTCTCATTAGCCTTTTGACATCCATCTGCTCTGTTCTTTCCCCGCCTCTGTCTCCACCGGCTCCTAATGGCAATAAAAATGGCTCTAAATCGCAGCAAGCGTTCCCTCTAATATCATTATTAGCTTTGGCTGAACAAATCGAGATCCGTATGTTGACACACTCTGATGCCCCCCATTAATTGAAGATGCGTTGTGAAGATAAATGTCATTAAGAGCAATCATGTGCGAAGAAATGCGACAGCTACAGAGAGGGGAATGGATTTGAAAACACTAGTCGCTTTGTTGTAATTCTTTCTGGTGCTACTGACAGCGAAATGTGCGTAAATCAGCTTTGGCAACTTGTGACAATATTATGAAACTGTTTTTGCACAACATCATGGGGAATAAGGCCACATCAGGCAACTGATTAAAAAAAAAAACTAGAATGATTTAGTAACTAGACTCCTCCTGGCTAACAGTCCTAGTTATTGTATTTTGTCTTCTTTGGCACAACAGTCGTCAAAACTGACCTGCCCTCAACATAGTAGTGTTTTTTTGGATTATCTTTGCAAGAGTCTGGAAGCATAGACTGACTGTGAGGAATGTTCGGAATGCTTTTTTGTTCTGGGGTTTTTTGGGGAGAATTCTTGTCAAACCACATTGAATTGTTTGAAGACGCACTGGTATAACAGAGGCAAGAGGAGTAACAGGGAGAGGATTGCATTTGAGGGGAAAGGCCCCAAAAAAGAAAAGAGCAAATAAATAAATAGGGCAATTGAGTGCAGAGAAAATTGCCCAATTAAACGCTGTTAGGGATTTTAACAGGACAGGGAGCATCTTTGACAACTAATGTGTCATGTGGGATACTGCTTTAGCTTGAAGAACGGCCCCGGGTCAAAGTCATTTTTGTGTGTGTCTGGAACGGAGAAAGATCACAGTGTGCTTCCTGTTAGCCCCGAGCATCACATGATACCAGTCTTGTTACGGATAATTCAAAGCCACGCATGCAAAACTTTGGCCACAAGACTGTCTCGACTATAGAGAACAGTTGAACAGTTGTCATTCTGTGGAAAAAAAAATATACAATTGGGTCCATAAACATACATATGGCAGTAACAATATAATAGAAATCTCGAATAGTTGGCTATATTACACAAAGTTCACAGAATTTAAACATTGCATCAGTAGTTCTATAATAACTAGTGGCAAATGTATATAAAAAAACTTGACAAGTGAAAAGTGTACAATGTGGGGCACCTTGTTCTGTCCCACCCACTTTTGCCTTTTTTGCCACAGATCGGCACCTCCGTTGTCTTAACACTTCCGGTAGAGCACAAAGTCCATTCACTGAGTGTAGAGTGAGGGGAAACTGCTAAAATATGATGTACAGTAGATTGATTTGTGTAAAATCTCCAATAATCATTTGCATGAACAAGTCAACACTTTGCGGTTTGTGTGGGCGGCCTGAAAACGGTTTTGTGTCCACGTAGTTACTGATTATCTCTTGACGTCTGAAGTCTTATGTAAACTAATAGAGAGAAGGGGCGGTGCCCAAGGAAACCTTCAGAATAAGGTGAATAGTATTTATGTGAGAAAGTGCAAAATTGAGACCATTACTATAGTTAATGCAATTAATAGAAAAACAAGTCTCATTATTGAAACCCATGGATAAGTGCTTTGAGGATTTGACATCAAATTCATTCATTTTGCCTTTGCAAAATTAGACCATATGTACAGTGTCGTCTTATGCCTGACCTCAGATTGTTGTCCACTTGGACAACCCTACATGTTTACTATAATTTTATGAAAAAGAAGAAAGTTGGTTTCTACTTGTGATGACGGTAGTGGTAAAAAAAAGTGCACATTTTCCTGATCTGGATTACTATGTGGAAATAAACATGAGTTTGTTAGTGACGTGAATAGAGATTTTTTCATCATGGCTTCAGTTGGGTTAGGACATAATGTTGCTGCCTTCCAAACTAAAAATCTAATTAACAATCCCACTGACACGTTGCTGTATTTCGGAAGTTACACTATATCTGCTGAACTGTTGAGTAGAAATTGTATAGCTTATACAATGCTGCTCACACCCTTTAAAGTAGATTAGTTCCATGATGGTGGTGTGCATGGATGCAGCTGCTCTGAGCTTTCTCACTCGATGATTACATTGCTTCTAGTGTAATCTATTTCTACTGATGATGCTCTAAATGGAATTTGATCATTATCTTTACAATGAAAATAAACTGCTGAATAAACAGTGACTTCTCCACCATCATCACCCTCCACAAAATTTACAGGACTGTGAGCCCATTGAGCTGTCACTGTCCACAGTTAATAATATTGTCCACTGCAACTTTACTCCATCCAAGAGTCAGAGCAAAACGTGTTGATTTTAGAGCCACTGCTCTCCCTATCTTGTCAAGGGAATTGGATGAAAACCAGCGCCTCCTCATCCATCTTCCTTGTGCTATCAGACCCTGTCCCGAGCCCCGCCCTGTCAGGCAATCGTGGTGGACTTGTTGGTCAGTCTCGAGTTGCTTTGGTCCGAGGCGCGATCAGACACTTTCATCTTCATACACGACTGCTTCTCGTCCATCAACAGTTCGGCCGGGAGACACCAGCAGCACAGACAAGACTGACAACCAGGAAGTTAATGTTAGACAAGATTATGATTTCCTGCTATCGATTACTGCGAGGACTCACCCTGAAGCAGTTCTTGAAGCGCTTGCTGACCATGTACAGGGCGATAGGGTTGATGCAGGAGTTTATAGATGCCATGTTGATGCCAATGTAGTCCAAAACAAGGAAGAAACTGAAGGGCAAGAGAGAAATGTTTATTCTTCCATTGGTGCACTATTGGAATATACTGTGTACTGTATAATGACTGTGTTTTTATAATAGCATTTTGAGCGTTGCTCAATCGCATTGAGATTAGTGCTTATTGATCGATCTATCCAGTCAATCTGTGGCAAATACAGCTCATTGTTTGGAAGTTGGATGTTGAGGAATAAAAACAGTGCCAGATTTATTTCATACATAGGTGTAATTGGCATAATATATCAAAGTGAACGATTCAACGATAAAAACCATGTTGTTGTTTGTCGTTATCATGTGTCAGAGCCCTGTATTTGATGTTACCTCAGAAGCTCACAGCGATTTGGGTCTTTCTCGTCGTAGATGGTGAGTTTCAGAATGCGGCTCAAATGGAGAGGCAGCCAGCAAAGAGCAAAGACCAGCACCAGGCAGAAAATTGTTTTGGCCACTTCCCTTCGCTGAAAAATATGAGAATTCATATAGTAATGTTATAATGAGTTTTTGTACTCTTATTTGAGTAAAAAGAATCGTTACTCGTTCCACAGTGATTAAATCTTTAAGTGGTAAAAGCTTCATGTGACTCATAAAATAGATGTAGTTTGTGTTTCATGTACTTTAATCTTCAGACTTTTTTTATTTAATAAGAACTACATCATTTCATGTTTTGTTTCGTATGGTTTATGAGCTTGTCAAGCACTTACTCAGTACTCACAGTACTCGAGTAGCATTTTACTCTTACTCGAGTAAGTATTTTGGTAACTACTTTTTACTTCTGCTTGAGTAAAATTATTTTTAAGTAAAGTTACTCTTACTTAAGTAAATATTTTAGCTACTCTACCCTCCTCTGTATATGATATAACTGAGATTCACCGTCATTCATATACAGAGACTAATATTGAAATGAATCAGTAAAGTTATACTTAGTAAGACCAGACAAATTCAAATGTTTTTCCCTCAAGGAGTAAATAACATGCTTTTCTTTTTCTTTCTTTCTTTTTGATATTTGCAACTCTAGTGAAGATCACAAGACTGTCTGTTCATGATTTATTCACAGGACCTGTTTCAGATGATCACTCAGTGCGATCTGGACTCCGTTCTTTTTCCTGAGCATCTCGCAGGTCATCAGGGTGTAGAAAAAGGCGGTGCAGACCATGGGGAGACAGAAATATGCTCCAAACAGCCACCAATCTTTTGCAGACTTGTAAAACTGCAGAGACAAGTGAAAAATGTGTTTGAGTTCATGTCCCCTCTTGGGTTCAGGTGAGGTGGGGTCGGAAGCTAATCACACACATGTAAAGTGAACCATCGTGAATGTAAAAGGGTCCAGTGAGAGGGTCTCTCTGAAGTGTTGAGCTGTATATGAAAACCTCAGATGTATTAAAATGACCTGTGGTTGATATTGTAAGGGTTCCAAACACACTGACTGTGCGAGAAGTTTCCACTGGCTGTGAGAGGTACAACTCCCCAGATATGTAATAGTTTTGTGACATTGCTTTATGGCTTTCAACTCCGTCTAACCCTATCGGAGGGGTTCAGATATCATATTTGCAAGGATTTTTATGCAGGTGTCCAGCTGTGTCAGTGCAGTAGATCAGAATGCTCAAGGCTAGATTCGATATAAAAAAGTCACAAATGATACAAAGAAGATATTGTCAAAAAGCGGGGAGACTATAAGCGAGAGACGTTCAGCAAATTGTTAAACCCACGACGCTCAGGTCAGAGCAGTGTTTTACCGGGAGCCTTAATCACACCCCGTAATGCAAGGGCTGCACAGTAACGCAGAGGTTAGCGCTCGTGCTTCACAGCTAGAAGATCTCGGGTTCGATTCCCACCTGGACGGGGCCTTTCTGTGTGGAGTTTGCACGTTCTCCCCGTGTCTGAGTAGGTTTTTTTTCGGGTACTCCGGTTTCCCCTACCACTAAAAACATGTACAACTGGCCAGGATGAATGAAAGTGTGTTTGAGTGTGCGACTGGGGGCCCATGGCCACAATCCGGCGTGGTGCGTTTACATGCATGAGACCCATGTGTGTTCATTAACATGCACTGCCCTGACTAAATAAAACAAAATAAAATAAAAATCATTACATTGAGCATTACCTTTTGTAGTAATCAAGTGAAATAAGTAAATATACAATTATACCTTCAGTTTGATATAGCCGAGATATATTTTGCATCAAAATCTGAGAGACATCCCCGGGTTTCTGCTGTTTTTGTGTGTCTTACCCTCATCAGCTCACTTTTCTGCATTGGGTGTAGCAGGCATATGCGCAGGTGCTCGCCCTTGTAGTCCATGGTGATCATGTCGAAGCCTATGGCCTCTGGGACGGCCAGGATGATGGAGATAATCCAGATGAGAGCGATCTCAATGGCCATCCACTTTGGGACTCCGATGCCTTTGATACGACTCCACGAGGCCACAGCACGGTACCTACAAGCCATGAAATGGGAACATAAATGAATATGATTGTGACTGTGACTTTTGAGCAAATTGACTCATTTTAGAAAAACACATGACTATAGTTTAGGCTTGTGTCACTTCTTTGCTGCAAGTTTCTAATTGCCTTATGCATCTAGTGTCTGTCTATTTATCCACACTTGGGAGCAGCAAAATGTCTGAATCTGAGTTCTTTGTGATAAAGCAACATCAACTTATTCAAACGTTGAACATTTTCTTCTTGGCCCAGTGAAAAAAAAGTCTCACAGCTGCAAAAGTAATGCAACCCAGAAAACCAGACACTTTAAAGCCAGATATTTTGGCACCGCAGTGCAACCACTTGTATATATCTTTGCTTTGTGGGATTACATATTATTACTCAGTGTCAGCTCACCTGTCGATGCTCAGAGCACACAGACTAAGGACTGTGATTCCCACTGAGGCCTTTTGCACAAATGGCACCAGTTTACACAGAGTCACACCGAAAGGCCAGTCCTCTGCCAGCAGCTGCGGACCAAGAACCACCACGGTTAATTATGCAACAACAAAACATACCGCCTTTGCTATGCCCGATCCCGTCAGACCGTGCTTGGAAGCTAAGCAGGGAAGGGCCTGGCAGGACTTGGATGGGAGACCATTTGGGAACACCAGGAAGCCTGGCAAATGTAGTGTGTGTGTGAGTGGTTGGTGGTGGTGGCCGAGTATGGAGTGAATGAATAATGCACCACATTGTTAAAGTGACTTTGAGCGTCTGAAAAAGTGCATAAGACTAATTCATTATTATTATTATTATTATTATTATTATTATTATTAACAAAACAAAAGCCAGTATCACACAAATAGAAGTAAAAGCACAAACAAATCTACAGGTAAATTATTTGCTTCCGGGTCCTCATCAATTGGCGTATTGATTTGGTTCACCCTCCCCTGTGAATTTATCCATACTTCATACATAATGTCTGTTGCGTGTCTGTTACTCTTGAATCCACTTTATAAAAAACAAACAAAAAACCTTGCAATATATTGTGCTAAAGTAAGTTTTAACATGCTCAACTCTACCAAAGCCAGTCCAGTCGATGATTTAGCTTCACTACAACAAGTCTAGTTGCACTAGTTTTGCCTCTGTTAGCTGTGAACGTAGTGGAGCTCTGCAGCCTCATTAATATCTTCAAAGTATTGCAATATCATATACAATACAACAAAAGCATATCTCAGTGTATCACAAAACATCTCAGAAAGTACATTAATATGAATCATAGAGAATTTAGAATTAGAATTTAGTTAACTTCACCTAGATAAAAAATAAATAAAATTGCACCAGATTTGGAATGATACACAGTTGACTTCTGTCTCCAAGACGTGGTGAAAGAAAGGTGCAGCGTTATTAGCCTCATATGTGAGGTTTGTTTTGCTTCATCCCACTGACTCTCTGTGTCTTTGCTCTGGTATGCACTCCGTGACCTGTTGTTTTCTCTTGCTTGCCCCCTTGGTCAAAAATACAAACACTTCGGGCCGCTCTTTCCTGCGCACATGGACGACCCTTTCAAATAATAACATACCAGAGACCTAGGAGGATACAGACGGATCCTAGTAAGTTCTCTGAAGCTTCCTTTGAGGGCTTGTACCTGAGTGGAGACTTGATTTGTACTGGTCAACCTTTAGTCTGTGTCACGTGACTTTGTCTCCATCGTTTTAATTCCACCATGTTTTAGCAATCAAGCAAAATATGCTGGGAATGCATTTCAATTCAAAACTCCTGCGTTTCTTCACAATATCTTTTGGCTTCTGCAAGTTTAATCATGATTTCAATTATCCAATTAGCAAAGCAAAACTGTTGCAGTTATTACAGGTGCATTATGCAACTTCTTATGTGGAAAAAAACAGTTTAGATTTGTAGTGACCCAGCAGATGTATGAGTGGTCAGCATGGTGCCTTTACTTTCCATCACAGTGGTCTCTACTACGCTCCGCAATCTATTGTTCGGAAGGTTTTTACTGCTGACAGAGCCTCTCACCAGAAAACCTACTAAACAATTTATCCTGGAGCATTGTAGAGACCACTGTGATGGGAAGTAAAGGTGCCATGCTGAGCACTACTGCCACTGGGTTAATGGCACCATGGCACATGGTTAATTATGTGCAAATATCAGCTTTTTTTTTTTTTTCACATAAAAAGTTGCATAATGCTACTGTACCTTGCAAACAACATAAATAGAAAAAAAAGAGTTACATTCCATATAAAACCTGTTCAATCTTTAGTTAAGACATGTATATCTTCTAAAAAAATATTGTATATGTTAAGCAGTTCATGTTTAGTTCTCTCTTAAATGCTTCTAGATGTGTTTACTATTAGTGAACTGAAACAATATCTCCCCACTAATCAATCATTATTTGCAAATAGATATTTTTCAATTGTGCAGCCCTATTTTACAGAAGCAACAGATGCGTGAACAATGATTGCGTTTCCTCTCACCTTGTAGACATTGATAGGAATGCCAATAATAATATGCAGCAAGTCTCCCAGTGCCAAGCTGCCGATCAGTATGTTAGGTCCGTTTCTCATGCACTTATTCTTATAGATGATCCGAAGAAGAGTGGAATTGCCAATGATCCCGACCACAAACACCAAGCAGGACACCACCGTATTGATGTACTTGAAGGTGTCTCTGATTTCAGTGGGTCCGGTGCACATGGGGGGCAGGCGGCGTCTTGGCATGGTCATGTTGGGCCTGACGGGACCCGGACCCTGCACCTCTCTCTGCACTAGCCCGGACCTTTGTGTGACCGAGAGGGGCTGTTGTTGTTGCTGCCCGTTGACCACAAGTATAAGGCCAGACAGAAAGAGTAGCTCCAAGCTGATCAAATGTAAAGTCTTCATTTTGCAGGCTTTAGGTAAGCTAGATCCAAATTATGGTCCAAAATTGCCTGAAAAAGACGCCAAGAGTTGTAAATGAAACTTTTTTTCCTAGTTTAAACTTATGGTATTTGTTTTTTTGTTGAGTCACAAGTTTGTGCAACAAAACATAAGACTTACAGTAAAAAAAAAAGAGCAAATTATCACTCACTATACTAGAAAGCACTTATAGCTGATATAGCAACTTTGTTATACTGTATCTATTCTCTTGTTATACTTACCTAGTTCTAAAACATTTGTGGAAGTCCTCCTAAACCGCTTGCCCTGTCCATCGAAATACTTCCAGAATAGTGTGACGCTGTGAGCAGGCGATCAGGTCTTTTGCTCCATGCTGCGGGCTGCATGTGTCCCATATGTGAAAGTGCTCGTCCCGTGGCCCACACTGACTTCAGCTGCAGTTCACTTGGTCTCAAGACTCTCTCCCACCCCTCCTCTTTTTATGTAGACGAGCAGAAGAGGACGGACAGAGGCAGCAAGGAGACGTACTGTAGATACTGACTGAAACCAGTCTGTGCCATTGGCCCTTCACACCACATTTACGCATAGTGGGTGAAGTGTCTTGCCCAAGGGCACAACGGCAGTATGCACAGGCCAGAGCCAGGATTCGAACTGCGGATCATTGGATCGGTGGATCCGCAACAGTTCAGTTCAGTTGGACTTTTGCTGTCATGTGTAAAACCAGGGTTCGATTGCCTGAGGTACAGAACTGCAGCCACATGATCAATAAAGTTAATCATCATTACATCATCATGAGACAAAGGATGTGAATGTGACTGGCTGAAAGAGTTTGTCTTTATCATTTTATTTGTTGGTTTAATAGCCATTTTTTAGCCATAGCCAGGTTAATTGTACATGCATATCCTTGTTACACCCCTGCTGACACTGTAGGCTCACATTAATATATAGGTAAGGGGGTGAAATGTCTTGCCCAATGTTAAAATAATTCTGTATATGAAGTTAACATTTTATTTATTTGAACAGGGACAGTGTACAATATACATTAGCCTCAGAAAGGAGAGATGCATTGTACCAGGTTATAGCACTTGTGCTAATTTCCACCTGCAGTCCCTGGGCCTGTTGTACATGTTTTTAGTGGTAGGGGAAACCGGAGTACCCGGAGGAAACCTACGCACACACGGGGAGAACATGCAAACTCCACACAGAAAGGCCCCGTCCAGGTGGGAATCGAACCCGGACCTTCTAGCTGTGAAGCACGAGCGCTAACCGCTGTGCTACCGTGCCGCCCAATGTACAACATGAGTGTACATTTATGTTGAGTGAATGCAAGAAAGTGTTGCTTGAAATGTGACCTTTAAAACTGAAGTATTCTGTTGTAATCAGGAGAGTTCCTGTGCACTGAAGCTTGACGTAGTGCTAAGGCCAGCCGCCTTTGCTATGCCCGATCCCGTCAGACCTTGGAAGCTAAGCAGGGAAGGGCCTGATCGGTACTTGGATGGGAGACCGTTTAGTAACACTAGGAAGCCTACAGCGAATGTAGTGAGTGAGTGAGTGGTTGGTGGTGGTCGGAGGGGTCGATGGTGCAGATTGACAGCCTCGCTTCAGTCTACCCCAGGGCAGCTGTGGCTACAATAGTAGCTTACCACCACCAAGTATGGAGTGAATGAATAGTGCAATGTAAAGCGTCTTTGAGTGTCCAGAAAAGCGCTATATAAAACCGATGCATTATTATTATTATTAGATGCCCTCCATGGGTAAATGATTAGAAGGAAGACCTGTTTTTGTAATCTCAGTTTGGGTTGTAAAGCTGTTTCAAAGAGTTTATGACTGTCTTCCCCCAGCGGTAGGAAAAAGCCAAGTTACTTATCTCACACATCCCCCACCCTGACTGAGGGGTCCAGGGGGAAACTGGTTTTGGTCAATGTAACACTGTGATGTTGTAAGGAGGTGTTGTGGAATTCTTTTTAGACTAAAACATGATTATATGGCTGTGATCTTTTACACAGACTAAAGGCCTCTGTGGATGTTGTGAATGATTTCTGTATGTAACGTGTCCGTTTTTGCCACATGGACTTTAATTTCCTTCTTTGACCTCAACTCAAAGCTGGTACATACTCACTCTAACCAGATCTGCTGCATTCAGCTCCTGAGGCCTTAAACTTCACAACCAAAATGTCTGACAAAGAAGGATTTGTTTGCCAGCCACACGCAAAATGTTTTTTTCTCTGTGTATCCAGGAACTGAATCGTGCTACTATATTTGACAATAGTATAAGTTGTCAGTGATTTATGAGGATGATTTTTCATAAATTACTCACCGCCATTTCTAATGCGAGACTCATTATCCCATCTCATTTGTTTTCTAATGGAATTATTTTCAATATTTCCTGTAATTTAAGTTTTGTAACCAGTTCCTGAATGAGAGGTGAAACGTCTTCAACTAAATAACCCAGTCCAGATGACCACGTTTGGAATATTCGCTACAAATGGACACACCTTGGCGACTGACTTAGTGCCTACACAGAAATTGATAAACAACTTTTGTTCAGTTTTCCAATCGGAATTATAAACCTGCAAGGCAATCGAACAAATCAGAAGTTAAGTTGCTTGCTTTTCTAACAGCTGTGCAGAGTGAACATACGGCTCACGTGGATTTTCCTGCACAGGCATTTCCATAGAGTTCAACAGTGATCACATGAGCTACAGCCTTACTCTGATGTATGCTTATCTTGATCTATTTGACACCTGTATAATTTATACTAAGCTTTCAGCTGATAGCCACTGAATGGTACATTGTGGTTCATCCTTTCACTGTACACTCTCTTCTCTTCTCTCCTTCCCTGTTTCAGTTTTGTTTTGTTCTGTCATGTGCTGTCTGAAGTTCAGGTCTAACATGGTGTGAAACGTGCCTTGGGATGACAAAGATACATTTCTCGTATACACGAGCAGCAATTTGACAGCATGTTTTGACAATAAAGCCCTGAGTTATCAAAGAGCTGCAAGAGAGGAATGCACCCCTTTGAGGTTGGTGAATTTATTTCTGCTAATATTTAATAACACAATATTCAAAGGGCGTAGACTAGATTATATAAATGGTCTTAAGAGAAATGTATTACCCAGCCCCCAAAGATGATGAACTGGTGTCATATTTGAAAAGTTCGAAATCCAAATGTACCTAGGTTGACACAAATCATTTCCGAACTTGCAAATCCCTGCACTCAAGAAGGATTTGCTGTAAAGCGAAAAGAAGTGAGCTGTTTGTCATTTCTAACCTCCCCATTTTCATTTTCACGTGATTTGTGTGTTTTTTCTTGCCTGGGTGAAGTGTCTTGTTATCACCATTAACAGTCTCTTTGACCCACTGCCATTTTATAAACGGGTCTAATCATAAAACACAATACAAAAAGTGTCAAATTGGCATAGTACTTTATTGTCCCTGGTGTATGAAAAACACCAGGACTATTTTCTTTCAAATTTAGGTGAAAACTAATATATTCTCAATAAAAATTCTGTGCAGATCCTCAAAATCTGTACTTAAGTATACCAATAGTACATTTACTGGTGACCATTTGTGATTAGAAAAGTCAAATGCCAAAATATTGTCAAAAACAAAAAAATAGCGCAAATAGATATGCATTTGCATGCATCATGGCGACGTGAACACAGGAAGCGACCTCCCTCTCTCCTTGTGCAACTACGTTTTTTGCCTTTTTCTGCGTACTGCATTTGTGGTTTATGTGTTCCACATTGTTTTTCTGGATACTTTTGCACGTCTTTGCCGTGTTTTTGTGGAGGTTTGGTGGATTTGTTTACTTTGAGAGTCTAAAATGGTCCTGAAGAAAGCAGCTTTTTAAAGGTAAACAAAAATGTTTTGTTTTATATGGGCTGTGAAGCATGGGGGGGACAAAGAACCAACTTGTTTTGAACACGTAGGGATTAATTGGTTTAGTGTCAAATGGAGGGCAGCTCACTTACAACAATACTTCCACTGAGGACGCTCGGTTCAACTACATCTTGACTTTACAGCCCAACTGTGCCCACCTCTGTTTATTGCCGGTGCTACTTCATGTGACTCACGGCATATGGAGTTTATGGCCTCTGCCTTATGGGTGAAGTTAGGGGTTAATCAGAGTTTCTTCAGCAGATCAATAAAAGTGTAAAGATGAAACAATAGTTTGGTCTCTTCTAGCCTTTGTTCATTCATACAAGCATGAAGGTTAGATAATAAATGACCAGATAGTTCATCATTTAACTCCTTTCTTCTATAATCTATAATGCATTTCCATTAATACTTTTAGATGTCTCACAGATGGCATCTTGCCATCTCTAATTTCTTTTATTGATAATTTTAGCCTTTTTATGGACCGACCCTCTCATATCCGAGTCGACGGCTTACATCTGAACTGGAGAGGCGGCCGTCTGCTCACAAAGAACATGACCCTGGCAGTCCACTTCTTAACCGCACCTGCACGTGACTGACGGTGTGCCTCCCATCGATCACATGCAGGTGCGTCTTCCGCCCACACGCCCCCTCCTATCGTTTCCATGCCCCCCTCACAAACCATTCCTGTCATTACTAGCAGAGAGCGGACACAACACAACCCTCTATGCAATTATCCTGTCCATATTAACTTTTTAAAACCCATCCCGAAAGCCTCACCACAGGCCACAGTTAATTCATCTCAAACCACAATAAATCTCTTTTAAATTTCGGCTCTCTGCTGAACAAGTCTTTTATTATGAATGACCTGATTTTAGATAATAATCTTGATTGTTTTTAACTGAAACCTGGCTGGGTGCAGATGCTCTTGCTAAGGCCGCCCCACCTAATATTAGCATCACCTTTTCAATAAGGAATGGAAAAAGGGGAGGTGGTACCGCTTCCATTATGTACAAACACTCTTGCCACCAAACCTATTGTATTTGATCCATTCTCCACTTTTGAGCACCACGCAGTTGTTTTTAGTAATCCCCCCATTTTATGTGTCACTATTGTGTCAAAAAATGCCCTCTTTTTGTTAAGGAATTTTCCGAGTTTTTATCACTTTTACATAGCTCTTTTAATATGATTCTTTTAACTGGTGATTTTAATCTACACATATTATCTTTTAGACCCTGTTGCTATGGATTTTTTAAATGTTCTTAATTATATGGATTTTACCCAACACGTCACGCAGCCAACTCACGACAGAGGACACAGTCTGGACCTGGTCATCACGTATGGCCTGTCCACGGCTGTGTCTTCTGTCGTTGACTTGGCCGTCTCTGACCATTACTGTGTGTTTTTTAATATCACCACTTTTACCCAGCGGGAGACCTCGGTAAGAGCTGTGAGGGAACGTCATCTCACCCCTGAAGTGGCTGCAAATTTTATCGATGTTTTAGAGAAATGTTCTCCTATTGTTCTATCTGCCCACTGTGATTTTATTATTGAAAATCTTTACAGCAAACTCAGGTCAGCACTTGATTCTATCGCTCCTTTAAAATTCAAGAAACTCCCCACAAAACCAACTCCTCCATGGAGGAATGAGGAAATTAAAAACAACTCAAAAGACAAGGAGGGTGGCAGAGAGAAAATGGAGAAAAAACAAAATCACCATAAACTACCAAATATTCTGTGAACAACAAAAAAATTACAATAACACAGATACAAGAAACACAAGAAACAATTACTTCTAAAAAATGTAATCGGTCAAAAAATGGTGACGTCGCATTCGGCCCACAGGAGCGCGCCATTGTGGAGGTTCAGTTATTATTTACGTTAGCTATACCGCTAAACAGAAGAGTTTGCAGTAAGAAAAGGGTGAACAGTTGTTAGTGAAAAGTTGCTGTAGCACTTTGGACCAAAAAATACACCAAAACCTACGTTTCTATAGGTTTCCTAGGTGGAAAATATGCCATGGAGGGCAGGTTGAGCCAATTAGCAGAGGACGCCATGTCACAGTGACACAACACAACGATTGACAAGTGTCATATGACACGCAGCCGAAAGGGCGACCTCCGGCGGACTCGTTGGTCACGTGTCTTCATTTGACCGATTAAAAAACATAAAAAGACCAAACCGAGTAGAATTACAACCCATAGTGCTACTCTGACAACATTTTTTAAAATGAAATAGAAACTGATATAATTAGCGGACTAAATTATCAAGATCTATTATTAAGGCCACATGTTCCATAGACTAAAAGTAGCTAAAAACGAGTCCAGGTGAAACTCAAAAAATTCGAATATCGTTTAAAACTGCATTCATTTCTGTTATTCAACCTAAACTGTGAAACTAATATGATATAGACTCATTACATGCAAAGTGACATATGCATAACCTTTATTTGTTATGATTTGGATTATTATGGCTCAGCTTATAAAACCCCCGAAAAAACAAAATCTCATAAAATTTGAATATTTTGAAAATGGACTGTAAGCCATAATCATCAAAATTATAGCAAATAAAGATATCTCACATTGCATGTAATGGGTCTATATCATACATTAGTTTCACATTTTAAGAAATTACTGAAATAAATGAACCTTTGAACGATATTCTAATTTTCCGAGTTTCACCTGTATTGTGGCAAAAGCTGCATTTGAATTTGCTTTCAATATAAATTTTCTTCCATAATTCAGCTTGTGTTCTTTGTCTCTGAGGTTCCCCTTCAGTGTCCCGCGTTCTGAGCTAAGAAACAACTGCATGATGCCCTAACGTCCCCCCTGACTTGATAACTAGTGAAATGCTAATCCTGGCCCCGGGCCAGAGCAGGGTGTGCCTCTGTGTGATATTTTACTGTGGTGTCGGTGGTCCTCCTGTGACAGCGTCCCGTTAGCCTGAAGCCGCACCTCCTCACAAAGACTCAAGTGTGTCTATGATGCACACAGGCCCCTCTTTGAAGCTATTAGTAAAGACCAATTTACTAAGAAGCAAATGGAATACAAAGAAATCATGCATCTGAAAGAGATTGGCCAACATTTTAAAGATAGTGGTTTGTAATTAAAAACTAGAGCTCTGTAAGACTCAGGCAAACATTTACCACGTGTTTTAAATTTAATGGGCAGGCACATCATTTTATAAACATGTTTTCTTCAAATAAATTTAGGGTCTACACATTGGCGATGTCGATGATGAGATGGATAGGCAAGTGTTATTCCTCAAAGGCAGGTGTAACGTGTGCCTTCTGTTATATGTTGCTGCAGGATCTAGTAAACCAAATCATGGAGCTCTCTGGGCTTTCTAATTGGACTGTTGGCCGTGGGCCAAATAACCAAAGGAAAAATGTAAACTTATTCACTTTTTCCATTATGCATAAAGTTGATTTGAATTTTGAATAAATCTATGTTAAATGTTTTTCAGTAAATTCAGTGATTGATTTGAGCGTGTCAGGCGGCACAGACAAGTCGTGTTTATGAAATATATAGAAATAATCCTACATAACCTCTCCCTTTGCTTCCATAGTTCATTACCTTCCATGTGATGTTTTGCATGTACATGCAGCATTATCATGATGAAATGTTCAGGTCTGACCTGTTTGTGCCTGATTTAAGGCGGTTGAGCCTCTCTGTGTCTCTGTCTCTCTGACAAACTTCTCTGCAGCCAGCCTTCAGTTTGCCAAAAACACACCACTCCCAAAGCTACCTCTTTTCCTCAATCCTTCTTATTACAAACTCAGATATTCTGTCTTGTAGGCTTTAAACTGGGCAGTTAAGGGCGTGAAGAGTGAGAAGAGACATTCAGCAAATAGTTGAAGACGGAAGTCAATCACTCACTGGAACTGTGTGTGACTGTGTAGCTGTGTGTATACTGTTACACAATTACACTGTTTAGCAAATATAGCTTTATTATTATTTCACAGTACTTTTTATTTCTGCTTGAGTAATATTATTTTGAAGTAATAGTACTTATTGAAAAACATTCGGTTAATTATTCCGCTATAAGGTTTATGCCTATTGTACACCGTTATATATGGCACACCTGTGGTCAAACTATAAACGTTCGAGCATACGAAAATTTAACGTGGCATATAATGTCTAAGAATGTAGCTGAAAAGACCTCGATGGGAGAGTGCCAGCCACTTATTTGTTTCTGCTGGCATCAGAATTGTTCATGCAGTTTTGAGAAACTTAATGTACAGATTTATTTGTCGGCTCAACAACAGTGACAATATGATTATTATTATGAGCTTGACCAAAATCAAAGTCAGTGCCACACGCTACCTGTCTGAACTGTGGCGACACTGTTACATTTGTCTGCTCTAAACCTTTGTGTGTTGTTGTTGTTTTTTTGTTTTTTTTAACTGGACCTCGAGTCTGCAATAAAGGTTGATGATGATGTAAGTAACGAAAGCTTCATGCTGACATTTGAAAATAAATTAGTTTCAATATTTCTTGCACATTTAATTTTCTTATATATTCTGGAGATTCTTCTTGTATATAAGAAAATCCCTCCATGAACAATAGGCAGGTAATTAGCAGTGATTATCCATGAATAGGACAGATAATGGACAGTGATCATCTATGAATAGGACAGGACAGACCGATACTGAGGTGAGCAGATCGTTAGAGACGCTCTACTTCAAAGGTGTTTACCCACGGGTGAGAGTAGCTGTGATTAGAGAGGAGGAGACGGGCCTACCCTAACTCCTCCCCGTTGGTCTATATATTCAGCTGTGGCCTGAGTGGGACTTTTGTCGCTGACGAAGCCTTTTGGATGAGAGGCGAAACGTTCGAAGACTTCAACTACTGAGTACAGAAGATGAATCAAGTACCTTAATTGAAGATGGACAACTCCTGTACGACTGAGAACATACACAGACAATATAGCTATATGCTATTTTATGTTTTCACTGTCCTATTACATCAGTGCTAAAACATAAGTCAGACTTTTATGCTCAAAAAGTTATTCAGGTATTATGTTCACCAAGTATTTTAACATTTCTTTAATTTTTTGGGTTATTAGAGGAGCTTAGAAGCAAGGAAGGGACAGATGAGGGGATAGTGAAAGACTGTTGTGGAGCGGAGGGAGTTGCAGGTGGAAGAGAAAGGAGGAGGGGGTATAGGAGCTGACCAGTGCAGGACACCATTCTCTGAAACGGGGACAAACCCAGGAGGCGCTGCACCGTTTCAGAGATCGGAGGAGACTGAAGGCAGCCAGCCAGGTTTTCTCCAGGTGCTACGGTTTCCCCGACCTCCAAGAACATGCTGGTTATGTTGACCCACAATGGTGGCGTGGCTCAGCGCAGGAGCTCAGGACTAACACCTGAACACAATTTCATTATACGCTTGTACAATGACAAATAAAGCACTTACTTAAATTACTCTTGAGTAAGCTCATTTAAAGTAACATTACTCTTTACCGTCCTGTGTATAACAAGGTGGATCATGTAGACAACCAGGACACAAGCCAACGAGATACATTTTTAGATTTTTGTTTCCTAGATATTCACATGTGTCCGTGTACGAAGAAAAACTTAAACTCCACTTCCAGACGTTTTTAAAGTATTGATTGTGTTCACGTGGTGTGTTCAGTGTCACAAAGAGGATTGTAGAAACAACATTCACTGGTAGAGATGTAACATAACTTAGGAAGTTCCTAAAGAATAAGTGGCAGAAAAGGAAACATTAAAATGGCATATGGATTTGCTTAGAGAATGTTTGTTCGTGCCAAAAGATTAACAGCGATGTTGGCTTATGCTCAGTCAGATTTTGTTTGAATGATGGAGAAAAGTGGAGGCGGGGACTCCACTTTGCTGAACGTTCACAGCTACTGTTTCCCTGAAGCTGAAGGCATTCCCCTTCATATTATTGTTCATTTTAATTCAAACACAGACAGCAGGTTTGTTTTATCTGCCGTATGCAAGATTTGGTTTTGTTTATGAATTATGCATTTTCAGTATTGTTTCATTCGTTCCCATCTAAAGATATTCATAAGTCGTAGAGAAGTGGTTTCTCAGAATTGTTCCTCTTCCTGTTATAGATGAATGTGAAATGTTTATGGCATATAATACAAAAACAATTGTAAGATTTTTTTTTTTTTTGCTGCTTCCTTCTATTATTGAAGATGCCAGTACAAATCTCTCAAAGTAAAAACACTTATTAACGAACGCTGACCTCCACCAAGGCTGTGATCCTACCTTCCAGTGGTAAATTAATACAGCGGGTAATTACTGGTTACAGAGGAGATGCTCTGTGCCCTTAGCCACGCTTAAATCTCACACTCTCTTTTGTTAATTACTTTGTTGACTTCTTTGGCTGTCGTCCGTGTTTTGTCCATCATTCAATGGAAAAGGATAGTAATAAAGTGATACAAGACTGAACTCTAGGTTAACACTACTTTAAATGTAAATCTTGCGTGTTTCTTCGCGTATATTTGCCTGCAAAGAGAGGAAAAGCCGAAAATGCGTACGTTTATTTACTCATCTGCTTTGCCTTTATACATTCATGATTTTCACTGACTGTGGCCATTTTTGTCTCTGAAAATTATCCCCCTTAAAGTCCGTCTGTGGCTAAGGCAGTCTGATGTGTGAAACGATCCCTATGGACTGTGGTGCTGGTATAATTTTAGTGTTGGCTGATTTTGAAAATAAAAATTATGGAGAGACTCAGACAAAGCCCGCAGATGCTAGACTTGTGGGATGAAAGCAACACAAACCAAATGTTTGGGCACTTTGCGCATTCCTCCTGGGCTCCGCTTAATATTCTGCATGCATAAGATATGAGAAACATCCTCCACATATTGATTCACGCTGCGGCATGTCTCCCTTTGAAATTGATTTGGATATATATATAAAGCATAACACCAAAAAGAAGAAGTGTTCATGTTGTTGGCTCTAATCAGATTTATGTTTGACCCTAATGATGTGTAGGAGTCCACAAAGGAGCGATTGTTGCAGCGCTGTTGTTTCGCTGTCCCTGGTGGCCGTGGTGCAGAGGCTGCAGAGACCAGACTGACGAGAAAGTGAAATGTTTCAAATGAGAAGGTCTTTGTCTTGATCTGAGACTGGTTCAACTCAGTCCAAAAAAGCACAAGTCCTGCCTTTAACTTCAGTTTATTCTGTCTGTAGTCATGAAAATGAAAACAGATTTTTGATTATCAGCAGCGATTGAGACATAAAATAGCTACTGGATTGCTTGGCTGGAGCGTGACAAAATTGAAACAGGAAGAAATGATAGATCCGCACAACTGTTATGCTCACCAATTATGTATTGCTCTCACTGGCAGCTGTTTTGGGCGTTAGCCTTTTATCAGACTTAAAGATCAGCTCTGACGTAGGGCTGGGCGATATGGACCAAAAGTCATATCCCGATATATTTAGGTTGAATATCGATATACGATATATATCCCGATATTTTTTCCACAAAGTGAGAGCTGTGAAATGAAATGTTAAAGGTATACAGGAGGATTTTCCCGAATTTTAGGAAAGAACCGCCCTCTCCACATTTTGAAAAAAATGCACATGCGCAACGCTCTACCTGCTCCCGAGAGGGAACGCCTTCTAAAACGTGTGCGAGAGACATGCACGAGCCCAGTTCTCCTCGTGCACGCTCTGTTTACAAGTCACTGTCGGCATCGCTCACACAAGCTCACTTTCCAAGAAGATTTGCACTTTTTCCACAATGTCAGACTCCCCACCGGTAAGTGAAAATCTATTACAACCATCAAAATTTGTTTTAAAGAATATGTATAAAGCCAATCGTAATCAGGGATTGTGAATACAAAATGTTTCGTGTCTATGTAGCGTTACGAGCATAAACAAGCTATCATTTAGCATCTAAATTGTTTTATTTCATTTATGTCCGTTTAGAGCTTTCAAGAGGACAGTCTTGTGGGATCAGATATGGACTACGAGCCCGTTCCCTGTGCATCCCGACCAAGATCCAGGAGGGGGGGTGCGCCTAGAGGCCGCGGGAGACGAGCTCAGAGCACAAGACCTCCAAGAGCCAGCACCAGCCAAGAGCAAGGAGAGAGAAGGGGAGGCAAGGGTCGGGCTAGAGCCCGTGGCCGTCTGCTAGCTGACCTGTCACGGGAGGACTTCAAAAGGGTTGAAGAACTTCATAAACAGAGGATTGCAACTGAGGAGGTATGTGTACACATATAACCGCTAACTTGTCATTTTTTTGTCGCAAAATACGTCACAGGCTAACTTACAAACTCTTATCAGTACAAAGCATTACTATTGTTATTGTAATATTACTGGTCCAGGGTGTCAGACAGACAGTGTGAGACGTGATCTTTCCTTTTGTTATTGTAATGCTCCCTCCTACATTGCGAGGCAGACAGTGAACAGTGAATACACTCAAAACTGGAGTGAATGTACTGCACTTTTCCCTTTTATTAGAAAATGTGTTCACATTTCGCCTGTTCAATGGTTTAGAAAGCTGTGTGTCAAAGGGCTAAATAGAACATTTTTTAAGTGTGATTTTGTTTTAACAGGCTAGGATAAAGAGACTGACATTAGAGGAGTGTCAACAACTTCTACAAAGATGCCTCAGTCGTGAACCGAGTCTCATCTTTGACCTCATGAGTCTCACCCCTGATCCCCCTCCACCAGGCCCTCCTAATCCACAGGCACCCAACTGGTGTGTCTGTGGAACCTGCAGAAATATGCCAACACTGCTGGAACAGAAATGCTGTCAACAACAACCACAAAACTGCACGTCACTGTTGCCACACATGGAGCTGTACATCTTGGAGGAAGGTGTGCTGAGACTGGCCAGGCGAATCTGGAATGACCTTAGGGCAGAGGTGGACATCCAGGAGACAGGAGAAAGTCACAGACAGTTCCGCTATGCTGCATATAGGAACTTTATTGTCTGGCAATATGGTGTTCTGGGACCAGGAGTTAGAATTGTTATAGCGTCATGTTGTGTGTGGAAAATTAGAGATCGTTTCCCGGATTCTAATGGTAATTATGTAGGCTTTATTCCGGCCAGAGTGTAAACCTTGTGTACTCAACGTAATTCTTTGTGCTTTATTCCAAGATACCTCATCAGGTAAACTTGCACCATAAAATAAGCTGGATCAATACATGTGTGTATTTTATGCTAACTTTTTGTTACATGTACTATTTTGATTGATGTTGATAAAGTTTCTTACAAAGCATATCTTTGTCCATGTACTTCCATCGAGTTTCCCATACTTCTCTAAAATATTTGTACGTGGCTTTAAAAAGTTCACAAAGGACAATGTATGTAGGCTTGTACAGTTGTGCTCCAAAGTTTACATATCCTGGCAGAATGTTTTTACTTTTTTTTTCCCACTCAGTGGTTGTGTGAAGCCACTTATGGTGAAACAGTGTTTGCTCTTTTTAAATAAAATGACCCTTTTCAAAAGTTTACACACCCCTGTTCCTAATAATGTGTATTTCCCCCTTAGCATCAATGACAGCTTGTAGTCTTGTGGTCATTGTGGAGAATTTTCTGTATAATCTAATGGTAAACCGGCCCATTCTTTATCATAAACATGTGCTGTATGTGATAACGGTTTAGAACTTACATATACAAATATCAACGCAATTTGAGATAGCCATATGCAGATTTTGTCTTTTATTTGCTCAAATGTATAAAATTATATGCTGTTCTTTTATACATGACATACATTCACCATAAAAATTATTGATTTGCGCATTATGTACAGGGGAAATGAAGCACACGTACGTCACTCCTTTTGAAGCACCACATCTACAGGTCATGTGTGAGATGGTTGACCTTTAAAAAAAAATATAAATAAAATAAGTTTACATATCAGGACTTTATCCTATGCAACAGCAGCATACACTGTAGAGCAGGGGTAGGCAACATCAGGCCAAGGGAGTCAAATCTGGCCCTCCTGCATAAAACATGTGGCCCCCAAGATCATTATGAAGAAATATTATTCAATAAATAGGAGACCAAATACCTGATAAAGCACTCAAAAATGTTGAAAATACTGTCAATATTTTCACATTTCCTTCCAAAGCACTCCTTTAGATCATAAATGATGTACAAAGCTAATATTTGTGCTTTATTTTGGACGAGAATTGTAATTTTCGGCCCTTGGCATTTGGGCAATGAAGAAAATTGTCCCTCAATGACAAACTTGCCTACCCCTGCTGTAGAGGATTGAATTCAACAAAATAAGGCACTTGACTCGAATACAACTCACCTAGCCCTCTGCGGGCTTTCTTTTCCTTCAATTCTTGTACTGTTGGGGCAGGGCCACCGGACAACAGCCCCAGCCTTCGTGGATCATGAAGTGCAAGAGGCTGCTTTCCTGCCATCCCCCTAGGAGCCGACAGTCTTGAATGGAGAATAACACTCTGTAGATCTGTAATGTACTTGTAGGTTTTTGGGTTCTTGATGGTGTACAGCCGCCACATCTTTGATCTTTTGTTAAAAATTCTGCCATACCTTGGAGGAGTAAACAAAAACATGTCAATATTGCCATTGCGTGTATAGTATAAATTATGGATTATAGATCAGTGATAACTTACTGATATGAGCCATCTGCATTTGTTCGTGCTCCTCGGTTTAGGTGGTAGTTATAATCCAGCCCTGCCAACAGGGTCCGAGCATAGTACACTGGTGGTTTGAAGCAGAAGCGCTTTGAGGCGTACATAAGTATGTGGTTATGGAAGGACTCCAGGTCTGAGGTTGATCTATAAAACAAAAATAAAGAAGCAAATAAGACAATGTGTGAACCTGGCATTTTCCAAATTTTGATAAAGCAAATTGGTGGTTTGGAATGCAATTGCACTACAAAAATGTCTACCTGAAAGAGAGATACTTGGGTATATTTTTCAACCAGCGTGCATCGTAAACGATCTTTTGGAGTCTTCCATGTGCTGCAGAGCCCTTTGGAATCCATTCTTTATTCCGGTCTTCCTCCAAAGGACCATGTCGACAGGCCCCAAAGTACCACTCATGTTTGCCAGTTACATGATGCAGAACTCCTGTCCAAAGATCCTGTAATCAAATGTTTTCACTCAGTAAATTATGCGTACTATTAAAAAAAAAAAAACATTTGACAAACACCCTTTATATATTAGTATACTCTAATTGTGTAGAAATATATACAGTAAATAAAAACTTACGTTGAAAGCTTCAAAGGTCTCTGCTTCCTTACAGCTGTACCAAAAATGATTGCAAATGTCTCTGTTCCAACTCAGAAGTAGTGCACAGTCCTTCTCATGTCCAGCCTAAAAAACAAATTTATTGAATTAGATTAACTGGTTCCTTGCCAAAAAAACAAAAAAAGGTCTCAATAACAGTAAACATACAGCCAGAATCTTTTTACTTAGGTTCTTTGCACCGTGCCAGATATCCAAACTGTGTTTCACACCACAGTCTTTGTATTGGCCATTGTCTGTCAAACATCACACAAGATTTTAGATCATTTCAGCGTGATGTCTTTTACCATTTGTCATAAGGCTACTTTAGACAAATGGAGAGCTTTCCCGTGTCTGCGCGGCGCGTGACCTGTGCCAAGGCTTCGCTAATCAGAGCCTACATTAGGATAAACTTCTCTCCTAATAACTACTCGGTCGATTATTCTCAAATCATAATCCAAAGCATACCACAACGATCCTCTTCTGAGTTCGTTTCCAGTTAGTGATTGGCCCGCTTTTAAACGACATTACTTAGTAAATGGATGCAGGAGCGGGTGTTCTACACGAGCTGCTACTCTGTTTGTTTGTTTGTTTGTTAGCAAAGGCTCCGAGCCATGAGGGAGGAGGGGCGGCGGGTACGCGATGATAAAGACGGTCACTCAGATAGATCTCATCTCATCCATTTTTATGTTTAAGAACTTTCATCGCAAAAATGACTGCTAGTACATTTAAAAATCTTGACATGCCTTTGTTTGGGGGCTGCGGTGAAGATTAGGAAATGTTAGCAGACCTGTGGCCATCGTAATAACTACTGACGATGCAAATTACAAACTAAATAAACTAATCTACCCTAGAAAGTTACAATATACAGTTACAATGTACACTTTTACTAGAAGTGATTTTAAATGGATTTCTCCAAATAGAATGCCAAACTTTACCTGTCGAGTAGAAACTTCGCGACTGAAGCGTCAGTGGGAAGCCCAACGTGTGCTTTCAGCGCACGCCATCGTGTGAAAGAATCTCCCAAAAACACTCTGGTCTTGTTTCTCTCTTCTGAAGCCTTTCTCTTCTTCTCATAAACCTCGAAGACACTTTTTCTCTTGCGACTCTCTGCCATTTTCAAAGCACCCGGTGAGAACTGCGAGCTACAGTGAAAAGCTGAAGGCGAAGCTCAACATATACACCTGAAAGTGCGCATGCGCAAAAAAACGAAAACTACCCAGGAACGAGCACGTACGACGTCCTTACGTAAACATATCACCAGAATGATTGACAATCAGGAGGACCAATAGTCTTGATGATCCACCCGGAAAAAGAACATCCTCCTCTACACCTTTAAGTCAAAGTCACTGCTAAATAGTAGTGTTTTAATATTTAATATTGCAATTTTTATTTTATTTATTTTCTTCTACCCCATTTGCTGTTAATAACTTTATGTTGCATATAACTAAACTAAAGCCTAAACTGAGACAATGAAATATGACTTATTTAAGTATTACTTACTTTTTAGTCCTTAATAATCATGAAATATAATAAATAAATAAATAAATAGCCCAAATAATTTCTTGATATTTGATCTTGATTTAACTGCGTTTTAGTCAGTGGTTTTGAGATAAGTTCTTATCTTTATCCAAAGCATTCCCAAACATAAGCTCCTAAACTGAGCCACAAACGACTCTTTACTCTTTACAAGCAGCACAGGCTCACCATCTCTGTCATCATCAGAGCTCAGCGAGGGACTGGAGCGATTAGCGTAGCAATAGTCCTTCGCAGTGGCAGCATTACAAACGCTGATATTTTCACAGTACATCCACGATCTACCGCAAACCTTAACTAGACTAAGAAGTAAACAAAAGCACATGGCGCAGCGCACGGCGCCGCCATATCTCGCCGCTACATTCACTTCTGTCCAAACCATCTCCAAATGATTGAGCCACTGTTTTTTGTTTTACCAACCAAGGGGCTCTCCTCCACACGCGTCACAGACATAGTTGCTTTCTTCATGTTTGTTGAAGAGTGCCGGCTGCCCCTCCCCTCCCCCTCTCCGCATGAGACACGAGGGGCGGGTCTGGGGCTGAGCGGAGCAGTGCAGAGCTCCGCTCAGCGCCGTGCCTGAAGCAAGTATTACAGCGCAAATTTGGACTATATCGATATATACGATATGGTCTAATTCCATATCTCTTTTTAAAATATATCGATATATCTTAAATATCGATATATCGCCCAGCCCTACTCTGACGCTCAGAGAGGTAACATGACCTGACAGTATTAGAAAATGAATCTGGCAAAATATAAAGTTTTGCCCCCAAATTTTTTCATTAATTCCAAATTGACAGACTTTTATTTCTCTGCCCAGGTTGGTCACTGTCCTGGATGCATACAGTGAAGTGCATACCCTATGTTTTCTTTCTCCTATAACAAATTATGACTTGCCATAGTTTGAAGGGATGAGTCAGATTTTGTCCAACAAAGTGGCCAATTTATATATATATATAAAAAAAAGTTTAAATAAAGTGGAAATTGTAAAAACATAAGTGACATAGGGAGACAGCCTGTGACATATGAAGGTGCTTGTGCTTCACAGCTATAAGGTCCCGAGTTCGATTCCCACCTGGATGGGGCCTTTCTGTGTGAAATTTGCATGTTCTCCCTGTGTCTACGAAGGTTACCTCCGGGTACTCTGGTTTCCCCTACTAAAAACATGTACAATAGGGTGAATGAATGAGCGGGTATTTAAGAGAATGAGTGTGGGACAATGGTTGAAAATTAGCCCATGGCTACAATCGGGCGTGTTTACATTCATGTTCATTAACATGCACTGTCCCGACCAAATAAACAATAATACAGCTTGAGAAATATTCTATGGATAGACCTGGAACTCGCTCCCCCTTATGTACAGTATGATTGCACACTGCAGTTATAGATTGTTAACTTCCCGCTCTGGTTCACACTTCCGATAGTGAAAAGTGAAAAGAAAACACGGCACTACAAATATTAAATTTTTTTGTGTTTGCTAATGAAATTGGTAGTGTTTTATGAACTTAGAGAAGACAAGTCAAGGCAACTTTATTTATACCGCGCATTTCGTACGTGAGGCAACTCAATGCGCCTCAAGAGGATCGGGATAGAGGTCAAAGACATGCTGTAAGTGAGTTAACAGTGAGACCTTAATGCTGAGATTGGTGATGCATGCCGCCCATTACCAATGCTCTGAGGTTAAGAGTCCACCATCACACTGTCAGGATCAGGCAGGTTAACGAGCTTCTCTATCCCCGGCTTGACTGACAAAAAAAATCATTTTAAATAATCTCATTGAAAGAATTAAGCCTTTACATTAATCGTTTTTTAAATTAAGTTAACACATAACCCTCTTTTACATTAGGGGTTCCCTTCAGTAATTTTCAATAATGACAGTGTTTTGTTTGGTTCAGCTGCAAACAAAAGTCCAACTCATTATCGGAAACGTTGCTTCCAATAAGAAAAAAACATATTTAATAAGAAAGCCCTTACACATTTATCAACAATATATTGTACAATTCCTGGAAGCAGACAGTGTTTTGGCTCTGTGCCAAACGCTAATCATTTCTTTATGGGGCTGTAAGTTTCAATTAGAATTTATCAGAGAGAACAGCAAATAAACAGTCATAAAAGAGTAAATGGGCTCACTTCAGATCGTGCTTTCCCATCTACATTAGGCACTCAAAGCGAAAGTCATAATCATATCCTTTGTGTTGGTGTCACTCTAACAATAATTAGCCCATAATGCTTTCTTTCACATGAAGACCTTCTCATTGCAAGTAAATTATGCCACAAAAAAAATAGGCTTTTTTTTTTGTCCTCCCAATGAAGGCCTTTTAGTAAAGCGCTTTGGGGCTATGTCTGTCCATTTAGACATGTCATAATAATAATAAAGGCATGTTAACTTTACCATAGAGTGCCTTGTTTTTCTATTTTTTAAATGACTTTCCTTGCCCCAAAGAGCACCTCTGGTTTTAAATCATACCCCGTGGAGGTCCAGGAAGGGGTTCTCTTTTCCTCTTTTTCAAATTATGCCACAAGTTTGATTCGATCACAGCTGTTTATCTGCAGCACGTCTCTCAGATCACCTCTGATGATGATGATGATTATTTTATATTTTAATGGCATAGGGATTTCTCATTGGTGTAAAATGGTTACACAACAGTTATGGAATTTCCACCCTTTTTTTTTATCACTTCCTGTGGCTAAGAATCCGCAATAAACCTCTGCATAAACTCTGATAATAAACTCTGCAAAAATAGTGTGAAATGTTCTGTGGAAAATTAAGTCTAATGTGTCAAATGCATTTTAATGTTGACTCGTTAAAAGTCAGTGCCGTTTCTCGGTTCCTTGTGTGACTCTTTTACCTACTTGCATAAGCAGCCAAGTTTGTTTTGACATGATCCAGACCAAATGCTTCTCTGATTCGTTGATCCACTTGTCAATCATTGGAGGCTCAAGTCGGGTCTGTATAGGATAGGAAATTCAGGCATCTCTTGGACTTGTTATTTCAGCCAACAAGAGCCATTACTGCACATATTTATGAAGATGGAATTTGCATAAAACATGACCAGCATTTGGTTTGTTCTCTCGTTTGCTTTTATACTGTATATGAAAAAGGACTAGTCTTATATGAAAAGCAGTTTTAATGTGCTTGACGACACCAACCAGGCAACTCAACACGCCCCTGACTTTGAATAGTCTGCACCCAGTGTGGACCACTAATGACCCAGATCATCATCGTCCCACAGAGAAGCGTGACATTGATTTTTGCAAGTGGCTCTGAAGCGTGAAAGAGCGAATTCTGAAACAAACTGTATCTGTGTCTGAAAATACCAGACCCTATCTCTGCCATAAAGAGGGGCTTTCAATCTGTGCGCTGTGAACTATTGAGGGGGCATTTAGTGTGAATTCATCTGCGTGTCTGAATGAAAATAGTTGTGTTGAGTCTTCTGTCAAACATCTCACACAAAACAAGAAGATATCAGTGGATAAAGACCAAACTAAATCAGCTCAGATCCAATCTTTTTTTCTTCTTTTATCACATGATTTAATAGTTCACATGACTGCCACTGCCCGGCCCACATTTACAACGTCCTTTTGAATTTATAGTAGTATCATAGTGATCTATCTTGTGTGATTATTTTGCCTTTTTTTATACTATGGCTCAAAACATTTATGTCCTTTATTTAACAAGTTTTTATCTGTGACAAATTTTCTTGTGACCCAAATAGCATTAAGTAAGTAAGTAAGTAAGTGCTTTATTGTCATTGTACAAGTGTACAACGAAATAGTGTTCAGGTGTTAGTCCTGAGCTGCCACTGTGTGTCAACCTGAACCGCATGACCTTGGAGGTTGGGGAAACTGTAGCACTCGGAAGAAACCTGGCTGCCCTCTGTCTCCTCTGATCCTCTGAAATGATGCAGCGCCTCCTGGGTTTGTCCCTGTTTCAGAGCGTGGTGTCCTGCACTGGTCAGCTCCACCTCCTCCTTCCTCCTGCAGCTCCCTCCGCTTCACAACAGTCTTTCAGCATCTCTCGTTTGTCCTTCTTTGTTTCCTGTAGCTCCTCTTGTGACGCCTCCACTGTGCTGCAGCTGTGGGGGCTCTTGGTGCTCTTCAGGGTCTCAGAAGAAGACATTTGTAGGTCTCAAATGGGTTTAGCTGATAAGCTAGCATTTTGTTTACCTTTAAAAAACTGCTTTCTTAGGGACCATTTTAGACTCTCAAAGTAAACAAATCCACCAAACCTCCACAAAAACACGGCAAAGACGTACAAAAGTATCCAGAAAAACAATATGGAACCCAGAAACCACAAATGCAGGTTGCAGAAAAAGGCAAAAAACTCAGCTGCACAAGGAGAGAGTGAGGTTTTCACTGCATAACTGCATAATATCTTTGGAGCATTTGTATACCAGATGTGTAGCAATCCAGACATAGCACTTTTAAGCTTTTTAGACATTATTTATTGTTTAATTCATCTTTATTGTATGTTGACTATTCTAATATTCTTTGTCAAGAGAAAACAGTATTTGTCATGTCAGTGGTGTTTATCCTAATGGTTGAGCGTATGATTGTGAGCCAGTAATAGTGTAATGTAATAAGTAAGTTCAGCAGACCCTTCTCCTGATGTGGTTTTGTACTTTTGTACTTTACGACTTATTTTCCTCTTTATAAAACATTTCTGGTTCAAGTTTGGCTGCATCACTGTGTATGTCGAAGGAGTCAGGGTAGTCTTCAGCACTCAGTTCGTCTGCTGTTTCGGACCTGTCAGCGTACCTGTGGAGTATTTTTTGGGCGCCCGGGCGAGGGCCTACACCTCTGACAGGCTGAGGACACTGGCACCATTGTTTCCTCTGCAGATTACTGTGTGATACTCATGCCTCCCGCAGACATGTGACTCGTATTTGTGGAGATAGAGAAGAGCACAGTGTATCTCTGTGTGTGTGTTTGGATTTGTGTGTTTTATTGATTGTGGGTTCCTGCAGCGCTATGGCCTACTTGGCTGATTTGTCACAGTGAGGTGAACTCATGGGCGAATGGAAAAACTCGGGTGAAGATAAACAGGAAAATAGTAGCACATATCTATAGGACTAATGTTACAGACTGTGACAGAAGTGCTTATGTATTAGCTTGAATGCAATTGAGATAAGGTGGGTCAAGTTCTGATGATGGACAAGAGGCTAATAATCACATTTAGCTAATTACAATGTTTATTGCCCAGTCATGTTTACTCCTGTTGAAATATTGCTTTTGAAATCATCAATTGTGATGAAACTCAGTCATGGTGCTTAAGTGAATGAACAACATGGGAGTTTCCCAGTGAGCTGTCAAGCTTCTTGACTTCTATTTGTACAAATACAAAAACCACAACAATGTTCAAGTCCATTTCAAATGACTTTCATTTGCAGATTGGGCATCGGGTCATAACATATCTTTTGTTTACTAGAAACACAATTTCTGTCTTTACTTTTCATGACAATTTATTTCTGTTTGAAAACTATTGAGGCTTTGTGGATTATAAAACGTTTGCGCCAAATTAACCAATATAAACCTAAGAGAGATTGATGGTTGTTTACTTCCACATGAATTCTTATATATTAGTGAATTTGTTAATGGATTTTATTGCTCACAGATGGTAAAGTTAAAAGTTACTTATTGTTGTGTGATCTGCCAGTTCTTTATTACTCAACCGTGACTAAACCGTAGGCCTACAGCAAACCCTCCATACTGCTGCTGTAGCAATCCATCAGTAGTTCTTCTGGTAATTCATCTATACCTACAGCATCAGATGAACACTTGTATATAGATCTAATATAGTAGTGCAGTGTTTATATAATTTCACACAGGTTTATAGTCATCGCTGCCAGTAAAGAATGCTCTCTTGGACCATAATTTGTCTATTTATCAAAATGATCCATTGCCCAGCTTGTCCTGTCAAAATGTTTATTTTTTATCCCATGACCTTTCGGATCACTGAACAATGCAACATAAATAAACTGTCATCTTCATATCCTCCCTGTTTTTCTATTTCTAATATTTGCTGGCATCTGGCCCGACACACCAAACCGCACTTCTCCAGTCAAACCGTGTCAGGCCCCATAAACCTTTGTCTCCCAGCCCATTAGCGTCCCGGCTGGTTGGCGTGGCTGTCTCTGAGGCTTCACACGGATGCTAATTAGAGCGCAGCGGTGAATCGGGACACTTGCCGTAGCATCCTTCTCCTCTTGTCATCTCCCATTCTCTTTCTTCAGACACTCTCAGCCTCGGCTTCCACATCGACGCTGATAACTTCCAATAAAAGTTTTCTCCTCATCTCCCCACTGGCGCCTTGTAACAACTCATCCCCCGCTTCAGTTTTATCACCTCGTCCCACATTAGGGTCCACCTATTCAGCTCAAAATTTGATTTGAAATACGGCACTGAGCAAAAGTTTAGGGAGGCGTGAAAGGTGCTTTAAAATACTGGTTTGTGTAGACTTTATGGACCCATTTATAGGCTCAATGTATTCTCTGTATTGACTAATTCTTCAATGCCAATGAGGTGCTCTCTGCTATTATATTTAAGTGTAACTCAAGTATACTAAAAACAAGAGAGTTTACTTCCACCATACTTTTATGTACTATCAGTGACATACTTAGCAAATTTACAGTACAGTAATCATACATTTATTTAGTAAGGAAAGGTGTGCTTAATAGACTTGGAGAATTATGGAAGTGAAGTGCTTTGAGAAACGTGTCAAGCTTGTTATCGCAATACAAGTGCAAACCATTACCAGTACTTGGCTTGAGATACTTATCATCACTATTCGCTTTGTGCCAGTCCAAAGCCTGGATAAAAAGAGCAAGAAATACAGAGAGATGAATACATCTGGTATAAAAGTGTCATGTCAACTTTATGTCTAAATCACTACGGTCGAGGACACAATTTTACAAGTTGAGACAATTACAAAAAATGTATATATTACAAAGGTAATTAGAGAAATGAAGAGTCAATATGATAACATACTTATCGTACATTTGGACCAAAGCATCACTATTCAGATACACTGCAAAAAGTAATTAACTAGATTAGTTTTAAATGTCTCAATTTGAGCATAATAATCCAAATGTTAGTTATTTTGACTAGTTAAGAACATTGGTCTTATCCCATTGGCAGTTTTACTTTCTTATTTTAAGCCAGATTTACCTTAGAACTAGTCTGACATGTCATCAAACTAGCAAAGTAAATCTGGTCAGATCAGGAAAAAAGTCTAAATGAGTGAAAACCGCTCAAAACAAGATACATTTCCTCAATTCAAGTCATTTAAGCCAATGCTTGATATTTACATTTTGTAGTGTAATTACTTTGATATTATGTTGTATGAGACGTATACGTAAGACAATTGTTGGTCATTGGCAGTGTCTAGTATAATTCCCTTTTGCTCTTTTTTATGTGTATTTTTGCACAATAATACACCTTTCCTCAGCATTCCGAAAACCTGTCAAGATTTGTGCAGCAGTGGGTAAAAACGACATACCCCGAGTGTTGTAGAAGGACACCGGTGCCACAGACTCACACCAAAGTGACTGTTTGTGTAGATTGTGCATGCTGTGACTTCTCCGCTTGAGGGCAAGGAATTTTAAATCGGGCTTCCAATGAAAGTGTTACCGCTGAATATTTGAATATTTATTTCTTATCAGAAGCTGGATGTTAATGAGGGAGCTGTGACTGAGTGGGTTGTGGAGGGAAAGAGTAGAGAAAGTGGTGGATGGGGCACTGGCAGATGCTGCTTATTTTCCTCTGGCGTCGTGTTTTAGTGGGAAGAAAGTATTACCCGCACCACGTGTTTATCCTGTGAATTACATAATGAAAAAACAACATTTCTGAGAGGGGTAGGTGGGGCTGATTTGGTGTGATTCTGTTTTAGTCTGACATTTTTTTGGGAGATTTGACAGAACTAACACAAAGCTAAACAGACTGAGAACCGGTCGACTTGCCTAATATTCCAAATCTAGTCACATCATGAGTACTCCCGCATTTACATGAACAAACGTTTGCATTAATTTCCAAACCCTGCAGTTTAGTTTTTAGCTCAGGCAGACGCGCTGAAAAAAAAAAGTTTACCTAATGGCAAACAGCACACTTACACCAGATTGTGCTATTTTACATCACTGACAAACTCTAATGCGTTTTTAATGCACCGCAACTAATCAAACAAGACAACCAGGCAGCAATTCACCAATCTCTAGAGTCTCAGGCTGAAGCTCCTGTGCCTCCACAGGAGCTCTATACCTATTTCTGCACAAGTGTCTGCATGAATGCCATTTCTGAATTCTGACCGCTATTTGCCCTCATATTTCATTGACTCTCATTGACAACTACAACACTGCAAGCTCTTTGTGGTCCATGAGTTTTCCATAGCAATAAAGGAGCAACAACCTCCCTCTCTCTTGATACAGCTGTGTTTGTTATGCCTGTTTCTGCGCACTGGATTTGTGGTTTCTGTGTTCCACATTGTTTTACTGGTTGCTTTGTACGTCTTTGCCATATTTGTGGGGTTCAATGGATTTTGGTCAATAATGGTCCTGAAGAAAGCAGCTTTTTAAAAGTAAATAGCTATCTTATGAGCTAAAGACATTTGAGACCTACACATTTCTTCTTCTGAAACACGGAAGAGGCACCAGGAGGCCCCTACAACTGCAGCACAGTGGAGGCGTCACAAGAGACGCTACAGGAAACAAGGAAGGGACAAATGAGGAGGTATCCGGGCGAGACTCACACTGCTTTCTAATGTTCTGGCAAATGTACGTTCACTGGAGAATAAAACAAATGAGCTGTTAAGCTCTTCCCAGAAGATGGTGAAAGACTGTTGCAGGGCGGAGGGAGCTGCACAGGAGGAAGAAGAAAGAGGAGGTGCAGGAGGAAACAAGTGCAGGACACCACGCTCTGAAACAGGGACAAACCAAAGAGCTGCTCCGTTTCAGAGGAGCACTGAAAGCAGCCAGCCAGGTTTCCTTCGGGTGCTACGCTTGTACACCTGAACACAATTTCGTTGTACGGTTGTACAATGACAAATAAATAACTTATTTACTTACAATGTTTTCAAGCAACAGTGAAGGAATCTGAGAATTGTATTACATATCAGTGTGTATCCTTCTGTAATAAATAATAACTTGCCTTTCAAATTTAGTGTTTGATTGTTCAAACAATAATCCTACAATTAGAGGAAATTTAAAGACATATCTGCTTCTATATTCTTCACTTTTTCCTTCTACTTGAGTTGTAATAAAAACATTAGTTACTTTCCCTTTTTAGTAAATTGGATAAGAGACAAATGTTTTGTGTTGACCAATTAAGTGTAACATTTAGTCTCCTTACTATATTTATTACCTTATTTAAAGGCACACTGCGTAACATTTTGGATTATACCTCAATACTTTTTCACTTTGACTTGAGTGATTATTTGGGTCGCTTGTTTTTACTTCTACTTGAATGAAATTCACAAGTGACTCTTTCTGAAATTAATATTTTGGCTTACTCTACCAATCCCTGCAATTTCATAAGCCTTCTGTTCTCCATTGAGTGCAAAGTACAGATAGAGCAAATACTTGTTTTTTAATCAAGCCATGTATGTCACAGAATTGCTTACACTTCCAAAACGTAACTTTTCCGAACAGTTCAAGTTCAGTGGAGTGAACATGTGGAACAAATGAAGTCTCACTTATCTCCCTCTGCAGTCTGTGCGTTGGCCTGTTGTCGTCTTAATAAAACAATGGAGCAGCATTACAGCGGCTCATCCTTGTGATCCTCCCTCGCCGGGGTGAGCGTCCCCATCCAGCGGTGTGTGAATGTAGGTCGACGGCACTTCAGCAGCTGCCTCGTTGTTGTTTGCGGCACTTGGATGTAATAAACAGACGGTTGAAATGCATTTGGGGAAATAAAGTAGAGCAAAAACCTCGTATTTGGCCGCAAAAAAGTGTACCTTTCGTTAAGCAGTTGTTGTACAGGTCGCACTGGTGTGGCACATGACTACAACTTTACTATTCTGAATTGATTGGATATGATCTCACTTTAAGTTTGGCGATGCAGTTGGTTGATACAAAATTGTAGTCCAAGTACAACCAGGCCAAGATCAAAATGAGTCTTCAAAAGGTATAAAATATGTAACTAACTGTGACCAGCAAACATATGTCTGTAAATCATCTCTAAACTAGAAAAATACCAGTCCAGTTGACAACTTTGAAAACCTCCGCTACAAATTTATTTTTCCGACGTCTTGCTGCAAACCAAACACTTTTACATCTTGTGGAAACCAGGAAGATTCACCAATCCAGCCTTGAAAAGCTGCGTATTGTGCAGTGAAATGTTGGCTTTTTATTCAGTAGATCCAGCTTTAGGATTGAATGGACTGAATACCTCCACTACAATGTGAAATTCCTGAGCAAATGAGAGCTTTCACAAACATTTTATCAGATTCTCCTTTATTACATTTTATGAACATTTTGAGAAACTGCCTTACAGCACTATATTTTATGCAGACTTTTTCAAATGAAAATCCTCACTCTGTCAGCTGTTTTGCTGATAAGTCATACATTGGGGAACTATTTGTCATGCCTGCGCTGTCTTCTCCTCATGTAATCTTTTAGACTGATATTTTGAAATGCCTGTGAATATGTGGCCTGTAAACAATGCGTCTTGACAGAATGGAAAAATCATTCATTTTTGTGTCTAAACTCGCAAACATCTGTCAGAGCTGAAAACACTAATAAAAACAGTTGCTCTGGTGCCACATCTCAGCCATGGTATTGAGCCAAACAGATGACAATAGGGCTATGATTTTTTATATTGTCAGCCTGCCACAGTCTGCTCTAAATGGACCTCTGCTATAGATTTATCTTCACGTCTACATTTTCTTTTTGCCGTTCCATTTATCTGTCCATTGATTGCGTTGTGCTGTGACAAAAAGATTTGAATGTGAGAAATGGCTGAGCAAACAGAAAGCAGTGAAAGGCAGTGGTTTGGTGCGGAGCCTTATCCCTCTGATACAAAAAGCTCATTCTGATCTCTTCTCTCACAATAGACCAGCCCCTCTGCACCCCGGGGTTGGCCACAAATAATACCCATAATGCAGCATGTCTGACGGCAGGAGTCCCCCAGGCTGCATTCGTCCAGCTTGTTGAGGGCGCTGCCAAAGTCATCATGCCAGGTCGGATTCAGAACCGACTCAGAGATGCCAAACTCTGGCCTAGTTTTCTCATTAGTTTTATTGGACCCTTGTAAGAAATTTTGATTGAGTATTTTTTCCTGTTTTAGATTTTTTTCTGTGTGTAAAAAAAAAATCTTTACAATAAGAAACATATCCATGACCAAGCCATTTCCCTTGTGGATCAATAAAGTTCATCCAACTGTTCCAAGGTTTAGTTTTAGTTTAGTTTATTTGAGCAGCAAACACTCTGCTCAAAAGGAGTGGGCCGAAGCAAGAGCTTATGAGCGCTCACCCCCAATACAATTAAAATCATAATTTCACAAGAACATAGTGGAACAACAAAACAAAATAGCAACAAGGAAACAGCAAAACAAAATAGACCCTACACCCCCCGCAGCATCCGACCATAGCCCAAAACTGTTCCAAAGTATAACCCAAGGGCCACTATGGAGTTTGTTATTGTGACATCATACATGGAAACAAATCTACTGCCATGTCCAAACACAGCAGAAACGGCACAAACATTTCACCCATTGTCTTACCCCATTGAGTAAAATGTGAGTTTGCCGTGAGCGGCTCACCTTTCCTCAGACCTGACTAACTTTACTGGGAGCGTGACATCTCCATGCAGACATTGACTAAAGGCAGTCAAATATGAGATTCAAATAGGTTGGGTCCTCATTCAAATCCATTCCTTGATTACTAGCTGGTCTTTATGGCAACTGTATGATCCAAAATGTGACGCAGTGTGCCTTTACATCCTGCTGAATAAAAAAATAAAAAAAGTGTTTATGCTTAATTATACAAATGTATTATAATCAATATTTATATTTTAAAATAGACCTCGACTGTGTATTGAAATAACATGTCTGAAAAGTATTGACTTCCAGAAAATGAGGCAGGATAAATCCGCAGAAGACCATTGTAGAGAAGAAGGGTCAAGTTCCACTTTACATAAAAGTACAACAACACATCACTTATTTACTCCACAACTTTACTAATGGGAAACACAGTAACCAATCACCCTAGACCTGATCTTTGAAAATATCTTTTTCGAACAGAAAAAGAGCTCATCACATGGTTTCTGCAGTGTCCTGTGGTTTAGGACTGCAGATAGATTTGATTTTGATGAAGTCAGTTCTCTCTAAATAAATCACAACACTGAGGGTTTATTGCAGCAGGGTTCTCCCCGGAGTTCACCAATTCAGCTCAAACTGGCTTAGACAGGGGAAACAGGGATTCACCCCAAAATAAAAAGAAAGATCAATTACATCTTCGATGCATCTGAATTATTCATGACTCAATGTTTTGGGGGATTGTAGTGAATGAAAGAAAACAGAAATCCTTCAGAAACAGTGTTGTGCTTGATTTATGTTCTTTAAGTCTGAGAGCTGGGATTCAAAAGGCCTTTGGGGCATAGATTATTGGTGCACAGACTTTCTTCCTGATTGCAGCCCCACAGCGCCACCTTGTGGTAGCAAGTAAACAAAAACATTGACTACTTGGCTTTTCTTTTTAATTTTACATGTACATCATACAGCAGCAGCATTCACAAGTTTCACACAGCACTTACACTTTGGCAGCATTAACGGTTTACTTAAAGCCCAAAAAAATTTTGTTGTTAGTGAAAGCTCACAAAAGCATATAATACATAGAAAAATACAGCTGGAGTGAACAGTTGATTATGTGACTTCAGGCAAAAATATTGTCCATAACACTAGTAGGAAGGTAATGGCAATACCTCCAGAGTGGGAGTGATGCAATAAGCCACTGTATTGAATATCAGGGGGAACCAGGGGCCTGCACCCGTCCCCAGCTGCCTTTGGTTACTGCACAATCTGCTCTGTGGCTTGAGGGACCAGCAGTGCCATGCTCATGTGGTCCGTCTTTAGTCTAGTTCTGCAATTATTACAGTACATTAGGCTTTTAAACAATTGCCTATATCCAAATCAGTTATTGTAAAAATATTTATAAAATATATGAAACCCCATCATGTCTTATAATTTAATTGTTTAAAAGGGAATGATCACAGCAATTGTCAGCTGCCATTGAACATTCATGTTCCTCACAACTCAAACCCAGAGGTTTTTAACACTTGCAAAGGCACTTAAAACTAAACAAATGCACTTCGATGGGGTACTTTAAACACAGTTTTAGGTTTAAATAAAATTCAAAAGTTAATTAGATAACATTTCAGCAACTGGTGTGACATAGCCTTAGATCAGTGTAGTACTGTATTGCATTTGGTGTGTAACAGTCATTTTCACACTTGCCACAGGCGTAATATATGTGCAACTCAAACGTTTGGTGAAGGCCTCCGTGTGGGCTTCACAAACCCAGGATCCAGTCCTGCTTTGGTCCTTTCTGCTCGTCAAAGAGCCCAGTTCTTCCACATTATCAGAGTTACTTTTCCAATCACACGTCAATCTTCTTAAGCTGTTCATAAGTGAGGAAGAACTGGATACAAGGTTAAGGAAATGTCCAGGGAGACTGAAAGACTTAAGCCCAAAGCTTTTGTTGTTACAACTTCCCTATGACCCCAGCTTCCTACACTTCCCCCTGACAAGTCTATAATCCTGTTATATTTTCGGCTGTATGAGAACCAACCAGTCTGCACAGACTTTATCACTCCATCCTTAAGCAGATATGGGTCTTTGAGCCTCTCCTGCCTTTCAACATTAAAAGAACAGCATGGACCCTACATTCCCACTTACCGGACAGCACTGCATTGCAAACTTGTAATGCAAGGAAACATGATAAATAAAACTCCTTGGATTTATTATTACATGATCAAGAACAATTGCCAATTGTTTCCAGGTAATTTCACCAATTCTTATGTACAGTATAAACGCCAGATGGGGAAAGGATACAATGATGTTCCACGGTCCTAGTCGCAGCCAGTTGGGAAAGAACCCCTTGTACAATGCCATAAACCCCTCCGAACGCCACGTCTGAAAGAAAACATACAAGTTCTAGTTCTCCAATACCAATAAGATGCTTTCCAACAGATCTCTGGAATCAGTTTATGTGTATGAGCTATGGTTGTGAACCAAGACATAGGTTTACTAAAAGCCTAAAGAATACATTGAGCATGGAAAATATTATCCTGTCACCAAACACTTTCGTCTGTTGAGGCTTACATTTTACAATCTTTGGCACAGAGTCTTTTAATGTGCTGCATGTGATGTAAATAAAGACATGTATTCTCCAATAATTTAGCGAGATGAAAGGGGGTTGACCAACCTGTAGTATACAATCCAGAGTACCCTTGTACAGCCCTCCTCCTTTTTGGTTCATCATTCGGGTTCGTACCACATCCACCGGGTTAGAGGCCAGAGCACCAGCAAGACCACACGTGAAACTTGACCTGAAAATACAAAGAATGGGTCACATAAGCCCTCCGTATTGCTTCTGCGTTTTAGAGAAAATATAATAACAATATTTTTTTAGGGTAAAGGTAAAACGAAAATCCACTCCGAGTTAAGGTCTGGCGTAAGAGATGGAAATTTATTCTAAAGTGCCAATAAAATAAATTTTGAGTGGATTATAATTGGACACAAACCCATCCGGGGTCAGCATTTTTGTCAAATTTAAATAAGCTCCATAACCTTTTTAATGCAGCTCTGCGCAAAAAATAAAAAAAGGAGAAAACTGCTTTGTTGCATTTTTCTTTAGCAAAGTAGGGAACGATGTGTTTTTAAATCGCGCTGAAGACATAGACCGTCCACCGGAGTACAGAGTATTACTGCAACACAGCATTTCAAATGGTGGATCATAATAGTTTGTTTACTAGTACAACTTACACTGTAGCATTTCCATTGATTTGGGCAGATCACATCAGTTGCCATTGTTACCAATAGTGACAAAACAATCTGCTTCATTATCAAGATAATACCAATGACTAGACATGACACAAAAGCATTTAATTTACAACTGTACAGTACTGTAAAATGTAATTTAGCTTTGGCGACTACTCTACATAAGGCAACATGAATCAGTGTTAAGGATGCACAATATCGCAGTTACTGCTATAACAATGGGCAATATCCAATGTCCCACTTATAGAGCTGGGCGATTTTGTGTGTTGTGTTGTTTAGTTTTTAGTTTATTTGTTTATTTGAGCAATACACATTGTGCTCAAAAGGAGTGGGCTGAAGCAAAAAGCTTATGAGCCCCCACCCCCAAGTGCAATAAAATAAAAAAAAGAACATTTCAAAACATTTCAAGCAGCTACATTCATACAGACCAACTTACAACAAACAACAAAAATATATTAACTCTTTATATAATTAATTGAAACAACGCACAGCTACAACAACAATCTAGTTTCATATACGATGTCTAGAACAAAGCAAGTCAAAAAATGTGTTACTTAATATATTGCTTGCATATTTTTACCCGTGATTACAGAGTTACTTTTATGGTATAAAGGTACATTAATAGATATTATAATCTGAGATCTTGATACTTTCCAGTTGTCATTACCATTCTCAGTATAATTTTAATTTGGGTTTAATTATCATCATCATTATTATATATTTATTTAATTGAGTTATATGTGAAGTATGATGAAAGCCCTGCACAGTGTGGTGCATTAAAAAGCCAGAGAGTGAGCCAGTTGAAGAGGGCAGTAACTCCCCTTCAACAAACCCCCTAACAGCTGATTTGTCGATGATGTTCCTATGCTGAGTGGTGCATTAAAAGACAAGGTTTTGAGCCCGTTGGGAGGATTCCTCTCAACAGATCCATAACCTGCCAACCCTAATTCTCCGTTTGTGAGTTTGAGCAATAGAATGACAACCGTTCCAAGCAGCAACACTCTTCCAGATTATAGAGGAACAATACACATAATCCATCCTACTGCTCCCCTTAGTGGCAACACATTTCTTCTTGTCTGTATATTTCAAAAGTCTTTTGTTTGTATTTAAATTTGAACAGGTTGATGTTTGGACATCGTTTCAAATCCATCTCCAGTTTATTCCACAATTGTACACCATTAACTGTTGGGCTAAAACTTTTCAAAGTTGTGCTATGTTTCTGAATCCTAAAGTTTAATTCATCACGTAATTCATAACGACCAGTACGTTCTTGGAACCTTCTTTGTATTTGGTTTGGTAACAATTTATACCTTGCTTTGAATAACATTTGAACAGTTTGGAACTCAACAATGTCACAAAACTTCATGATCTTTGATTTTAAAAATAATGAGTTTGTGTGGTCCAAAAACCCAACTTTATGAATTACTCGGAGAGCTCTTTTTTGCAACAATATTATTGGTTTAACTGTGTTTTTATAAGTACTACCCCAAACCACAGTACAATAATATAAGTAGGGCAAAATCAGAGAACAGTATAAGGTATGTAGAGCTTTGATGTTTAAAATGTGCTTTGCTTTTGCTATTACTGAAATGCTTCTAGAAATTTTCGTAGATATATATTTAATGTGAGATTTCCAAGTAATTCTGTCATCAATAATCACACCAAGGAATTTGATTTCATGCACTTGCTCGATAACAACACCTTCTATCTGAATTGCTTCCTGAGCATTGGAGTTACAGTTGCCAAATATCATCATTTTGCTTTTACTCAGATTTAGAGATAATTTATTTTGTTTGAACCACTTATTGACACTTTTGAGTTCCAAGTTAACAATCCGACACAGCTGCTGTAAGTCGTCTCCTGATGCAAAAATATTTGTATCGTCAGCAAACAAGATAAATTTAAGTACTTCAGATGTTTTACAAATATCATTAATATACATATTAAACAATTTTGGGCCCAGAATAAAATCTCTATTTACGATTCGATTTTTTTCCTCCCCCATTTTAAACAAAACGGAGAACTGTAAATATATATATTTATCTTATTTAATCAAAGTGCATCAACATAAACAAATTTGCAAAGACAACCCTTTCTCTAACTGAAAAGTCTTGCACTTGTAATGCGCTTTTCAAGCCTGTATTACCAAGTTTCCGAAAGTGCTACACTGTTACTGTCGTACGCTACTGTTGTAGCCACAGCTGCCCTGGGGTAGATTGACGGAAGCGAGGCAACCAGTCAGTGCCATCGGCACCACCACCAACCACTCACTCGCTCACTACATTCGCCTGGCATGCTGGTGTTACCAAACGGTCTCCCATCCAAGTACCGACCAGACCCTTCCCTGCTTAGCTTCCAAGGTCTGCCAGGATTGGACAGAGCAAAGGCAGCATGGCTGTATTACCATTGAGCTAATAAAACAAAAAATCCTGAGGTGGGCTCTGTTCTTCTTGGCACATTTATACAGCAGGACCCTCCTGAGGGGGCAGAGAGCTAAAATAAATAATAAAAAAAATTCAAAGATATAAATATATATTTTTTTTAAATATCGATTTGACCTACCAACTTCGATTTTTTTTAATTGAATAGATTTTTTCCCCAGCCCTACCCACTTTGATATCGCCATGAGTGATTTAGTAAATCTCAGAAATTTAGTTGCACAATATTAATACAATTATTGCAATGATATACTGTATTCATTATATTCAATACACAATACAGTTTTTGCTCATATTGTGTGGGTAATGATCTGGGGCAGTAGTCTGGTACCTGAGAAACTGTTGCAGTTGTGTCTTAACTACAAGGTCGCCGGTTACCACATTGTCGTTGTATTTCCAGGAAGTTGCCGGTGTAAGTGGTGAGTGAGTGATGGATGTGTATTAGTCAGAAAAGCCACATGTCTTATAGTGAGGGGAGTGAATTAATTATAATTTAGTGTTTTTATAAGCTTATCAAACATGTAAAGTACAATTCAAATTCAAGCAGTTTTTTCTTTAATTAATCAGATTCTAAACTATTTAAACAAAATGGCTTTAGAAGTAAAAGTAAGTCTTGAATATTTTACATTAATTAAAAAGATCCAGCTTATGATATGGAGGAACGTGGGAAGTTTGATATATTTTGTTACAGATAGACAGGCAATAAAAATTAAGTATAATTGTGCACTTACACAAAGTGAGTGTAGACCGTATCTCCCATGTGTCCTGACAAGATCAAATGTTTCTTGGTGATGTCGTAAACCGGCAGTTCAACCCCCACCACAATGGCCGCCCGCTGCGCTGTCAGAGACACGCCCTGGCACATAGGCAGGAACATCATAATATTTACTCACGGAGGCAGATGGTTCAAGTGTACCTCAAATAGTGTACTCATTATAAACTATACCCTCCATAGCCCTCTGGTTCCTTCTTCTTGGTAGATGTTGATGAAGTTTCCCATCATACTCCCCTGGATAACTCTTCCTTGGGCCTGCATACGTATCTGTAAAAAAATGTACGAAATGGTTAGTTGCAGTGGTCACAGTACTTCATTACATAAGTGAAAGTACTTTGTGTCAAACATTACTCCAATACAAGTAAAGGTTACCAAGTCAAATGTGTACTGATGAGAAAGTACTAAAGTATTTGCTACAGAAAAAAAAGTAATTAAAGTACAAAATCCCAAATAATTTATACAAGACTTGTTGATAAGTTCATCTGCTCTGTTTATATGTCATTTATTGAGACCAATGCGTCCAAGACGCTATGTTCTCAATGCCAGCCATTCAGTCAGTCATCTCTTAAACCCTTTTCCCGTGGTGCTCTGAAACATAATGCCAACAGTAACGGTACTACAGTGGTTAGCGCTCGTGCTTCACAGCTAGAAGGTCCGGGTTCGATTCCCACCAGGGACGGGGCCGTTCTGTGTGGAGTTTGTGTTTCCTCCGGGTACTCCGGTTTCCCCTACCACTAAAAACATATACAATAGGCCAAGGCTACAATCCAGTGTGGCTTGATTACGTGCATGAGACCCATGCATGTTCATTAACATGCACTGTCCCGACCAAATAAACAAAACAAGATACACCCATGGACTCGTAGTAACTTTTATATTTAGCCTGTCGCTTGTCGCATAGCTTGCTAAGCTTACGACCTCTGCTCTACAGGGCATGCAACCAAAAACAAGCTCAGGTAGGGGTCGGGTTATGCTTCACTGACACTACATTTCAAACCTGCTCGACCACTTTAAGCGAGTGAGGCAAGTTTTTGCGAAAAGTAATAACTAGGCCGGCCTTAAGTACAGGCAAGAAACAAAAAACAAAACTCTAATCTTCTAAGTATTATTATTTGTAAATGTTTGGTGGTGGGTCCTTCTGTGGACCCACCACCTGCAGGACGAGCCATAGGGGCTGGTGCGATGTGATTTGGGCAGCTCCAACAGCTGCCCCCACGACCCAGCTACGGACAAGTGGAAGAAAATGGATGGATGGATAGATAGAGTGAAGTTTGATCATTTTGTGCCATGGTTGCTTAAATGTAGCACATGTCAAAGGTCAAAGCAATCTTAGACGTCACACTCTTTACCTTGAGCACATCAGTGGGGTTGGCAATAGAAGAAGATATGACTCCTGACAGGATACCACACAATACATTTGTCAGCAATGTTTCATCTGAAAACAGAGAAGAGCAAATGGCTGTGACACCGGATAGTTGTAATAAAAGCTCACACTGGAGCGTTGGTCTTACAGGCACCAGTAAAATATCATCATGAAAAGGTGAATTATGCATGCAGAGTGTTCAGGAATATTTCAGATTTAAAAAAAAAATAGACAGAATCCTGCGTTTTGACGAAATGTGCAGAGACTTGAGTTGAACTTTTAGGAGTTAGTGACTGTGTAAAGGAGTGCCTTTTCGTTTGACCTTCACTGAGGAATCCACGTGTGGACTTACCCTCAGGTCTGTCCACTAGCAGTCTTTTGAAGCTCTGGTATGTGCCAATTTTGATGGTGCCATAGGAAGCCTGGCGGAGCATGGCCGGGGCAATTCTAACACAGGAGTGAGAAGTTAGTTACAGCAGACATAGCCTATATATTGAATGCAGGTCAAAATGTCCAGAGGGTCAGCTGTTGTCAAGTCTAAATAAAGCTCTTGAGTGCTGGAGAAGACGGCTATGTGCACCTCAGGGGAGACCAAACATTGGAGGAAAGGGGAACTTTACAGGAAGTAAGAGTTATGATGCTACAAGATGGCGTGCATAATGTTAGGTTATTAAAAACACGGCTGAATCCCGTGCACGTATCCCCACACTTACCCCGAGTAAAGAGCTCTGGGCCCCTCCTCTCTACCTATCCGGGCTATGGCGTGGAGCATGCCTCTGTAGCGGATTTCTCTGTATTTACTGTCCCCTACTTGGCCTTGTACTTGGAGCCGCGTCTTGGCCAGGTCGATGGGGAATGTTCCTGCAACACGACAAGGCATGCACAACACCGTGAGCTTAAAATCAGCGTTCAAATGCGACACTGGCCCCTTCCTCGGACCTCCTCCCCCTCCACCACCACACGGCTGCACAGCTCATCACTCACCGCACTCGGCTGTTACAGAAGCCAGCCCGCCGAAGACAAAGGGCTTCCAGTTCCCCGTAGACATTTTCTGTGCTGCCCGAATACGGCGAGGAGATGCGAGAAGAACCGATGAGACGGCTCCGCACGGGTTGTTGACAGGGATCCAAACTGAAACGTAAAAGCGAGGTAAAGTCTGGCGCAAGCACTACCAGTGAACGAGTGCGCAATGGTTCGCCCTGGCTCTGCCGCTCCAAGACGTGGCCACACCCGCGTGCCCTTAGATTGGCCAAGGGTTTCTCTTGTCCCGCCCCTAGACGGCTGTGGCTGTGGACCCTGTCTGTCCATTAGGTGGCGTAAGGACCACACCCCTTTATCCTCCTGAGACCTTTTTTTTGTATTTTGATTTTTTTCCATTTTTGACTTAATTTGAGTGAAAGGGTTAAAATAAACATTTTATAATTAATATTTAATTTATTTTACATTTATTTGTTATGATATGTTCGTTATAGAGGATTCTAGGCCGATACAGGGGAAACAAGCATAACTGCTAAAGTAATTTGTACTGTATTGATACATCTTACATTGATCAATAGCATAATCATATCATTTATGAGAGTTAATATATTAAAGTAGGTTACATTAAGATTTAATTTCAAGCTAAAATAACCTCTATAATTATAAACATTATGGTTTGGCGTTTCTTTAATACATACATGTAATGAATGTACAGTGCCGCTGACTCCTCACACACCTGTGTTTCCACTGGTGTGGCATTGTGTTTGGTAGTGTGTTACAGAGCTGTGATGGTTTCTGTTTCACAAAACAGAAGTGCTCAAACACAAACCCTTTTCTTTTCCCTGAGTTCTTCCCCCATAATAGACACTGGTGCTACAGCACAGACCCAGACCTGAGCTGATGCTTCCTCCTCTGCACTTCCACTGTTATTTTCTAACACTAGACCTTCAGCTCATGTTCTCACAGCTCCAAGTCTGAATCTGCTGTCGTTTAACCCTAAGTTTCTCATAGAGAATTAGATTTCACTTGAAGACACGGTTATAGTCCTGATGTCCATTACAAAGGACATGGCAAGAAAATGTTTTCAAAAGGGCTTAAAAAATATATTGGTAAACATTTTATTTACAAAAGTAAAAAAAAAAACTTCTCTACAATAATTAATAAGATTGATGTGGTTCTTTCTCTGATTTTGCAAAAACTAGCCCTATTAATACCTTTGGGTCCATAAAATTTGATTGATGAGAATTTGCCCATTCTGAAGCAAAGTCTTAAACGTACCATTGGAGCCACCCCGACACATTTGATACAGTCTTAGAGCTAGACTTGCTAAAGTTAATTTGATTTATTTGGCATGTATGCTCATTATTTTCTTGGTGGGGTGACGGCGGCGCAGGTGGTAGAGCGGGTCGTCCCGTGATCGGAAGGTCTTGTGTTCAAATCCCAGCTCCCACAAATGCACACTGTCGTTGTGTCCTTGGGCAAGACAATTCACCCTACTGTCCTCCAGTGCCTGCGTACATTGGTGTATGAATGGATACCTGGTTCCTTACTGTAAAGGGCTTTGGGCCTGATAAAGGTAGAAAAACGCTATACAAGTTTAGTCCATTTATTATTTTCTAATTGAGATTGCTATTTACGTTATTGTTTATTGGTCACTCTTGGTAGGCTAGTTTACATAAGTCAAGGTGGGAGAGATGACAGGCTGCGAGGGCATATGGTGGAGGCTGCAGAAAATGTCTGTGATGTTGCTTGAATGTGTGAATAAACCACCTTAAAATGCTCAATGAAGGTACTTGATTCATCTTCTGTACTCAGTACAGAAGATGAATCAAGTACCTTCATTGAGGATGGACAACCCCTGTACGACTGAGAACTTACACAGACACCTTAAAATGCATTTTTGGAAAAGCATATCCTGTGGCCACTTGGAAAGTTTTGATCCTTTACGTTTTTATTGACACTACATGGGCCGCAGTAAAAAAAACTAAAATAAAGAAAGGAATGGACATTTGAATGACTGCTGTGGAATCTATTTGATTAAAGTAGGTATGGATCTTGCAGCTCCCATTCAAGTTAGTTAATCTATCTTTCCTATCTAGGGCACAAATAGGCAGCAAATTCACCACCACGGATGCTCCCTGGACACCAGTGACGCCCTCTATGGATGCCATGGACGGTCACCAGACTCAATCCCTGGTAGCGATGAGTGGTTTCCACGCAAGGATCTTATGTTCTGGAATTCATATTAGTAATTACAATTAATGAATAATACAAAATAAAAAAAACGTACATGTGTCAAGGAAATATGTAGTTACAGGGTATATTCTCTAGATGGCAGTAAAAGGCCGTGTCAGCCCCTGGCATTGACGTTGTTGTTGACAGTCTTTGTTAAAAAAATGACCTGAAGATATTAGATTAAGATACATTTAACATGTTGTATGGTCCAATCAATACAATTATTACAATTATTAAACATGCCATTGGCAATCATTTTTGAGGAAAACTCCACGAGCACTGTCATTTAGCTCAATAGGCCCTCGCTCACTCTAAATAAGGATTTGTGTTGATGTGTATAGTAAAAAAAAATTGCTGATATCATTCATTTCTATCATGTTTGTCCCTTTGCTTCTGAAGGAAACCCTGTCTCCTTTTGTGATTGTGGGGTATTCCTCTAAAGCATATTTATTATGATCTTATGCTAGCTGTACTGTTTGATTAATGGGTTGTCTATGGGTCAGTAACCCCAGCATTGTGTGATCAGTACATTATAAACGACCAAGGAGAACAAGTCATTGTGTGTGTGGCAGTGCACAACGCCTTGAGCAAAGTGCACGGAGAATTGACGAACGGAAACAAATTAATGGCAATATTGCATGTTTATCTGATGCCAATAAACACAGAGAAGTGTGGGGAACCTAAAAAATGGCCATAGTTAATGTGGTGATTTGTCAAAAGGAGCTGGAGAACAGCCCTGTGATAGTAGAGGGCGAAGTATATCTCTGTTTGTGCGGTTATGGAGAAAATACAATAGCTTTTTCCTGCCATTATCTGTGAAGTATTTAGGGCCAGTATGCAATATGTTATATATGGAGGAACATATAATGAACAATGAGAATATTTATGTTGAGGTCAGAAAGATAGTTTTGTTTTTTAGTTTATTTATTTATTTATTTGCAATTTCCTTTACCACGGCCCAGAAAACACCGTAATACGTCTAGTATTTCATGTTTTGACTTAGAAAACTCAGTGACTTGAAGATGTAGCATGTCAGCAGCTATGGGATATATGCAAATAGAGAGTGTGCAGTTACATAACGTTGTGTTGACTATAAAATCACACAGTGTACAGCAGATTATGAATCATCTCAGCCTCCGTAAAATGTAGTTTACAGCTACATGTGGCATATAGAAAGTCATGCTGGATTACAGAATACACAGATAATTCATGTGTAGGGTTTAAAACACCCATACATGTCCCCAATAGAGGCTCACGTGTAGCTACTCATCTTTGTATTTCCCACTGTATAGTATTATACTCTTCATAAAGAGAAAAGCCCTTAGAAAAAGATTTAGTAATACTGCCTATTGCAGCTAAAATAATGTAGCGAGAAGAATGTGCCATTGTGTTAATGCTTTTTAAATGTAGTCATATTAGAACCATAATCATTACAGTAATTGGCTTTTTCTTTGTGAAAATGTGAGCACTGTCCAGTCCGCTGACACAAACTTAAGCTTCCCTTAGTTGCTTGAGTATTTTTACTTCATCCTCAGGGCAGCGCTGAACTTAATGGAAAGCGAAAGCCTGTCCACTACGGTTAGTATGTGTGTGTTTGCTCGTCCTACTTGTTTACCATGGCCTCTTTCACTGTGCTCCTCCTCACAGCCCCCAGCCTAGAGCCCCCGCACCCCGTCGCCATCTCTAACAAGACGCCTCCCGATTGGCTGGGGAACTTCGACGAATCAAGAGAAGAAGAGGTGAGACCCCACGCATCACAGTGACGTAAACAGACTAAATTTATAACACCCCACAGTCTCACATAAGCTCTGAATGTGCCGTTACCATATTAGGAAGGGATGCAAGGCGTCACTGTGACATCCCGGAGTATCAGCACCAGGTTATTGTATTGTGCCTTGGAGTCCTCAAAAATCACCTACTCCTTGCACGAGTTGCTCTTGTCCTAGTTTTTCCAATGACCGTGCCTTGTCAGCAGGTTCCTGTACAAAGGCCTTGTCCAATGTGCAACACAGAACAGTTACAAGGTTACTCTGTGTGATGGAAAACTACAGGAAAGTAAAAAAAAAAAAGGCAAAGCTTCGTGTTTTTCAAGGCCTTTGTGGTTGACCTTGAAGACTTATACAGTACAATGGACAATCTTGATCTACTTTTGGAAAGGAATCTTTTGTGGCCATTAATAATGCTGGGGAACGAGGGCCAAGATAAATACAAATCTCTCTTGTGATTTGGTGTTTTGTAATCTTTTTTTGTATTTTTTTGTATGTAGTGTTAAAGTTAAGGTGTGCTTTATTGTCCCCGTTGGGAAATGAATCATCTGCATTTGACCCATACGAAGTCGCTGGGGCAACATGTAAGGAGCAGTGTGCGACCGTTGTTGAGCATCCAGGGACCCAGTATCTCCAGATGTTGAGTCAGGCTAATAGTCAAGAAACACCAGGCTGGAGGATAAACTTATTGCAGTGTGATATTCAGAGCACTGAATACATAATAAAAAATTAGAATGTCCACAATTTGTTTTAACGGGCCGGGCAATATAGGAAAAACATACAAATAAAACAAATACATTTAGCTTATACTATAACTGTATGATTCATTAACTTTACACAAGATGAACCTTTTTTAAATAAACCGCTTCTCAAAGCTAAAAATAAATGCTTTCCACTCCTGTTTCATTTAACCAAAGTTGAGATTGTGATTTAGATCAAATCATTTATTGTATAGTCCTACCCCAAACCGGCCCCAAAATGTTGCCTTGGAATAACTTATATAAACACATCTGTAGTGTGAAGTATATTAACGGTCTCTATGTGTGTCAAATGTGTGGCTTTATTTGATAAAGATTTAAACTTTGACAGAAATCTTTAAACTTTGACAGAAATCAAAAGTACCCATTCAAAGCAAAGAAGTTCCATAATTTTTTCTGTTGCCCGAGGTCACATTTATAATCATCTGTATGAGCTGGCTACTGCTTTTAGCTCTGTATTTAGTGCCATTAGCCTTACGTATGTATCCTGTTCCTCTACAATCCTTCACTGTGCGCGCTAATAGCCTGGATTAGCGTCTGTTTTAATAGACCTATCCATCTGCTCTGTTTATGCTCGACTCTCTCACTCTCCCCTCTTTCCTCAGCGTCTCCTCTCCTCATGGGCAATTACACAAACAAATGCAGTTTGTTTTAGTCTGACTGCACCGAAATGAATAGATTTTTCACACCATTACATTTGGAGTTTAGGGTCAGTTGTTGTATTATTTTTTTTTTGCAGAGAAAAGGTAAAGTCACTTCCCTTTTTTTTCTCAGCACATTAGCCATGCAAATGTGTGCAAATTTTTGCCACGGTACCGTGCTCTGATTGGCCAGTCTCCTTGAAGCACTCACCGCTTAAATCAAGCTTTGCATAATTTGACAGGAGCTGAGGGGGAACACAGAGTAACGGTTTGTAAAATGACGTTTCCGGGGCCAAGAGGTGTCAGAAATGCGTAACACACCAACACTGACTTAAGCACATGTGAATGCTTTCACAATGAAGGAGATTTCAAGGGTAATCCCAGGAGGTTATGTACTCATGAGACCCATTTATGTACCAATACGATATTGTAATACTCATTCATTAATTTTTGTTTGATTTATAACTCAGTTCTAGGTTAGTTTTAGGTTATTTCCCACGATATAAAAAACATCTCAAAACAATTTTAACGCTATTTTCTTTAAAAGTACATTTTCTGCATTCTACATTTTCTGGAAGGCCCCTTTTGAAATGTAGACTAAAAGGTACATTTTCATCCACAGAAATCTTCAACATGACAACATGCTTATTTGTCAGGAGAACCCTAATAAATGATATGAATGTATAAAAATATACATGCATAAAAGTTCATAGATTAATGACTATACCTTCATTAACGTTCAAAACAGAGCTGTGCCCCCAGAGCTCTGTCTGTCACTGTGACTACTCTGGCTTTTCAAACATGTCCGACACACTGTAGCGCTGACCAGGGCAGTGCTTCTTCACTGCCTTTGACACTGCACCCCCCACACTGGCCCCGCCCCGCGCCACATCTCTCTTTTGTCACGATTTCCTTTTGCTTGATTCCCAAGGGGCAGGAAAATTCGTCTTATCAGAAGAGAGCAGACGCACTGTGCCTGTGGATAATCCTCCTCTGTGCTATAACTGGCTCAGCACCAACACACTTTGCTGCTCCTGATGATGTGGACTGTCTTTTATTTTAAATACCACTATTTAATTTGTGGGTTGGTTCTAAATGGCACAGTTGTAATTTAGCACAAAATATCAGGCTGTGACATTTCAAAATCACTTTTAGTTCAATAGTCAGTATTTTTGTACTATTCTATTTCCAGTTTTACATACTTGCAATGAATGATGATCATTGTGTGCTTGCATCAGTGTATGCAGTGTAGCAGTGCAGTTTTAATAAAAGGTTAAACATATACCATATACCATCTCCACACAAAGACTTTGTGTGGAGACACATGTCCATCCCTCTTGCTCAGGTTCAATAATTGCATAATATTAATAATATAAAAAGTATGTTGAAACTGCTGTGTCAAGTATTGGCTTAATCAGTTTGCAAATTACTGCACACTTGGAGGTTTACACTATGCAGATTGGAAAAGCATATTGACCCAAGCTGAAATGAGTTTCCGCTTTGAGTTTGTGAAAGGTTACTGTGGAGTCTTAGAACATCGACTTCCGAAACCAGACAATAGGCCCATTTTAATTAATCAGAGACCCAAATACTGTGACGCTCCTTTGCTTTTCATTTTAGCCTTTAGAGTCTGTGAGTGCATTTCTTTTGTTTCATTTTTGCTGAAGTTTGTTACACTGACAACTCAACTCTTTCAGCCGCATTCAACCTTATCGTTTCAGTGAATTTGCCGCGGCCACCTGCTCTCTGAAAATGGCATCTCTTCTGGTGAGGGCCGCGCGTCACGTGACCAATCGCAGCTGTCACCTGCCTCCCTGGCCTCGTCTATTGGCCGAATCCCTGTCACATCCGTTTCCCGTCATCTGTGATCGCATGACGCACGAGCAGCCCCTGCGCTCCGGCGTGCGTGCGATTGTGTGCGAGTCCCCGTTTCCAAAAAAAAATGAGAAAAAAAACTCTCCCCTTTGCTGTAGTTGCCATAGTAACCACTGATTCCCCGCATCTGGCAAATTATAGGGTGGTATTGAAGGGCGCGGGGGTGTGCGGTTGTAAGGCGGCGTGGACCTCCTCTGCATACCAAAACCCGGGCGCTCAGGTAAAAAAATGACAAGCAGAACTAAAATGATCAATTGTTATTTTTGCAGCCAGTCAATATCTCACTCCGCGCAGAGGTGAATGGTGTGGGATATGCACGCACAGATAAATATAGGACATTAATGACGATGTTTAGAGTCTGGAATTGCAGGGCTGTTCCCGGTATGAAGCCCTGTGACTGTTGCACACGAGCAGTCGCAATAAAGCCACGTGACCTTGACATCATCTTCCATCTTCATCAGCGGCAAAGGCCACACGATTGAATAGCCATTACCGAATTTGATTGTCAATTCACACTACCAAAACGCCCACCAAAGTTGAGTTGCTTTCATGAGATCAAGCATGTGTTTAGATATTTTGTTATTAGTCCTTCAGCTTGTACTGACAGAGGACGTGCCCAGGCATACCCACATGGAAAGAACCTATATAAACATATATGTTTTAATATAGGTTTCGATATATGTTTTGAATATATGTGACATATATAAAATTGGCCGTTTTCCTATATGTCATAAACATATATGTAATATATGTACACATATAGTTAAACATATGTGAGCATATATGTATACATATATGCACATATATGTGAGCATATATGCACATATATGTATACATATATGTACACATATATGCTCACATATATGTGCATATATGTATACATATATGTATACATATATGTGTACATATATGTACATATATGTTTATGACATATAGGAAAACGGCCAATTTTATATATGTCACTTATACCTATATGTTAATCTATATGCACCTATATGTTCACCTATACAGTAGTCAAATTCTTAAAATCCTTAGCTACTAGGCAACATAAATAAAAGCCCAAAATGTAGAAATTTACATTATTTATTTAAGAACAATCAAATAGTAAAGTTTTGTTGAAACAGATTACATCAAAACTTGTAAGTCCAATCGGCTTCTTTTAACAAATATTTACAAGAAAACCCAAAAAAACAATTACAAAATGACAGATTACAGTTTTTTTTTATTTCATAAAATAATAGTTTACATACCTTATGTTGTAACATGTAGGCTGAGTTATTCACAACATAATTCAGAATGTAGTAAAGATGCACAATATTTGTGTGTTAGTCCTTATTGACTTCAAGCAGATTCACTGGACTTTGCTTCCTGGCTCAACTGGCACCAACATCTGAAAAATATGGAGAAAGTCTGTTAGTACAAAGCAAGAAATTAAACCAAGTTCAATGTCATGTGACTGTGTTTAAACTTACCGTTTGTCTTCTAGAGCGCACTCTTTCTCCTCTTCACATTCTGTGATATCCCACTTGGCTTGTACAAGTCTGTAAGAATAATAATAGAACAAACATCAAATCGTCAGAAATTATTAACTTTACCACGTATAGTCCAATATTGCTCCAACACTTTCTAAGCCATTCTGTAAAATGATCTGAGCAAACAGATGAACAATGAACACAAAACTCTTTTACATTAACAGAGTAACAGCAAAGTTTTTTAATGGTAGCATTTTGTCCACAAATGTTATGAAAACATCCAAATAGTTGCTAATAAGTAAGTACGTTTTTTTTTACCATCATTTGCTCAAATAATATAATTTATGATCTGACCCTGGGCCCCCCCTTGCAATCCCAGGCACCCCCACTCCAGGTTGGGAACCACTACTTTAGGTGACAGTTTGTCCTTCCTACATTTAATTAAGCTTGTCTAGTTGCACACTCAAAAATTATCTGAAACAAATTTGCATGGAAATGCAACCACAACCTAACCCTAAACAATTACAATTTTACAAGTGAATCAGGATATTGTTCAATGTGCATTTATTTCTGCAATTCAACTTAAACTGAAACCAATATACGATATAGACTCATCATGCAAAGTGAGTTATGTATAGCCTTTGTTTGTTATAATTTTGATTATTATTACTCAGTATATAAAAACCCTTATTTAAAAATATCAGAAAATTAGAATATTTTGAAAATGGACTGTAAGCCATAATCATCAAAATTATAACAAACACAGACATGAGTCTATATCATATATTAGTTTCACAGTTTAAGTTGAATTACATAAATAAATTAGCTTTGAACGATATTCTAATTTCCCTGAGTTTCACCTGTAAATGCTTCAGTAAAGTTGACAAATTTACTTTCGCCAGTGCATTAGATTTACTCACTTTTAAAGCGAAGAGCTGAAAGTCTGTCAGGGAGTGCTTCTCATCCTAATTCGCGCGGAGCTTCTAATGTTAGAGCACGAGATCCCATCGGCCTCAGGTCTACTGAAACAAAAACATTTAAGAACAGAAACATTTGTAAATACTTCAGTAAGAGATGAGAGGTACAGAGTGAAACCTGACTCAAATCTACTTACATTCTGGCTGATTAGCCGAGTCCTTTTCACAGTGCGTGCTTCTTTTCTCTGCATTCTCCATTTCCACATACTGTCCGACATACTGGTGGACACTGGAAAGCCTCATGTCTTCATCCTCACATACCGTCTGACATACTGGTGGACACTGGAAAGCCTCATGTCTTCATCCTCACATACTGTAGGACATACTGGTGGACACTGGAAAGCCTCGTCTTCATCCTCACATACTGTAGGACATACTGGTGGACACTGGAAAGCCTCGTCTTCATCCTCACATACTGTCTGACATACTGGTGGACACTGGAAAGCCTCGTCTTCATCCTCACATACTGTCTGACATACTGGTGGACACTGGAAAGCCTCGTCTTCATCCTCACATACTGTAGGACATACTGGTGGACACTGGAAAGCCTCGTCTTCATCCTCACACAGGCCTCTAGGTCACAGCACCTCCTCCTGTATTTGTAAAATGGACAAACAGGATACTGAAGTCAGGACACTTCACCTTAACACAACTATGGCAATAGTTACTCACTTTACCTTCTTCGTTGTGCATATCCAAGAATTCCAAGAATTAGTAAGACGGAATTTGTAGAGTTGATTCTCTAGATAAAAAGAAACATTTGTTATTAGGTGTCCATGACAGAATTAGAAGATTTATCATAAACCACGGTAAATGGTCTCGATTGCGCTGTTCAACCTACATGAGGCTCATTTATTCTGATTCATACTCCAGCGTGTGCAGACGACACTGGAGACAAGGTGGGGAATGTGTCTTGCTCAAGGGCACAACAGCAGCATGCACCTGTGGGAGCTGGGATCATCTAGGTGAAAAGGACAAAGTAAAGAATTGCCCCAATTCCCAGGTGTGACAGTGACAAATCAAACACCTAAAGAAACTGTACTTTCTATTTAATTTAACTTTGTGTTTAATTAATTATGCTGGACATTAAAACATGTCCAACATAAATGTCTCACAAAATGTTGCAAATGCAACTAAACAGCTACGCCTACTTTCTGCCCAAAGACAGGAACGTCGGGGACTTTTCTCACAGCCAATCATTCATCACATTCCATATCGTTCCAATCAGAGATGCATATTTGTAAATGAAGAAGAGTCTCAAGAGTTATCATTTCTGTTACCTGTAATTAAAATAGTTAAGTGATTTGCCTGTTGATCTGAAAGAGTGCAATATTTGTTATGTTTAGTTTTTTTGTAGTGGGGCGGATCAGCATTTTCTGTGGTTTAAGTGTTTCTATGATCCAGAGAGCTGTACAAGACATTTTTGCAAAGAATTGGAAAAGTGTGTTGTCTGGTTGGCACAAAATCCAGGATAAAAAAAAAAACACACAACAAAAATGCAATAAACCAATTGTGTAAAATAGGATCATATAATCAGCAAGTGTATGGTCTCACCTTTATTTTCTGCTACAATTTCCTTTCTTGTCTGGTACTTGTTAACCTGCATTACAAAAAACAAATTAGGGTTGGGCAATTTGGCCAATAAATAAAAACATTATTTGTTTTTACTACTTTGGACAATGACCTAATCAATTTATTCAACATTCTCTTAAACAGGGACCATTGTAGCTCATTTGTACTCAATCTTTTTAGGCCCATAAGCTAAGTTTATTTTGGCTTAGCCCTTTTACTTAAATTACAACGATTGTAATTTCTTCTATTAGCCCAAAGAAATATAACTTGCTCTTAAAGTTAAGAACACACTTGTTACGGAGTTCTCAAAGCTCTCTGTCCTCTGTCTGCCCCGCTGCTGCTGCTGCTGATGCACAGACGGAAGTGCGGAGGCAGCGCTGAAAACAGCGATATTAACGTTACTTGCACTTCACGGTCGCTAACAGCCTTCGAGCATATTTAATTAGGTCCTCGCGATTAGTTGTAAGAGTTTTAAAGACAACATGACTCGGACTTGGCTCCGGACTCGGGCGGAAGTGCGACGTCGCTGTTGCAGTTTTAAAAAGAAGCGGGAAAGATCTCACGCTACGCATTATCGATTAAACAGTACAATCTGAAGCATAAACAATTCTCCTGGTTCTAACTACCTGCCCACTGAAATCATACATATAATTTCACTGGATATTAATAAAGTATATTACCTTATTCAGGCCGTAGAAGCTCCTCTTCGTTAAATGACGGACACTCCCACAGCAGCGCACTGCGGCTGTGCAGAACCAAACACGTCACTCCAGCCAAGGCACGCAGGCGTCATGATGTCATGACGCAAAAGACCCGCCTCAAAATTTATAATTTGAATTTTCTAAACTTGACAATTTTAATCTGAATGGCAATAAAACCTTACTAAACTTAAAAAACACCCCTTTGGACTTAAACATTTTGAGATGAATGAAGATTTTGGCTAGTTTTGAGTTTTTTCACATCTTAAATTATTACCTCAAATAGCATTCGGGTTTACAGTATCTAGAAGACAAAAATAATAAGACAGTATTATTATAATAATAATGATAATAATAATAACAACAACAACAACAACATAGTGCTTCATCAGGAACCCAAAGTGCTTAGAGCTGTGATTGGACACATATTTTGGATAAAGGGCTGATCATAATAAAAAAATGTTTCATGTAAACACGTCAATTGGAAGATTCTTTTTGGATTCTGCTAAATCTGAAAGAAATTCTGATTGGAAACATCACCCCCACACACTTTTTTAAGCGGCATCGTTCTTTCATGTGCACATGTCCGTCATGGGGACTGCATTGATAACAGTCACACGGTCAATCATGTACATCCAAAGCAGAGATAATTCATGGTAGAAAATATTAAGCCACTCTCGCGTTATTTCGTTTGCTTAAAACACAGGTAAAGTACAACCTTATCTGCAGTTGTTTTAGTAAGTCGCTCTCATGGTGTTACATCTCTGGGTAGGCCTAAAATGTGCATGATCAGAAATGATGATTTTATGGCCTTAAACAGCATCAGCAACCTAGGAAATAGAGTCACTGTGGAGTATTTTTCCAGAGTAGTGGTTAATGATGAAATAATTCATTCACAAAACTACTTGCGTACTTTTCGGAGAAACTCGTACACTGTCAGTCTTTCTGATCGAGAGGAAAGTATTTTCTCTGTGAAGACATTCATTGTCTGTGATCTGGGGCCGGGGGAAACATGTTATGCAGTGGGGAAGTACTACCAAAAAGTGAAACAGGACATCTGTGGTCAATTTAAGAATCCTTGTTATTTCATCCCTGTAGGGAAAAGTCTGGGGCCTTTAGTTGCTATACATGCATCTCAGATAAAGGAAAAGTGTCTGTTCATTAAAACTGTGAACAGAAATGTTGACATTGTCTTCAAATTCATTAACCACAGTGAAATACTCAGATAGATGTGGAATGATGACGATAAATGATGATGATGACTTGAATGTATGTTCTGTGTACTTTTTGTTTTGTTTTTTTCTACATTTAGACTGTAATGACCTTTCAGCCATATTAATCTAGAAACTGCATTAAGACGATACTGAAAACATTGCATTTTGCATTGCATTTGGTGGATGTAACGGTGAATGTGTGGATATGTATGAGCTGTAAAGTGAATCTGGAAATGACTTGAAATTGGAAAAAAGTTCTTGCATAATTTTTGTTTTAGTTCTTAGTTATTGCCTTGATAAAACAAAATATGAGCTATAGGCATTATGTATGACAGTTGCCAAAGTGAAATATGAGCTACAAAGTGACCAGATCCTGCCATGAGCTATGTAGGAGACGTATATATAGGGCTTATATGTGGATATAAAGAAGCAATACAGGAGACCTATATGCACCTCAATGTTGCCTATATGTGGCATATACGCAGCATATATATTATCATGTGTGCATATATGCTGTATATATGCAGCATATATGCACCTCAATGTTGCCTATATGCAGCATATATGCACCTCAATATTGCCTATATGCAGCATATATACACATATATGCAGCATATATATGATAATATATGTGCATATATCCTGCATATAGGATTTATATATGCGCATATATCCTCATATAGGTTCTTTCCATGAGTCGAGATATCGATACTCTACACATGGTCAAAGATGAGCAGCGCAGGTGTGCTCTGTGCGAAATAGAAAATGTCCATCAAATGTTCATCTTAGTGTCACTTCAATATAAACAACAGTGTTTCCATTTCAAAACGAGTGTCAATTCCAGAGACAAAAACATGTATTTATTTGAGCTATTAGTTACAGTGCATTATTATATACAATATTTACATCATTTCATTTACATTATCACAACAACAAAAAACAAGAAAAAATAAAATAATAACTCAAAAGGAGTAGGCAGAAGCAAGAAAGCTTATAAGTGCCTACCCCAATTTCAAAATACAATACAATACAAATAGAAAAGTTTGTGATTTCTGAGTGTATTTACTTAGTTGTATAATTAATCAAACCACAATATCTTTATTTATTCATTCATTCCACAAGGGCCTATATGAGTAAAACGAAAGGTATTTGGAAAGGCACAGTCTGGAACCAGTCCTATTCCAATCAATGACCACACCAAAACAAATGATTCTTTCAAACATGCTTGACCTTTTCTGAAAATGTCATTGAAATGTTTATGGTATTTAGTTACCAAGCAAGCGCATAAACAAGCAAGCAAAAGACAACACCCATATAGTAAACTGTATTCCCTACTGTAAATCTTTTGGTATATTCAAGTTAATGCTATGTGCTTAGTGCTTGCTCCTATGTGAATACTTTTCATTATGAAGTCATGATGGCGGTCTCATCCGTGTTTACTGTGCAGATTAGGCTGTTTATAAGTCTGCTCCAGTTTGACTTTTATTTTCTTCCAGGGTTAAAGTCACTCTGAGAATCCCCAATTCCCTTCCCTTTTAAAAATCTGACATCTTTGTTATGAGCCCGCTTTCAATTATCCGAACAGGGGAAGAGAAATTGGGAGGTGTCCCACGAGAGAAAGGCTGAAAAAGTGGAAGGGGATGTGCGTCGGACAGCAGATGGATAAATCAGAGCAGAGGTGAGCACAGAAGTTGGGTTTGTCCAGTTACTACAGCGCTGCATAGTTGCAATTAGCACATCGTAGAAATTGAGACAAAACATCCCGTATCCGCGGTGTCTAGTTACACATAAAACCTGCTTTGAGGCAATATACCATCGACTACCTCACGGATCAACCACAGTACGTGCAACTGCGCAGCTGTGAGTCTGAGGTTGTCGTATGCAACACTGGTCCCCTCAGGGCACCGTCCTTTCACCGTCTCTCTTCACCATCTACATGTTGGACTTCACATACAACACAGAAAGCTGTGATCTGCAGAAGTTCTCCGATCACTCCACCATCGGGGGCTGTGTGTCTGAGCGGAACGAACTGGAGTACCGGTCGGTGATCATGGACTTTGTGGGCTGGTGTGAGCGCAACCACCTGTGCTTGAACACCAGTAAGACGAAGGAGATGGTGATCGACTTCAGGAGGAAGACACTACCGCACCTGACATTGAGGAGGTGGTGCTCAGGACTTTTTATGACTCTGTGGTAGCCTCTGCTATCCACTACGCTGTTCTTGTCCCACTCTGTGCTGTTCTGTGCTGGGTCCCGGGCAGCACAGAGTGGGACAAGAACAGACTGAACAAGCTGGTCAGGAGGGCCAGCTCAGTCCTGAGCTGCCCCCTGGACTCTGTGAAGGAGGTGAGTGACATGATGGTATTAGCCAAGCTCACCTCCATCATGGACAACACCTCCCACCCACTGCACGAGACTGTAGAGGAACTAAGCAGCTCTTTCAGTGGAAGACTGAGGCACCCTTAGTGCAAGGAGCGCTACTGCAAGTCCTTCATCCCCACTGCTGTTACACTGTACAACAAGACAGTAACATAACATGTGCAATAACCCCTTTGCAAAAAATACATGCAATAATCTCTGTATTTGCGTCACTTTATCAACCACTTGCACTGTGACTGTAAACCTGCACTGCCAATACTACCAATTTTTATTATAATCTGTTTATTTTATTTTTCGCTGTTTATACTTTTTGCCCCATTAAAGTTTGGGGTACTCATTGTATATAAGAGACATCTATTTACTATTTAATTGTTTGCACATTTCCTGTCTATTCTGCACACCCTGAGTGTTTCTCCATTGTGAGATCAATAAAGGCTATCCGATTTATGTTCTTGACAGATAAATGACACAATTCTGAAAAGCTTTGTAGCAAACTAAAAAGAAAAAAGAATACTATCTATTTGTTAAGTATAGAACAACAGTTCACTCAGTTCAAACATAGACATAAACATACAATTGAGTAAGTTCTCAGTCGTACAGGAGTTGTCCATCATTGAAAAAAATTTAATATATTTACATAATTTATTGAATGGATTTTCTGTGGTACAGACTGGCAGATCTGAGAAGACAGTACCGTGGGTGACATGGGTCCAAGACACTGGTGATGATGAAAAGGAAGAGACAGAGGAATTGAGGTGGCTGATGGTTCTGTTGCTGTGGTGGAGATGTGGCTGTGACTGACACGAGGTAAGACCAGCTGAACTTATATTAATATTAATTATAATATTAATATGAGTTGAATTAATATAACCGAATAATGGTAAAGCCGCCTCAGACTGATGGATGGACAGGTGTTTGTGGCGTCCATTTAGGCCTTGTACTATAAATCTCTGACAGTGCATATGTGCAGATAACACAGGGATGTCCGTGTCCATTCTGCCTCTGTCAGGATGATGTATGCAGTCCTTTCTTCCTCTGGTGAAATATTAGAGGAGGGCAGAGCGCCTGTGATGGCAGAGCAGTGTGTGGCCACATGTTTGGTAATTCCTCACGTCTTATCAGTGCTCACATGAGGTATTGTAGCTGAGCCGTTCTTGAGCCACCGGTAAAAAAAGAGAAACAAAATGATCCAGACTGTCCACAGACTGGGACGGAGATGGGAGCTATCACACTGTTGAGGCTTTTGAAATGGGTTTATACAGTTGTGCAGTATATAAGCCAAGGTACATTTATAGTTAATCGCTAGTTCGAGTTAAAATAAACCAAAAAGATCCTTTATCTGATTATTAAAGATCTGTCCTCTATTGCTCTCACAAAACCATTATCTGTACCAAAGAGAAAAGAGAGTAAGTGTGACAGGCCCCTGATCACGGCTGAGACTGACAGCCATGATTGATCACTTAATGGGGAGCACATTTCAGTGCTCCACTCTTCATTTAGCTGACAGCGCTTTCTTTATGGCACCTTGTGTTATGGTATCATAATCATGCCACTGCCACCGGAGCACCCACGGGAATAAATCATTACAATCCTCCTGCAACATCCATGCGTCACCACAGCTCACACTGCGCTTCAAATGAATACTTTGACTGTCAGTCCAATGACATCACTCAACAGGACCATAGCTATAGCACAAAGGAGTGTAACGCCCAGAGTTCTGTCTGACCAAGTGTGGACAGAAATGCAGAGCCAGGTTCTGGTATTAAAAGGTTCAGTTTTATTACAAAGGGCTTAAAAATATTAAAAGGGAATTAAAATGGGGGGTTATCCAGAAGTGCTGTATTGTCAGGCAAGAGGGGGGGGGGGGGAAGTCAGTGAAGGAGTTGGGGTCAATTTCTTCAGTCCGATACCGGCAAGTCCGTACAGCGCTGACGCAATGCGGAGCTTGGGCTGTGGTTCTTTATCCGACTTGGAATTTTGACTGAGACCCACACGATTTCTCCTCCCAGGGCCACGCCCGTAGAGTCCCCTTCCAGCACACCTGAACAGGAATAGACCAGAGACAGAGAGCGTTTGTAAAATGCACCACACATTTGTTTTACACCAAATCTGGTAAATGGTTAAAGTGTAAACAGTTTTATAAAAGTAGGCTATGCGTTACCTGAACAGGAATAGACCAGAGACAGTGTGGAGTGAGTCTGCTGCTTAAATAGAGTGAGTGTTTCCTAGAGCTGATTCCCTGCACCTGTGTCATCACAACCACAAGACACACCCACAGCACACACACACAAAGGGGTGGGCGATACAGCTCTACCAGGTTACATCAGCTAATACTTCAATGTTAAGTGCTACATGAAAGTCAGCTCAAAATCAGAATGCATTTGTTTGCAAATCCAGAGCTTCTACATAACATAACATAATCCAATCTGAGAAGAAATCCAAGCAATAGACTAAATTTGGACCAAATTGTCTGGTGACCGTCTCCATATAAAGAGGCTGATGAGGTAAAGCTGGCCAAATCACTGAAATGATGGAGCAGTGCAAGAGCCGAAGGTGAATGGCACATTTGTGACCCAGTGAAGTGGGCTGTAATAGATTTCCTGGAGGCAGCATAAGTAAAGCCCGGTCTTGAGCTCTCTGGAGCACCTAAGAAAGAAGCAACTGCGAAGGCCACTAATTGGCTTTGGTTACATCAAGTAAGAACCTGTGGCGCTGCTGTGATGCAGCACGAGCCTGTTCCTTTCTCACAAAAACACAAACCAGTTTACACAACATTAGAGACACTGTGGGAGAAGGAGACCTCTTTGTCACTGGTGTGTGCTCTCATCATGATCAAATGCTGTCTCTTGGTGCCTTCACATCTCCTTGAGTTTGTGATTTTTAACGCAATTACACATTAAATAGTGTCCCTACCCAACCTTTTAGGAATTGGTGTAAATTGTTCTTTTAAGTTCTTCTAAGGCAAAACTTTGAGAGCAAGAGATTTAGGGACAGGCACAACCAAGCGGAGACCGTTTAATTACAAATAAACAGGTTTAATGACCAGAATGTTTGGCATGACTGAGAAAAGGAGTGTAGGGGCTGAACTTGTGTAGAAAGAGTAGAAATAAAGAAAGTTGGCAGACAGACGTGTAAGCAGCCAGCCAGCTTGAGCCGGTGCAACAGGATAAAGATAAAAGCAAATAGACCTGTGAACCAAACTTACTTCTCTTCACTTTGCCTGTACAATCATGTTTGATGAGGGATAAGTTCTTACCTTTTCTCTTTTTACTTTTTACTTTTAACTCTACACAATGAACACACAGATGTGAACTCAAACACAGCCAGCACTGCGGCGTTAAGTCAATAATGGCTTTTGTCTCTTTTCTCTTGCTTTCGTCCGACCGGTTTGAGGGCTACAACTTTTATTGCCATGAAAAGTACTCAACAGGTGTATCTTTTATCTATCTACATTTGACTTTGATGTTATCGTATTCATGTTCATTCATGTGATTTCATTGATATTCTGACTATATTGGTAAATAGGGCCAATCACTTTGTTCTTTTCACAATAGTCTGTAACAATCAATACATCATAGGTTATTTGTCTCAGAATATTTTACTGTTCAAGCAAAACTGTAAAAGCATTACTGGTGATTTTGTATTTTTGTAAAGGATTTTCATTGAATTTGTATAAGCAGCTGTTGTTTCAAAGTGCACAGTACTAGTTTTACTGCCAAATCATATATATATATATATATATTTTTTTAGAATTTTCTATAATCATAATAACGGCGTACACTTCAGGTCGGTGGGGAGTCCTTGCCCCAAGTGGAGGAGTTCAAGTATCTCGGGGTCCTGTTCACGAGTGAGGGACGGATGGAGCGTGAGATCGATAGACGGATCGGTGCAGCAGTGATGCGGTCGCTGTATCGGACTGTTGTGGTGAAGAGGGAGCTGAGTCTGAGGCAAAGCTCTCGATTTACCGATCTACGTTCCCACCCTCACCTATGGTCATGAGATCCGGGTAATGACCGAAAGGACAAGATCGCGAATACCAGCGGCCGAAATGAGTTTCCTTCGCAGGGTGGCTCCTTCGCAGGGTGGCTGGGCGCACCCCCGAGATCGGGTGAGGAGCTCAGTTTCCTTCGACGTGAAGGAGTCGAGTCGCTACTCCTTCACGTTGAAAGGAGCCAGCTGAGGTGGCTAGGGCATCTGTTCCGGATGGCGGCCTTCCATCCAGCCTCCCGGCACTCTGCAGCCAGCTCGGAATACTTGGCCTTCTTGCGCTCGTAGGCAGCCTCGAGCTTCTGATGGAACTGTGAGTTCAATGAGATGCACCACTTTTGCCTTCGAAGACCAAACCACAATGTCAGGGCGGAGAGATGTCAAGGTGATCTCAGTGGGGAATTGGAGCTGTTTGTTAAGGTCAACCCTCATGTCCCACTCCTGGTTGGGGGCAAAGGGCCGCAGTGTCTCTCTTGGCCTGGTGTAACTTTGCCCATCCCCTTCCCTGACAAAGTTGGTGTGGTTCTTTGCTGGTGGTAGCTGTTTGCTACCCTGTCTGCACCTTTCCAGAACCTCAGCGAGCTTCCTGAGGACCTGGTCATGGCGCCACCTGTAGCGTCCCTGGGAGAGCGCAGTCTTGCAGCCTGACAAGATGTGTTGAAGGCTTGCGTTGGGGGCATTACAGAGTGAGCAGCATTCCTCATTGCCAAACCATTGGTGCAGGTTACGAGGACAGGGAAGCGTGTCGTAGGTTGAGCGGATAAGGAAGCTGAGCCTTGCCTGCGGGATCTTCCACAGGTCAGACCAACTGATGTTACGGTCGACAACTCCCTCCCAAGTTGTCCATCTTCCTTGCCGGCCCTGAGAGACGGCCTTGATCTTATAGCGCTCTTCCTCCATCCTCGTCACTTCTGCCACCACCATCTCCTTCCTCTCCTTGCGAGTGGCCTTGGACCAAAACCGTGGTGCCTCTCCCCACCCTAGACCTGCTCTTCCTGCCTGGACTCTGCCCACGATCTCTTGATGCTGCAACCTGCTGACCGCATGGCCCACCTCGGCTTCTACAAATGGATCAACCACCACAGTGAAGTCCAGATCTCCGGGATGTGCTGGAGAAGGCTTTGTACAGTGGTCAAACTCTCCCATCATCAATACAAGATCTTGGTGAAAAATGTATGCGACACTGAACCCCAGGAAGGATAGCAACAGATTGACGCCAATGGTGATCCTATTAATTAAACTAAACTAAACTAAACTAGACTGGATCTTTTGACATTGTAGAAGCTTATTGAAACAATGCTATAGTAAAAAACATACTGTATTAAAGCTTAAGGCTGTCCAACAAAATATTAGAGCATAAAGGCAGTGATTGTACGTCGTACGTGACTAGGCGTCCTTTTAATTCAAGATGGACGCCCAGCTGGAAATTGATTGAGACAGAAAACAATGAGTAGAAAAGTCGGTGGTTCATAGTGGCAGATGGATACTGTGTAAAAGAAAAAGGAAAAAAGAAAAATAACTGGAGGGTGATGAGCGACGTACAGACAAAGATGGAGTGAGCGAGTAAATGAAGAAACACAGCGCTGACGGCTGAGGAAGTGATGAATGAGTCCATGCAGACAGAATGGGACTTTACTGGACAAGAAAAAAAACAAAGATGATTATGATTATTATGACGGCGCTAGACATGCATCAGCCAGGATGCCCAGAGGTCCATTCCTCTCAAATAGATCATGAGTATGTGTAATCTTAAAAACATTAGCTGTAAACCCTTTGGCTCAAGTTATGAGACGCAAACGAGAGATGATTTAACAGAGTGAGCACAGTACAGTCGTGTGTGGGAGTGTAACCAGCAGCCATTTTATGCTATTTCTATTTTATTGCTCTATTTTGTATATTACTTCTGTATTGTCCTATTGAATGTGGACATTACTCTCTTTTTTAAAATATTATGCTATATTAATAAACTTGACCTTGGCAATAGGCGTTCACAACTTACTCTCTTAATTTTACCAGACACAAAAGTCATCGACAGCGTTTTGTCATTTCCGTTTTATAAAACAGTGATCAATATAAAACATACTGAAATGCCATCCCTTCACTGTTGTTCTGCCAGTCGAGTTTTGACCTCTTTAGACTGAGGTCAGTTTGCAATCAAACAAGCAGACCTCCACCAAGGCGTTTTGCACTAGAGAATTGTTAGCTCTAGCTTCACTTAGCCTCAAAGCTGATTATTTCCCTGAGGTAAGAGTTTACAACAAACTTCAATGAAGGTTCTTGGGTCATCTTCTGTTCTCTGTAGTTGAAGGATAGGACGTTTCACATTCTAGACACTGATCTGATCTCTGATCTCCCCAAGATTTGACCCATATCAGCCAGCTATCCAGTAGATCACTTGTTCAAGTCAGGAGTTCATAGGTCAAAAAGTTGGAAAATAGCGCAGGCCTCTCTCGTAATACGTGACGTATTACGAGAGAGGCCTCTGAACTGCCCTTACTTGGCCCGCGTTCTGGAAAAAGGCAGTTTCATCCAACAAATAAATCAATCACCCCAACACCTTCATAGTTTGGCCACACAGTCTGGCCGTGACGTTAGTTCCTGGCTACTCTTTTTCTTTCAGTCTGTCCACCTTTACAGGGTACACATGCGCTCAAACCCTCCCTCCCACACACAACCATTATCCTCCTCTCCAGCTAGGCTCTGCTCCCGTGATTGTAATTTGCATTTATTATTAGCCTTTCAGTCTGCCAGGGGCTGTGAGGCATGTGGACAGACCACTACACTACGCCTCACACTGATATACTCAAACAGATGCTGTATTTCTCAACAGAAACTTGTCCGAATATGAGTGTGTCCCTAATACACGGACGGTGAAGTCATTAGGATGCTGCTATGTTTTTCTAATGGTAATCCCTGTTAATGACATCATGCAGTATGCAATATGTTCCGTGGCAGAGAGATGTGCTACACACCACGGTTTCTCTTCGTGTCTTCTGTGGCGCTGTCAAAATGGCCCCCGGGTTCATCATATGAACATTTGTGTGAAGCGGGACGTCTCTCAAGGCATATACGGTACATAGCCAAGATGCCAGTGCCTAATAGATGTGCTCCCCAACACAGACAGGGAATGTGAGCCGGGGCAGTCGAGTGTGAAATGACTCTGTTATCATGTCGTCTGTGTGGAATAAATTTCCTCATGCACCTTCTGGAGCAGGTGTGAAGTCTGCAGGGCTTCACTACATTGTACAACAAATGTGTGTGGGTTTGTGGTTTTATGTATGATGTTCTTTTATTCCAATAGTTTAATTTCAGCTTTTTTATTCAAGTGATTTCGCCTCTAGTAGTGCTGCCTGCAAGATTAATCACATTTTATTTATTTTTTAGCCGCAATTAGCAAACTGCAAAAGCTGCACAGATGATGTCAGTTGGAAAACAACACAAAACATCATACTGGGTCAAATGCCCAGTAAAATAGGCCAGTCCGGGCCTGTGCTCACTTTAATCCAATGTGGCTGCTATCCTGCGTGGCTCGCTTGCCCTGTCATGATCTACCACAGAACCAATTTCGTAAAGCAAAATTCAATAGTAACCTTTAGATTGCCCCATGTTATTAAAGGTTTGAGGTGGTGCGCTTGAGCCCATTTTTTTTTTCCCACTTTAGAAATATACAAAAGTTGCTATGCCACTAATCTTAAATCAAGAAGATTCACATTGCAATTTGTGTTAAAGTGAACCACAATGAATAATAATAATAATAATAATAATAATTGCGACCCGGCCCCGGATAAAGCGGAAGAAAATAGATGGATGGATAATAATAATATAAAATAAATGTTTATAATATTGATCGTTAATGTTTGTCATATTACTGGAAAGTACGCCCAGTAAACCTTTGGAGTTGGTCTCGGGTCACTGCCATGCTCGATGTTGCTGTTGATGATTTCCCTATGACCCATGGAGAGTGAGAAACCCTTGCCTGGGACCCGGCTTCGGGACAATTATTGCCTCCATGGGGTCTTATTAGCCAATGTATCTTGTAACATATTCTTGTAGTTATTAGTCCAGTCACTCATGGTTCAGTTTCAAATGTTAAATCTTGATATGGTAAAAAAAATAAAAAAAAAATAAAAATAAATGTATTGCATTGTAATTGCACTCAAAAGAAACATCTTAGTATGTTTTTCTTTATTTTGCAGACTTATAAGACTGGTTTAGTCTTGGCTTACATCTTGTTTAGTCTTAATTTGGTGTAATTTTAGTCCAGATTTTGACCTGGGTTTAGTCTTTAACTTGTCTTTGTGGTACTTGGTTTAATATTTATTAGTGATTGGCTGAAAAAAAAAGAAACTTCCTGATGACAATTTTGCTTGTCGCAGCTGCGAAAACTATTTTCATAGGCTACAGGCTCACTCAGTGTTTAAACAAATTGGTTGAGTCATGATGTAAGAGAGCCACTGTACTTCCCATCTCCCTTTAGCTGTCCACCTTCTGTGTCAGCCATTTTTCACTGTATAAGTGGCTGTAACTGCTACATTAGCTGTGCATGCATCAAGACAGCTGCCTCCAGCCTCGAGATTTGCAGCTTAAAGTAAAAAGAAAGAGAGAGTTATTTTGTGTGACTAATAGGTGCAGGTCTTCATGCTTGTCTGAAGTGCATCGTTGTACGGTCTGACAGGTCCACCACACGGCACACAGCTTTTGACTGACAGGGTGGACCAGGTGGGTTAGTTTCTACCCTATACCTTCTCACTCAAATTGTATTCCTAAATATTAGGCAGAACTCATGCTTCAGGGTCTGCCTGAATGTATTTTTGTGGGGGTTATGCCATGACAGGAAGTTAAGAATATACATATATAAAGTGGTGGGAGTAAACTGCATGTTCCTCAGTGATGTACAAAATAGAGAATATTAAACAATAGGCTTCCAGCTTATTGTTTACCTCTTGTATTGGGGTAAATTGATGTGTTCTGGGGTTTATTAGGTACCCAATCCTTAATAATATGTCTATGACCCATCACATACCAGAATCAAAGGGATGGTCCATTAGTTGTAGCTTGTGCAATGTGCATCTCTTTTCAAACTGCAGTAATCAATTGGATGAAAGAAAAGAAGAAATGACTGACGGCAAACATTACTAAAAAACAAGGAGAATACAGGCTCTTATATTGACTGCATGGCCTCTGATTATTACGTGATAGCCAAAAAGAAAAAGGTTGATGCAAATCACTCCTTACAAGGAGGTAGGCTATTCACCCGCTCTACTTATTGGCACAGTTGGTAGAGTGGGTCGTCTCAGGATCGAGAGGTCATTGATACCATTGGTACCACAGTTTGAGAACCACTTTTCCATAAACAAACAAAATAAATATTCATTTTATTTTGTACCTAAATATTTGTATATCTTAAACACAGTCTTATTTTGTTTTGGGCCTAGGGTGGCACTGCTCAAATTCCCAACAAAACCTGAATCCATCATTACAGCATTTCTGTTACCATGGTAACCATGAATCGATTTGACTGTGGCCGACAGTTTAACGTTAGTTAACATTAATTTAGAAAATCACTACTCCAGACACTCGCAGTGAAAGAGTTCAACACCCGAGACAAGCAGGTAATATGGACATGCAAACTAGAAAGATATAATACAGACTGCCTGATTGAAAACTTTGCCACATTTGTCAAATAGTGGATGTTTGTGACTATTTTAACTATAATTAAAAAAAGCCATTTTAATGAAAACATGTTGGGCAGAAAAGTTATTTATTTATGTATTTATTTATTTTAAGGTACTGATAGGAAGTGATAAAGTTAAAGTTCCATAGCCATTTGACTCACTCATTTCCCATTGAGTTAACATGGGCTGTATCCGGACAGTTTAAAATCGTTTGTCTTCATCTATGTCACTTCCTGTCATTGTCCAATAACAAAGTGAAACTATAAACATCACACAAATGTTCAAACTAAAGAAAGCTGGGTACAATCTTTAGCAAAATCTTAAATATAATTGTATTAACTATGTTTAATCAAAAATTGTGTCATATGCACTATAATTAAAAATGTGATTCTTTTAAATCCTGTTTTTATTTCTCAGTAGCATGGGAACACAATCTTCAAATCCAGAACCACTGGTAACCAAAATGCATTTAATTTTCAGCTCTTTCTAATATTTTAATTTATATTTATATTTTGTTTCACCCCTATGTTTTTGTCATAGCTTGGAGAGGAGGCATCTTCCAGCTTTATGGACCTACAAATGCTCGACAGTAAGTAAGACTTCTTTAATTTATCCATCCATCCATTTTCTTCCACTTGTCCGTTGCCGGGTCGTGGGGGCAGCTGTTGGAGCTGCCCAAATCACATAGCACCAGCCCCTATGGCTCGTCCTGCAGGTGATGGGTCCACAGAAGGACGGCCTCATGGTTCTAACCGGGCCTGTTGGTCTCTCATAAGGGGCTTCTGAACGGCTCTTTGTCTAACCCGTCACCTAGGACCTGTTTGCCCTGGGAGACCCTACCAGGGACATGAAGCCCCCGACAACAGAGCTCCAGGATCATTCAGGCGCTCAAACCCCTCCACCACGTTATGGTGGCGGTTCCAGGAGGGGCTTCTTTCATTTAGCTTAGACATTTTCATTTAGCTCAGTGCTGCAGTTAAACTTGTCTGTAATAACTGATTGTTTGGTTTTTTCATCATTAATAATGGGTAAAGTGTCGTTGAGGGATGACTCCAGGTAGGGAAATATTTGCAGTAGAAGTTTGCCCCGAGACAACTACTCTACATTCATTTGAAACAATTCACATATTGTCTTTTCCATCATGTTTCTTCTGTCCCCCAGAGGTCAATCAAAAGGAACAGGATGAGTCTGTGCAAGATGTTGTTGAACAACAAGTCAAACTGGATCAACTGAGCGCCCAGGTACTTCACAGCACAACTTTTGTAAAACTCTTTATTTTTACGCCAAAGTTTACGCCAAAGTTGTTGCAAAGTTATTTTTACCATAGAAATTGGTTAAACAGTAAATAGATTAGTAAATACTATGAATAAGAATATCTTTTATTTCCTCAAACACTTACATCAGAATCAGAGATTTCAGAATTACTTTACTGAAATGGGGAAGAACGGCCTCCCCGATCGGAACCCGAGTGGTGTTCTGTTATTGGACTTCTGTGCTAGTTACGGTTTGTCCATAACGAACACCATGTTCGAGCACAAGGATGTCCATAAGTGCACGTGGCACCAGGACACCCTAGGCAGGAGGTCAATGATCGACTTTGTAGTTGTGTCATCTGATCTCCGGCCGCGTGTCTCGGACACTCGGGTGAAGAGAGGGGCTGAACTGTCAACCGATCACCACCTGGTGGTGAGCTGGAGCCGCTGGCAGGGGAAGAAGCCGGTCAGACCTGGCAGGCCCAAACGTGTTGTGAGGGTCTGTTGGGAACGTCTGGTGGATCCCTCTGTCAGTAGGGTCTTCAACTCCCACCTCCGGAAGAGCTTCACCCAGATTCCGAGGGAGGTTGGAGACATTGAGTCCGAGTGGACCATGTTCTCCTCCTAAGGTCTCTGGTGCCCCTCGGTGGCAAGGCCCCAGGGGTGGATGAGATTCGTCCTGAGTACCTTAAGTCTCTGGATGTTGTAGGGCTGTCTTGGCTGACACGTCTCTGCAACATCGCGTGGCGGTCGGGGACAGTGCCTCTGGATTGGCAGACCGGGGTGGTGGTCCCTCTCTTCAAGAAGGGGGATCGGAGGGTGTGCTCCAATTACAGAGGGATCACACTCCTCAGCCTCCCTGGTAATGTCTATTCCAGGGTGCTGGAGAGGAGGATCCGGCCAATAGTCGAACCTCGGATCCAGGAAGAACAATGCGGTTTTCGTCCCGGTCGTGGAACACTGGACCAGCTCTATACCCTTCATCGGGTGCTCGAGGGTTTGTGGGAGTTCGCCCAACCAGTCCACATGTGTTTTGTGGATCTGGAGAAAACGTTCGACCGTGTTCCTCGTGGTGCCCTGTGGGGGGTGCTCCGGGAGTATGGGGTCCGGGGCCCTCTACTAAGGGCTGTATGATCGCAGCAGGAGCTTGGTTCGCATTGCCGGCAGTAAGTCAGACCTGTTCCCGGTGCGTGTTGGGCTCCGCCAGGGCTGCCCTTTGTCACCGGTTCTGTTCATTACCTATATGGACAGAATTTCTAGGCGCAGCCAGGGGCTGGAGGGTGTCCGGTTTGGGAACCTCAGAATCTCATCTCTGCTGTTTGCAGACGATGTTGTTCTGTTGGCTTCATCAAACCAGGACCTCCAGCGCGCACTGGGGCGGTTTGCAGCCGAGTGTGAAGCGGCCGGGATGAGGATCAGCACCTCCAAATCTGAGGCCATGGTTCTCCACCGGAAAAAGGTGGTTTCCCCGCTTCAGGTCGGTGGGGAGTCCTTGCCCCAAGTGGATGAGTTCAAGTATCTCGGGGTCATGTTCACGAGTGAGGGACGGATGGAGCGTGAGATCGATAGACGGATCGGTGCGGCGTCAGCAGTGATGCGGTCGCTGTATCGGACTGTTGTGATGAAGAGGGAGCTGAGTCTGAGGCAAAGCTCTCGATTTACCGATCGATCTACGTTCCCACCCTCACCTATGGTCATGAGATCTGGGTAATGACCGAAAGGACAAGATCGCGAATACAAGCGGCCGAAATGAGTTTCCTTCGCAGGGTGGCTGGGCACACCCTCCGAGATCGGGTGAGGAGCTCAGTTACCCGGGAGGAGCTCGGACTCGAGTCGCTACTCCTCTACGTCGAAAGGAGCCAGCTGAGGTGGCTAGGGCATCTGTTCCGGATGCCTCCTGGTCGCCTCCCTCGGGAGGTGCTCCAGGCATGTCCCACTGGGAGGAGGCCTCGTGGAAGGCCCAGGACACGCTGGTGGGACTATGTCTCCGAGCTGGCCTGGTGTCGTCTTGGGGTCCCCCCCAGAACAGCTGGAGGAGGTGTGCGTGGACCGGGAAGTCTGGGCATCTCTGCTGAGACTGCTGCCCCCCCGACCCGGCCCCAGATAAAGCGGAAGAAAATGGATGGATGGATGGACTTTACGTGAACCCCAAGGCCAAGGCAAATGTTTTTTTTAAGAAGCGAAAAATACAAAGAAGGCAAATTGATGTTGTTACCAAGGGGACTCAAATGGTAAGAGCACCTGGCTCAGTACTCATCCATTTACTCTTTAATCATTCACCGAGAATACACTGACTAAATATTTGTCAAATCTCACACATTTATTGTTTTTCAGTTGCCTGTTGTCAGTGACGAGGATTTTGCAAGAGTCAGACAAGTGTGTCAGATGAGTATGTGATTCGCTAATATTTAATTTTTGATAATAATATTGAAGCATTACTTAAACAGTACTAACAAATGATAACTGAATGTTCCTTTTTTGTATTTTGGGACAGCAGTGGTTCAGTAGTTTAGAGTTCACAATTTAATTTAACCCTCTTGCAAATGTTATGTATGGATTTCTTGTGTAGTTGGTTATTTGGTGTTGGCCAGAGCAACTAGGCCACAGGCAGCCACGCCTCAGTCGGTCGGCCATGCAGGGCAGCTGTGACTGCAGACTACTACCACCACCCACCGGAGACGTCGAAAAGCAACAGTGTTTAGAAAATGGATTAACAGACCCAACTCTTTTTGTCTTGTTCTTTTTCTCTCGTATTCGGGTAGATCCAAACGACTATAACTCAGCTGCTAATCTCGGTGACGGTGATGGCGATGAGGATGACTGCGACAATAATGAAGAGGGAGAAGATGATGAAGACAGTGAGGGAGAGGATGAGAAGGGTGGCGGTGATTTTGAGAGTGATGACGATGATGAAGACAGTGATGACGATGATGACGAAGACAGTGGTGAAGCTGATGATGAAGATGAAAACGTAAAGGAAGGCGGTGAAGGTGGCAACCCTAGCAAAGAGGAGACTCCTGTGAGGGCCGGGATTTTGACAAAGTGAATGTGGACGTCTTCATCATCAGCACTTAGAGACCTGGAATCTATAAGTATTTAATAAATATACCACTCTCGCATGAATAAAATCCATTTACGTGTCATCATTTTAAGTACTTTTTCAACATTATTATGAACATCTGATGATCATCGGTGCTTCCATATGGCCTGCTTGAACAGTGAGATAAATGCAGTAGTGCAGGTGAAGTAATATTTTTTTTGAACTTGTCCCAGTGTTATTGCCTCTGGGCCTAACTGCTTTAGACTATTTGACAAGAATAAAACGTGATGTTATGATTTACAAAGAACGGCTTAAGCCAGGAGCAGGTATATTTAAGGCTTCTGTAAAGGCTTGCAACACTTTTAGTATGAGTTGTTGTATAAATATATACAGCACACAATAGAGTTGTAGTTATTCTTATTTTTTTAAGTTTAATATTTTAGGGAACTCATTAATTAGGGTTGGAGAATGACAGAATCATTCTGTGTAAACTTCCCTTTGTGTAAACTTCCCTTTGAAGAGTGACTCAGGAAATGTCTTTTGTAAATGGGTGTGTCTTTAGCTCACCCTATTACACATTTCAAAAATTCCTGAAACTTTACTCATGACCATTTGTTTTATTAAATTAAGAGCTAAAACAGGCAGTCATACTTAGACTATTTATTGTTGAAGAGGTCATCGGTTACATTTACCTGCATGCATGGATCCTAAAAAACGGGAAGCACCATGACTAAACCTGTTATTAATTTGCACAGGTTGGATGAGCATAAGGGCTGCCCAATTCTGCAGAGCGGGACATGCTCATTACAAATAGGACAGCAGTGTTTTAAAGCAGTTGATATGAATATGTTTATGTCCATGTCAAGGGTAAACGGTCGCTTCTTGGAAATCATTTGTGATTGTGAGATGTTGAAATCACATAAAGTCTATGGACACGCCAAATCAAACAAATACCTTTCACATGCGTTTCCCTTTCACAACCCTTTATCTACACCTGCGGATTTTTTTTTTTTTTTTTGGGGGGGGGGGGGAGAATCACTACTGCGTGGTTGAATACGTCACTGGTAGTTTTCCGTCAGCTTCTTGGTTTTCCTTATGAAGTGGATTGTGGCTGTCAGTAGCTGTCAAGGAGGCTTCATTATTGGTCAGAGAAGGAGAGAGAGATAGAGAGAGAGAGAGAAAGGCTGTGACTCATGCCTGCGTGAAGAGACCAATAGGCTGCCGAAGCGTGAGATATAAATAACGAATAAAAAATATTCTTGAGGGTCACTTGCGCGCTGCTGGATCAGATTTGAATTCGCTCTGTTTGTACTTCGCCTGTTCCGCCACTGGACTGTTCTTTTCACGTACTCGGTGGCATTTCTCCCCAACAGATCTGGAGTCTGGAGCCGACAACCTGTGCACCGGTAAGCTGCATTTTTGCTCCTTCAGTTCTTTATCCGACTTGATTTCGTGCGTAACGATACATGTTTTCTCCTTTTAGACTTCTACTTAAATAACACCCGCAAACTAAACCGAGCATAATATATATTTGGTGCTGCAGTTTGATAATAATTAGCGTGTGATGAGCGACAGGACGCATTCATTAGGTGCTCAGTCCGCGTTTCGCAACGCATTGACATTGAGTAATGATGGCATGTGTGCTTGTTCACAGCGCAACTTAATTGAAATGTCGATTTTGGCGTCAATAGGTAAATGGTGTAGACTATATGTGCGTGTTATATTTGTCATGAGTCGTGTTGTAACTGGTTAATACTTTCAGATAACGATGCTTTCCTTGGATACATGTTATAACATAACCTAATAATTACGATGTGACCTGGTCTGTAACAAAACTTTTGATTAAAATTCCTAATTACTTTAGAGTGAGACACAAATTGATCAGAAATTTGAGTTGACAAAATTAAATTACGCTCAGGCTTTAGGCTATATCTGAATGTTGGATGAAAAATGCTAATGTTAGATGAAGAATAATGCGTGCGTTCTGCGCCATTAGCTCCATGGACACTTTTTGACGCATCAGACAATTTGGTCAACACATTCACAGTCTGACACATTTTCTGACAAACTTGTTAAATTTAATTAAATGATTAATCCACATTTTATCTAACCTAGATACTTTGTATTCCCCAGACTGCCTTTACCGCTGTAGGCACATAACACCGATCTAATGGCGACGTCTGAACCAAGAGCCACCGGGGGTGACCAAGACCCAAACTCCGCCAATTTAAGACCTCCGTCTGCAAGTAGGTTTCACTCCGCTCGTTTTTGTTTATAACTTCTGCATGGACATGGGCCATCTCCTCGTTTAGGCTCAACCCACCGATTCTGACAGGCGCTAAACCAAATGCCTTGCTCAAAGACACCTACAAAAATCCCCAGTCTCATCTTTCCCCAGATTCCGTTCTGTCAGATAAATACGCGAAGACCATTTGCTGTGTGGACTTGGTCGTTAATCATTCTGCTCAAAAACAGAGCCATCACAGCTGCCTGTCACCTCTGTCAGGCAGATCAGCAGCGCGCACCGAGACGGGGACGCACCACAAATAATGCGCCATTAACTCTGGCGGCATCGATATTTATAGCCACCTAAGACATAGGCTATAAATTAGTCTGACTTTCAATAAACTCCCGTTGAATGTTAACAGAAATGTCCCATGTTTCTCAGTGCGTGTTTCTCTCCCTGGTTCTGTAGGCCTTATTTGTTCGAGGGGTTGGGTCTCATAATTCATCTTATCTCGTTTACTAGACTTATAGAGGTAGAAATTATGTATTGATGATAACCTTGTAAAAATTCCAGAGTTGGAATTGCGCAGAAACGTAATTTTATTTGCTATAAACGCAGACTGAGCCCCCTGTCATGCGTTTCCATGTGGTGTAGGGTGGCCTATATAACTGGCCTCATACAAATGTAAAGGCATTTGGTTGAATCCTTATATCATGAAACATTCTCATGGCCCCTGTGTGTCAATATTTAAAAAAAAGGATGGTGTTTGTTTTGTCTGACTTGCTCGTGTGCCTCTGCTGGGTGTATTGCTATTATCTTTTGTGCCACGCTTCATCTCATGCCTGGCGGCTTCTCGTGTCTGTCTCTGTGCGCGCGCGCGCCTTGGCCTGAGCGCCTCAAGCGGATTTTTCCCCATGGATCAAGCTGACCTACTGTATCATCGGGTTGTTTTCATAAACCTTTCCATCACATGGGACAGATCTGGGTCTTCTTCAGCTGCATCGCTCACGCATGTTTAGGCGGTGGAGGTTTTGAATGCATGCGCGCTTGCGGGTGTGGGAGATATAGCTTGCTGCTGCCTCTCGCCTGCTTAAGCTACACAATCCCAGCCAAAGACATTCAAGCAGCTCGCTCCAGTCACACACCGTGTTTCACTCAATTAATTTCTGCCCTCCTCCGTGGGCTCATTTCACGGGTCTTAATTCCGACCCGCCTTTTGGCTGCGCGCGCGTGTGTGTGAACCAGTCTGGATGTGCGGCACAGGCCACTATTGATTCAACTTTGAAATCGGAAGTTGCGATGTGATCATTGCCGTTCCCGTAAACAAAAGCAGGATGGCTCGTGGCCTCAAATGCCCGTGCTGTCCAAAGAGGAATTCAGCCAACCAAACATGCAGCCTATACGCTTGCTGTTATGGAAATAGCCTTGCCACTCCTGCGATGCAAAAAGGCTATACGCTGCCAATACGATCCACCACGCTACGCTTCACTGTGCTCTGTGCTTCACCAGCTTCATTATGTCATGAATGCCTTTTATTTCGCGGCCTGCTCTTCATTTTGACAGTAAAAAAAAAAAAAGGCAAGAAAAAAAAAATCAACCGTTCACCATTCTGTTCTAGCCAACGAATACGCATGGATGCACGGATGCACACGGAAACTTGGGATGAAGATTTGTGGTAAGTTCTGTAAGGCCGCAACTCAAACATAGCCCTGTGCCAGAAAATGCCTATTTTTTCATAAAGCATTCGTGATATTTTTTTTTTTCACTTTTCTTTTTCTTTTCTTTGTCATTTTTAACACGTAAAGGAGGCCCTGAATTAGGCCACGCGCTTTTATAGCAGGGCCATCCATGACTGTCACTGCGCGTTTTCATCTCGTTAAAGGTCAGCGGACATTAGCCTGCTGCTCTGACGATAAGAGCCCTCGGTAACACTCCGGGCTGGCCCCTCAAACCCCCCACGTCTTTGAGCATCATCTCCAGCGGGGAAAAACTCCACCAAGACAACCGTGCATCCCACTAATATAGGCTGAAGAATATGTTTTGAGTCACGCGCTGGTATGGGATTTTTGATTGGACCGTTGCTATTTTTATTGATTTTCCAATTTAAATGCTACAGCCTAATAGGAAGGAAGGACAATGTAATAATGCTTCTCAAACCAATGAGTATGGGCTATATTCCCATAACAAAGTATGGCAGAAATCCTACTTTTTTTTATTATTGTTTTCAATATCTATCCAACAGTTTAAGCCCCCGCCTTTCATACAATCCTACATTTTACTTGTAAGCCAAACATTTGTCTTTTCTCTGGCATGACTCTGCACCCTTTACCCTATGCAGAGGAAGCGCCCCGGGGCTCATCGTTCATTAACCCCTCTTTATGGGGAGTCTATTATTGGCGGCGTGGGTCACCAGATCATCCCGCGCCACTGAGCACATCACCATGGCCTACCGACAGTGAGCGTGGGTAAGCTCCGCAAGAGGCGCGGGGGGGGCGGCCCTTGTTGTGAGCGCTTCCTGGTGTGTGATGTCACGCGGGGGAGGCGGGGTGGACTGAAAAAAAATCTATAATGGCGTGTTGTATAAATGACTTCCTATATTTGTCTTCCTCTGAAAACAGTTTGCCTCGTCCCAAGGCCGTTATTCATGTGACTAGTTTTTGACTTTTGGTTTTACACATTTTTGTTTGATATTGTTGGGGGTGGGAGACGATGGAGGTGTTCGGGGATAACTTGTGCTCTTCGCCGTGCAACACCATAGGGTTTCTGCAGAAGAACAACAGCCTGGACGAGAAGGGGAGGCTCGCGGGACACAAGAGCCTGCTCTCGTGCGACAACAGCGACAGAGACACGCGCTTCCGCCGCACCGAGACAGACTTCTCTAACCTGTTCGCCAGAGGTACAGGTTTATGTATTTATTTAACTATGATAAGTCACACACCGAGCAGAACAATACAAAATGTAAATACAGGTTTAAAAGGTGCTAAGTGATTGTGGCAACTCTAAAACTACCTGAAAACGAATTTGTTTTAAGCCCCACCTGAACTGAGCATTTTCTCCAGTTTGGCTTTACCCAAATCTAAAAGCCTCTTGAAAAATGTGTCAAAATATAACAATAGCAACAGTAACACAATGGAAAAGCGACAATAAAATATGACTAAAGAGTGACACAACGTGACGAAAACTCAACAAAAAAATTTGATGACAAAAAAAAGTGATGTTAACGCAACAATAAACTACGAAAACATGACAAAAATGGGACAAAAAGTTAAGCGCCAGTCGAGAAGCTTTTAGATTTGGGTGAAACCAAGCTGGAGAGGCGGGAGGTAAGGGGTTAAACATACACAATGATTGTACTCAGTAATAATATATTTTACTTGAATTCTAAAATGTTATGACAAGTGATTATAATAACCCATGAGGCCCCTGTTCTTCTTAACCACATGTTTTGTTTCTCTTACCTCTAGATCTCCTGCCTGCTAAAAATGGAGAGGAGCCCACCATTCAGTTTCTGTTGGAAGTGGTTGAAATTCTGACCAACTATGTCCGGAAGACCTTTGACCGCTCCACGAAGGTGCTGGACTTCCACCACCCGCACCAGCTGCTGGAGGGCATGGAAGGCTTCAACCTGGAGCTGTCCGACCAGCCCGAGTCCCTGGAGCAGATCCTGGTGGACTGCAGGGACACGCTCAAATATGGAGTCCGCACAGGTACCCGCGCTTTATAAACACATAGACGTCTTTTTGGATGAATGTGCATGAGCTAAGTTGTTGTGTGTGGTTAAAACATTGGGCACAAAGAGGACAGGGAAATCTGGAAGGATTATATTTTACTTACTAAGTTTTTTTATTGGACGGTACATTATAGGGTGAAAGATGGTGAAGCAGGGTGAGACCTTCAACAAACTGCCGGTGCTGGGACTCAAATCAATGAAATACACCTCTATGCATGTGAAGCACTATATTATTATTATTTTTCAATTCATAATGATCAAGATGAAGCAGATCCTCACAAACATATTATCTCAACCCTGTTTGTCAGCTTGCGTAAGGCCCATTACTACATCTGTCTTATTTATTGGCCTCTTGGCACCATTTCACTTGTCATCTCCTCTTAAACTTATTAAAGAAAGTGTTGCCTGGGGGGTTTCCTGACACGGACCCATACAAGCTGTTAAAACGACAAGCCGTCCCTTGGGTTTTATTTATCACTTGGGATCCTCTCTGTCTACATTTCTACATAAGGTTATCCTATTTCTCAGAGCTGTGTGGTCCATTTGCGGGAGCTGTCCAGGGTGCTGACGTGTTGTAGTTTAAGTGGTGCTGGATCTCGTCGCTCTTCAGTGGAACAAATCCTTATTTTATGCAATACACTATAGTTTACAAGTGTGCTATAAATTACACGACACAACTGCATTCGGGGCTGCGGGCTTCATTGACGCTGACTATGTGTTAGCACCTTGGAGATTAAATAGCTGTCATAGAGCTGCCTTGTTGCTGAAGTAATTATGGGACACTGAGCTTTGCTTTGTCAGGGCCCCTTAGATTCATGTTTGACCAGGGGAATACAGAATTAGCCACTGTTAAAAGGATAAGGACAATAATTGGACAATCTTGTTTATAAATTGTTGTTAACTTGTTTTGTTTGACTACGTGACAAATGATACTGTACAGCGGTGTTTGGAAAATAACTGCGAGCTAAAGGAAAGGGATTTTATTTGTACAAATGGATCAAAGAACAAAGATAAATGTGCTTGGACAAGCTTTATGAAGAGTTTTAAGATCACCTATTTAAAACCCTAACTTGTGTACTACAGTAATTATAAATACTCTGTATTGTTTTTTAATTCCACTCAAAAACAGCACCTCAGCCAATTGTTGGTGTAATTTCAGCTTGAAGTTGTTTTTGTCCCATTATTTTGTTGATTATTTACTCGACTTAATAGCATGGAAATCTTTTGGTGACAGTTTCTCAGTATTTGGTCTGTAAACATTATTATGTGCCATCTGATTTGTCTGTTGTGAAATAATAAAATGAAACTGTTTTTTTCACATACATGCGGTTTTATTGCAACAACTGGACATTAATATATCCATGACTTAAACTATAGCCCTACACTGATATTGTTTTGTGAACAGTTTGCAACTGTTTAGAAATCCAACAATATTGACATTTATTTTGATATTAACCAACTACTTTCAAAACCTTTTGTATCTTATATACAGAGTGATAAAATACATTTGATGTTTGTGGAAAGTGTTTTGAATCATTGCATTCTTGAAGAATTCATTTCAGCCACAATAACATTTTCTTTAATAGTGCAGTAGAGTAAATGCAACACTGCATAACTGAGGTTTGCACACGCTTTATTGCATTTCATTCGGTTACAATCAGATTTTAAGCTTCAGCCACAGGGCACAGCAGTGTTTGTGCATTACAGCTTTTATCACAACAGAGAAATACAAATTTTCATTCACACGTACATTTTTACTGAGCGTGTCCTGTTCTCTTAGGTCACCCACGCTTCTTCAACCAGCTGTCTACAGGACTGGATATCATTGGTCTGGCCGGAGAGTGGCTCACCTCTACTGCCAACACGAACATGTGAGTCCTCTGTGGCAGCTTGTTGACAGCACATATTTTTATGTAAAGGGGAAACACCTCTAAATGTCACCGAAGGACAACACAGGGTTTGTAGGCCACTGGAAACAGCTACAAGTCATGCTCATAAATAGGCTGGTGTTGTGGCGGTCCTCAGAGGCCGGTTACATAAAGTGTTAGGTTTGTCTCCCATCGACAGACGCCACTGTATTTTGTTGGCGGCCCGCCCCAGGGGCTGTTAGATTGCATATTGATTTCAGGTCAGAGCGACATGGTGGTCCTGTCTGATAGAGGGCACGAACCACAGCGACACGCTGAATGAGTCGTAGCTCTGTTCATAATCTGCTGAACCAAAAAACTAAAAATTCAGATGAGAGACTGTGCATGTGTCCAACATTGATTTGACCTGGCATCTGTGTGAAATCAACCATCAACCATCCAATCATGGTCATTTGAAACCCTGCATCTTAATGTGTTGTCAACTGAGAACATGTTCAGGCTTTCAAGGCTTAGGATAACTCCTATAATGAAATGGGTGAATTTTATATATATGTGTTTTGTACAACTACTCAAAACTGTGTTGACGTCAGCTCAATAGGCCAGCACAAGGTTATCTGGAACCTAAATCAAAATCTATTGTCTGTTTGAGGAGCTTTGTACCAAATTAAAGATCAATAGTAGGATAATAATAACCAGTGGCTGCAGATAAATGGAGTCACTTAATTCATATAATTCCCAAAAGATTAGCTTTGGAGACCACATCCTTGAAGTAAAACTGTATTTTCTTGTAGATGAGAAAATCCCCAGGGGACACTGAATTCACACATTAGCACAAGCTCGTGCACATTTTGTAATGACACAGACGCACACCAGCTTCCTCTGCCCCACATCCAGCAGCTCCAGTTTCCAGTCCATTGACTGCTGGCTCATTGTGAGCCGGTCTTAGCAGATAGGCCAGCTGGGCTTCTCACTGACACAATGTCCTCCGGCTGCTCAGAAAACCCTGTCAGACCAAGAAACTGACTCTGCCGCTCCCCATGGAGCGCTCATTTCAGCCCATTGTCCCGAAGGAAATGCATGAGTGTGGTCCTGTAAAGGCTAGGGTCAGTGGGTTACTCACACACACAGAAAAACACACACTAACGCGCTGAGAGAGAGTGCCCTTGATGATGATAATAAGGGCATTTAGGGGCTGTCTCTGGAGACGAGCAGGTGACTGAGGGGTAATTTTCGCCCTGAAAAGACCAATGATTGGCTGTGATTGTGATAATGATCACCATTATTGTCATTGCAACATGAAATGACTCGCAGAGAGGGAGAATTTTTAAAAGGTACACTGGCTTTGTCTATTTTCAGCCAAAGCTGATATAAATAAAAGGCAGATGAATTCCTAAAATGGTCCCAAAATTAGACATTTTTCATTTGGTGAACCCAGTCGTTCTCTTCTGAGTAGAGAGGACAGTGCTCCAGACAGATCTATCTCTTGGGTGTGTCCTCAGTGGGAAGACGCTGATTCTTTTATTTCAGCTTTAAATTCTAGGTAATTGTTGTTCTACACTTCCTTTCCTACGGATGGTTTCCCTCCATTTTATTTGCACCGTGTTGTTCTTTCTTCCTCATCGCGCTCTTCCTTTGTCATCCCTGTCACATCTTGTGCCTGAGCCGTGCTCCCTCAGCCTAAACCGGCTGAAACGCTGTCGCTCTTGTTTGGATGAGAGCTGTTGAAGCAGAGCGAGGAGATAATGTCACTGTTGTTTTAGATGCTGATGCTTGTAGTGGCAGTGCTTAATGGCGGCGGGGGATTGTTGTATAACTGGCCTCTTTGAAAACAAGGATCAGTCCTGAGGGTGTGTGGGAGGCAGCACCAGTTTGCGGCCAGAACAAAAGCTCAAGCCGTGCATTAGGAGTTGCCTTTCAGCGGCGCTTTTAACCTACTTACGTGGAGTTTTGTCTGAGCCACTGAGTCTCCTTCATCTATTAATGTTGACACTCGATGGGGGCAGTGACTTGTAGGGTTCTTCATGGGCTTAACCCTAACCCTCAAAAATGTTTCAGGCTAGACAATGTGACATTGCTGTAAACAAATTACAGCAATGTCACAGGCCAAATCACAAACTTTGTCTTTAAATTATTTATCGTCTTTCCAATAAATAATTGTCTTTCCAGCTAATATATAATCAAATGCCATCGATCTTCAGTATTCAAAACAGAAAATATATTGTTAGCCTTTGCTGGCCTGAGTGAATTACAGTGGTTAAATGCACACAAGAAGCAGCTTTTATCACCTAAAAACAGCCCTGTCCTCTCCACACATCAGGTCGATCCCATTCAGAGCAGCTCCTGCAGTGATTGGCAGCATTGACAGATAACCATCAGAGCTTTGTGTGCTTTTAATTAAACAACTGAGTGGAACCAGAATCCATTTGAATATGAATGTTTGCTACCCCATTTCTATCAGGCAGTTTTTAATTAGCCTTGTCAGCAAAAGCTCCAACATTAGATTTAAAAAGTAGATATTAAGGGGAAAAAAGAAAATAGCGGGAGACGATGCGATCCCTTATACACAAACTAACCTTCTAACTCTGTTGTTTGGACTTCCACTATCATGTTTCATTTAGCAGGTTATACTTTTGTCTTCTCTCTGATAAATAAGATGTACCGTTATAGTTTGTGTTTTATGTCCTTCAGTCACGCCTGTAAACATCATGTGCTGATGCGATTGGCAGGTTTACCTACGAGATTGCGCCGGTCTTTGTGTTGATGGAGCAGCTGACTCTGAAGAAAATGCGGGAGATGATCGGCTGGCCCGATGGTGAAGGAGACGGCATCTTCTCACCAGGTTAGTCCATATGTGAAATGTATTATGTATTTTTGGACAGAATGAGTATTTCTACGGCGGGATAAGACCAAAGATGACTTAAATCGAAAGGGGTTTGTAAACGAAAACATGCTGCCTATTTGAACAAACGAGGGAACAGCTTCAAAATCAACAATGAGACAGACGTCCAAACAATGAAATGTCCAGCAGTCTGCGGTGAGGGAGCAAATGGATAATTGTTTGCAGGCATCTCCTTTATTTAATTAGCGGGTTACAATCACCGTGTTACATTAAAGTGTATTATTGAGAGAGTGGAGCAGGATTTTAATGAGACATACCTGTAACAATAGCCTGCAGATGTTCTCATTCAGAGTAAACAAAGGTGTGGCCGATACCCACCACAGACAAAACAATTAGGCCCTTCAACAAGGTAAGAGCAGATTGTTAGAGTAAAACAAGTGGAGCCTACGGCAAGTCTTAACTGCTCCCTAGTGGAGGTGTACAAAGGCCCAGTTTGCGAACAGAAAAACAGCTGGACTGACAAGGCTTTTCGGATTAGCGTGGCAAAACATCTTTCAACTCTGAAAAACAACACAGTACAGATGACTACTCGAACCACCTGAGCCACTGAGAGCTCACACAATCATATGTACGTTTACCCCCACCTGAACCGACCACATCTTCTCCAGTTTGGCTTTACCCAATTCGAAAAGCTTCTCGAAAAAAGCATCAAAACAGCGACAGAAATGAGACAAAAAAGGCTACAAAAAAAGAGTGAAAAAAGTGAAAAAAAAACAATGAAAAAGTGACACTAAAGTGAAAAAAAAAGCAATGGAAGATGTGATGAAAACACAACAAGAAAGTGACAGAACAGTGATGATAAAAAAAAATCAAAAAAGGTGACTGCAACACGGCAACAATGCGAGGAAAAAGATCAGTTTAGATCAGTTTTGTTTGCTGTCAAATGAGACGTTACTCTGGCCTTTAGGCTGTAAGCTCCAGGCGAGAAGCTTTTAGATTTGGGTAAAGCCGATCTGGAGATAATGTGCTCGGTTAAGACGGGGGTTAAGAGGTTAACTGCTATGTCACAGATAAACCTGTAGTTGTATTCTTGCTTAAGTCACGCTGGTTTGAGCAATCCTGTTTACTTTGGCCGTTTCTTCTTCTACAAAAAGTTCTCTGTATTCCCTTAATTTTGTTGCGTAATACTGTATATGTAGAGCATTTTAAAGACAATGAAGTTTCACCAGACCAGCTCTGAGCATTACTGAAACTGTATTCCTCAGGAGCCCGTAGGTAAATCATCCCTGCTGCCAGCGGAGGGCTCTCTAAATAACTAGTTGAGGCAATCAGGAAAGTGTGGCATGTAAAGCTTTGGTTGCAGACTTGAATAGCTATAGGATTTTGCAATAGTCCTTAAAACTTTGTGCTTCCACAGGGGGCGCCATCTCTAACATGTACAGCGTTATGGTTGCTCGTTACAAGTATTTCCCCGAGGTGAAGACCAAGGGCATGTCGGCCGCTCCCCGCCTCGTCCTCTTCACCTCCGAACACGTAAGTCTAGCAACACACGCCGGTGCGCAGTCAATTTGAGATCCTGTCATAAAGTAGATGGTGCGCTTCATTGGCTTGAGATAGAGCCCATCGGAGACCTCAGCTACAATCGTTGTCTCTCTTTAAATCACACTGATGGCCACTGTAATGCACTCCCCTTGTTTTATGGCGCCTATTTTTGCCTGTGAAGTATAACAAGGAAGTCAACATTACAGACAGACGAACAAACATTCACCGTCGACCCCGGCTCCATTAAAATGTGGGCTGTTTTTCTTTCAGAGCCACTACTCGATTAAGAAGGCCGGAGCTGCCCTGGGTTTTGGCACGGAGAATGTGATCCTGTTGAGCACAGACGAGAGGTATTTGAGTCTGAGAAAAATATAGCTCATCTCTTCAGGAAGTGCAAATGCTGATTCATCTTAACTGCATATGGTCCACTCCGCACAAGTCTTCAGTTTTTCACACACTTGGCAGTTTTTCCACATTTCTGACCATTATTAGCAAGCAGTTTATTGTTGCGCCTGTGTAATTGCAGACACTGTATTTGTCTTTGTGTTGTGACAATTTACTCAACTCAGCTTTGATCCGCTGAATATACAGTAGCTACATCAAAAACAACACAATCTCACATTCAATCTCACTGATTGAATGTGAGATTGGCTTTAAAGTGAAACAATGATGATGTTTATCTTGTTTGTCGCACTTCACGAATGAATTATTGTTGTATAATATGCGTGTATATACTATACTTTGTATAAATACAGTATAATATGAATTACTCTTATTTCCCTTAAATTGCTGCAGCTAGTCAGAGTGAAAAGGTAAAATAAAAGTCATTGAGAGAAAAAGTTTGGAGCCAGTGAAGGACCTAATAAGTTTCTGAAAACATTATAAAGCGGTGGTTCTCAACTGGGGGGTCGCCGTACCATTTTCAGTGGGCCTTTGCCAAACCCTATTGAAGATTTTGTTAATACATGTTTTTGATTGCATGATCAATGTCTAAATCAACTGGACTCTGCAAAGAAACACTGCATTTTGCTTTTAAATACACAAAAAAGGGCCAAATGACAAAATATTCGACTTGTCATGATACGCCACACCAGTTGAGAACCACTGTTATAAAGGATATTTAAAGTTGAGCCAATAAGTTTACCCACCCTGGTGGATTTTTGTTTTTGTGTTTTGGCCACTTCTCAAAGAATATGAATGAAAACACTTTTTTTTTTTCACTCACTCCAACATCACTGACCGTGAGTGAAAAAAAAGGTTTGTGTTTTCATCCATTCTTTGAGAAAAATAAAATAAATAGAAATGCACCAGGGTGAGTAAACTTATTAGCATAAGGATAAACATAGGAAATATACAAATAATCGTTAGGAAACTACATTAAGACTTTTCGGTTCTTCACAGGGGTAGAGTCATTCCCGCTGACCTGGAGGCGAAGATCCTTGATGCCAAACAAAAGGTCAGTGACTTTTGCATCATCTTTCCCTCTGCTTAGCCGCAGCTCCGGTCTCAACTGCTATTTTGCGTTTTGATTATGCAGGGTTATGTGCCGCTGTTCGTCAACGCCACTGCTGGTTCCACGGTGTACGGTGCATTTGACCCCATCAATGAGATTGCTGACATCTGTGAAAAATACAATCTTTGGCTTCATGTTGATGTAAGTCGTTTACGCAATCCGCTAAAGGCTTTTCGTGCTCACATTTCCATTGTTGTTAAATCTGCTGCTGGGCCTCTGTAGGGAGCATGGGGCGGTGGACTGCTTATGTCCCGGAAACACCGTCATAAGCTGAGTGGGGTCGAACGGTGAGGAAATAGGATATTACTCTATAATAAGTGGATTCGTTATAATTTGTGCAAATGTTTATGCATAAATTCCTTTCGCTGAACCTCACAGGGCCAACTCTGTCACATGGAACCCTCACAAAATGATGGGTGTGCCGCTTCAGTGTTCCGCCATCTTGGTCAGGGAAAAGGTACTTACTTGATGAAGACAGTTTTTATGCAATCTTTTGTAAAATGACAAAACAATGACAACATCTATGAATGTGAAGGGAATTATGGGTGGCTGCAACTCCATGTGTGCCGGATACCTCTTTCAACCAGACAAACAGTACGACGTCACCTACGACACCGGAGACAAGGCCATCCAGTGCGGCCGACACGTTGACATATTCAAATTCTGGCTCATGTGGAAAGCTAAAGTAAGCACAGCAGCACATCTCAAAGCACATTATGTTTTACAAGATTAGGCATTCATACTAAATGCTTTGATGTTATTTGTTTTCCAGGGCACTATTGGCTTTGAGCAGCACATAGACAAGTGCTTGGATCTGTCTCAATATCTGTACAACAAGATCAAGAACAGAGAGGGATATCAAATGGTGTTTGATGGAGTGGTACGCAGATGTTTTCCTTTTTAAATTAATCTGTATGGTCTTAATTAGCCAAAATACCTATGTTCCATAATTGTTCTGTTTTTTTTCTTCAGCCCCAGCACACCAATGTCTGCTTTTGGTACCTCCCCCCGAGTCTGAGGGGAATGCCCGATGGACTAGAGCGGCAGGAAAAACTCCACAGAGTAAGACATTACAGCTCTGCATATTTCATAATTCAGAGTTTTATTCTTTTAATTTAATATATATAATCAAGCCACCTACAGAGTGTCAATGAGATGATTCATACCCCAGTAAAATGTATGTTGTTGTTTTTCTTTTTTCTTTTGTTGCATTAGGTGGCGCCAAAGATCAAAGCGATGATGATGGAGTCAGGGACCACAATGGTAGGCTATCAGCCTCAAGGCAACAAAGTGAACTTCTTCCGAATGGTGGTGTCCAACCCTGCAGCCACTCAGTCAGACATCGACTTCCTGATCGACGAGATTGAGAGGTTGGGGCAGGATCTGTAGATGCTCCTCCATCTGCCCCTAACACAGACACCAATGAGGTGAAACAGTCAGTGCTGCAGACTGAGTAATGAGTGCATAAGTTCAGTCTGTCTTTGCCTGCAGCTCTCTAGTGTTGCCTCCACAGCTGAGGTCGTTTCCGTCCCTCTCTTAATAATAAAACGAGTTTTTTTTTTTTTTTTTGCCCCTGGCACAACATTTAATGGACGTTTGTGCTGTGAAATCTTGTATTACGTGGTTATATCTAATCTAGAATTGTCTGATGTTCAGGTAGTCTGTCCTTATTGTCTCTGTATACATTAACAAGTGTGGGTCTGTGTAGTCAAACACTATAAAGTAAAAGCACAGATCAAATTTCGTATTCCAGGATATCATGAAAGTAGCCGGCTGTATCATTAGCTACACTGACCGGAGTCCATGGTGCTGCATATACAACATACACACTAGTGTTGGTCTGTTCGTGGAGGTCTGCTGATGGCACAACGACAGTATCAAGTCTTTAGCCTAAAGAGATGTTTAAAATAAGATTAGATCTCCTCATGTACACAAACCTTGCCCTAGTAATAATTTAACATCGAAAATTTAAATAACTTTCGTCAGTGACAAAACTTGTAAAACGCTGGCTCGTTGTCTCTTTCATGCAATCACAATGTAATAAAATAATTACTGTATGTGTTTATAATATGAATATATAAAAATATATTTATTGCATTTCCACTGTTTGCAGATTCAGGTATTTTATTGTAAATGTACCTTTATGTGTATTACATGGTAATACATTTGTAAATGTAGTCATAGCAGTTTGAGTAAAGATTATTTAATAATTTTGTCAGCCAAAGAAAGAATTGGGGCAGAGCTATCCGTAGGTCATCATATAACGTATAAAGTATCACTTATTGTGTTTGTAAAATGTTATTGAACCTGGAATGCGATGCAATTTATAGTGACTTCATTTTATTTAGCGTGAATGTTTTTAGATGTCTGTCTGGCCTTTTGATGAGATTAATGAAGTCTATTTTTATTCTGGACTTGGCGCCAGTCCTTTATTTGAGAGAAGCATAAGGTTGTGAGAATGTACTCTTGTTCAGACCGAAGAAAGAAAGTATTGGTCAAATTGAAATTCTTTACCGTAATATGAACTGACTGTATGTGACCAGTGTTCCCAGTGTTTCGGGAGCTCTTTAAACATCTCAATGTCTGGAATTCTTGTTTTGTCTTTGCACAATGTTCACCTTCCACATGTAAATTGTTGTGTGGCTGGATAATTTTAGAATTATGTTGAACTATATGTATGGTATCTAGGGACCATTAGTGAATGGCACAATTGTATAATTCATATTTAAAGTAATGTGTATTCTTTATGTGACTGTGACTCCTATTATTGACCATTCTGATTATGGGAAAGAAATAATAGAGGGTCTTCCAAGAGCTTTCAAGTAGGCACTTTAACAGAATCAACCTATCTATAAAAAGATCTTAAATGAAATAAAGTCTATCAAAAAAACAAACTCTGACTCACTGCTTTACCATAATTGCTGCTCACAATTTCCACTTTGTCCTCAAAGGGGCTCAGTTGCTCATATATACTGTACATTAGGGCTGGAACAAAATTGCAATATACTTTATCAAGTAAATCATCCACAATCATGGATGAGAGAAATATAATTTCAAATCATTCACAAATGGTTTGACAAATAAAACATCTTTGAATAAACTTTGCACACGTTTTCTGTTTACACATTTTAACATATTACTTATCATAATTACTTATAACACGTATCGAATCGGCCCCTGTGTATTGTGATACGGATTTGTCACGATCGTCGTAGTAATGATACATTATTTTATTTATTTATGGTTATGGATAAATTGATTAGACTATGTAGCCTAAATGATCATAACCTAAGAAATGTATTAAAATTGAGTGTTTATTCTAATCTAACCATGGATGTATTAATTCCATGAACTAACTCGTAGCTCCAGGATTGATGTGCAGCGCACTCCATCTGGTGGTCATTTGGTGTATCACAAGCGCACTTAGAGCTCTGCCCTTTCCTTCACATAACCATGCGCCACATTTTCTGGTATTTTCAAACGCAATGTGTACATAACATGTTTTAGTTGTTTCCCCCCTGTTCAGTCCTTATCAAAGAATGAAATATATTTTGAGGATTTTTTTTTTTTTTTTTAATTGCAATGAACAAATACAAACAAACAAGGCACAATATGTTTACAATGTTAGTACAAAGTACAAAAAAGAAAATTTTATAATTTAGGGGCAGTATGTGAAGGATTGTGTAAATCAGATAAGTAAGTCAAAATCTAACAAAAAATTTCCAAGCATTTTTGCATTTTTCTGTTCAATTAATAGTAGAGATTTTGAAAAAAGATTGAGCTCATTCTTCCAGTGGAGTATAGTGGGTTTAATTTAAAAAAAGCGGCATTTGTGAACAAAAAAATTGCATAGAAGTAATAAATTATTTACCCCAAAATCAATAAAAATATTCTTAACCTTCATCCCAAATTTGATTTCATTAATTGTTAACGTATCAAATTGAATCCCCTTTGATTGAAGCCATCTTTGAAAATCTTGCCAAAAGTTTTGTATTACGTTACAAGAGTAGAAAAGATGGTCTAAGTCTTCGTTTTCTGTGTTACAGAAAAAACATTTTTCAGTTTCTATTTTAAATCTATGTTTTATCAATTCGTTAGAGGGATATATTTTGTTTAAAAATTTAAAATGAATTTCTTTTACTTTGAATGGGATTGGGAAAGACAGATATTTGGTTCTAATCCTAATTATTTCTTCTTTTTTATAATCTTTTAGAATATAGTTCCTTTTAATAGAATTTGGGTAAGAACAATTTAGTAAATGGCATCTTAAAAATTTGTTATTACATTTGGGATCACAAAAGTCAATGCCGTCAATCCAGAGTTGTCTCAGTTTGGGGGAAATATTTGAATAAAAGGTATCCTGTTTAACCATAGACCTGACCGATAATGGAATAGCTTTTACTAGTTGGTTATATTTTCTTTTAGTACAATGAATTTGGAATTTCTTGCAAAAACCTTCGTATTGTAAAATACCTCCATCGTCATTTAAGAAATGGGCAACAGCCCATACACCTTTTGAAAACCATTCATCATAATAAACTGATTTTCTATTGATGGTAATGTATCTATTATTCCAAATTGGAGAGTTATGTGGTGTAAAATTGTGTTTAAAAATTAATTTCCAATAAAGAAGAACCTGCTGGTGAAAGTCAGAAAGTTTCACTGGTAACTTGCTCAACTCAAAATCGCATTTTAAGAGAAAATGGATACCTCCCATCTTATTAAATATCATATTGGGTATGAAATACCACATAGAGTGAATATTGTTGAGCCAGGTTTTAAGCCACTTAAGTTTTAATATACCGTTCATAGTGTCAAAATCTATAGCATTCCCCCCTCCATCTTGATAAGATTTAATCATATCATCTTTGGAAATATAGTGACATTTGTTTCGCCAAATGAAATTAAAATGTATGTTGTTGGTAGCTTTAATCATCTTTTGTGATATGGGGAGGGAATATGCTGGGTATATTAGTCTAGAGAGGCTATCCATTTTGGTTAACAATATTCGCCCAAAAATAGAAATATCCTTTTGTAACCATCTATTTAGCATTAGTTTGCATTTATCAATATTATCCCCAACATTAACCTTGTCAGAAATATTTTTATCTTTTGTTATGGTTATTCCCAAATATTTGACCTCTTTCTTAATTTTTATGTTATATAATAATTGCTGAGGGTGATCTTTTAAGGCAAATAATTCACATTTATCCAAATTAAGTTGTAGACCAGAAGCTTTTGTAAAATCAGTAATCGTTTGCAGAACTAATGAAATTTGATCCTCATTTTTCAAAAAAAGGGTAGTATCATCAGCTAGCTGACTTATTATTATTTGCTCCCCCATAATATCTATTCCTGAAATGTTACTGTTTTTAATTGAGATAGATAACATCTCTGCAGCCATTATGAATAAGAGGGGGGAGCTTCCACAACCCTGGCGAATACCTCTTTTTATGTCAAATCTGGTACATGACCCATGACCCAAGAACACTGAACTATTTATATTTTGATAAAGCATACCAATAGTGCTCCTAAAGTTTACTCCAAAACCAAACTGATTCAGTGTTTCTAAAATAAAAGGATGTTCTACAGAGTCAAAAGCTTTGTAAAAATAGGAATAAAATAAAACTATTTTCATCAATCAGATCCTTATAATCGATTAAGTCCAAAACAAGTCTAATATTATTGTGAATAAGTCTGTCTTTTAAAAATCCTGATTGAGTCTCGCTAATTAAATTTGAGATTCCGTGTTTGAGTCTGGCTGCAATGGCACCAGAGAGGATTTTGTAGTCTGTGTTTAATAGTGTTATGGGCCTTAAATTGTCAAGTTGTCGTTTATCTTTTCCCGGTTTAGGGATTAACGTAATTACTCCTTGTTTCATAGTTGTCATAAGTTCTTTTTGGGTAATGCATTCTAATAATACTTTGAATAATAATTCTCTCACCTCTTCCCAGAAAAATTTGTAAAAATTCACCGTAAGACCATCAGATCCTGGAGATTTGTTTAAGATCATTTTTTTCAAAACAGTATCCAACTCCTCAATTTTAAGGTCAGCTTCGCAAAAATCATAATACGATTTTTCAATTTGGGGAATTACATGAGATATTTTGTCAAAGAAATTGTTACAATCAGTTTTTGAAAACTGAGTGGAATATAATTTAGAGTAGAACTGAAAGACTTCATTTTCTAGTAGTTTAAAGTCTTTGCATTCTTTCCCATCAATTAAAAGACAAGAGATGCAATTTCTTTTCTGTCTGCTTTTTTCTAAGTTGAAGAAATATGAAGAATTTTTCTCTCCTGCCTCAATCCATTTTGCCCGGGATCTCACAAATGCACCATGTGCTCGATTGAGATCAAGTTGATCTAACTTAGTTTGTAAATTCATAAGTTTGTTTTTTTCCAGGGGGGTCAGATGGTTTTTACTGCAACATATATTGATTTCTTGTAAAAGTTTATTTTCATCTTCTTTTTGTTTTCGACTTAGATCTTTACTAAATTGAATACTGTATTCCCTAATTTTGAACTTAATAAATTCCCATTTATTAATACATCCTACAATTGAGTCATTCTTAGTGATATTTTTAATGATATCTCTGATCATTTTGCAGTACTCTTCATTATATAACAAATTAGCATTAAATTTCCAGTAACTTCTTTTGTTTGTTTTTTTGACTGAGGGTTCTAACACTAATTTTGAGGAAAGAACTTCCGGCAAGATGGCGAACAGGGCACAAGCAATGTTTTAAACCGTGGTGAAGTTAGTTTCACGTTGGACGTTGGATATTCGGTTCCAGCACTTACGGCGGGAGGAGGCTTTAACTGCGTCCCACCCGCTCAGTCAGGGTTTAGGCAGGAACACGCTGAATGCCCCGCTATGATCTCCGGTCGTTCGAATTTAGGGACAGTCAATGAATTACTATCAAAAAATGTACGTCTCATGAAAAGCAAAAGAAAATGCTTTAATAAAAACAAATACAACTACGGGAGAAAAAACAAAAAAACAAATGTCATGTGCAGGTGTATTTAATGTTATTAATTGTTATTTTATTACATTTTACAACCATTTTTGAATAGGCTATAAATATATATGTCAATAGCTTTGGGGCCATGTGACCCATACACCCCAGTCCAATTTATAATAGTTGTTCTAGTCCTAGGCTACAACATACACCTTTTTGTTTATCCATTTGGGAGTTTTACCATTTTTGAAAAATCAAAATGTGCCAAAATCAGCCAAAATCCACAATTTCTGTTCAATGGCTTTTGGGCCATGTGACCCAGACACCCCAGTCCAATGTATAATAGTTGTTCTAGTTCAAGGCTACAACATACACCTTTTTGTTTCAATTTTTGGGAGTTTTGCCATTTTTGAAAAATCAAAATGTGCCAAAATCAGCCAAAATCCACCATTTCTGTTCAATGGCCTTTGGGCCATGTGACCCAGACACCCCAATCTAATTTAGAATAGTTGATCTAGTCCTAGGCTACAACATACACCTTTTTGTTTATCCATTTGGGAGTTTTACCATTTTTTTTGAAAAATCAAAATGTGCCAAAATCAGCCAAAATCCACCATTTCTGTTCAATGGCTTTTGGGCCATGTGACCCAGACACCCCAATCTAATTTATAATAGTAGTTCTAGTCATAGGCTACCACATACACCTTTTGGTTTACCCTTATTTGGGGTTTACAATTTTTTGAAAAATCAAAATGTGCCAAAATCAGCCAAAATCCACCATTTCTGTTCAATGGCTTTTGGGCCATGTGACCCAGACACCCCAGTCCAGTTTGTAATAGTTGTTCTAGTCACAGGCTACCACATACACCTTTTTGTTTACCCTTATTTGGGGTTTACAATTTTTTAAAAATCAAAATGTGCCAAAATCAGCCAAAATCCACCATTTCTGTTCAATGGCTTTTGGGCCATGTGACCCAGACACCCCAATCTAATTTACAATAGTTGTTCTAGTCCTAGGCTACAACATACACCTTTTTGTTTACCCTTATTTGGGGTTTACAATTTTTGAAAAATCAAAATGTGCCAAAATCAGCCAAAATCCACCATTTCTGTTCAATGGCCTTTGGGCCATGTGACCCAGACACCCCAATCTAATTTAGAATAGTTGATCTAGTCCTAGGCTACAACATACACCTTTTTGTTTATCCATTTGGGAGTTTTACCATTTTTTTTGAAAAATCAAAATGTGCCAAAATCAGCCAAAATCCACCATTTCTGTTCAATGGCTTTTGGGCCATGTGACCCAGACACCCCAATCTAATTTATAATAGTAGTTCTAGTCATAGGCTACCACATACACCTTTTGGTTTACCCTTATTTGGGGTTTACAATTTTTTGAAAAATCAAAATGTGCCAAAATCAGACAAAATCCACCATTTCTGTTCAATGGCTTTTGGGCCATGTGACCCAGACACCCCAGTCCAGTTTGTAATAGTTGTTCTAGTCACAGGCTACCACATACACCTTTTTGTTTACCCTTATTTGGGGTTTACAATTTTTGAAAAATCAAAATGTGCCAAAATCAGCCAAAATCCACCATTTCTGTTCAATGGCTTTTGGGCCATGTGACCGAGACACCCCAATCTAATTTACAATAGTTGTTCTAGTCCTAGGCTACAACATACACCTTTTTGTTTACCCTTATTTGGGGTTTACAATTTTTGAAAAATCAAAATGTGCCAAAATTAGACAAAATCCACCATTTATGTTCAATGGCTTTTGGGCCATGTGACCCAGACACCCCAGTCCAATGTATAATAGTTGTTCTAGTCCAAGGCTACAACATACACCTTTTTCTTTTCAAAGCTATTGAACAGATTTTTCAAAAATTGTAAAACCCAAAAGGGGGAAATAAAAAGGTGTATGTTGTAGCCTAGGACTAGAACAACTATTATAAATTAGATTGGGGTGTCTGGGTCACATGGCTTAAAAGCCATTGAACAGAAATGGTGGATTTTGGCTGATTTTGGCACATTTTGATTTTTCAAAAAAAAAAAGGTAAAACTCCCAAAAATTGAAACAAAAAGGTGTATGTTGTAGCCTAGGACTAGAACAACTATTATAAATTAGATTGGGGTGTCTGGGTCACATGGCCCAAAAGCCATTGAACAGAAATGGTGGATTTTGTCTGATTTTGGCACATTTTGATTTTTCAAAAAATGGTAAACCCCAAATAAGGGTAAACCAAAAGGTGTATGTGGTAGCCTATGACTAGAACTACTATTATAAATTAGATTGGGGTGTCTGGGTCACATGGGACAAAAGCCAATGAACAGAAATGGTGGATTTTGGCTGATTTTGGCACATTTTGATTTAAAAAAATGGCAAAACTCCCAAAAATTGAAACAAAAAGGTGTATGTTGTAGTCTAGGACTAGAACAACTATTATAAATTAGATTGGGGTGTCTGGGTCACATGGCCCAAAAGCCATTGAACAGAAATGGTGGATTTTGGCTGATTTTGGCACATTTTGATTTTTCAAAAATTGTAAACCCCAAATAAGGGTAAACAAAAAGGTGTATGTGGTAGCCTATGACGAGAACTACTATTATAAATTAGATTGGGGTGTCTGGGTCACATGGCCCAAAAGCCATTGAACAGAAATTGTGGATTTTGGCTGATTTTGGCACATTTTGATTTTTCAAAAATGGCAAAACTCCCAAAAATTGAAACAAAAAGGTGTATGTTGTAGCCTAGGACTAGATCAACTATTATAAATTAGATTGGGGTGTCTGGGTCACATGGCCCTAAAGCTATTGAACAGAAATGGTGGATTTTGGCCAATTTTGGCACATTTTGATTTTTCAAAAAACGTAAACCCCAAATAAAGGTAAACAAAAAGATGTATGTTGTAGCCTAGGACTAGAACTACTATTATAAATTAGATTGGGGTGTCTGGGTCACATGGCCCAAAAGCCATTGAACAGAAATGGTGGATTTTGGCTGATTTTGGCACATTTTGATTTTTTAAAAATGGTAAAACTCCCAAATGGGTAAACAAAAAGGTGTATGTGGTAGCCTAGGACTAGAACTACTATTATAAATTAGATTGGGGTGTGTGGGTCACATGGCCCCAAAGCTATTGACATATATATTTATAGCCTATTTAAAAATGGTTGTAAAATGTAATAAAATAACAATTAATAACATTAAATACACCTGCACATGACATTTGTTTTTGTTTTTTCTCCCGTAGTCGTATTTGTTTTTATTAAAGCATTTTTTTTTCTTTTTCTTTTCATGAGACGTACATTTTTAAAACCAATATGAGATAGTAATTCATTGACGGTCCCTAAATTCGAACGCCCAGAGATCATAGCGGGGCATTCAGCGTGTTCCTGCCTAAACCCATAGACTGTATAAAGCCTAAACCCTGACTGAGCGGGTGGGACGCAGTTAAAGGCTCCTCCCGCCGTAAGTGCTGGAGCCGAATATCCAACGTCCAACGTGAAACTAACTTCACCACGGTATCTTTTAAGCTCCGCTCGCTTGGTCCTTAACTAGACATTACATCGCCCCCTACAGACAAAAAAAGACTCTCAAACTACTGCAAACTTTGTTTCTACCTAACTGTGAAAGAGGAAAAACAGTTACACGATGTCTGACAGAAATGACAAGGACTTTCCACCGCTCCAGCCAGCTAACGGTAAGGCGGGAAACTTGTTAGCCCTCCACAACTACTCCGCTAACCAAGAAGAGGCACCTCAAAACCGAACAAGGCTAACGCAAACCCGTCGCAACAGGGTACCAGAAGACCACTTAATCCCACGCCCACTAAACAACAACCACCCGCGAAGAAACCGACACCTACTGTTAATACTGCGAAAGATGCCTCGTTTGCGGACCTAGTGGCGGTTATTCGAAATTTGGAAACCAAAGTTGACGCAGTGGGAAAGAAAGTGGACGCCATGGAAAGGCAAATGGTTGAAAATACAGAGCAGTTGATGAAAAACGCAGCACAGCTGGAAAAGAACTCCGAGATGATTTCTAACTGTATGAAACGCTTGGATGAGAACACAAGGCAGATCGCGGAAATCAAGTCAAAGGTTGAAAATTTGGAGAAAGAGAATGTTGAAGTGAAAAAAGAAAATGAGCTACTGCGAGAAAGTGTGCGGGAGGTTGAACGGTACAAACGCCGCTGGAACCTGCGACTGTCCGGACTCAAAGAAGAAGGAGAAGGAGAAAACATCAGAGGGAAGATCGAGGAGCTGCTGCTGCAACTTTTCCCACAGTGGGCTACCAACATCGGGAACGTCGTTGACTCGGTGCACCGGGTGGGCCCTAAGGATAAGGGGCGCAGCCGACAGGTTATCATGCAGTTCGTGAGGAGGCTTCACCGAGACGCAGTGTGGAAATCTACCAAGGACTCTTCTATCTGCAAGGAGCGAGGGGTCCGTTTTGTCCAGGACTTCACGAAGGAAGATCGGCTGGCAAGAGAGCTGCTCTGGCCCAAAATAAAGTTGGCCAGATCACAGGGTAAGGTGGCCTACTACAGAGGACACGTGGCTGTCATTGATGGACAGGCTGTAACTGCATAAAACTAACAAGGTTTCATCTACTATCAGCTTTGAGTAGACAAATATTTGAAGTATTCTAGAAGTTTAATGTTTATTCTTGTTGAGATTGATTTGTTAAAAAAGAAGAAAAGAAAAAAAAGGGGGGGGGGGGGGCATTGTTTACAATGTTAATAAGGACCTGCCTGAAGTTTTACTTATTTTTTTCAGCTTAAGCTAGAAGGTTTCTATTCTACGTTTTTGTTTTATTCTATTTATTTATTTTTGTGTGAGTGTGTGTGTGAGTGATTGTAATGTCTTTGAAAACTAATCTCAAACTATTAACAATTAACACTAGAGGTCTCAGGGATAGTGTAAAAAGAAAGGCTTTATTCCTTTACTGTAAGAGCAAAAATCCTCAATGTGTACTACTTCAGGAAACCCATTCAAATGAAACCGATGAAACATTCTGGACAACACAATGGGGGGATAAAATATGTTTTTCACATGGCACAACAAAATCAGCAGGTGTAGCAATCCTATTTAATAATTGTAATGGGAAAAATCTTAGAACTGAAGTTAGCAAAGATGGTCACTGGTTAATTTCAGTTTTACAAGTAGATAAATCTATATTAATATTAGGAAATGTTTATGGATACTGTAATAAAGGAAGAAATACAATTCTGTTTGGAGAAGTCAAAGAAATCTTGCTTAAACTTAAAACTAAATATGCAACGGAAAATATCATAATGGGAGGAGATTGGAATACAGTCAGGGATGACTGGTTAGACAGACTTCCTAGCAAATATTCCACTATACATCCCAATACTGTATTAGATGAATTTTGTGATTCATTGCAGTTCCGAGACCCTTGGAGAGAAAAATATCCTGATTCAAAACAATACTCTTGGTTCAAACCAGATGGTTCAGCTAAATCCAGACTTGACTATTGGTTAGTCACAGACATTATCCTCAATCAGATCTCAAACTGTGAAATAATACCAGCACCCCTCACCGATCATTGTTGTGTGGAATTATTTGTAACTCCTGTTTTAAAATCTACTCGTAGAAAAGGCTATTGGAAATTTAACTCAAATTTACTGAAATATGATGACTTTTGTAATACTATAGAATCTCAAATCCAGAACACTGTATTAGATGAATCCTTAGTAACATATACTCAGAAATGGGAATTCTTAAAATACAAAATCCGTCAGTTATCAATCTCTTTTAGCAAACAGATGAAGGAGAAAAATGATATGGAAGAGGAAGATATTATTAAAAATATATTGTCAATCACGACTTGCCCTACACAGTCTGAAAATAATCAAATAAAACTATTGCAATTACAAGAAAAACTTGATAACATTTATGAAAGGAAGGCCAAAGGAGCATATATAAGATCTCGAGCAAGGTGGATAGAGGAAGGCGAGAGAAATTCTGCTTACTTCTGCAGACTAGAAAGAACGAGACAAGAAAGAAATAGTATAAAAACGCTGATAATAAATGGTTGCGAATGTTCAGATCAGTCTGTCATTGCAGAAGAAATCAGTACTTTCTATCAAAAACTATATACCTCCTCCTATTCAGCCGAAAAAGCAAAGGGGTTCCTCAACAGAATAGAACATTTTATTCCAAAAATTGACAAGGATTTTAAGGACAAATGTGAAAAAGACATAGAACTGATAGAACTAGATAGCGCTATTATGTGCCTTAAACTGGATAAATCACCTGGCCCAGATGGACTTACGGCCAATTTTTATAGGCATTTTTGGGAGTCTCTTAAAGAACTCCTTTTCGAAACATTTAAAGAGATTATTTCTAATTTGAATTTGCCAACAAGCATGAAACAAGGCATCATAACTTTAATTCCCAAACCAAACAAGGATAACAAAATATTAGAAAACTACCGCCCTATTTCCCTTTTGAACAGTGATTACAAATTGTTTACATATATTTTCACCAATAGATTAAAAAGTGGATTATCTCAAGTAATCAGTGAAACACAGTCTGGGTTTGTTAATAAAAGATCTATACATAATAACATAAGACTAATTCAAGATCTCTTGGATTATAACGATATGATTGAGGATAATGGCTTCATTCTTTTTCTAGACTTTCACAAAGCTTTTGATAGACTGGAACATCAATTTCTCTTTAACGTTTTAAACAAGTATGGGTTTGGACCAAAGTTCTGTAACATTACCGAATCTTTATATGATGGTACAACTAGCACTGTAGCTCTTCCAATGGGTACGACGCCTCGTTTCTCTGTAAATAGAGGCGTGAAACAAGGGTGTAATATCTCTCCATTTTTATTTATTATGGCAGTAGAAATGTTGGCAATCTTAATGAAAAACTCTGATATTGAGAAGTTAAAGGTTTTTAATGAACAATTAATTATAAGTCAACTTGCAGATGACACAACTATTTTTCTAAAAAAATTGGAACAAATCCCTGAAGTTCTGAAACATATTAGCCTTTTCTCCGAAGCGTCAGGTTTGACACTGAACCATAATAAATGTGAGCTTATGGCTATCCATGATTGCGACCTTTCTGTAGCCTATAGTATCCCAATTAAAGCATGTGTTAAATATTTAGGAATTAACGTGACCAAAGATAAGGCCTCAAGCGAGAAACAAAACGTTCAAGATAAAATCGTTCAATGCAAATCCAAACTAAACTCTTGGCTACAACGGGATCTAACAGTTTTTGGAAGAACGTATCTAACAAAGATGGAATCACTAGCGAGGTGCATCTATCCAGCCTATTCATTGGCAATACCAGACAGAGATTAAAAAAATTAATCAATTAAACTTCAATTATATTTGGAAAAATAAAGTCCATTATATAAAAAAATCTGAAATTGTCAAAGAATACAAGGATGGTGGCCTACAAGCAATTGATTTTGAATGTCTAAATGTGGTCCTAAAAATGAAATGGCTGAAGTCCTTCATAACAGAGAAGAACAGTGTATGGTTTTGTCTGTCCAGGGGGTTATTTGAGAAAATAGGAGGTATTGAGTTTGTCCTTGCATGCGACTTTAATATTGAGAAACTTCCAATTAAGTTGTCATCTTTTCACAAGCAAGTTCTGTTAAGCTGGAAACTTATGTACAACCACAATTTCACTCCGCACCAAACACCAATATGGTGAAGAAAATCCTTTTTTTCTTTGTGTTGTCCTTGGTTACCTTGTACACAATGAAATAATATTACTACGTCGTATTTTACTTTCCCCTATCTTACCATTACCCCTCCGGGACAACACTGCGTATTCACACTGGAAGAGGAGTTGTCATTGTCGTCAGCACTTCTCTATCAGCTAATAATACATACCAGTATTAAAGATGACCAGAAATCAGGAGATTAAAGTTACGAAGGTTTATTCTCCTAACAAATCATCTAATTACAGACGTCTGCTTCCTTAGGTCCCTAACAAAATGAGTCTCGTCAGCACCCCGTACCATAGGGAGACTGAAATCCTCAGGAAGTCAGACTTTTTCATACCACACACCAAATATGAATTTTCATGAGCCTATTTCTACGTGTACATGGGTCCCGTTTAGGTCACCGAGTCCAGCCGACTCTATCAGTTGACCTTGAGTCACCCCCTCGGATGAGAGAGTGTAGTTTTTATCTGCCTTTGGCTCTGCATTCTTTCACTGTAACAGAAACTCAAGAACACTTCGTACCAAAAACATTCTATTTCTACATAGCTTTTTTTTTAAGCAAACATCTAGCAAATTAGAAACAATTAACTTTTCACACCCCCTTCTGATCTTGACCGAGATCACCTCGTTTCTAATTAACGAAGGTGCAGCCGTCGTCAAAACATAGTTGTCCCCTGCCCATTGTATAGTACCACCACCAGGTGTCGAGTTTGGCTTGGGCATACACAACCAGGTCCTCCAGTCCTGTAAAATCATCACTTTCTTCCCACATGTAGTTACCACTCACGAATCGTTCCATCCGGAACCTGTAGCTCCCAGGACTGGGTTCAATTATACATTTTACTTCCTCGGTTCCATAGGCTCCATCCCGAATTAATATGGAAATAAACATTTCTGCAAAATATAAGCACAGCGAAGCAAAACACAACATAACATTCTTAATATGATTCTTGAAGATAATCTGAGCCACAGTTTCCCTCTCCACATCCTTTCTGTGGGTCCTCCCACTCATATTCCAGAGCCCTCAATGCCCTGAGTTGATACAGGCTTGGCTCACCCCCTTCAGGCAGGGACCTGTCCCCGGCCTCTGGGTCCTCCGGGGGCAGAGCCACTGCTGCGTACAACCCCCCCGAAGTCCCCAGAGCCCTGGAGACCATGCTGCGAACGAGAGGGACAACACAACAAAACAACACACAACACATCAACAGTATTACACCAATTACTATACCCACCTTTTGAAGGACATGGATCCAGGAACCGGAATTTAGCCAGTTGAGCCAAGTCCATTGTGGCCCTTGGTCTTCTTGGGACTCTAGGAATTCCTTTAACTCCCTTACCTTATTCCTCATTGCTGTCCAATTCCCAGAGTCATCGGGAATGTATGTACAACAGTGGTCAATGCCCACTGCCGTACACATACCACCTTGCTCTGCATATAAGGCGTCTAAAGCTACCCTGTTTTGCATGGCTACCGCTGCTACGGCCTTTAGCTCTGGGCTGCGCTCCATTTGATCCAAGACCTCGCCAATGACCTCAGTGAGATCCTCCAGAACCCACCACACCTCGTTCAACCGCTGCATGGTAGCCGCGGTACCAACCCAGGGAATAAGAGTGCCCATTATCCCCCTCGTCTGGACCCTGGCCTTCTACATTAAGAGACCGTCGCTTCCTAGATCCATCGCCTTCTGTGGGAACAGACATGTTAGATACATCGTAGAACATTGGTTCCAACAAAACTCTCTTTTTCTTTCGATTTTCCCATGTTTTCTTTGCATTTTCTGTACATTTGGTGATCCATTTCCGGGCGTGTTGGTCTGTCACTGGGCCTCTCATTTCTACTGCCAATGTTCCTTCCTGATTACAATAGATTACCAAATTTCCGCCTGGTTTTGTGCCTATTTGACGACACACTCTCAAGTATTCTGTCTTTAGTTGGGGAAAGGAATGTCCCCTTACTCTCCCCTCACAACTGTTTTGGTCTTCCACAATTAACATAATTGGTATTATTGTCATACTTAAGGCCAGTATCAGTCCCCACACCCAAAATGGACACCGTAAGGGGCCCGTACTCCACATTTTTTCCTTAAGTTTCAGCATTGTCTTTCTGATTGCGGAGTCTTTGTGATCTCCTGGGTGGGGGTGGGAGTTGTCCCCCTCCCCCTTCAGTGGGGCCATAGGTCCCACTATCATTTCTAAAACGTTCAGGGTCAGTCCACACTAACCCCGTGGAGTCTGAGCAGGGTTTAAGATGAGTCCAGTGGTACCAGTTATCCCGGCCTTCAACTTTCACAGCTGTTGCAGTTCTTTGAGTCACCGTGAAAGGTCCAAGATAACGTGGTTTATGCCAGGCCGTACGAGCGTGGTTTCTGACGTATACCTGCTCAGGCAGGTGCACTGTATGATCAGAAACAACAACATCGTTATGTACAATTGGGGTCAGTTCCTTAAGTACTGACTGTAGAGCCTCAAAGTACGGCCTGAACTGGAAGATGTTCATAACTTCAGGTAAAGGGGTGGAGTTAGCCTTAGGTAATCCACCGGGCATAGCCCTGCCAAACATCAACTCAAATGGTGTGAAACACGTGGTAGTATTCACAGAGGAGCGTAGGTGGAACAGAGCAGCCGGGAGAGCCGACAACCAAGTGCTTTTGGGAGTATCTTGTAACATTTTGGCCAGCACCGTCTTGAGGGTGCGGTTCATGCGTTCCACCTTGGCATTCCCCTGTGGATAGTACACACAAGAGAATGATTTGTTTATTCCCAGCAGGGAACACAAGCTCTTCACGTCAGTCGCCGTGAAGTGAGTTCCCGAGTCACTATGCAGTTCAGACGGGACCCCAAAAATTGGGATCCATTCTTTCAAGAGCACTGCCATGACTTCAGCCGAACTTTCCCGTTTGCAAGGGTAGAAAGCCGGCCATCCAGAGAACGTATCCACAATGCCCAAAAGGAAGCGTTTGCCCTTTACGGGCACAAGCATATCCGTAAAGTCAATCTGAATCACATCACCGGGAAAACGTCCAGTTTTTACAAGACCCGCCACACTCTTGTGATTTGGGTGCGGGTTAAACATTCCACAGCCAACACAAGCCCGTACAAAGGTTTTACACAACAAGAATGGAGTACGATGATAGTAATACTGTTCCAACAAGCGAGCCATGGTCCGTGGACCCTGGTGATGAACTCCATGTAGCTCATTCAGAACATGTTCCTCCATACAAGGGGTCAAGAAGGTTAACCCCGTGGGCCCCCGATAGACCCCGTCAGAATGGGGTTGGGCCTTCGGGTGCCGTTGCCAAAAGTCAGAGTCATACTTCCTGTGTGCTGTCTGACAGTCTACCACGCTCAGCAGACCTTGAAAGGAGGGAGTGCCGTACGCGGGTTTCCAATAGGTGTCCAGATGAAATTCCAGCTCATGTCTTCGCCCTGGGGGCAAAGAAGAGGCCAGGAGCGACAGACGATCCCACACGTCTTGTGGCATCCATAACTGTCCGTTTTCAGTGTGGGCAATATCCCGTCCATCCACACTCGCCACCTTAACCCATACATCAGATATATGAGTCAACGAGTCAAGAATAGGGAGCTGTATTTGTTGTATCATGGCCCAAACTTGTTCTTCTGGGACCATGTTTTCCAAGGGATACCCACCAGCTGTTTTGGCCGCTAAATCGGCGGCTCTATTTCCAATGGCCGTCATGGAGCCCGCCTTTGAGTGGCCCGGCACCTTAACTATGGCCAAAGTATGTGGCAGTAGCAACAAACGTGCCACCTCTTCACAAAGGTCTTTATGGGCTACCGGAGTGCCCTTAGCGGTCAAGAAGCCATTCTTCATCCACCCTGCTAAATCTCTGAGTACTAAACCACAAACGTAGGCTGAGTCCGTATAGATGGTAACTTTCTGGTCCTGTGATATTTCCAGGGCCAATTTCAGAGCCATGAGTTCAGCATACTGCGCCGAGGAACCCCCTTCAGGGCCCCACTGCGCCACCACATGGGTGCGATCGGGAGGGAGGAGCTCCACAACCGCAGCCCCAGCCGACAAAGAACCATCAGGAAGTCGGTGGCAATGTCCATCCGTGAACAATGACCTAGAGTGTGGGATAGGTTTGTCGGACAATCCAGGACGGATTTCTGATTGCTTCTGGGAAAAGTTTTGGCAACAATGAGGTAGTCCAGGCAGCCCCATGCCTGTAGAAATTGTTGGCGCATCGTCAGCTGCGAAAGTTAGGTTTGGGGCCGTCAATTCATTAGCCAGCTTAAGCTGTCTTTGCGGAGTTAGGGCAAAGGTTTTGGACTGTACATAGGCCACCACTGAATGGGTGGTATAAACCACCAAAGGATGACCCATAACCACATGCGCCACTTTCCTCAACAGGGAGGCCAAAGTGTCAGCATATAAAGCGCAATCCGTAGATTTTTTCGCCACGGGATCCAGCAAGGTAGAAGCATAAAGAATTACATTGCGTTGTCCTGTGGAGCCCTCCTGCCATAACACTGCATGTCCAGAGCATGAGGTAATGGTGGTGTCAAGGTGGAAAGGTATACGATAGTTAGGTATCGCCAAGTCAGCACAGGAGGCTAGAGCCTTTTTTAAGTCAGTGAAGGCCGTATCCGCCTCTTCCGTCCAGACCAAACTAGCCTGCAAGTCTCGGACACCAGCGGCCTTGATGACGTCCCTCAGGGGTGCTGTCAAGCCCGTATAGTCAAGAACATGATGGCGTGAGTAATTGGCCAAACCCAGAAAGGAAAGCAGAGAGCGGACCGTATCTGGCCGATCCGCACTTAAGATCGATTGTTTCTGGGAGGCGCTTGGGGAAAGACTGTCTGCGCCAATCACTTTACCTAAGAAAGAAACCTGGGGGCGACAGCACTGAAGTTTAGATTTTGAGACCTTAAAACCCCACAGGTGTAAGCGACTCAACACTGCTGCAGTCATGTCCAAACAATCCTGAGCCGTAACTGCTCCAATAAGAAGGTCATCCACGTACTGCTGGACAGCTGAACCAGGCAACACCGTGATGGGTGCCAAACAATTTTTAAGTACCTGGTTGAAGATTCCCGGTGAGTTCTTGTGCAAATTGGCAAATTGGTACCTACTCTCAGGAGCCAGTGGAATGGTGAAGAAGGCATGCTTTAAGTCAATTACTGAGAAATAACCCATGTCTGGAGAAAGTACTGACAGACATTTGTGTGGGTCTGGGACTGGCAAAAGGGGTGTAGTGGTAACCTCATTTACTCTACGTAAATCGTGGGCCGGTCGAAAAGTACCATCTGGTTTGGGAACCGGGTTTAACGGAGTGTTCCAAGGCGAGTCTGATAATTCTAAAACTCCTGCTTTCCATAAGTCTGTTAACGCCGTTTCAATACCCTCCCGCTGTTCTTTGGTCCTAAAGTGACGTTGAGGAACATACACGCGAGATCCTGGGATTACATCCAGTTTGACAGGATCGATTTTAGTACAGTAACCAATGTCCGCCGGACCCCTTGACCACAAGTCCTCCGGGAAATGAGCCAGCATGGCCGCTGCTCCTTCATGATCTGTCAACTCGCGGCCATGCGAGCGAGAAACAATTTCTTCTTCTGCTACAGAGGCATCTGATGAGAGGCCTATATCAATTTTATAGGCCTGGGTGCTTGGGCTATACTGTACATCACCCATGGCAGTACATTCCCAATCCAACGTTTTGTTCAGCACATGTGTTAAGGGTCCTAATTCTCGAGCCTCATGTCCTGGGCCTAGAAACAGTGAGACATGTGGGTCCGTTAGGGTGTCACGTTTATAAAATGGCATAATTTCTTCTGGTAGAGTCACTGGGGCAACCACACCTGATTTATGTACATATAAGTGTGTGGAAGTGAGCGAATAGGTGTTACCTCTAACCTCACAATCGAACGCCAATTGGTATTGAGCGTCTGAGTTGCGATCGTAAAATAGGGTGCAATGTAGGGGATCCTTTGGAGGGGCGTAGGGGTGGAGCATGCTGAACCATGGTTTCCATTCAAGCATCTTTGCATTTAGTCCTTCCAATTCCGGAGTACCAGGTTCCAGTCGTAGCCAATAGATGGAAACACCATTTGTCACGTTTTCTTCTCGAAATACATATTGTCCATGTGTCCTGGTGGGTGTACAGGTCACACAATGTCCATTCGGCCAGGTGATATACATAGCGTCCGGTGAGCAGTTGATCACTGCCCCTGTGGCTTGCAAAATGTCTCGCCCCAATAAGTTCACTGGCGTTTGTGGTGAGTATATCAGGGAGGATTTAAATGTCTGTCCGGCAAGTTTCAAAGTCAATTCTTTAGTCATGCGTAGAGGGGTTGCTTTTCCCGTGAGTCCCGAGAGGCTGATGCTCTTTGTGCTTAACATTCCAGGCGTAGCTCTCCTGGTCGTGGAGTGCGTAGCCCCTGTGTCCACCAACATCATCAACTTTTCCCCACCCACCTCTACAGGGACAAACGGTTCCGGGGTGGGGCCAGGACTCATCGGGCACCCCTAGTATCCATCCTCGTATCCATAGGGCAGGTAACCGTGTGTGTCGTGCACCGGGTAGTTGCCTCCCCTCCCTCTTGCTCCGCCCCTGTGCCAAGGCGGTGGCGCTTGTTGTCCTGGTAGGAAATCCCCTCCACTGGTAGACCTCATCCGTAGAGCACCTCGGCCCCCGCGACCCATTGTCGGGGGGGCTGGTGCTGGGGGCTCCGGACAGTCCCGTAACCAGTGGCCTTGATCTCCACAGTTGAAACAGCCCGTAATTTCGACAGGGCAATCCCGTGAGTAGTGGTCCGGTGACCCACAGGAAAAACATCCAGTCGGTGTTTGAGCTGCGGCTCCTCGTCCCCCAAAACCCACTCCTCCAGATCCCCGTCCCCTGCGTCCCCTGAAACCGCCCCTCTGCCGTGATGTTTGTCCCCCCATCCCATGGACATGTATGTGCATTTGAGAGGTCGGGCCGGACGGCTGTTTATGGGACGCGTATAAGACGCTTGCTGGTGAGCTGGGCCACTGCGTAGGTGCAGGTATGGGAGTGGTTGCCACCATTTGAGTCTTTTTGTCTTTCTTGGCGGCTGTCAATTGTTGACGCGCCTGGGTCAGTTGATTTTTCAGGAGTTCCTCCTGCATGGTTTCAATGTTTTGAGTTTTGTCTTGACACTTTTTGTTAAAAATGTCAGCGTGGTGTTTGAAATGTGTCAGGAATAACGTGGGGTCTGCGGTTAGTCCCGGCACATTTTTCAAATTTGTTTTGACTGGTTCAGGCAGAACGTCCAGCACGTTCTGCAAGAACAAGCAGGAAGTCTGAGGCTGCCTGTATGGGTGTACATGCATAGAGGAGATGTACAGTTGGATACATTTATCCATAAATTGTGAGGGGCAAGCGCCTGCCATAAACGTGGGAAACGAAGGAGGTTGTGGACAAGGGGGTGGGTACATTTGGTCCACTTGGTCGATAAACGCTTCCGAATATGGATCAAAAGGTTCATACATTGGGGCGTCCTTTAGTCCTGTGAGCCTCAGGATCTGAGTGACTGCGTGTGGGGGGGCGCAGGCAGAAACAAGGCCTTTTAAGTCCCCCACCGCTAGCTGCGCGTTAGCACACTGCAACTCTAATGTACGGAACCAATTTTTTCCCCCATTCTGCAGGGGCGGTAGAATGTCTTTCAAGTGTTGCAACTCCACACTAGACAGGGGTTTGTAAGTTGTCGGGGCGGGGTCCCCCTCTGCCGGGGGAGGGCCCGAAGATACGAGTGGGTAATTCTCTTTTTAGTATGTCCATTACTGCTTTTGATTCCTTGTCAGATAAGAGATGTGAGCCTTTAAAGTCCACATCCACTACCCCTTGTACTGCTAACTGTGGATATGCTCCCAAGTGGGCGGGGACATATAGAGGCGGGGCCGTAGGGGCCAAAGCGGAATCCGTCCTTACCGGCATTTGGGTCCCGCCCCCGGACTCGGGGGAGAATATTTTGTTCTTTCTCGTCCATTCTGCTGTGGCCAGTTCAAGGACTGGTTCCACTCGTTTCCTCATTTTGTCTCCATTTCTGCTTTCTCCATTATCTTCTTTTCCATTTATGCATTCTTCTATCCAGGGCTCCCTTGTTCTCATGTTTTTTTTCGCCTTCCGTTGTCCTTTGCGTGTCCATTTCCACCATGGTGAGGAATTTCCCAAATCCCTCACCCATTCTTCACAAGTTTTTAATTCACACATTCTCTTACCTTCGTTTCGTCCTTTATTCATTGTAAACTTACGTGCTTTTCCTCGTGAAAGTATACTGTTTATTTGGGTCCGCGACCCTTTAAATACTCTTTATTTGGGTCCGCGACCCTTTAAATACTCTTTATTTGGGTCCACGACCCTTTAAATACTCTTTATTTGGGTCCACGACCCTTTAAGTACTCTTTATTTGGGTCCACGACCCTGGGTCCACGACCCTTTAAGTACTCTTTATTTGGGTCCCCGACCCTGGGTCCACGACCCTTTAAGTACTCTTTATTTGGGTCCCCGACCCTTTAAGTACTCTTTATTTGGGTCCCCGACCCTGGGTCCACGACCCTTTAAGTACTCTTTATTTGGGTCCCCGACCCTTTAAGTACTCTTTATTTGGGTCCCCGACCCTGGGTCCACGACCCTTTAAGTACTCTTTATTTGGGTCCCCGACCCTTTAAGTACTCTTTATTTGGGTCCCCGACCCTGGGTCCACGACCCTTTAAGTACTCTTTATTTGGGTCCCCGACCCTGGGTCCACGACCCTTTAATTTCTACAGTCCCCAACTCTGTAGTATTTGTTCCGTGCGTCCACGGATCTGGGAGGTCCTAGCCACGTACCTTACGGCTTTTAGAGGGATGAACCCAACGCGTAGTCCTATAACTCTGTTACCTTAACTCTTCCGTTATTTTTACGACTCTTCTATCTTCCACCATCAATTCACAGATTTAAACCATTCAACACCTTTAGCTTCTTTTACTATGTTTAACTAAAATTTGGAAAAATATGCCAAAAAGACGTACTTTGACACTCGTTAAAAATAGTAGTCAAAAGTAGTCTTACCTTATGGATGGACGCGTCCGTGAAGCCGTGGTTGAGTGATTGTGGAAGATAGCACTGGCATGTCTACCGCAATGATTTACCGGACCGGACCTTCGCCGCCGTCCGTAGTTGACGACTACAACTCCCCCTTCAGCACGTCTCGATGGGTCACCATATGAAGAAAATCCTTTTTTTCTTTGTGTTGTCCTTGGTTACCTTGTACACAATGAAATAATATTACTACGTCGTATTTTACTTTCCCCTATCTTACCATTACCCCTCCGGGACAACACTGCGTATTCACACTGGAAGAGGAGTTGTCATTGTCGTCAGCACTTCTCTATCAGCTAATAATACATACCAGTATTAAAGATGACCAGAAATCAGGAGATTAAAGTTACGAAGGTTTATTCTCCTAACAAATCATCTAATTACAGACGTCTGCTTCCTTAGGTCCCTAACAAAATGAGTCTCGTCAGCACCCCGTACCATAGGGAGACTGAAATCCTCAGGAAGTCAGACTTTTTCATACCACACACCAAATATGAATATTCATGAGCCTATTTCTACGTGTACATGGGTCCCGTTTAGGTCACCGAGTCCAGCCGACTCTATCAGTTGACCTTGAGTCACCCCCTCGGATGAGAGAGTGTAGTTTTTATCTGCCTTTGGCTCTGCATTCTTTCACTGTAACAGAAACTCAAGAACACTTCGTACCAAAAACATTCTATTTCTACATAGCTTTTTTTTTAAGCAAACATCTAGCAAATTAGAAACAATTAACTTTTCAATGGAATAACCGATATGTGTTGTGTAATAGAAAATCTTTGTTTCTGCAACATTGGATGGATAAAGGAGTGTGGTCCTTACGCCACCTAATGGACAGACAGGGTAATTGGTTATCATACGAGAACTTCATATCCACTTACAACATAACATGCAAAATAACTGAATTTAAAAAAATATGCAAAGCTATTCCCAAATCTGTTAAACAATTAATTGAAAATACTGATTTGAGGAGTTTACCTCCTCCCAAATTGGCAACACTATATATCAATGAGCAAGATTTTATGGGAAAAGAGATACCAAACAAAACTTTGCGAAAGTGTCTAAATGATCACTTTTATCCAATCAAATCTAACAGAAACTCAATTGTTCAAAAATGTTCAAAAGAACAGATTACAAATATAAGAACTAAATATTTAAAATTTCCTGTTAGTCCAAAAACTAAGGAAGTTCATTTCAAAATTTTGAATGCGATATATCCATCCAGTGAGCTTCTCAGAGTAAGGTTTGGTATAGATTATAACAATTGTACTTTCTGTGACTCAGACATTGAAACCACTGAACATCTGTTTTATCAATGTATGTACACAAGCACATTTTGGGAAGACTTTATGGACTGGTTCTCTTCGAAAATCCAGCTGCAGCAGGACTCTCTAACAATGGACAACATCATTTTTGGGATTTCCCTGAAGGACTCACAGACGGACTATGCTTTGAACAATTTATTAATCCTTTCGAAATATTTTATTCATTCTTGCAAATGGAAAAAAGTCATGCCTATTTTCACAGTGTTTAAGAGACAACTTGAAGGAAACTATCTGATATCTTTAAGATGTATGAAATGTAAATCTGCACTATCTCTTCTTAATGCGTTTGACAATCTGAATGTTTTTGGAGAAGACCTGTAGCTGCTCAGTGTGTGTGTGTGTGTGTGTGTGAATGGATTTGTTTTAGTTATGTTTTAATTACTTAATTTTCATATTGTTTTTTTCTGTTTCTGTCGCTTTGATGTCTTGTGCCCTGAATTGTTAAATAAATAATAAAAAAAAAAAAAAAAACTAATTTTGAGGAAAATTCAGGAACGTTTTTATCAAATCTACATTTCCTGCCACGTAACGGCGCATGCCGCATGCGCATCACAGCAGCGTTCATTTGGCGACGTGTACCGGTGCAGGTCAGGCCAGAGGTGCTTGTGTTTCTCTTGTTTTTCAGGGAAACTTCTGTTACAGGGCACGTAATTTGGCTGACAGGACTGCACTATGGGGGGTTCTCAGAGTGTGGAAATACCGGGTGGAGGCTCCGAGGGCTATCACGTTCTGCGGGTGAGGTTCTTGAATGATGCTATCCTGCTGTTAGCTTTAGCATCACCTCTGCACGGGCGACTTCACGAAAAAACATCAGGACGGGGATGACAACCGTGGCCCGTAACTGAACACAATAATTTTTAATTTTGTAACTTGACAAACCAATGACAACCGATACAGCCTGATAGACCTCAATCTCTTCGATCTCTGTGCCACGGTGCTCGCTAATGCTAAGCTAACTATAGCCATTCAGCTGATAACTAACATTGAATGACAGCCACCTTTTTGTTACGTTTTGCAGCTACTTATTACAAATGCTTATTCTCAAGAGTTTGCAAATGGCAAGATTGGAACAAATGTGGTCTAATCTCGTTAGTTTCACATCTGTAAAATATACACGTATTGTCTTTTTCAGGTCCAGGAAAACTCTCCTGGACATCGAGCAGGACTTGAGCCCTTCTTTGACTTCATCGTCTCAATCAACGACACCAGATTGGTAAGAGACATTTATAACATGGCTTTACGCAAGTTCTTCAGGGCCACTCAATAGTTCATGACTGATGCACTTAATAAGTAGACGTTATTGCCACTATTGGGTTTGAAATAATACATACTTTTCTAATTTAACTTCATGTTTCTCCAGAATAAAGACAATGATACATTAAAGGAGTTGCTTAAAGCCAGTGTGGAGAAACCTGTCAAAATGCTGGTGTACTCTTCAAAGACACTGGAGCTGCGGGAGTCCACTGTCACTCCGAGTAACCTGTGGGGAGGCCAGGGTCTGCTCGGTGTGTCCATTCGCTTCTGTAGCTTCGAGGGAGCCAATGAGAATGTTTGGCATGTGCTGGTGCGTGTCATCTGTATTTTTTGTTTATTGGACTACTGTAGCTGACCTGTTATTCCTTTGGGTCTGTACAGGAAGTGGAGCCAAATTCTCCAGCAGCCATTGCTGGGTTGCGACCGCACACCGACTACATCATTGGTGCAGACACTGTCATGAATGAGGTGATCCTTGAAATTGGTGTTTTCACAAAATATTTGTGCCAGATTGTCTTTAATTTCTCTTTATTTTGTGTATGAACAGTCAGAGGACCTTTTCTCCCTAATTGAGAGCCACGAGGGAAAGCCCTTGAAGTTGTATGTGTATAACACAGACACTGACAACTGTCGAGAAGTGGTCATCACACCAAACGGTGCCTGGGGAGGAGACGGCAGGTACAGCCCGTGTTACTAAGTAAACGCATGTATCTGCAACAACCTCATTAACACTGTATTATCTGCATATTGCAGTCTGGGATGTGGGATTGGTTACGGATACCTTCACAGAATTCCCACCAGACCGTTTGAAGAAGGAAAGAAAATCTGCTTCCCAGGAAATCCGCCCACTGAGCCTGTCAGTCCACTAAAGGATGGATTCACAGAGGTCAGAATCTTTGATAGAACAAACTGTGTTTTTGAACAAGAAAAAGTGTGTTTAATTTATGTGTTTGTTAGTGTTTTCTCAATTTCTTAATCCTCAGTTTTTATCTGCTAATAATGTCTTTTCCTCGTTGGTAATGTACCCTGGTAAATAGCTTTGTGAGATGTGTTAAGTTTTGTAGCTTCAGATGTCATACCACTTTACACGGTAAAAGTTTGCATTTTGATTATTGTGATTTTTCTTCTTCTTCAGGTTCAACTGTCTGCAGTGACTCCTCCCACTACTGCAATATCTATTCCGCCTGGCCTCGAAGACTCTCTCTCAGGCCTGTCCATCAGCTCTGCTGCGCCCAGCATGCCCAGCGAACTGCAGACTGGTACTGTTAATTATTTCAATTCACTTTTTTTGTACACTATCAGCTAAAAAGACAAAAAAGGAGAAAAATAATATATGTATATTTTTATTTCATGCTCAGGTTTGCCCACCGTACCTCTGCTCCCCTCATCCACGACGCCCTCCCTGACCCCCTTCGGACCGCTGAATCCTAACTCCACTCATTTTAGTTCTGCAACTACATTACCCGGTGTGTATCTTCTCAAGCTCTTAAACATAAAGATGTCTTCTCTTGCTTTTATGTTAAGGTTAATGTGTGTGCTTGGTGGTGGTCAGAGGGGTCGATGGCACTGATTTGCAGCATCGTTAGTGCAGCCATTGGTAGCGGCACCAACGACTGCACTGTTTTGTACTACTATTGTACTACAATAATTGTACTATAATAGTAGTATGGAGTGAATGAATTATATATAGCATTGAGAAACTTGTCAACACAGGTTTGTCAAGCGCATCACAAGTGTAAGCCATTATTTGTGTAATTATTATTTTAGGCCTGATGCCTCTTCCCGCTGGGTTGCCTCCTCTGTTGCCCAATCTCAACCTCCCGCTCCCGGACCTTGGAGCTGTGTCGTTAGGGGGCAGCAGCAGTCTTCCCCCAGCTGTGGGAACAGGTAGGCTGGTTTTCAATTAGGAATACTAAAACATGCATTTATCCTAGTCGAAATTATTTGCAGTGATGAGGTGTCCTGATTGGTCAAAATACTAAACAGTGATGGCTCTGAGAATGGAAGGCGAGTCATATTTGATCAAATCTGGGATTGGTTACAAGTTTAAATTGTTCTTATGATAGATTTATAGCCGCGTCAAGGGCCATTAAAGCCTCTGGTTCCTAGCTGTACTTCAATCATTTTCCATGGTAATGTTCAGTTTATTAAGACAGGGTTACTTCGCACATCTCTTGTTTGGAACAGGTGTGTAAGAGATGGCACATACTGTATAGGCCAAACGTAGAACGGGAAAACATCTCACACAGTCTTACTTGCAACACCATTTATTCTGTGTTTTGACTGTATACTATACGTGCTGTATACTATATGTACTGTATACATTGTTGTCAATTACATCTGAGAGGTTCGAAGTACGATTCATTCACGAAGTTTTCATTCAGTATTTTAACAAATATATCTCCCTGTGTGCAGCTGTCCCACCGCTGTCGTCCTTCCCACCTCTAAACCTGCCCGGTCTCGCCTCATTGCCCCCCCTTCCCCCGATGCCTGCCATGCTACCTTCCCAGCTGCCACCATTCCTGCCCCAGAGTTTGGCTCCCCTCCTGCCCATCTCCACTCCTGCTCCTAAGCCACTCGCAACAGCAGATGCTCCTACGGAAACACTTATCCACACGGACACGCTAATACCCACGGAAACACCATCCTAACCAGAAGGTTGAAGAAAACCCCGTCCTATCGCGACACAAATCTGGTTACTCTCTCCCGTCTTCCTGTTTTATATTTATTTGGCCTTTTTGGACATTCTGCAGCAGTAGACGGCAGAGAGCGCTGCTTTGGGATAAGAAGATATGCAGCGGGGCAATGAAGGGTTTGAAGATGGAGATTTCAAGATCTGGAGCTCAATCACTCTCATAAAGCTGGGACAGTTTGTATGTGTGTTGGATATTGTTTATTAAATCAGTCGCTGCACCCTGTTATGAACGCTCTTCATCTCATCTTGCGACTCAGTTTTTTTAATATGTAAATATAACAGGGAGCTGGCGGATTACTTAAACAATGCATTTACAAGACCTAAATCATGAATGTTGCCTTTTCTTTGACGCAATGGTAATAGGCTGGGTTATATCACGCAGTATAACACATCCATGGTAGAAAGCTACTTTATTTTCATCGACTCTCTTGTTAAATCTTTAAATCTGCATTATTTTGCACTGCCTGTTAATTTTCCGTGTAGCTGCTTTGCCTGCAGGGACATGGCTTAGTGGTGTGGGTGCAACTTTGGTGAAGGGTTATTGAATACTGATCTGACTCTTGGCCCATGTCAAAAATGAACTGTTACCGTAGTGATGCTTCAGAACTACAAGATTTCGATATTAAAGACATTTGACAGAACCAACCGGGTGTGCAGAGCAAACGAAGCCAAAATAACTTTTTACACCTGTTTGACATTTAACGTATACAAATCTGAAATAAATACACATTACCTATAAATAAATTGTCTTTGATTTGTGTGAATGGCTGTGGTTAAATTTTTTAGGAACAAATGTTTTAAAACATCCCTGGATATGAAGTCAATTTGTTCTCGTCAGCTGTGAATAAAAGGCAGGTCTGTAACTCACATTTTGTGGTTGCTTTACTGAGGGAATGTCACACTGTAGAAGTCTTAAGGTGGTATTTATCGATCATGAATGTCAAAAGACCCGCTCTGCTTGTACATCTCGAGGCTTCAGTAATCAGTTTTAAAGACGCCAACGACACAAAACGGCCTCAATCAGGTTGGAACTAAACTAAAGATTAATTTGGGTGAACACTAGATGCCAGCTTTAATAACCTTTTCAGCAGAAGACGAGCTCTTAAAGGAGAATATTGAAGACAGTAACTGAACTTTTGTCACGTGACACTTTTATTTACAGCTTCATACACCATTTTGATGAAGTCAGTTGATTGCTAGCTCTAGCACATAAAACGGTTGAGATTCAGCTCAAACTGGTATCCGCAACAAAAGCTGTGATTTGTTCCATTATTGTATCACAGCGCAATAAAATATCTGTATTTGAACTTTACATCAGTGTGAATGAACATGTAGCTTTCCAGGGTCGACCGAGTCCACTCTAGTGCATCCCCCTGTATATCACAGCGGGAGTCCACCTCAGTCAAAAACGCAAACGTGAGGCGTTTCACACCTTACAAAATAAGAGCAACATTTATAGCAGCAAACTGATTACAGCCTCCTGAAGAAAAACAGAAAGCGAAAAATGTACATTTATATATTTTTCAGAATACGAAATGAACAAACGTCTGAGTACAAGCAAACAATGACATCAGTAACAAAAAGATTCTGCTGAAAATTAGTTTAGGGATACATCTTAACTTAACAGTCAAAATATTAAGACACCTGCTTTCAAGATCAAAGCAGAGAATTGCTTTTCGAACAACTTAGAAGTGCTTCTACGCGCTCAGGATTTGCCCACACGGTTACTTCATGATGATGCTCAAACCAGGAGGCCATGGATCTGCAGTGCAAATTGATTCCAGAAAACAAACACTGGGACATTGTTATTTGTCCAAAAGATGAAGCTATGGTGCGCAGTCTGTGGTGTTCCTCATCGTCAGAATATGACATTGTTGATAGAAACTGTTCAGTTTCAGTGGTTTGGCGACAAATCAGCATGGTAATGTCACACTCAGCAGGAGTATATTGGTGAACTTGAAGAGCACACCAGGGTTGTGTGATAATGAATTTGTGGCTTCATGAAGAAATAAACCACTATGGAACCAAGCAGAACCCATTTGGAGCAACACACAGCTCTAAACGAGTCTCTGTCATGAGGAATACAGTAATGCCGTCTGCAGAACTGTGTACCATCGGAATACTTTGGCTAAAGTGAAACAAGGTTCTGTTTTGTTGGGTCATATCTGAAGTAGCTCTCTCGACACGTCTGCTTCACAAGATCGATCCCCGAGGCGAGCAGCGATCGGGGATCCGAGCGCAGTGTAGCGTCACACGACTCAAAAGGCTTCTTCTTGGAGCGTTCACCCAGCCCTTTTCTGTCGTACATTTGTTTTCCCCATGTCTTCTAATGAATGTTACGAATGGATACAGAGTCCAGTTCCTCCGGTGCTTTGTTAGAATGAGGGGACAGAGGAGGACGACGAGGGCTGCAGCGTGCCAGAGGAGTTGGAGCGTCTCATGTGCGGCAGAAGGTAGGTGTCCGAGCACAGCTGGTGAACGTCAAACCGGTCCTCTTTACGGTAGGCCAGACACCGCCGGATGAACGCCTGGAGACGCCACACAAGATTTGATCAGGTTTTAACTTGTGGCATTTATCAAGACAATAAACAATAACTTATTTTGCAACTAAAGATGTGACCGTCTAAATGTTATGCGGTTATTTATGATTAAATAACTACACTTATAAGGATAAATGTAACAATCAAGACTGAAAGCCTGTAAATAATGAAAATAACTTTAAATCCATCTTTCCCATTTTTATTTGTTGACATTCTAAGATATTCCAATAGATTTTTAAAAAGAGACTCTTTAAAATTGACAGATGCATATGGAGCATAATAATAGACTTGTAAAATATCAATGCCATTTTATCTTTTGAAATGATGTCTAACAATTAAATAGTAACAATAAAAATCAGGTGCGAGACTCTTGAAATCTGCTGGCAGATATACCGTAGTACTAACGTTCGATTTACAGCATGGTTTACAGTTTCAGCATGACGTGATAAACACACTTTGAGCAGAACGGGTCAGAACCATGTTGGTTTATGGGCTTTAAAAAATGTGGAGGACAGTTTGGGGTTTAACAATGACGCAGCTGTATCCAGGAAGTACAGAACAAAGTGCAGAAGGAACAGCTAAATTAAACAGGGTACCCTGGATTAAACCTGAGGATAACTCAAAACTGCATTAATGTAGTGAAATACGACTCCAGGTAGGTCTTTGACGAAGGAACGTCATAACATAGTTTAAAAAAGAAAAAAGAAAAGAGGAAATTGTACACAAATTGATTATACTGAGGATGGTAATGACAACTGGGAAGTAGCAAGATCACGAAGTACAATATATACTACTGCATAGTAACGTGCCTTTATAATATTAAAATACCGGTAGTGACTTCCAGTAATGTTACACTAGTGATTTTAGTAATGTATCAATGTTTGGCATTGGTAACAATTTGTAAGAAATATATTAATGATCATCATTTGTTACTTGCTCTGTACTAGACATTGTACAAGAAATGAAACAGCTGTTGTTGTGTTTTGTATCTACTTGTTTCTGTTTATAACTGGATGAGTTAAAATAGTGCTTTGTAAGTATGGTCTAATTGTAATTGACTGGATATAGATATTGTGAGTGTTGTTAGGGCTGGGCCATATCGTATCGCATATCGTTATCGTGATATAATGTTTTGATATCGTTTTAATTTTTTATATCGTTGTGGACACAATATGACTGAATATAGCTGCTACTACAGTCAGAAGTGTTGCCATTCAAGTATATAAAATCAGTGCTTTGAAGGAACACAGTCATGCCTTTTTGTTTATCCTAACCCATCAGTTTGAGAAGTCGAAAGTGATAAGTGTTTAGCCAATGGAAAAGGTTTTTCACTAGCTGCTGTTTATTTCATCCTACTTGTTTAGGTTTGGGACTGAAACTAATTCCTATGTGGCCAAAGGATAATTACTATTTGTATTTTAGCGTTTGTTTATAAATAGTTGGACTTTTTATTAAACAAAGCCATGTAGTTATTGGTGCTATTGTGCATACCTTGGCCTCAGTGCTGGCCTGTGGCTTTGCAGGGAACTGGACCTCCGTGGCTTTGAGGATGGTGTTCTCCTGTAGGATGTCCTGCTGAGACTGGTTATGACCAAACGGCTGGGGGAGACAAAAACATCCAGTTACTTTGCCAAATTTTTATTTAAAGTTGCGTCTTTGTATGTTATACTGTGCTTTTGTACCTTTCTGTATTTTTTTTCGATAGCATGCATTGTGATTTTGAGCTTTTATGTTCTGCAACATGCACATTTTTTGCTGAATTTTAGTTTATTGAGCATCTTTTTCTAAATGTGTTCTCATTCAAATACCCACATACAGAGTCTCTCTCAACTACATTTCCTATTCCTGTATAGAACTTTTCATTTTGTACCTTGCGTCCATAAAGACACTGGAAGAAGATTACGCCGACAGACCACACGTCCACTTTGTTTGAAATCTTAGGCGGCTCCTTTCCCACCACAAAGCACTCAGGAGGCAAATACCTGAAGCATAGAAAATCCAATACTGGCATAACACTATCAAAAAATATCAAAGTAATGATGCATGTGTGTGGTTCATACCAGTAGGTTCCTGCCCCCTGTGACGTGAGGTCCATCCCATCCACCCCATAGTTATCATCATCCATGATTTTGGAAAGACCAAAGTCTGTGATTTTGATTTCTCCACATGCCGTGCCATCCACTAATAAAATGTTACCTGGAAGTTTTAAACAGAACATCAAACAAGGAACAATATCAACTTAAAGTCCCCGTCTAGTCTAGCAGTGGAATGAAGTTTAGTGCTTCAGTAAAAGCAGACGTTTGTGGCAAAAAGAGACCACTGTGTGCGGTCCAATTAAAAAGCATTCCCTGAAAAATGTAAAATGTGATGTTAAAAATACATGAGGAAAGTTAGGAATGAGTTTGGGCCAAAACTCAATTTTTAAATAAAAATTGTTAAGATTTATTCTTCAAATAAAAAATCAAATCGGGTAAAGAGACTTTAATTGAGTGAATCGATGAGTCCAAGAGCTTTAAAAGGAAATGTTGACAAACCAGGTTTCAGGTCATAGTGGATGATTGGAGGTTTGATCTCGTTGAGGTACCGCAGCGCACTGACAATCTGCATCACAATGGAGCGGGCTTCTTTCTCCGACATCAGCTTATTCTGTTTGAGATAAAAGTCCAAGTCGTTCCCTTCACAAAACTCCAGCACCGTGCAAAATCTGGGAAGTAGATAAAGAAAAGAAAAGGTAACTATTTACATTACGGCACAATACCATACGATATATACAATAGGATGGATATTGCTAATAACTAGCCATGTTTTTCGGTAATTCACAGTCTAGATACGGTGTTAAAAGTTTGGGTAATAACTACTGTAAAGTACTGAGCGCACCCAATAATAAACTGCACCAACTAAGTACAAGTACATATAGACTAGTGCTGGGCGATATGACGATACATATCGTGGGGACGATAGAAAAGTGTCTATCGTGGCATTTCTCTTCTATCGTTTATATCGTTTCTAACCTAATGTCATCAATTATTGAAGCAAATATTACATTAAATAGGCCACAAAGAATGTATTAGTGTTTTCTTGTCACTACGCATCCTCTAAGTTTATATTAAGTGATTATAAACAAGAATAAAAAAGAACTTTTTCGCAAAGAAACTCCGTCTTGTTGTTTTACGACACCTGCTTTACGATATTGCTGTCCGCCGCCCGCCACACCTACTGTAGCAACGGCGACATCTAATGGACGTACACCCCTACTACTACACTCAGCATTCTTATTTCTGAGTTAAATGTCACTTCATAACAGAGGTTACATTAACCGAAAATTCTCCGTCATTTGCGTAATATGTTTAGCTTTGACGCTGATCCGTGTCTGAGCGCGCGGGGCTCTCAGCTACTTCCCTAAACACCGCGTGGTTTCGCTCTGCTTCACGTACGGCAAATAAACAGCTTTTTAGTGATGGATCTCACAACGGAGCTGACTGATAGGCAAGGCAACTTTATTTATACCACGCATTTCGTACACAAGGCCACTCAATGCGCATTGATAGTGCATGGATCTGGATTAAACACACGAGAGAGAGGAGAGGCTGGTGCAGGAGGTAAGAGACGGACCAGCGCGTAGAGCAGTTAAAGACGTACAATGCAAACTGCTCGCCCACTGTTTCTTAAACATTACGTTAAAATTGAGATATAAGCTCCAATTTACATTTGTATTGGTGTAATATGAGCCTTGATATTGAGGAGCAGATGATGCTCTGAATAAGTCGTTCTCTACGCACGAGTTTACACATTTCTGTTGTTAAATTGGTGTCAGGACCATAGACTGTATAAAGGACTCAGATGTTCAGATCATGTTTAGCCCATTTATCCTGCTGTCTCACATTTTTCCTGACATAAACAATACAGGCTATATAAATTATCCATAGCGAAACCACTGCTTCAAAATAAAGTAAAAAAAAAGTAAGTAAGATAAAAATTACTTACTTACTTTTTTTTAAACTTTTGAAAGAATAACTGAAAACGGACTATATTATGGTATATCGTGATATATATCGTTATCGTGATATAAAATAATCCATATCGTGATATAGGTTTTTTCCATATCGCCCAGCACTAATATAGACAGCACTTGTCTATAAGCCGCAGGTGTCTCTCCATGTGGGAACATAAGGGTGCAAACACTGCACCAGGGCATGGCCTAGACATGAGCGCAGTGCGGGGCAGGTTATGTGCGAGCAGTAACGTCACAGGCAAATGTCCCTCCCTCTGCCCCTTCATTCTCATCTTCTCCTTGCTCGTTTTCCCACAAACATCGCGCTGAATTGTCCATACTTTTACGCACTAAATGGACACCACACTACTTTTTTAGCCCACCGCGAGTCAAAACTGTTCTGCGATTAAGATGGTCTCGGTGTAGCGCTAGCCTCGCCATGCTTTAGAAACGTGACCAATTCACTCAGCACGTGCCCCCCCCCCGCCGCAGTCTGGCAGGAAGTATGAAAAAGGGCTAAACTACGGGAAAACTCCTCCATATGATATCTCGCATATCATAGGTCGCATGGTTCAGAGCATGTTAAAAAAGCAGCGCCTTAAAATTCGGAAATTACAATAATCTGAAACCATTTAGCAACAATCTGTTCTTCAGCCTATGAATTACAATACAGTTCAGAAAGGGCCTTTGCTGTGACGCTCTATCCCTGTGGGCATGTTGATTCATTTCACATTTCACACACTTTTCCTGGCATTTGAGAAAATCTGCCAATAACTCGGCAGCTTCAGGCAAAACCCAAGATCATTTACTGTTTCACTAGTCGCTCAGTGTGCGTTATCCCTTTTAAGATGTTGAACACTTCAGCATTCTGATTTTTCCAAAGTGCAAACAGTGTAGTGCAAACAGAGTGCAAGTTAATCCATCTGCTGAGGTCAAAATTCACTCACGTGTCTGTATCGAGGGAGAAGTAGTCATACAGTTTGACTATTCTAGGATGGTCCAGTTGTTTGTGTATCCGGTACTCCCTGCATGCATGCCTGAGGGGACACAAATACCAATGCAGACTGGGAAAATTGACAGCACAAGTTTAGGTGTTTAATCCAGTGATAATAGTTTTACTTATGGTAGTTTTCCTTCTTCTCTTCCCTCCAGTTCTTGTTGAGCTGGTGGATTTTCACAGCTGCATAGCGCTGTTCAAACAGGTCAAATGCCTAAAGTGTGCCAAAACAAACGCAGACCCAATTAGTGCCAAGATGATATAACAATAAAATAATAGATGTTACCTTATAGACTTCACTGAAGCCGCCTCTGCCCAGTAAATGGAGCAGCAGGTACCTCTCGTTCAGAGTAGGATGGTCTTTGAAACTGTAAGGATGTTGCAGTGTGTAAAAAGAGAACAGATGATTTTTCTCAGGCATAAATCAGTTTTATTATTGTCCCCTGAAGTGTTGCGCTTTGAGACCACTAAATTAAAAAAAAAACATACGTGGAGCTGTCCTCGTTGTTTATCCTCTTCAACTCTCGGATATGAAGATTTCTCACTCGCTCCAGACGCTCCAACTCTGCCTGGATCTCAGCCTCCTCCTGCAATAGCATCAAATGAACAAATATTACAGTAACGCTTGGCTTGGTAGATTGTCAATCATTGTGAAACTACAACAGAAAATAGAGAGTTGCTTTTGATGCTTTGGAGCATAGTTTAGGCGCCACTTCACGCCTTTTTTATGAATGTCTAAACATTTTGTGTTAATTGCAGTTAATTTTTCACCAACCTTTTTGAGATGTCCAAGCCGAAGTTTGAAAATCTCTTCCTGCTCGTGATACTCAGCAAGTGTCAGACTAACAGTCAAAGAGCACATTGTCACATTTTTGCATTGAACATTATCACCATCCAAACAGCAAACTCACAGCTGAGGCAGTGACGGTTTGAGAAAGGGGTCCGAGTCGTTGCCGTTGACAACTTTAGTTTTCCTCTGTTTGGGCTCAGAGGTGGATGCCATAGACATGGACGGGGAAGCGGGGTTTGGAGGCTTCCTTTTGGCCAGCAGCTTTCTCTGCCGCTCTATATCCTCACGCTGCTGGTTGATGCTCTCCTGCTGCCTGCATTCAACCAAGCATAACAACTCTTACATATGTAGCGGGACTAAAAACTGCTTTGACACACTGCGCTCCAGGTAGTGAAATTAAGCATGGGGAGTCTGTTATTGGAAACCCTTTCAAGCTCTTTTTGAGACCTGGAGGTGTCTTACTTGATCAGGTTTTGGAATGCATATCCGTCAGTCCACTGCTCCGTGTAGGATGCCCCATGTCGGACTGAGGTGAAGTGCCCCAGACGGAGGCGGTCCTGCATGCTCTTCTCACGACACGACTGCTTCTCCTGAGTGCTCTGTGGACGTACAACAATGAGTATATGTTTTTGTGCGGAAATATTGGTAACAATGTGGAGAAATGCATGTAAAAATCAACTAATCATCAAGAACACAGAACGAAATGTTTTTTTTGTGTTACATAGTAACATTCCCCAACACCACCACTTTTATGTGTATGAAAGGTGATGTTTTCAAATCAACTTTAGAGTTTAGTTGGGTCTGTCTTTAAATTGTTTGTTCATGGGAATGGTTTTAAAAAAAGCAAGTACCTTTTCTATGAGCAGTTTTTTGCTCATAGTGATGCACTTATTAAGACGCTCTTTGTATTTTTCCAGGAGCTTCTGCTGCTCGTCGATCTGCCTCCGTAGGTCACAGTTAGCCTGTAGTGCAACAAAGAAAGTTGAAATCTCTGCTGCCAACGTGGCTTTTATTTCAGGTAAAAGCAATGCGCGCATTCAGCAGGCATAGTAGGCCTCCCATCAACTCACCCTGAGCAAGTCATCGATTCTGCCTTCTTTCTTTTCCAAGTCCAGGCTCTTGTTGCTCTCCAGAGCTGCCAGTTTTAGGCCTGTTAACTCGGTCTGAATGAATTATTTATACAAAGTTAGTTGCATGAAAATTTGGTGTGTGATTAATCAGACTGAACAATTATACCTGGACAAATTTGCTTGAAGAAGCTTTGAGGCTGTGTTCCCCAAATGATAAACTGGTGGGAGAGGAGCTGTTCTGCCGAATCTAAAGAACCACAAGTCAAAGTGAGCATCTGTGAATAAAACCTTTTGTTTTTCTTTTTTGTAAGTATTAAAAATAGCTTACGATTGAGCCTGGAGCTGAGTGGGAGTTTTGAGGAGAGCGACGGGTCGATGGTAGACCTCTGACAGGACTGGAGCCGTTACCTCCCTGAAACTGCACACAGAAAACAATATTAAAAGGACCAATACCAATAATGCTGCTATTCTTATTGTTTTTTGCATCAAAATGGGAAACTCACATCAAAGTAATCGCTGATCTTCGGCCCGCGCGTTGAGGTCTTCCCTACATTGAGTATAAAATTATCAATGGATCAGTGGCGAGGAAGCAGTTAAATATAATAAACAGCAAGTACAGACCTAACAAAACTAGTAAAAAAACAAATAGTTCCTTCGCTTTATTCCTAGAATCTCAATCATCACTAAATGTAAAGATAACTTTTTATCACTTGAATGTACCTTGACTGCTTTCTGAGAAGGTTTCAGCCTTCCTCTTTCTGCCCCTGGATGACTCGGAGTGCTTTTTCTCTGGAGTCTGTTGAGACAAGAACAGAAAAACTAAACAAAAAACATGAATCTTGTGTGCCTCTCACTAAACAATGCGGTTTCTCCTGCTCTAGTTAGAAGATGCAGTAGAAAGTACATACTGAGTAGGCAGGGGAGCTTCCACGTTTTAAATCAGAGGTCTAGAACAAAGAACAGGAGAGAGACAGAGGTAGAGAGGGCAAACTACACAATCACTCATGGAGGCACTATGTCCAATTTTAACCCCTCAAGTACACAACAGGAGTATATGAAAGATTGGCAATCAGAAAGAAACAAAAGAATGAAAATAGTGCAGGAAAGTGGATTCTTAAAAGGAATGACACCGACTTAAAATCTACACTCGGCCAATTACTTTCAAAGCGTTTGTTAAAGATGCTGCATTTTTCCCACAATAAATTCATAAGCATTTTGTATATTCTATGCTTAAATCTTAAATAGAGACACGTTTGTCTTCAAATACTTAGTTACTTGCTGGATTTGTTCGTTTATAAAAGACTGGACACAGCAAGTGCGTTGGTTTATACTCAGCTGTCCATTGCTACACAAGTAAATCAGACGGCGTCATTCTTGAGAGCATCCACCCCGCTGCTCACCTCTGACTCTTTGTCACTGGACGAACCGATGCTGCCGTAGCTGTGGTTGGACGATTCGTTTGCCATTCCCTGAACGAATCAAGACAAAGCAAATAAGTTGAGTTTCATTATATCTAAAACACATATACTACTGTATCTATAATGTTGTACGCCGCTGGAAGCTACAGGGTTGAGTGTTTTTTTAACAAGGCCTTTCAGTTGTTAGGCGTGTCAACTGGCTCTTCTCCAAAAATACCAAACCTTCCAGGAATAAATGGGAAGCTCATATTTCAGGTTGCTCCTGAGCTATGATCAAATACTTTTTAAAAAACAGACTTCATCAAAACTTACTTCAGACTTGTGTTAGTTTAGCTGTTCATATTACTGTCACATACATTTTTGATGCAACGCAAACTTGATCATGATTTTAAACACAATGCAGTTGAAATGTACAGTACTTCCTTTATTTTCCCAATATTGTCAAGCCCAGTCCTGTGTAATAATCAATTTTCCTATGCTGTGTAAATGTATCCCCTGAACTCTTGAAGATTACATACAAAGGACTAAACCAAATTGTACTAAACAAAAAAAAAAACTCACCAAATCTAAATGCATTATATTAAATTATCTCTAGTGAAGAAGCCCAAGTACCACCAGTTGTACACGCACACCAATTTGAGAACCGTAGGTGTAAAACATTCATAAGGGCCTCGATTTTGTGGACTGTGGTTACCTTGGCGCCTCCACTCCCGGTGCTGCCTCCTGTGTTGCCACTGACAGCTCCAGTGAACCTGGCCTCCAACAGTTCTTGTCTCCGGGGGTCCAGGCTGTGCAGCTCGTCCATTTGACCTGAGGAAAAACAAGCAGGAAGGGAAAAGGCAAAATCACCTTTCACGTTTCCAATTTTGTGATAAAAACTGAACAAAGAGGGCAGAGGAGATTAAGTACTATCTGGGGGTGGATTTGAGAAAATTGGATGATTAGTGGATAAAAATAGAGCTGGGGTTTGTATGACTCCTCAGTGGGCCATTATTTCACAAGGGCTTTCGCATGGGAAATATTATAAGTGATGCAGTCAAAATAAAACCTACTGTCTGATAAAACAGCTGACTAGGTGAGCCAATCAATCGCTTTTATTTATAAATCGTCATAAATAACTACAATACATCTGTCCTGCAGATTACAAGAGCCATGTGTGACCCATCTTTGTAAAGAGATGCACCACACAAACATCTACGTGTGGAGGTCTGCTCACTCAGTGCTGAATGCCTTTGAAGCTTAACTGTGCTTTCTTAATGGACATTTCCTGAAACTGTCATCTCTACCCAGCTTCTGGCACAGGGGGCTCCAAAAAGGCCTCGATCTGAGCACAATAGAGCTTATGCATGTGATGTCATAACAAAATTGAGTGGCTATCTCTGCAATGTCAATCTTTTTGAAGTTTCAACTTAATTCGTATTTTTTGATATGTTCATTAATTTGAGGTTCCATTTGTATTTTTAAATAGAAATGTAATCTGCATAACCTCTATACAGAACTGCAAGGTTACGTCAGGACAGGGGTACGAAGGGGTTTGGGAAATTACTTGTTTTCTTCTTTCTTTATGACGCAAATATAAGTGTAATTGTGTTTCTAAATGTACATTAACATAAATAACATATGACCAACAAAGTTACTCACTTAAATAACATTATCTACGCAAGTTCAGAAGAATGTTTGCACTGTGTACTGTTTTTAATTTCAACTGAACTTAGGTAAATGCAACACAATTACGAAGCAATTGAATATTGCATGGGTGGCATGCAGCTTGGCAAGCTAAAGCATCTTTATAGCAACTCCAAAGCATTCACCAACAAGCTAGCCCCCGATTTTGTGCAAACGTGATCTGCTGCTGCTTCAAAGTGGCCATCAACTGAACTGACAGCTGGCGTTTGGCTACACAGCGCATCTCTGAACTTGACAACCATTTCTCTTCAACAAACGAAACAGCGGCTCAGAAGGAATAAGACATTTCTTATACAAATGTGCGCAGTTTCTGGCGATCGAAGGTCTGCCCTAGACCCAGTGAACTCCTGTACCTTCCTTGGTATTTGCGGTCGCCGTTATTTGTTGTTGAGAAACGGTTGGGGACGAGGACCAAGATGGCGTCGCCTCCAAACTTCCTCCACTTCCACTGTTACTTTGGACACTCATGAAGCCGCTTCACCAGCGAGAGGAGCCAGCGCACACACAGCACACACTACTATCCGCCGAAATCCCACACTGGCGTCCATCGTGTGACACCTGCTGAAGCCAGCCAGGCCGGGAAACGACAATCGAGGCTTTTGAAGCGCTACACGCCTCGCACTTTCCGAGCTGTACGTGTCCCGCGGAAGAGCGGCTGCCTCTCGCTGAAACAGATCCAATGTAACCTTTGCATGATGACCGCACCGCGCTGTCAGCATCCACTGCTTTGATTCTTGTATCGCGAGGCTGGCGCTCTCCACAGCGCGATTAGGGACGGCCCACAGACATATGGCCTGACGCTCACACACTGATCTGAGATCATTTACTTTGCTCCGGGGTTCACCGACACACGACTCTGAAAAGACCCCAGAACAGCAGCACAAAGCAAACAGGAAAATGGCAGAGGTAATCTGCTGACGAATTCAAGTCTATTAAAAAGAAAGAAAGACAAATAATTAAAGTCTGTTTCTATTCTAGTGGAAGTTAGAACGAAACAAAAAAGCCCGAAGATAATAGGTAGCCTATATCTGTTTGATTATAATAAACCATAAAGCATAGAAACATCAAAACATACACAATAACACAGTAAAGCCACAGTATTTATTCATTTATTCGGGCAACACCAAATCCACTTTTGACGGAAGGAATGAATAAACAATATAGCCTACTGCACAATGATGATGTAGGCCTCTAGTAAACTGCATTCCTTGAAAGCTTTGGGGTGGGATTTTGGGTTAGGATTTTGGGTGGGGTGAGGGAAGGTGCAGCTGGGGTATAGTGATGTGGTCTGGACATAAGGCTTTGTTCCAAATTTGGTGCAGTGCATCAATATGCCTTCCTGTGTGCAGCACACACAAACAAACACATAGCCTACTCAACACATGCTGTGTTTTCTTTCTGGTCCTCTCTCTTTTTAACTTAAGCTATTGAAATCTTGTATACCTTTAAGTTCTTTGTTGTCTGGTGACTCAAATAAGAAATTCATTAATTAAATGATTTGAAGCTGCCTCAAATTAGAAATGAACATACTGCCTTTATATTACAAAGAGTATTCTTTGTAATATAAAGGCAGTATGTCTATTTTAAACCAGTCGTCTGTACCTGACCAGTTGTCTATTAATGTAGGCTACGAGAAAGGAAGTTTTATTGCACCTCATCTGCACCTGCTTCTGGTATCCTAATTTCCTTTTTTTTTTTGGGCACATCGTTTCCATAGAAACCAAGCACAAATCTTTACAGACAGTAAAAGTATTGTCTAAAGCTGTATTAGGCTACAGTGTGTCATCATGTATTGTCAAATTAAAGAAAAAAAAAATCATTTAAACTACATTTGATTGTTTTACATCCCTCCATAAAGTGCATAAATAGGAGTGAAATTAATTTTTTGACACAAATGGCATATAATTAAACATGTTTAAAAAGTGAATTTTAGATACATATGTACAAGTAAGAGCAAACAATAATAAACAAGATTATGACAATGCAACTATAAACCTACACATAAGTGAAAACGTATCACAGTAATTCATTGATTCCAAAAGTTCTTTTTTTTTTTCTTCAGGACAATCGGTAGTTCCTAGATTGAAGTGGTCGTATATTTCTTTGGTCACCATACATGTTAACATAGGCGCGTACTAAATCTGCCATTGTTTCACTCTGAAAAAATACAGTGCAAATATTTTCATTACCTGTTTATAAAATAATATAAATGACAAGTCAATATATTTTGTTACCTTTGGGGTGTGACAGACAAAAGTGACCGTCCCCAACATAGTTCCTATCGACATCAGAAATTGGTCACCTTTACTGTTCCACTCTGTGATTCGGTTGAATGGATACATAACCAGTAACTCCTAAAAACATGCCATTATATTAAAGAAGCATCAAAATATACTGTGTAAGCAGGTATTTACATATGAGATACATACTTTTGTCTCTGGGTCCATAAGACTCACGCCTTGCTTGCTGATTACAATCTTCATATTGGTTGGGTAGCTGGATTCACATGTTTGCTACAAAGTTAAATAGATACAAAAGCGGGGTTACACTTTACTAACACTGCATTGACTTAAAAACAGTCTACACATTACTAGACTCTAAAGACTGTAAGACCACATAAGGTTAATACCTTAACATCAAAAAAGGAAGAGCCAAATGTTTGCCAACTTGAGATTGTTTTCAAGAAGGCGATTTTGGCCTCCTGAACAGTAATGCCACTCTGCTGGTTATAGGAGGATATGACATGCTGCAAGAAAAGTTAAAACAGTACTTATATACAGTGTGGACATTAAGTATAATGTTGAAGCCACTAATTATACCTTCTTCCACTCCTCTTGGGACATGATTTTGAGCTGGTCAATTGGCACCAGATCCTTTAGCATTTTGGGAATCATGACAAACTGGGATCGGTCTGAATCAACCTGCACTCTGAAGAGCAGTCCAGCCAGTTTGATCATGTTCTCTTTGGTGCAGTCATGGCATCCCTGTAAGTATTTAGGTAGTTCCTATTGCAAGAACAGACAATTAACACACTTTAAAGACATATAAAACAACTGCAATAAAGCATGATCGAAAGGGCTTTATACCTGTGGAAAGTGGAATGTGAGGTCTGCGACCAGGTCCTTTCCTGGACTCACGTTGAACCAGAGCTTGCGCTTAAAGATGACCAGGTAGGGAACATGGCCCGGGATTCCTAAAAAGATAAATAATAACTAGAGTATTCATTTCCAAGAGAAATTACAAAGCGAGACAATGCCTTACCATCTCTTACTCTTTTTACTTTCTTAGGCGGGTCTGAAGCTTCTCTTAAGCTGTCAAATAAATACTCTTGATCATCAAGGCTTTGTATCTATCACACACACAAAGTAATAAATTAAAATACTTCTTTCTGTGTCATAACTTACTTCTCTGAAAATAAAATGATCAAACCGGCTTGTTTGCTGTTTTCAAGTAAAGGCCATATCCCTCATCTGACAAAAGCTTGAGTTGAGATGCAATACTTTGGCACAAGTCTTTGATTGTGGACGTCGATGACACTTCAAATATCTGTAACATTGATAAAGACAATGTATTAAGTAGACATTATTAAAATGTATGTGAGACTGTTTAGACTTACATTCTCAGTGTCATTTGGAAAGTAAACTTTATGGAAGATATGGGTGCTGTCTTGTTGAATTGATTCCACCTCGACAAAATGAGGTGGGAGTTTTCTCGGCTTCTTACTAAAGAAAAGAAAGAACAACAAGCCTTGTTATTTATTTTTTCAGTATATAAAGTCAATCATATTGTTAATAGTTATTACAACCATCAAGTAACAATTCTGTCAAATGACATAAGTATCTGCTCACCTGAGCATGCCTTGCAGCCTCTGCTGACACTCTGGAGACAGGGTCTCTCTGGGGCGAGACTCCAAGAAGCGCTTTACATGAAGCAATAAATTGAGGCTGGGTGGAAACAGTCCTGTACAAAGCCACATCAGCTGCCACCCACGGGACAAACTCAGCCTGGCAGATAGACAGAGGGATCGTTTTTATGTGTCACTTTGTGTTTGTAGTAAGTACACTCACAGAAGCTGCACCTATTAATGTTGGACGTCATCTGCTTCATGATCTGACAGTAGATCTCGTCCTGCAGATCCTCATGCTGAGTGGCTGGACCAAAGATCTGGTCTGTCAGGTCTATAGGGCTGCGCACTTGTTTAATGGGGTAGTCACCCATATACTTGAGAATAGGTAACATAGATTGTCAAGGCAATTTTTATTTAATTATCTACAGACAGTGGTCTGTTGTAATTCAGAGTAACATACAGTATGATAAGGATATCAGTGAAGGCGTTACAGGCCAAGTAGCTGAGCTCAGAGTTACCAACCAGGCTCTTGAGTAGAGGTTGCTTCAGCGGTTCTCTGGAGCTGACCCACAGTTTCTCTCTACCTCCTCTAGACACTCCATAACGCCCAACAGCTTTACTCGGCTGCCTGTCACAGAGGAAAAAAACATCTGCTGAATGATATTCCTTCATTAAAGAAACACCCATTGCCACAGAATTGTTTTATTATTAAACTTTCAAAACAAAAAAACATAATTGTGTTCTTTTTCACCTGAAATTCTCAAGCGCAAAATTTTTCAAAGACACAGGGGCTATGGTTTCTTGAGAGATGTTAGACGCGGCAGGTGCTACAGATGGTCTTTGGCGTGGACTGAACAGCTCCTGCAAACCAAGCAACAATATGTCTCTACACGACTTTGGATAAACACTAAAAACAAGTTAAAAATATAGCATACATACCATTTCTTCATTGCTGGGCATGGTTAGAGTGGGCAAAAATTGAAGTATAGTTTTGTACACAGGACCGGTGTCACAAGTCCTCTGGCTGGTGGCAATAAACATGTTGACGAAAGGAGGATGTTCATTTTTTCTGATCAGCAACACATCTCCTCGTTTACAGGTGAGATGAGTGGGGTCTTTTGTTTGAAAGAAGATAACCATAGTAACTGTTGTGCACAATGATATGGTATTGCAACAGAAATGTTACCTGGTTTACTGTTGTCAATGAAGACTAATGCGAAGTCGGAGCGTTCTCTGAGTCCCTCCAGGTTTCTCTGTATGAGTGCAGTCATGTCTTCAGCCTCTACGGTCTTCAGTACAAAGTCTCCCCGAAAGGTCGCCAATGTGACCAACTGATCGTTTAAGAAACCTTCACTGGAAGAATATTTACAAATCTTTTATCACAAATCGTTTTATTTTTAAATCAAATAAAAATTGGATTGTGTAATATGACTGATACCTCTTCATTAATGCATCCTTGATTTCTATGTATGGAATTTCATACAGGACCTTGTCTCTTCCTTCAATAAAGAGAATGCCACTCCAGTTGACAGCAACAATGAAATTGCTTTTGGGGAGAGGAGGTCCTATGGAAAAGTGCAAAAGGTGGTTAGGGCTGATGTTAAAACTAAACCTAATCCTTTTGTTTGTGGACTGACCAGATGTCACTGTAACTTCATAAAACTTGGAAAAATTAATTGGCCATTTTTGTTTGGACCAGTCAACCAGTTCTCCTTTTATGGTGTCGCGGGTTTTCCTCCCACTGTCATTTAGAGCCTGAAAAACAAGTGCAGAGCAAACAATATTTTATTCAAAGTCGATACAACAAAGAAAATGATCCCCCGCAAAAAATGATCACAGCTCAACTGATCACAGTTTGCCAAGAGAGTTTTAAAAAAGATATATACTTAGTTATTGCACTGTACCTGAGCGTGTCCGGCTTTGATGAGTTGTATCCAATTGTTCATAGATTTGTGTTCAATGAGAGTCATGGGAATACAGTCTAAAACCACCTTTCTGGCATTGTCTGCATTATACTCTGAGCCAAACTCAATGTAGTAATGTTGAACGGCCAACTGGACATAATCATCCTCCTGAGAATGACATCTCGATTATTACAATGATGATTCCGGTGTTTTGGTAAACTGTTGTGAATGGCCCTACCTCGTCACTAGTGTACTGTCCAGACTTCACTTCCCTGATGACCTGTTCGTAGATGAGGTCGGTGCTGACTGGGTCCAGTGAGCTGTCGTGCCACGGAGTGAAGAGCTCTTTCCTAAAAGAGAGATTCCAGGGAGTGTTCTTCTCTTCTCTGCCCTGCCTCCTCATCTCCTGCTCACACTGAGACACAGCGTCCAAGACATGTTTCCCACAGCTGCCAAGGGACCACGTCTGACAATACAGGGGATATGGAAGAATAAAATAAAACAGACTAATCTCTGATACCACCATATGAACCTAAACAAACTCCTCACCTTCTCTTGAAAGTTTATGTACAGAGAGAATCCATATGTGTCTGTTAGATCGATCTGATCAGCAACAGCTCGACAGACTTCAGCCGATGTGGAGGCGGAGTCCAGGCCCACACTCACAGTCTTGTCGTTCATGAGCAGCACTGATGCGGCTATAGGCTTTTTGGCTCGGGCAGCCTAAGGAAATCATGAAGAAAACATCACCTTTTGTTTTGTATTGGATTTGAAACTTAATGAAAAGCAAATGAACAGTTACCTCCAGTTCAACCCAACAGGACAACTCTTTCCTATCTCCGTTGGTCTTCAGACGCCGTAGACGCTCAGAGCAGTAAGCTCTATATCCCTCTGGACCTCTGCTGATGAAACTCTTCAGGTACTGACAAACATAACAAAAAAAATTTATTAAACCCTTTTTGTGTTTTGTTATGTTTCATGTATGTTGTGAACTTGTGGTGAGTTTAAAACAAACAAAACTGTATATAATTTGCTTTGACTGAAGGTCAGGCTGCTCCTGTACATCCAGGAGCAGCCTGTATTTCAGTGATTGATTTTAGTGACTTTATCTGGTTTTACTGCACGGGCTGTATCAACGGGCCTTTTGGGTGTGAGCTACGGCAGTCATTGTTATCAAGTCGTAATCCAAGTTGTAAAGAGTATACCATTTGTTACTGTAAATTAACAAGGCGTAATAAATGTTGTATTTGCGGAGATCTCCAGTGTTAAATAAAGTATCACAGACCTTTATGAAGAGATCTGTGGGAGGGAAGATCCCGAGGCAGATGGAGAGGAGGATCCAGCCTTGTTGACGGCTGTGGCTGTTATTGTTATTGACCAGCTGTTTACAGATCTGACAGTAAATCTCATCTCTGCAAGAACAATAAGGTCAGGCAAGTAGTTTTTACATTCTTGTATTCAATATGCACAATTGGTCACCTTATTCCTGGTCTAAATAATGCATATCCAATGATAATGTGTAGTTTTTCCAAAGGGGACATTGGTCGGTTCAGTGTAGGGCCCTCTCCAATAAGAAGATTAGATTCTGTCTGTCCATCTTCTGGCTGTTGCACCATAAAAACAATTGGTTAAGTATCCAATATGACAATAAATAAAGAAATGTAAGCCAAGCCACGTCCTGTTACCTCTTCAGGGATAAGAGATGCTTTTCTCAGTCCTCCAAACGTCTGCTTTTTCTTGTTTTTTCTTAGTATCTATGACGAAGAAAACACAATTACCACACATTGTGATTTGATTTGACCAATCAAAATTCATATGTTCACTGTTGCATTAAAATATCTATTGCTTTACCGCGTCTATTCCCACCAGGTGGCTCAGCCTTCGCCCCTGTCGATGAGTAGCTTGACTTGAGATGGTGCTGTTAGACGTTACTGAATTGGAGTCCAAGGCTCTGGAATCAGGAAGGTCCCCCATGAACCGCAGAATGATCCACCAAACAGTGAGACAACCCTGAGACAGAAATACAACTGTTTATATTGTACCCATACTTATACTATTGCTTTTAGTGGCTATCGTTTCCGCATTGATACCAGAGCATCTCCTTCATCGTCGTGGGCCAGCAGTGGTTGCTTGAGTCTGTGTGTGATGTGCGAAGGAGACGCGTTGCCCTGAAAGTTGAGATCGCAGAACTTGTTGAAAGAGAAAGAATCACTGCTGTCATCAAAAAAGTCATCCTCTTCTTCCTCAATAGATGGGCTGCGACTGCGGTCAGACTCAGCAGTAATGACGATCTGTGGAACGTCCTGCCATTTCCAACAAATAGATGCATTAAATGAACAGGCAAGTGGATGATTATACAGACAACTTAGACAAAAAAAAAATCACTGACCAGAGCTTGAATAGTCCTTGATGTTTCTTGCTCAGTGTCCAATGATTCGCGGTCTGACACAGTTTCTAGGTCGCTCATTAGTTCCCCCTCCACTGCGTCTTCTATTAATCTAATTTGTTCTTGTACTTCCTGGGCAATTTTTTCACCGTCGTCTTTATGGTTTTGCACAATTTCAGCTTGCATCGGTGGAAATGACTCCTCGTTCCTCCTCTTGATGGCTCCTTGTCTTGGCAGGTATCCATGGACATAGGCCGGCAGTACTGTTGTCTTTTGGGGCCGCTTCTTCTGCGCCAGGTATTCCCGAAACTACACTCATGAAATAAAAAAAAAAGCCATAATATGAGGAAAAGTCAAATGGTTGCGTTGGTCTTTCATTGATAATAAGTGGGGACGAGGTAGAGCCATGCCTGAGTTTGTATGGTGATTGCTGCTACTCGTTGTAGCTTATACTCTTTTTGCAGCTGCTGCGATTTTATTGCGGCTATAAGTCGTTGAAAACCAAGCCAGACCTAGTTAAGAGGAACAACAGATAAAGTTGTTAAGAAAAGAGAGTTGAAACTAAAAATGACAACAAATAGAAACCAAAGAAAATAATCAAACCTTTCTTTGCACTTTAAGGTACACTCTCCAGTTTCTTTGTAAAACTAAAACTGCCGCCCTTTTCTTCAGAAATAACTTTCTACAAAGCATACAGGAATTATCACTCAATTTTAACATTCACAACAACCAAATGATGTTGTTTATGGTGATGTTTAGAGTCTGAACCTGTCTTTGACTCCCAGCATGACTCTCTGGATGACTACAGCCACTCGGCTTAATTCCTCCTCTCTGAGTTGCTCCAAGATCATGTCATGGGCGTCCTGTAACAAGATCAAATGTTCTGTTGTATATAATCTTTTATGGACAGAAAGGATTGTACCATTTTACGATACAACTTTATTTGTATATAGTGATTACCTTTAAAAAGACCTTGGTTCTTCCTACTTTCCATTCGTCTTCTTCTTTGATCACAGCTCTGCAAATGGCTTCACAACAGGCCGCAGCTGTTTCCTGGACACATTTCAACAAATGAAAAACATATTACGATCATTCATAAATGGTCAATGCAGTCAAAGATGTCGATGAGTGCACTAACAGTGTTCGGGTCACACGTGGTTGTCTTCAGAAGCACTCTGTAGCGTTTGAGGAAATCCTTAAAGGAGTGTCTGATGGGATATCCCAGTCTCCTGATGCGGATTGTGTCCATCATTCCCGAGTATCGAAGCTGACGCATACAGAGGTCTCTGTCAAAAAACTGACACAGAAAGAAGCAACTTTATAATCATGCAGTGTGAATAATGCAGTTTTGGACCATTTACAAATTCCGCTACATATGACTGTGCATAAAAACATCAACAACTAGAGAGGCCTGCTGCCATCACACAGGAACTATCCTGGTTAAATAAAGGTCAATAAAATAATTTAAAAAACAAGGCTGTACTTTACACTGTCCAACTATACCAGGAAACAATTTGTCTTATGGAAAGACGCCAACAAGGAAATTATTTTTTTTTCCTGCTACATTTGTACAGCCTAACATTAACAACCTATTGATGGATTCATAAAAGAGCTTATTATGAGCAATCCATGTTAATATTTGTTAATATGGATTTATACGAACAAATATGAATACATCATCGTGTGTTTACCTCAGACTGCTTATCATTATTGGGCTTGAAGCATCGGATGAAGTAAGGCTGACACACAGAGAGAGCTTTCATGAGGGCATCCAGCGATTGCCGAAACTGACCACTGAGAGTCTGCACTTGTTTACGGCCGTCCGCCTGACCCTGACAGGAAATAAAGAATAAAATAGTTCAGAAATGCAAATTAAGAAAAACCTCATATTTAACAAGAAATTATACATTTTAGTGAGGAGTGGACCAAGATCAGTTTCCACAAAAGGAATTCTGTACTATTTTTATTTTCTAATGACCAAAACATACTTTTATGTATGTGAAAAATGCATATACATTGATGGATATATCTTTCTCCATATTAAAAATGTGGCATTTAAAGCAGAACTAAGCAACTCATGCCCCTAGTCGCCATAAGCGCCACTGCAGGTGTCGTAGCATGTCGCGTTTTTTTATATTGTACATTGTGCCACAACCCGATTACACAATGGACATAATTTTTTTGACTCAAACTTGGCTGTAAATATTGCTAATATTGCTGGCGCTAGCCCGCAGTTAGCTTTGCCTGTTGCTTCTTCTTCATGATTCTATTAGTGTGTATTGTGCCTCTGACCTGGTGAAGGGAAAGTTGCAAGGGTTGTTTTCTGGCCAGAGACACCAGGGGGAGATAAAAGACCCCTCAATTATCCCATTGACACTTATACTACCCCCAGACGGACTACGAAAAGGATTTATCAAGGTAAACTTAGTTCCTTTTTAACTCCATCTGAAATCTTTAGATTACATACCCAAAAAACGTTTTGGGACGTCATGATGACCCTGTGGTTTTTGGCCGCTTTTACTCCGTTGACTCCATTGATAGAAAGTTCACCCTCAAATATCTGATGGAGCAGGATATTTTTTGAAGCCTCTACCATTTTGATCACATCAAAGCTGACTGCGTTTCTGTTCTTCTCTAGGAATCCTACAGACGAAAACAAATACAATTAAATAAAAGTACAGATGTTTCACACTGCCACATTAACAAAACATTTCTCAAACCATATACATATAATGGTTTTACCCTGAGAGTTGTAGTAGACCACACCCGCGAAATGACAGATACCAAAGTCTGTGTCGTGTCCATTTTTGGTGGAGATGAAGAATTTACTTTTTCTGTGCTGGTCGTTCATCTTGTCAAGCAAAGTGCCATCGGAGCCCTGAGTTTGTCAGCAATTCAATATTAAAACTTGATTAAAATTGTATCAAACAGAAAAAATGTATTTGTTGGTATTATCTCAGACCTTTGGGAAGCTGCACTCCTCATCAATCAAAGCCAGCACGTTGCATGGTTTTACAGCAAGAAGGTCTAAAATGTTCTGGTTGTCACTGAAGCTGATGTTATTCCATACAATGTCCTCCTTTAGGTACTCTTTTTGCTCCAGTTTGAAAATGTGTCCCACAAAGAATTGCTGTAGCTTCTCATTTGCAAAATTAATGCATAGCTGCTCGAAACTACAGAACAGAAACATGTTGGTACTGAAGAATGTCCTGTTGTTAATGCACATATAACAATTACTGACCTGTTGGTGTTGAAGTTCTCAAAACCAAAGATGTCAAGTAGTCCAATGGCCAGGAACTTGGACTTGCTGTTTGTCTGCAGTTTCTTGTAAATCACAGTGTTTATCTTTTCTACTATCCATATGAAGAGTTTATTGTAGATGGCCTTAAATCAGAAAACAAGGTATAAAATATTTACTTTAAATGAGTGGACAATAGTCGACCTGTTTTCCTATTACCCTATGTAATATCTCCTGTCTCCGCCCCTCCCTCATCCCTCACACCAATGCCATCCTTTGTCCACAGTCTTGTCACATCCCGGATTGACTATCCGTGGGCCCAAAGAATCAAAAACTACTATTGTTTAATGATCAAAAGTCCTCAAAAATGGCACCTACAACAGGAAAAGGTTGATTCCATTTATTGCAACTCCACTTCTCTCTTCTAATTACATTATGCTACGAGGTCTCCAGTACTTTGTGTCAAATTTTTGATGGTCCATCCTTCCATTTTCTTTCGCTTTATTGGGGGCTGGGTCGCAGAGGCAGCAGTCTGAGCAGAAATGCCCAGACTTCCCTATCTAGCGCACACTTCCTCCAGCTGTTCAGGGGGATCTCGACGTGACACCAGGCCAGCTCAGAGGCATGGTCCCTCCGGTGTGTGCTGGGTCTTCCCTGGGGCCTCCTCCCAATAAGACATGCCTGGAACACCTCCCAAGGAAGGCGACCAAAAGGCATCGGAAACAGATGCCGAGCCACCTCAGCTGGCTCTTCTCGATGTGAAGGAGCATGTTGCAAACTTAAAAGTAACTAACTCACCATCAGCCACATCACGCACAGCCTTCAACTCCATTGCTTTCCCATAAGACATCACTTTTAGCCATTCATATCCTGGCATGCATATCTCTCCTGCTCTCTGTCCCTCTTGCCCGCCTTGTCACCATGGAAGTGTTCCATGGTGACAGTTGTTTTGCCCGGGACCTCTAGCCCTGCTGTGCTGACCTCCGCACCACAAAGTCAGCCGCTTCTCAAACCCAGAATCAAAACTTACCTGTGCCTCAACATCCTCAATCATCATCATACTATAAGAAATTCCACTTGTCCAGTGTTTTATTCACACACTTTAGTTCCGTGGTCAGCCCTTCCAGCCCTAAAGCGTTACATGTACATATAATCTCTGTATCCATAACAAAATGACGCGGAAGTCAAGCAAAATAAACACCTCTGTTAATAATTAATATTAGACCGTGACTGTGGCTAATAAAGATATAGACAGTCGTTTCGGTTCAGCGTAATTACCTTCACGACTGCGTCTCTACAATCAGACGCCTGTTCTGAGCTCAGGGGCTTGGTCACTCTTTCTCTGTTTGTCATGAAGGAGCGCTGTGTCAAACTGTTGGCCAGGGAGGACCTCTGCACCTGCAATGGCAAACAATTATCTAAATTACCTTTCCTTATCCCGCATCAATGGGCCTTAATAAACTGTGTCACAAACCTGTAACAGTGAAGCTGCCACGCTAAAGTGTTTGGATTTGCTGACGTCACTTGTGTCCAGGTTATTTTGTGTGTTGGCTGAAAAGCGGCAGATGTCAACATGATGATTACTTAACATTTTACAGATAGCAAGCCATCATGCTGCTTAAAGTAAAAATGCGCTAACTCAGAGCTAACTGCCAATAGGTCACATTTACGACATCCTACAATTTGATGACTCTTTTGGCAATTATGTTCTGGCTCGTTCGACTGGCTTTCCAGCAACAGAGCAAACAGGGTTATCTCAGAGGGAGATACCAGCCTTCATACAGTCCTGCCGCCGACTGTGGAGTCTCTTTCAGCGACAGGTCCAGTTGACTGAAGGACAGCGTAATCTACCAGGCTGTCAGAATGCTGAACTCTCCTCTTTCCTCTATTTGCTGCCCCCTATTGTGTATACATGCATTTGATTTAGCTCTGTATCTTACTGTTGTCTCTTTGCATCAAGCAGTTGAGAGTAACATGGTTTTGGTTGATTGTATGTGCTTTTTATGAGGTAGAATTGACCTGAACTGAACAAATGTAAAAACCTATTATTCCTCGGTGCTCCCCATTTCAATATTGAAGTATAGGTTCTTGAGAGTGTGATGGTGTTACATAAATACAACATTCGAAAACTGACTGAGATTGCCTCGGGACATTTCAAGTATTTTTATGTAATTCACTTAAATAGGCTATAGGCTACTGCTCGACTCCACCTCGCAATAAACATTACACAATGCTTATTCAGGTATTTGAGCTGACTCACCCTTGAAGCTCATGTTTCCCAGGTGTAAAATCGCCGCCAGCAGCTTCACGACGTCCTGGCATTGGCTCTCGGAGAAAGTCAAAACCTTCATGGCTGCATTGATGCGTTTGTAGTCTTTGGCATCGTCTCTGCTGTCACATTGGATACAACCTCCCTGCACACATCGAAAGCACTTTGGACATTACATATTCTATCCTTTTCACTAAACCTTCTCAAACATAACGCATGATGGTGTGTACCTGGTTAAGAAATGTGTATTCTTTGGCATCACCGAGGCTCAGCACTTTTTTCTCCTCGTTTGGTAGTCCAGCCAACAGGCAGTAGAAAATGTGGTAGTTGCGTTCCTGAAGAGCCTACAGCACAGGGGAAAAGATCGGCTACACTTTGTGCACATGTGCCTTACTTAAATGTAGTTGTAAACAAACAAGTTTTTAATGAGTGTTGTGGCCCCCCGTTATGAGAGGCGTGCTGTTCAAGTTAGAGACAGATTGTGCTGTGAGCTTGTACAGGTCAACACTAAGCTCATCTACGGTAAATCAAAAGATAAGAGGGGACAGGTTTGTCTGGGGGTAAGGGTTACTCTGGTTAGGGAAATATAATGTGTTTTAAATGAACAGGCAATAAGAAAAAACGCCGAGGATGATACTCATATGATTTCCCTATGTAATCTGTGCTACAACAGGATTTAACCACTTTTTAATACTGTTATAAAGTAATGTTGACCTTAATTTAATGCAAACGAGCTCAGTAATTACAGTTATTAACCACAAACCCGGACAAAGGATGTGCATAGCGACATCAGCCCTCCACTTCAGTTTAAAACAATGAGCTTTTTGAACGCAGCCTATTGTCCAGGGTCCCCAAAGGTTGACCCAGGCCTCTCGATGTTTACAACGACAGATTGATAAAAGCTATAAGTAATTGCTGACCTGATGACACACGCGAGATTTCTCCAGAAGATACTGCTCCACACGTGCGCCTTCGATCACTCCTCTCTCATTGTAGAAGATCTCCAGGTATTTCCCGAAGCGGCTGGAGTTGTCATTGCGGACCGTTTTTGCATTTCCAAAACCTATCATAGACACAGAGCACAAAGCTGACTGGTAAGCCTGGTGCAGTGGGCTGAGAAAGTTTTCATTAGTCACATTTTATTATGTAGCAGTTTAACTATAATGTATACATGTATGTTCTATTCAAACAGCGGGGTATGAAAACTTCCTTAACTCACAGAATATCCATGAACACTTTCATTATCAATTCCTTGAAAACATACCTTCTAGGATTGGGTTTGATTCGAGTATTTGTTGCTCTATCTCCTGTTTAGCCAGCTGCCCACTTATTGCAGCCAGATAGCGCAGGATCAGCTTAGTGCTTTCGGTCTTTCCTGCTCCAGATTCACCACTGAAAAGAACAATTTCATTATAACGAAACATATAGAGTTAATGCAATGATGCTTGGCTGAGTTATCAATCCGACCTGATGATGCAGCACTGGTTCTTCAGGTGCCGTTTCATGTTGAAGTAGCAGGCCTCAGCGATGGCAAAGATGTGCGGAGGGAGTTCTCCAAGTTTTCGCCCGTGATACAACTTTATCTATGAAGGTGGAAGACATCATCAATAACTGCCTTCCTACTGTATATCTACGTGCAGCTGCATTTAAAGAAATCTGAGAATCGAGCGGATAAGATCATTCTAATCCTTAACCTGTTTAGTTGAATACAGTGGGAAATCCTGGTAAGGGTTTACTGCCACCAGCACAGACCCAACGTAGGTCTAAACAAAACAAAGTTGATTAGTCCCACAAAGCAACTCAAAACAATTACTGGGATTTGTGGCAGTAATGGTACATAAAACAAAATAAATCGATTAACTTACATAGATGAGGCCTTGCTTGTGCCGAAGCAGCAGATTTCGCAGTAGTCCAGCCTCGGTCATGTCTCCTAGCTTGATCATGTCGTCCACTCCCTCCACAGATGTTGGGTGCATGACTTTGACACTGGCCTCGAGTTCTGGAGAAAGCCATTTCTCCTGAGGAAACAAAACATTTGAACCAATGTTTCTTAAACTACAGTACAGACTTCTTCTGGTGGTAGATCTAAGACTTAAATCGTATTCACCTTTAAGCCCTAATTTAGACCTGATTATGTCCTGATACAATCCTGGTTTGGATCTGGTGTAACTTGGGTAAACTGAGAGCCACTGGCAAAATAATAATATCTAATGGCCAGTTTAAATATCTGTATTTACTCAAGCCGAGTAGATATTTACCTTTCCTTCATCATCCACCAAGAAACGCTGACCTGATGGAGTTACTTTAACTCTTGCTCCAATGGGGACCAAATTCTCTGACTCGACCCATACCCACTCCCCCTAACAGGACAGAGAATAGCACATCAAAACACACAAAAGGCAGAAAATAAAAGATACATCAAAAACTATTCAAGAAATTCCCACCTTTCTTAGCATCGCCATTGTAATCTTCCTTGTCCTTAAGCAAAAATACTAAAAATAAGATTGTTAATTTGTTTATCCATTAATGCATACGTGTTCCCTCACGGGTGTTCCCCAGTAATGGCAAACAACACAAACTAAAACTGAAAAGTACCTGTCTGTCTATCGTTGATCCTTCATTCTCCGTAGCTCGCAGTAGTCAAATGGTCTTAACTCCTTTCTGGGAGCATTGACGCATTGAGTTTATGGTACTTTGACTTTGACCTGACTGTTGGAGAAGGAGGAAGCAGATCACCTACTGAGGGTGGTAATCGCGTGTAATTCAGGCGAGGAAACAATTTCCCTGAAAAATAAAACTTTACATGCAAAAACATGGTCTCATATAACATGTATTGAAGGATATCCTTCAACCTCATCACTCTGGGGAAACGATAGACTCATGGTGCATATGAAGTATCCAAGGCAACCTTGATATGTTTTCCCCCTGGGTCGCGCAGTGGTGGTGTAATAAATTTGTGTGCAACCTTTGAACCATGACTGTAAATCAGTGTCGATGTAGAGGCGCATCTTATGGACAGATAAGGCCATAAAGATATAAAAATCAGATTACAATATCTTCACTAAACCAAATTCTGGTGGTTCACTGGCGTCGCTGGGCGTAGCAATTGCACAGCATTAGCAACAAACATTTGACAATGCTTTATGATGCTACTAGGTTATTACAGAAACTGAGGTGTGGTCCACCTGGCACCCATCGTTATGAAGGAGCAGCCTGTGACATAACTCTGATGCGAAGTGTTTTTAATAAGGACACTCCTTAGTAATATTGATAACCATCCAGTTTTCATTACTCACAAGATACGCTTAAGTGTACGTGTGGGAAAAAAGTGACAAAAATGGAGCTACACAGGATTTATTTTAAACTGAAGACAAATACAACACTGTACATTTCTGTAGATGGCAGTACACTTAAATAAACAGAAAAAACACAGATGCTGTTCTTCAGTTTTTCTTAATTCATTTAACACAAATCAGTTCTGCAATAATTATTTACAACACATAAGCCGAGTTAAAAACACAGCAGGTGATGCTAAAAATGTACAACTAAAGCCAAGAACATTCCAGTTAAACAGAACTAAAACAACTTAAAAACCAAGAAATACCTTACATTATGAGGCAGCCACATGTAAACCTTCAGTCAAATAAATCCTGAAATTCACAGCAGTTACGACATTAAAAACAAATATTTCATGTTTAAAAAAGGCCACTGTCTGTGTTTGGCAGCAAATTACATTCAAGTCATTTCTAACAACTGCATTGAAATCAATAGCCAGTCAGCCAATAGCCAAAGTCAAGAGTTGAATAATGACTGCATTGTTCAGACTTGTGTACGGTAAATAAATTGCAGCCACAAAAATACTTGCCTCGGCTATACATGTAGGCTTATTTGTAGTAAATCAAAATGAGACTGGCCACTTAACGGTTATAACACAGTATATTGCACAAATACACCGATTTAATACCAGTGCCACAGTTTATATAGTTACAATGATTTTGGTGACAGATATACTGTGGTCACAAAAAGCCTGTAAATGTTTCACTTTTACTTTATAAACCTCAAAAGGTGTCTGTCACACTGGTCAGTGTAAATTAGTGAAGTTTCAAATGTGTTATGCCTATGTTAATATGTTACGTCATTGATCAATAGAGCAACAAATAAAAATGGCTATTACTCTCACTCTACAGACCGGAGTTAAAATGAAAATTGTTCACATTGTCCCTTTAACTTTAGAATAGGCCTTTATAGATTTATAAACTTTATGTTTCAGTAAAAACAAGTGATAAAATATATAAAAGGCCGGTAAATCAATAAAAAAAACGAATGGTAATATTCAGGAGGTAAGCTCAAGCTTATAGAGCAACACTGTGTTGAATGTAAACTTCATCAGAACTGAACAAATTTGACTCTGTCTAATCCTCAACATAACTAATGTTACGCAGTGTAGGCGCAAAGAAAATGTGCAAATGTAATCTTTCCTTCAAGTGTGAGTTTAGGGTCCATCACTGTTCGGTCTCTTGAGCTCTGCACTGTACTTCAGAGTCTCACGCTCTGACACCAACTGCACTTCCACCAGGGTGAAGATGGAAATGACCTAAAACAACATCACCAAATTGTTATTACGCCTGCTAAAGCCTGTTTACAGTGGTTAATAAAGACGACTTTAATGGCCCACCTGCTTGAGTGGAGCTTCATTGGGATTTTCTGGTTTCCACACAAGAGTCAGCTCATTTGTTTTTCCAACCTCACGTCTCTGAAATGTTTCCAAACCAGCAGTGTGCTGAAGATGAAAAGATTGGGATGTTAATGTTAAAGTTACAAAGGCATCAGAAAAGACAAGAGCAGTAAATGTGAAATCTAACCTTGGGGTAAATACGTTTCTGGACCCCATAGCGGAGAACCAGCACGTCAAAAGACTGGTCCAGCACAGCCATGACCATCGCCTCAGACTCCAGAGGGCCACACTCCTGAACACAGAACATTAACTTTGACTAATGCTGGCTCAATCAGACACTAAAACTAGACTAGCAGTAATGGTCTATTAAAGAGGGGGTTTTAAGCTTTTTGTTGTCATTTGATGATCATTTCAAACACATCTTGATCACCATCTTAGTCTTTGTTGGTTACAAAATGTTGCATTGATCTGCTAGTGGTGCAGCGGCTAAGATAAGATAAACTTTATTGTTCATCTTATCTTAGCCGCTGCGTCACCAGACGGTCGTGTTTTCCCACTAGAAGGTCCCGGGTTTGAACCCCGGCCAAACGGGGTCTATCTGTGTAGCGTTTGCATGTTCTCCAAGTGTCTGTGTAGATTTCCTCCTGGTACTCAATGCATGCACATTATGTGAGAGCGAGTGGTTGGTGCTGGTCGGAGGAACCGATGGCACAGATTGGCTGCCTCGCTTCAGTCAGTCTACCCCAGGGCAGCTGTGGCTACTATGGAATGAATATACCATGTAAAAGCATTTTGAGACCATATCCGTGAAAGGCATGATTAAAACAAGTGTTATCCTTTCCTTCCTAAAGTGGTTTATTCAAAGTGTCCTTCAGACAGACTTTCGAGCGCTCTCACCTTCACAAACACTCCAAAGAACAGCTCAGTGCTGCGCTCATGGACTGTTTTGGCTGCACTTTTTCTGTCATTACAGTGCAATGCCTGCTTGTGCACTTCTTGTGTTCGCAAGCCCAGCATAGGTCCACAGTCTGGTTACAGGAAACAAATACAAAAATAAATGGAATACTTATAAATTGATCATGATCAATAAAACAGTTAATACCGAGTGATGCAGCCAGGAGTCTGTGAACAATGACATCAGCATATCTCCTTATGGGAGAGGTGAAGTGCGTGTAAAAGGGGACATTCAGAGCGTAGTGCTGGTAAAACTTCGGATCCGTCCATTCCCCTGAACAGAAATACATGGCCATCTGAAAGACAAACGTTAAGTGTCTGTAATGGCTGTGAATTCACATAAAGAGCTGTTTTGAGAGTTAGACAGCACTGACCTGCATTGGTCTTGAACACATGTGGGTAAGGACCTCCTTTCTGGCTGCCGAGTACTTATCATCGCCAAGAGTGGCATTCAGAGATTTCTGCAGGGTAATTAGAAATGCCACACATTACATGAGAAAAAACAAAAAAACACATCGAGACACAATTGTACACCTCTGTCTGAAAACCTACATGCAACGTTCCTGATGAGGAGAAGTCCAAATTGATTCTCAGGGTGTCACACTTCTCCTGTAGCTCCTGCACGAGTTTCCCTTTGGGCTTAGGGTGACACCTCAGCAGCGCCAGGTGAGGAAAATACTTGTGGATGCGATGTGCCGTGGCTATGTTGGCAAGTAACATAAACTCCTCCACCAACCTAAAAACAAAGAAATGTATATTGTGACAGATTGAAATTATGTGGTGGGTGTAGGGTTGGGCGATGTCCCCTTAATTGGCAGTTGTTTACAGTAAAGCATCGTAGTTATAAGGAGTTGACATGTGCAACACAGTTTCATAAATGGCTAACACGCCTTTTGATTGACTCACCGCTCAGCCTGACCTCCCCATCGGGTTATGGGACTCGTGCTGGTTATAAAAGTTAATCCTCTTTGATTCTGGCCAAAGTTCACCAAGCGTCCATCAAGTTGATTGATATAGTCGCTGAATCCCAGAAAGAAATTCTAACTTCTGGCGAGAGGACTCTTCTTTAGGAAGGTTGAATAGTCCTTTTCCTCTCGTAGCCAAATGCACATCCGTGACATTATCGTTGGGTAAGAAAATAGAACAGGCGGTGTCCAGAGTAAATTAGAAAGAGCTCCGTCTATAAGACTTCTGTTCGGATCCTCCGGGGGTACGTTTGTTTACTTTCCCGGGACAGCACAGACGAGTTGGGGACTTTTTTTCTTCTTTCTTTCTTTCTTTCTCTCTTACAACAAAAATAATGAAAAAGCTGTTTTATAAATTCTGTCGTTTTCTAGGAGAGGGCGGAGCAGCTGCTCAGAGATTGCTTAGAACTGCGTGAATGAAGCCAAAAAACGCTCTGGGGTGTTGATTAGGAAATGGCATAACAACATGGTTAAAAACTCCAAAAAGTGGATTTTGCATAATATAGGACCTTTAAAACTCGTGCGTAAAGTCTCAGAGGAGAACGACTTATTCAGAGCTTCATCTGCTCCTCAGTACAAAGGCTCTTATCACACTAATACAAATGTAAATCGGAGCTTATTATTTGCATTTGCTCAATTTTAACGTAATGTTTAAGAAACAGTGGGGGAACGGGACAATATTTTGAAGCTGCTCCACGCACCGGCTGCATTCCAATGTTTTGTCAAAAATGAATTCCGTGAATGCCGAGTAGTAAATAAACAATATTTTTATAATATATTTTGTATAATGTTCAACAAAACACTAACAGGCAAATGAATGCATCATTACATCATGGACATGGGTGCCCTAAGGGGGTGTAAAGAGCTTTTATTTATGTAATTTTGTTCACATAAGTTAAATGTGCTAGGGCCCCTCGAGCACTCAATGTGTGTATTTTGTCTGTTTTGACCTACGTAGAAACAGGCTATGTATTGGGTTAAATCTTATAACAAAATTACATATTGATCATGGACATATTTACTCACTTATTACTGTCTTTGTACTGGTAAACATAGCAGCCTTGAGGCATCATAGTTTCTTTATTCAAGGTAAAGGACAGCTTCATCTGAGTAGAGAGAGAAAGATATAAGGTCAAGAGGTGTCATTTTGAAGCTTTACAGTTACAATATGGAAAACTGACCTGGTCCAGACGAAGAGCTCCCCCAACAAAGCGCTGAGTGCGCAGGTTTTTGGCGATGGAGTGCAGGTTGAGCACGGCCTGGTGGATCTCATCAATCGGGTGCTCAGGGTCAAACGCAGGCAGTTCCTCAGCGGTGAACAGCTTTTCAGGGGACTCAATCATACTCTGAGCATGGTCATAAGACAGCTTGACACAAGAACGGATCACGGAGCGGCCAAACCACTCGCTCAAAATCTGAAAAATAAATACATTATTATTAGATGAAAAAGAGTTAAGTAAAAAAGAATGGCTGTACAAAACAGCCGAGCACATCGTACATACCTTTCCTTCAGGAGTAAGTTTCCAAATGACAGAGAAGGTTAGTCTGTCAGTGAGAGGGTTAAGACTGCACAACTCTTCACAAAGCAGTCGCGGCAACATAGGGATCACCTGCAAGAAGACAAAACATGTAAAAAAACAAAAACAACAACTTCAGTATAAAGGGAAAAAGAAAGACTTCACAAACCTTTTGAACAAGGTACACACTGGTAGCTCTCTCACTGGCCAGTGTATCTAAAGCATTGTTCTCCTCCACAAAATAAGTCACGTCAGCAATGTGCACTCCAACCTCAAAGTTACCTATAAGAAGGCAAAAATATCAGGTCGGATGCTCAAGACCATCCATTTATATATATATATATATATATATATATATATATTCATTACCATCTGGGAGGAGTTTACAGGACAGAGCATCATCCAGGTCTCGGGCTGTAGCAGGGTCTATGGTGAAGATGCACTCCCTCCTACAAACATTACCAATAAGCATGCATCACTGACCGATTTAAAAATCGATTACCAACAGTTTTCCCCCCTTACCTTAGATCTTTCCTTCTCTGTAGCTCTTCTGGCGGGATAGTCCAGGGGAGATTCTTAGGGAGGCAGTCCAAGACGTCATCCGTGAATTCCGAGAAGTCCACATCATATTCAACCAGGATGCCTTCAGTCTCTGGCTCTATTTCTCCAGCCTGACCAAGCGACTTGGCGAGCAGCCTGTAAAAATCAAACAAATGCAACTGATTGCTCCGATTTTACAATATTTCTCCATAAAAGCCTGAATTTACCCTTGAGCGAAGTTGTTGTCAGCTGGCCAGTCGACTATTCTGCAAATGAACAAAGTGTTGGAGTAGGTTTCCGGGTAAATGCTGAAGTCATGCGGGCAGTCGGACAGCTGGACATTAATGCGCGGCACACGGTGATCCGTCGGGGAGAACATGGCAAACTTTTTGTCCGGCAGAAACTTAAGGAAGCCCGTCGCAGCTCTTGAGTGCTTCTTCTCAATAATGTAAACCACCTAATCGAGAGAGCAGACCAAAAATAATACCGTGACATCATCAAAAGCGTAAAAGGGGAAACTTATGTAGTGATACAAAATGCTGAATTTTACAAAAAAGTGTTGGTTATAGACGTTCAGTACTCACTTTAGCGGTCTTTTGGAGCTCATCAGTAGAGGCTTTATCCTGGAATGTATCTAATTACACCAAATAACAATGTTCAAACTGTTTCTCCTTACACATCCATAAAAAATTAAATAAAACAAACAGATCCGCACTTACTGTAACAGTTTGCAGTGGGATTTTGTGTGTGTGGTGTTTCTGACTCGCTGGCGCCCTCACGGTCAGAATCAGACCGTACCACCTGCAGATACAAAAATGTGCACATAGTAATAACATTTTCATGAGAAATAAAGTAAGTAGTTCAAATTTAATACATTACCTTCCACTGATCTCGAGGCAGGACTTGAACTACCACGATGTCTCTGTTCAGAGCTCTGTTGCGAGCTACAACTCCATCAATAAATATATCCCGGCCATCGTCCTGCACACAATGTAGAAGAACTAGTTTTATGAATGCGCTAATGCAACTTTAGCCACAGCTTCAGAGGGACAATGCACTTACAGGACAGGAGATAAAAGCATCATTGTATTTCTTGGGGTTGATTCTTAGTTGACCCTATAGAAAATGCCAGGCATTAAAAACAAGGTGACAATTGCGTTAGAGGAAAAACATTACAAAAATGTACCTGAATGAGTTCTCCCCTTTTCAGGCCATGAGAGACCTCCTCAAACGACATGTAGGGGTCAAACACTTGTTTTTTGGACCCCTTTCCTCCTTTGTTCTTCTTCTTCTTATCAGCTGGAGAGCTTGCACCTAAATGAAAGGTATCGGTCAACTTCACACAATGAGAGTGTTAAATAATAATAAAAATATATTACACACCTTTAGTCTGTTGGAGTTTTTGGTCTTGTACATTTAGAGAAAACAGGGCGTTGACTTCACTCTTTTTCTTTGACTTCTTTGATTCTTGATGACTTGCTTTGGCCAAAGGTGGTTGACCATCTTCATTGGGAAATACTTCTTTACTTTTCTTATGTTGTTTCAGCTGTTTACTTGAATCATTTATTGCAATCAATTCTTCCCCAGATTCAATGTCTCCATCTTGGCTGGTGGCTGTGTCCCTTCTCTGGCCTTTCCTAAGCCTTTCCGTCACACGTGGAATTGCCTCACACTCAGGTTGAGCATTGCCAATATGAAGTTTCTCCATGTACAAGGACAGGGAACTCTCCGCGGCTTTGTTTTTCAGAGAAGATGGTGAAAAGTCACTCGAATCAGAAAAGTCATTGGGCACTTGCTCCCTTCTTCTCTGTGGTATAGGCAGTCCATCACTCTGGGCATTTGGGAGAGATGTGTTTGGACCAGTGCCTTCATTTTGACCCGTTCTAGCAAACTGCTCCAGGTAGGAGTTGAACTTGCTGCTGCGATGCTGGCTGAGGAGTCTGGCATAGGCATCTTTTCGAGGAGGAACGTGCGGCTGGTTCGGCGCATCATTCATCTTTTGATTACCCTTTTTAGTTTGCCTGGATGAATCCATAGCTATCTATTTACAAGCCTCAGGGAAAAAACAAAACAGAATCATTATTCATATAATCCTAAACCAGGACTTTCATGCACAAAGTGACTACACATTTATTACCGCTGCTTTTTTTTTTTTTATTACAGAAACCTACGTTATACAAATACTGTTAAAAAATTGATGTATGTATTATGCAGATCACCTATGTGCTTTATTTACTTTTCACCCCAAAATACAGTGCCTCTCGAAAGTACTAATACACCTTGAACTTTTGCACATTTTGTCATGTTTATAAACATAAAGATTTCATTTTTAATGTTTTACTGAATGTTCACGTAACACAAGTAACAGACAACTGTGAAGTGAAAGCAAAATGAAACATGATCCTGTTATTTTTAAATAAATAGAAACGTGAAAAGTGGGGCGTGCATAAGTATTCATAGAGCATTAAATTGCCTTTATAACATTCCCAATGACTGCAGAAATTATATTGCAGCAAAAGGGGGTTCCACAAAGTATTAATTCATGCTGTATGAATATTTATGCACGCCCCACTTTTCTATTTTTTGAAAAATAACAGAATCATGTATCATTTTGCTTTCACTTCACAGTTGTCTGTTACTTGTGTGTGAGCTTTCAGTAAAAAATAAAAATAAAATCTTTATGTTTAAGGTTGTAAACAGGACAAAATGTGCAAAAGTTCAAGGTGTATTAGTACTCTCGAGAGGCACTTTATCATCAGATAGTGTACCATAAGGAAAGGGCAAAACAGAGGTTACGTCAGCTTGTTGAAAAAACAGGCAGTCTTTTGAACATCTCTTTTTACGTAGTTACACATTTCAAGCACCGCAATAGAAATCCTAAAATCATATTTAGCCACGATTGACCTCAGTGATTGAGCCTATGTTTTATTTGCTAGATCCAGAAATTTTTCATTTTCTTCGCACAACAACATCATAGACGTTGTGGTTTTAATCAGGCAGCTACGGAAATTTAGCACTGACTTAGCAATGACATCAACATTACAATTGCTTTTATTGTATTTTAGCAAATTTCAGCAAATGTAGATTTCTATAATCTACCGCGATCATACAACCACTGTCTCTTACCTCCGGTCAAGGTTTCTGTTTCTTGTAAAGTTTCGTTGTTGCAAACCGTGGCTTTCACTTCCTCTGTCGTCACGAGGTCAGGGGTCAGACTTATAAAATCGACTTTTGTATTTTTTACTTGAAATACTATTATTATTATTATTATTTTTCCCTTCTTAAATATCGTTTATAACCTGTCCTATGTGTCTGATTTACTAAATTATAGTGGACGTGAACCATCTGTCAATATGTTGATACATAAATACATATTATTCTTATTATTCTTATTACTATTCTTATTACTATTCTTATTTATTATTGTTATTTCTTATTCTTATTTCTTATTCTTATTATTGCTGTTTGCAATACAAATAAAACCGCACCCAAAATACATAATGACGTTGGCTGCTATACTTAAACACACCACCAGGGGAAAGCATTCATTTCTATAGTATTTTGCCGGGGTGAGTGTAGTTTGAAATCGCGTTCATCCTACTTGAAATCGATTTCAAATTACCGGGGGGTAGCCTGAAATGGGGGGTAGTTTAAAACCTTTACCGGCCCCGGATAAAGCGGAAGAAAATGGACGGATGGATGGGTTACTAAGAGTAAATCTTTAGGCTAAGTGGCAAATCTTCAGTTTTATTTTTTTTATATTTTAGATCTACCCGTGCATATGAAAACTGAAAGTATGTTATCTGCACTCTTGCCTTTTACTGTAATTGATTAATTTTTATGTTGATGTTTTAATTATGGATTTATCTGTTTTCTTGTAATTTTATGCAACTGTGAAGCCCTTTGAATTGCCTTGTGTATTGCCTTGCCTTTACGTAATATTTATTTTTGATATATTTTCATGTTTTCTTTGGAAATATTTCTGGAACATGAATCAAACTTTTATGCTCTTGGCTCTTAAAGTGACAGTCTCATCAAGTATTTTTTTCCTCTTACTTGAGTAAATATTTTTGGCTACACCTCTGGTTAAAACCACATCATAACGAAATGGCAGCTTTATTTTCACTGCTTTTGCCTCATGTCCAGCCAGACTGAACTCCACCATGCTGTAATCTGATTACGTCCGGGGCCCCCTGGGGGGCCTCAGAGGCACTCCAGGGGGCCCCCAAAGCTTGTCTGAAAAACAAGTATAATGAAAAAAGCACCAGTTTAAACCAGTATTTAGCCTACTGTCATAGCTAGATGTCACTTTTAATGTCATTTTAGCTAACAAAGTTAGTTAACCAATTCTTTTGAATGGAGTAAATTATTGTGATTCGGGGGGCCCTGAGAGATTTTATAAGGGGGCTGCGATGTCCCGGACTTTGGGAATGGCTGCCATAGTGAATACGACTAAAGTTTCATTGGACCCGGAAGTAGAGTGATGACATCATAATTTAACAATTCCATTGGGAGGTTATTCTGAGGGTGCTTTGAAACAAAATGCCCTTCTCCCAATTTCACTGTGAATTCTTGGTGCGGCAAATAATGGATGTTGCAGGTGTTGTATGGAATTTTAAATTACATTTTAAAGAGGGAATTATTTTACTCCTAGTTTAGACATACTGTAAAACAAGGGAAATTAGATTTAGACCTATATTTTACATAATTTTAGACCCAATTTAATACTAATAATAATGCATTGGTTTTATATAGCGCTTTTCTGGACACTCAAAGCCACTTTACATTGCACTATTCATTCACTCCACACTTGGTGGTGGTAAGCTACTATTGTAGCCACATGCCTTAGGATAGACTGACGGAAGCGAGGCAGCCAGTCTGCGCCATCGGCCCCTCCGACCACCACCCACCACTCACTCACTCACTCACTACATTCGCTAGGCTCCCTGGTGTCACCAAACGGTCTCCCATCCAAGTACCGACCAGGTCCTTTCCTGCTTAGCTTCCAAGGTCTGACGGGATCGGGCATCGCAAAGGCGGTATGGCCACGATTCAGCCTGGATCTGATCTTGATCGGTCTTGTTTTAGTTGGTAGGTAAATCGTTTGTGGTACAAGGCTGTACTTTGTCATTGTTTCTTTGACACATGATTTGAAAATAGTCACCCAAAAATGAATCATATCTACACTTGCAGCTCATTGCATGCTCGGTTAGAAAATACAGGAAGAAATATATAAATAGGACACGAAATGAACATCTCCTGTTACTGCATCTAAAAATGCGGGCGGTGTGGGTGAGAGAGAGGCTGGTACAGGGCTGTGGTTGTAAAGCGTGCCGATGAAGCAGCAAACGCCTATCAAATATTCATTATGCCAGGGGAAGCTGGGCTGTGGAAGATGAAACAGAGGGGGAGCCGTCACTTTGTGTCTCTCTGCACTATTTGCCTCATTTTACTGGCCACTTTCTGTACTTCACCCTGCTTCAACATCAAGCTTACCTTGGCCAAGTGGATTATTCATACAACTGGACATTGGGATAGCAGATTGTATTTGGAAATGCTTTAGCTATTTTGCCAGTGCATTTCTCTGTCATTCGTTCTGTTTTCCCACATTTTTGTGCAAAAAGATGGCACATAGTCATTCTTAACAGAGGGAAGTTTGTTTTGTGTAATATCTGATATTTCTATGGCAATATTGCCTTTCCCATGATCAAACAAGTTCTTAACGTGTAATTGCTCGAGGTCAGGACTTATTGCAAGGACCCCATGGTGAGACCTCCCCATCGCCTCCACTGCCATGGCAACAGACCGAGTTTCTGAGCCTCTGCACAATCTATGATTCTGTCGTGTGACCTGACAGTTCTTCTGAAAGGATATGTACAATGAGTAAGTTATACCCTGTGCTGGCTGACTTTAGAAGTGCAGTCCGTTGCTAATTCTCCTCACTATTGGTTGTTGACTGACCTTATGTGATCCCCTCCTCTTTACTTCATGTGGCTATTGGCTAATGTTTCTACATGAACTGTAACCTTCCCCTGATAGGAGGATGATGGTTTCATGTCACCGTTTTGGCCTTCACAAATCTCAATGTTAAAGTCATTCTATAAAAACACAGAGGACCTGCGGATTTGTGTTGACTGTGTGTTACTCGATATGGATGTTGGTGAATGATGCAAATCAGTGGCTCTTGACTCAATCTAATGGTGGGTGCCTGAACTGCAGCCAACACAATGATAATGAGACATTCCTAGTCAAGAAACATAAGACATTCAATTCAAAATATAGTATGACAGAAGATCGACCACGATTTCTACACGTTTTCTGTCAGGTAGGCGCCTCCCCATCAACGCGAGTCTATTTTTAGTGTCACTCTAATTGCTATGCTGCTATTCTATCACTATGATCCTCCTCAGCATCAGCAGTCTGAATGCACTTTCAGTCCCGGACAGCTCCCGTGTGATTCCCACGCTCCGCCCCCCTCCGGCAGACTGGCAGTGAGTAGCAGCCACACATGAGCAGGCGACACTTGAAGTGGCCCATTCCGCCTTCTTTGGGAGGGACGGGGCTTCGGGAGCATTTGGCGTGGGGCTTCACATCGCAGAGCCCTCACATGGATTTGAAGATGAGACACGCACGGACGGCAGCAAAAACAAAACGTGTTGGTGGATTACAGACAGTAACATTGAGATGAGTAAAGGAGCGAGGGATGTGGGAAAGATCGTGGGAGCTGAGGAGAGAGCGAGCTTGTTTTCTCTTGAAAGGTGGATATAATGTCCATGACAATGTACTTCTCCCTCCGCTTATTTGAATGCATTTGATCTGTGTGGTTTGGGTCATGCCTGCCACACTTCGCCAACTGTTCGGGGATCCTTGATAGCGCGCGTCAACAGGAACCATGGCTCTGGTGTTTACCCTGCTGCTACAGACAGCGGTTGTTTGGGCTTCAAACTATGGATACGTGGAGTGGTCAGATAGTGACAGAGATGACAAGAACCCGCCGATCTTCAGCACTCAAAATATTTACAAGGAGTCGCCCCACCACCCCACGCACGACGCCTATATCCCAGCCACAGAGCGCGCAGTAGTGGCGCACAAAATTGAGGAGGACCTGCCCCGCGTGGTGACCGCCTTCCTGCACACCGGGGACTCCGCGGCGCTCAGGCAGGTAAACTGCTCGCGGAGGTACGAGCTGAGCAGCCTGAGAGGCGGCCTACACGTGGCTTCGCACTATTCCCTCCACAGCATCTTGGATACCGTTGCGCATGCCACCAACTTCTTAAACGCGATCCTCCAAACGAACAGGTCCCGGGAGCACAGCGTGCGCCGGGACATCCACTGGTACCACGCGCTGGTGGAAAGCATCCTCGAAGGTGATCCCAAAATCCACAGGGCAGTGGTTACTTTTCACTCAGACGCACAGACACCGGGTCCTCACGTTTTTCTACAGGCGACACGGACCGAGAAGGACGTGGTGCTACAAGATCTTTCCGCGTCCGCTCACCGACGCCTCAGGGGCAGAGGTCCCGAGTCAGACTGGTTTAATGACTTCAGAGACGGGAGGAGACCCCTCACACACAGGAAAGTTCAGGACGTGTCAGGCTCTAAAAGTGGGAGCTACCTCCTGGATAAGAACCAGATCAAATGGTCTGCCCCTTACCTGGAGTGTGAGCACGGGGTGTTCGTGCCCTACTGGCTTCTCACTCTTTCTGCAGGCTTCTATGGGCTCAAGAACAACTCTGCACCAGAGTTCAGGTGAGACACACTGTTGAACTCCATGCAGTAAAGGCAATTTGTTACTGTGGGCAGCTGTTAGACGTGTTCTATGAGTGGCTGTCTGACATGAATTGGTAGTTTTCTCTACTATAGAATGAGGACAGCCAATGTATTGTGCTCAGCTGTGGCTTTGATGGGACAAGCAGATGGTGTGTAGAGCACTTCAGAGGAAGGTGCACTTCACATCATCCAGACCTGTCAAAATGCAGCTGTCACAGTCGTTCTATTGCAGGATTTATATAGACTACATGTGCTTCCTTTGAAAGAGGGAAAATCATTCTATAGTGAAATTCAATTCTGGCAGAAAATAGGAACAAAACGTATACTAAAATGCTTCAGTTAAATAAATGGTTATGTTATACAGGTGAAACTCGGAAAATGAGAATATCGTTAAAAAGTGCATTCATTTCTGTTTTCAATCTTAAACTGTGAAACTAATATAGACTCATTACATGCAAAGTGTAGCCTTTTATTATTATGGCTCCCAGCTTGTCAAAACCCCAAATTAAAAATCTCATAAATTTAGAATTTGAAAATGGACTGTCAGCCAATCATCAAAGGTATAACAAATAAAGGCTTGACATATGTCTCTTTGCATGTCATGAGTCTATATCATATATTAGTTTAACATTTTAAGTTGAATTACAGAAATAAATGAACTTTTGAATGATATTCTAATTTTCAAAGTTTCAAATGTAAGCTCCCATTAGAAGATCCCTCTTTATTCTATGTTTAATTAAAACTCCACTAAGATCTAAACCCAGGTCAATGTGACCCCGATTCACATGTTTTACTTTTTAATAATCATAAGAATAGCAGCAACAATAATGAATTTCCTAAATAAACAATGGTTCTCCTCACAATAGACCACGCTGCCTTATGTGTTAGAATGTCTTATGTTTTTTCTTATAATGAATTTCCACTCCCTAATAATATTCTGTTATGGAAAAGCTTCAGTTTGTACGTTTCAGATAATAGGACTTCTTGGGACTTATTTAGTATTCCTGTAGTATAAATGTGATATCTTCCATGGAGAGACTCTTCACCTGTTCGCTGTGTAACTTGCCTGAGGCTCCTGATAATATTAAGTATGGATAAATGAATTCAGCAAATGTGTTCATTATGAATCAATCAAATGTGGAGTAGGACCTGGGGCACTTAGCTGGGAACTTAAAATTATTGTGGCATTTAACAAGAGAACATGCCACGACGACTTGCAAATCTGCGGTAATTTTCCAAGGACTGATTTATTCTGTTTACCTCATCTTCTTTGGTAATAGCTTTTTCTCTTTATCTTCAACCCACGATGGTGCCTCTATAAATAGTCCATGTCTTGGCTCAGGAAGGCAAAGCATGAGCCAGTGTAGATGATCAAGTCAGTTCCACCAGCTCTTCCTGTGTGAAACTTAAAGAAGCCTCTGCTCCTTCTGGGCTTTGAAGTGTTAAAAGGAAGAATACAAAAATGGAAGCTAAAACCTAATGCAAAGTTTGGAAATTACCCAGTAGGTGTGAGCCAAGATAACACATTTATTTTGGACCCAAGCATAAAAAGCTATAGGCAGCCTATTTTCCTTCTAAAAACAAATGTGCAATGCTTTATCTTATAGGTTTTATAGATCATAATCGAATAATAATCAAAATATGTGTAATTCTTTTGACTGACTTTTATCTTCCTGACTTTGCTCAATAATCTGTAAATTGAGCTCAATACAGATTTATTTTCCTTTACTCACCCGTGGAGGGCTGAAAGTTGGAATTTGAACTGGTCTCTAGTCAGTAGCGTCTTATCCAGGTTTGGGACAAGCACAAAGAGTATGCAGTATTATACGCCTGAATTATACGCCTATATCCACAAACTGCAATATTGACCGTATACAGTTGAAAAATGAATACAGACTTTTGTGCCACTAATACTGCATCCGTTTCAGTTCTGAACAGCATTGAAGTAGAGTACCTCTGCTCCCAATCCTCTCCTGTCACTTTTGATAGTATTGAACCAGTGACTCCATCCTTTATATTCTCAAACCTTTTGCAACTACAACCTTGACTCTTTCCAGCTCTTACGCATCATGATTTTTCATGCCTTATTTCTGATCCTCTTCATTTTCTAAACACTCTTCATTATCATCTTCATCACAATTTATAATACACTTTCAATCCGTGCGTATTTGATCTCTTTTATAATTGTACATTTTAGCCACTCATGACTATGACATTATATCCACATTATTAAACGCGACTGAAAAGGTGAAAATATATACCTTGAAATAATAAATGAAAGAATGGAAATTCTCAATGACTGCAGATGGATTTTTCTCAGTTATGCTTGTACTTTGCTGTTTTTGAATTCTCATAAAGTCTATGGAAAATTTAAAAGAACTCCTTGTTCGGATAGGTAGGGGAGAGCGTGGAGGTTTGGGCCATGCAAGACATTTCTTAGCTTTACTGCCAAGGTTTTCAACATTTTGGAACAATACTAAGTGTACACTCTCCAGGACCATGTGTAGAGACATGGTAGATCATGAATTCAATTTAAATTATTGCAATTATTTGTCCCAACCCTCCCCATGGCCGGGGAAGTTAGGAACTAGCCCAGCCAGCCATACACACTTCTTTCTCTTTATTGTAAATACATTAAAAATAAATCTCCAGTTTAGAATAAACAGAGGACATAGTCTGGTGCGTCAGGCTCGGTTGGGACAGTCCAAAGGGAGCGTTCGACCTCTATTCTGAAGGTTGACACACTGACATTTATCCATGACAGGCTGATATCTTATAGAATTATTGCTAATTTGGTGAAAAATTCAATATTGAAACATGAAACAGGTCAAATCAATTTGATTTTAAACTTTGATTTGATTTGATGAAACGGGTCCTTCACGTGGTGTTCGTCATTACTGAACTTGACTTTCTGAACTTGATAACCACTAAGATCTACAGGAAACATTATAGATGGATCAGATCTGTCAGTGCCTCCTATAGATAAAGGGGAACCGCATGAGAACAACAGTCTATGGAATAATAAGTTCTAATAAGGTCTTCCTTTTCTGGGTTTGCAAACAAAACAGAAGATCCACAATGGCAGACCATCCACCACTTGTTCAGTCACTCCTCAGCGTTGGGGACTTTACCGAAGAGTGTATGCCAGGTGTCAAGGATGAAAGGCTTGGAACATCAATGTCTTCTGTGCGGCCCAACGCTCCCCAGTCGGCCATTTTAGATGATTTCACCTCCAGCCAAAAACACATGGTATTTAGTCAATGATTAAGATACCTAATTTATTAGTCTTTAGATTATGCCTATTCATCCTGGTAGTGATGAAAAATGAAAGTTAAGTTCTTCAATGTGAAAGGTGACTCTCACTTGACAACCAAAAGTTTACAAAAGTTGGTATATTTTAAAACACTTTTTTGCTCTGGTTTACTTACCTTTCAGGCAGCTGCTGTCTAGCTTCCATGGACAGTTAGTGACATCAGACTCTATGACCATGACCTCTCAGTTTAGCCTGGTCTCTCTTTCTGAATGACAATGACAATGAAACGTTGATTGATTGATTAGTGGCCCAACGCTCCCCACGGACCAACCCTCCCCGCTCCCCCCTACATACTGTATCACAGTTATACATAATGTATAGTGCTATACCATTAAAGAGGCATTAATTGAGGGGTCTGAATACTCCATGAACCGACAGCGTATCTCATGTGTTGTGTTTCCTTCGTTGCTGCAGGGGTGTTGTACGTGTGGACGTGAATTTGCAGGATGTGGACATTGACCAGTGCTCAAACAACGGCTGGTTCGCTGGGACTCACCGCTGTAATCTCACTAGCATGGAGGTGAGTGAGCAGTGTTCATCATGGTCTGCATCTACTTACATCAGTCTCATTTAATCACACCACCTGAGCTCCTCACTCAGCTCTGAAGGATCACTGACAGCACATTACACACAGAACCGTGTGTAATGTTTCCTCATCTTGTTTGTCAAACTGTAGTTATTGTAAAACGCGCAAGATTTCACACTGGCTGGGGTCATCAGGGCACCACTGTTTTTACGCACGACCAGAGGAACCAAGCTCACCAAATCCCCGAGCTCAGGCCCTGCTCCGGGGAAGTGACCAGACTCTGTCCGACATTAGAGAAAGAGTGCTCTGGGGATAGACTGAAAGAGCGCTCCTTGGAGCTCGCAGAACTCAGACGCGAAGTGAATGAGACCGAGGCGGTCCGGTACTGTCTGAAATGGTTAACTCTGTGGCGGTGCTTCGTATGTGCAAAACAGATTGAACTTATAAAGTTAATCAGGATACATAACACAGTGTGCTATGCATAAGATTCATTTATTAGAAATCACACATGCAGTAGCCCACTATCAGCTTACACTGAAAAGTTCCACGAAACAGCGAGACTGCGAAAGGTGAGCCCAACCCCCACTCAAGAACCCCGCCCCCCCTCATAATATAGTTCCCACATCCCTGACTGAAAGGGGGTATTTATTGCACGCAAAACTTTGAAATGTGGTGCAATAGCTATTGCACCCTTATTTCAGTTTTAGGAATGATAAAATCCTCACAAAATAATCAGGCATGTGAATCATTGAGACTGCCAATTTCTCTATTCGTGCTTTACAGCCACGTAACATTTCACCCAATAAATAGAATTAATTGTTTATTTTTATTTATTTATTTATTTGAACAGGGACAGTGTACAATATACATTAGCCTCAGAAAGGAGAGATGCATTGTACCAGGTTATAGCACTTGTGCTAATTTCCACCTGCAGTCCCTGGGCCTATTGTACATGTTTTTAGTGGTAGGGGAAACCTACGCAGACACGGGGAGGACATGCAAACTCCACACAGAAAGGCCCCGTCCAGGTGGGAATCGAACCCGGACCTTCTAGCTATGAAGCACGAGCGCTAACCGCTGTGCTACCGTGCCGCCCTTATTACTAATAATATTAATAATGAGCCATTATTTTATTAGAAATAGAAATAGAAAACAACTTGATTGTCTACCATACAGTTCCTTGCAGACACAACAGCAGCAGATTCACCTCATCAAAGGAAAAGGGAATGGAACAGACTGAACAACATTAGGGTGTGACAACTTATTCAGCTCCTGAAGGGCAAAGGGAACAAAAGAATCCCTGTACACATTTTTATATTTATATTTTAAATTTGCTCAATAAATCAAAATTGCGAAATGTTTTATTTTAACGCTACTGTATGTTTTGTCATCAGACATATTAACCCTGGCCCATTTATTTATTCCCCCACGAATCAATGGTTGCCCCTTAAAAAACAAACAAATAAACAATCGTGATGGTGTTTTGGTACATTCTTGCACTAGATGCCATTCTTCCTTTATTACATTACTGCATGTGCTCAGGCTGGGCTCGAACCCATGCCTTTCTGTTTCCCTGGCAGATTCTTAGACCATTGCTCTACTGCTGCTCCCATTTCTTCCAATTTGGTTACATTATGTCAGGCTTGATAAAATGTAATTAGCCTCTTTTCATTTCTACTCCTCCATCTTTATAGATCACCCTTGAGTGTCAAATACCTTTACTGATTTTATTTCTTAAGAGTATTCAGTTCATGCATTATAATCCTGATTCTCATATCCCTACACTATTCTTGACGGCACATAAAAGATTCCTTAACGCACGTGACTGCAGTGACGTGGCAGACTTTGCATTTTGTCACGTTTGGGAGGTGAGAAGGAGTCGTGCTTCGATCTCCTGTGTTTTTCTGTGTGGGCTCCTCTCACTCGCGCCGGTGCCAGTCAGTTCGTTTTACGTGATGTACTGCAAATATGTGACTCAGAGCGGGCAGATTTTGTGCTCAGGCTTGCGTGGCATGTCTCTGGCCACACGATGTATAATAAATGCAGCGTAATGGATTGCAGCAGTGTTGAATTATTGACCGTGCTCTATGTCTGGTGGTTGCTCCCTCTTTTAGGGGAAATACATGGACATGGCCTGCTGTTTTTTTTTTTTTTTAGAGCAGATTCGTGTGTTGTGTGACTTTTGTCTACAATTTCCTCTCCCTGACAATGTCCACAGAAATATGCGCTGATGTCGGGCTGAAATGACTTTTTCTATTCAGCTGTGAGTGAGCATCTTATAAGGTGAAGGCTGGTGACCCAAAAGCTATTGCAGTTTCTTTATGAGTGACTGCTATCTGATGTCAAGAGCCTGTTGACTTGCAATGCTTTATTTATTTTGATGTCCCTGTAGTTCACCCTTCAAAAAAAGTCATACAATTCTCATTTGGTTGTGGAACGTAGGATTTGCAGTCATGAATTTCACAAACTACAGTGGTCCGCCATGCTGTCCAGTCCACTATAACATATTTTATCCATGAAGCCGGAGTACGCTAAACATTCAAATCTGCCACTGATTTAAAGGTGGTGTATTCCATTTATTTTCTTGTAGTAAAGTACATTTCTTTTGTCCCCATAGATTTACATTTGTTAACAGCATTTTTGAAAGAAAAACATGGCCGAGTGTGCTGTTCATTTCTTAATATAGCACAATTTTACACATTTTATACGGAAGTAACAGCCTAAATCAGCACATCGAAGTAACTCACATGAACAGTCGGGACGTGCAGAACAGTTTGTGATATTCCCGTTTGGGCTGCAGCTAAGACACACGATTACTTCAGACTTTTCCGAGAGTGGCAACTTTCAACTTGTTTGAAGACTATACAGTATAATAATAGTCAAACTCTCACACAAGCATGATGTCTGAGGTGGAAAGTGACAGCGTCATTTAAATGCCATCCATTGTATTCAGGTGTAATGACTAATGAGCCTATTACAGAGTACAGCGTTGTTCGTCTGATTACATTTTCATTTAAGTAGCTGCCGTTGACCTTCTTTTCCATAGTGATTCATCGCCTTTGTCTCCGAAAGTATAACATTTCTTTTGAACAACATTTCTTAAAGCTGGCATCCTTTCTTTTTGCCCACTGAGTGTAAGACGGGTTTCTGACAGTGTTAGAAATATCTGTCATTCTTCACTGTTATGTAACTCTGTGATACCCATCTCTTATTATATAAGAGGAGCTGACGCTGTCTGCTGAGCAGAACTGTGTTTTTCCTGGATATTTGTCTTTTCAGTGTTTTCTATCGATCCATTCAGGTCGCTTGATGGGAATTGTATTTGTATTATAATTGTATTATTGTGTTAGTACAACAGAACAGACATCATAAAGCTGAGGAGGAGCCAACTATTTTGACAAGCACTGTGTTCTTTGTGAGTCTGTTTGAGATGACGGAAAACTACAGATTAAGCTGTTGCAATAATATTGTTGCAAGGATTGACAGACATCCAACAATAATGGTATAAGCTGCACAGTTCATCTCAATCAAAATAAAATGACAATGTGCAACGATTTAGGCAGAATATCCTTTGCAAGCAACAAAAGATGTAGCCTGGCCAAACAGCCCACTGGTACTTCCAGTTCAAAAGCCTCACCCCCAGTCATTCAGTCAACACATTTTTATCAATTGAACTGTAGATGCAAAATTGTTACACGTCATTCAGATCTGAAAGACTTCAAATCCCGTACTATATAGGACGAACGGGACCTTTCTCACCTACAATTAACAGAGTTTAGTGTTAATTGCCTTGTGATTTGGCAAAACTGCGTCTTCAGTGCGAGTTTTCATTCTTTTTCATGTACTCATGAAAGCCACCATGTTTGTTTTTAGAATGAACGGGCCATGCATTTAGCTGCTTATTGCGCACAATTCGAAGAGCTACGGTCCCATACGTCTCAGGATGAGTGTGGAGTCTGTCTGGCCAGGCTACTAAATATCCTGCCTCGAGCTCCATGGGGTCTTGTTGTATATAAAATCCTAACACAAGGCATCGGAAATGCATGTGATTTTTGAGTTTGAATTGATTTACTTATTTGGTGTTCAGTCCACAGGCGCTTATGACACACAATCAACAGTACAAATATATCAAACAAAGGGGGTTCCTCTTGTGTTGAAGCCAAGTGTTTAACAAAAAGTGAGAAAAAATTAACTGCGACAATGCAAACATCAGTACAGCCACATCAGACAATTTACAGAATCGTATCCTCCTCAAGTCAGGGGAATAAAACAAAAAGTGCAGTTAATTTTCGGTATCATTTCACTGATACAAACGGCATTTGTGCTCCTCCACTGGGACCGAGTGGAATCGTCTCGTCTCTAGAGCCGGAAGCAGAGTTTTTGTGTGAGTTTATCAGCTCATATTTTAGTGTTTCTCATGTTTAAAGAGTTCACAGTGAAATCTTAATTTTACACATATACATTTACCAACTTGTTTCACTCCATATTATTATAACCCTGAACTACCTTGACTTTCCTTTGGTGTTTATCTGTGTTTAATGAGCTCTGTCTGGGTATGGGGGGCTGTGGAGGCAGGCAGGATGTGTCATTACCCAAAAAAGTCCTTTTGTGTTTTGCATTACGGAGGTCCAGTTGCGTGCGGAGTCGGACGATCCACTTTGGTTTGAAAAGATACTAACAGGGATCCCCAGTGGTCATTAGGGGTGATATGTTGCTAAATAATTACTTTAATGCTTTTAAATGTGGGTAAACACAACGTCTCCAGTCGTCTGTGTATTTTCTCTAAGCTTGTTGCTGATGTATAAAGCCTCAAAGCTTGAGCTGGGCTAATGAGCGTAAACCGCCGGGATGGGTTACCTCCCTCTGCTTCTTCTCTCAATCACACACACTTCCTCCGTCACTTTTCTCTCGCGGCAGTGCTCGCCGTATCATTGGCAATCAATCCCTTTTCATCATCGGCGTGGCTCTTGTAAGTCCACTCTGGCCCGAGTCAGAGCCGCGTCCATGTCCCCGTGGCGAGGCAATTTACTGCTGTGTGGTGCGAGAAAGATGGCATCACTCCATCTGTCTGCACGGTGCTGCTCTGCTCCAGACCAGGCACACGTTCAACCACAGGGCTCAGGAGCGTCAGTGGCTCTCGAACTGAGGTACTCGGGCTCCTCTGACAGTTTAGGCGCCATTTACTGGAATCCGATACAATTTCATGTATGCTTTAGTATTACATCTTAGATTGGGCTTTTGCAGGTTTTGATTTGGTATATATAAACCCAGTTTCGTCATGATTAAGTCCAGGTGTCGGCCCATTTTAGCCCAGGTTTGGATCAATTCACTCCAAATTTAGAGTTAGTCTTGCCCTGGAGGGTTTTGGAAAGCCAAATATTTTACAAGACGATTCTTTGAATAAAAAGCTTGAACCACTGATCTGTGGGATTTGGTACTTTCAAAATCCTTGGGAAGTCTTTGTCAAATGATGAATTGTACTGTGACAGAGGTGTTCGTAAACCTAAGTTAGTAGTTTCTGCATCAAAATTCTCTAAAATAAGAGGCTTTGCAGATGGAAAATAGCTACTTAGCTAAATCTGGTACAAATCATCTCTTCTTTTGTAAAGACTAATAGTTTTGCATATTGTCCCCGTTTCAATAAACAATCAACTAAACTAACTAAAACTAACTAAACTACATTGCGTGCTGGGAATGTCAAGTGACAACAAAAGAACCTTCATAGCAGTGTATGAGTTTCTTTGTTTGATCAGATGCGGAACTGTGTGATGAATTTGGCTGAACTTCGTTGTGTTAAAAAAAGAAAATCTTTTCTATGTGTGTGCAAAGGTGACGTTTGGATGTTCTGATTGTGTGCTACATTAGTAACATTGTTGAGTTTGTAATTTGTCATAGACCTTGTCCCTAAATTCCTAATTAGAGAAAGGTTCATTGGCAAGTCTCTCATTGGTCAATATTAACACTCAAGCTGATATGAGCACTTAAAACATTGATCATTTCGCGCCTTTGTTTCGTTACGTATCAGACTATATTGATCTGCCTCTTTGTAGATGATAAAAAGTTCAACCTAAGTATTGGTGGTTGTGTGATGAGCTGGTAGTGTGTCAGAAACGACAGTAGAAATATTTGAAATGAAAGGAAATGCAGCCCGGCTGTTCCCTCTCAATCCCCGTTCTGTTTTGCTCGGTTCAGCCAGCGGCTTTTTGAGACTCGGCCGGGGATGTTGGAGCTCTGAAGCTGAAGTTTTTCCAAGGCTTAGTGCAGTGATGCAGCGCTTGGCAATTCATGCGTGTTTGTTTAAGGTCCCTTCAGCCTTTTCTTCATCAAAGAGACCATTAGCAGGGTGCATTTAAAACAGTTCACACAGGGCTAAGTACAGCCGGCCTCCCTGTGTTTTCCAAAGAGAATATTAAAAGCATGATTTATGTTGATGATGTTGGAGATCTTTAAACTGTTTTCCGGGTAGCTTTGCGTTTTATTTGACACTCAACTTAATTTGCTAAAATAACTCATCAGTGGCTACGTAGTTGTTATTGCAAGATTTTGTCTTTAAATTTGCAAGATATAATCGGTGCCTTGGCGGGGGTCTATGCTCTAAACAGCATTAGCTAGTGTCCTTTTGCCACGGTCGCCACCTGCGCAGTACGGGGCCTATATCTTTGCTTGTATTGTTGCATTTTGACAGGCATATCATGTAATCTAATATCTCACAGCAGGTTGACACGCAGGGATTTTCACAGATGCCTTTTCGTGGTGATGGAGTTTGTGGACCAGGACAGAATTACTATGATATACACAACCGTAGGACTTGCTGTCACTCACCCGAGAGTCTCCTCAGCAGCAGTCCGATAAACCTCACCCACTTCTTTTCTGCGCGAAAGAAGGTGGGTGTGGACATACACGGTAAACAAGTGACTGATTGGCGGCTAAGGCCAAACCAATCACGACCGTCACAGAGACTTTACAAGGTTACGTCACTGCGTCACTATGTTGTTAGTTCAATTAACATTAGCCAAAACTAATCATGGAAATCATGGAAGTAGTCGAGGATTTTGCTTCCGTATTCTCGTGAGTTTATATTCAGTTCATATTTTGTGAACTGGACTACAGCTGTAGTCACGCCCGCTAATGCTAATTGCCCCGGGCCCGCCCGTTCAAACTGCTCCAATTGCTCCGTGACCAGACTAACTTCCCTCCTTGGAATGGACAGGGAATAGTGTGGCAGAGCCAGGCAATCTCAGCAGTGGTCAGAGGAACATGCTGGATGTGTGCTGTCCCAAAAATACAGAGCAATAATTGTACATTGAAAACCATGCTTGAAATGAGTGTTGATTTTACGTGGGATGTTTCAGTGTTTACATTAAAACATTATTGGTGATGTAATGAGGTCATTGGGCTGCACTGGTAAATTTAAAAATGTTTCTGAAGCCTACGCTGGGAAGTGGAGGAGGACAGTTGGACGCGTTTTACTCAAATATAGATTTTTTTTTTTCTTTAAATGTTCTCTCCACCTGCACAAGGCTTCTGAACATTAAGATTGACAAGTATTACCTGACTTTGTACAGCTTTTATTTTAGAGAAATGGCATAATCTGTTCTCATTAAAAGTCCTCCCACAAAACTGGCATGTTTTCATCCTAGTATGGGATTCCAGCTAAAATAGGCAGAGATATTGGCACATCTTATTGTTCTTCTTAGTTATAATAATTACTCTATTGAAGTCACTAATGTACAGGTGGACAAGTTAATTGTCTCTCTCACTTTTTCATTAATGTTTGAAAAACACCATCTCAAAAGACTAATTTGATGAAAGAGCAGATTTCTTCGACATCTCAGAAAAGTACCAGTAAATACTTCAGTGTTGACTTGCCTGAGCTGAGAATTTACTGCAGTACATAGTTATGTATAATTAGATGGATATTACGGTAATGTATACTGTGTTACTGTGTATTGAACCTGTAGTTTGTGAGCTCCTACAGAAGCCTTTCTCTACCCCCTTTCCTATTGCTCTCCACATGCTCTCTAGTCAAAAAGGAAATGAGCTTCTTGGCAGGGTAACTGGGTGCACCCTCAGAGATAGGGTGAGGAGCTCAGTCACCCATTGCTCCTTAATGTCGAGAGGAGCCAGCTGAGGTGGCTCCGGCATCTATATCGGATGCATCCTGGTTGGCTCCCTGGGGAGACCTAAGACACTCTAGTCTAGATGGACTATGTCTCTGAGCTGGCCTGGTGTCGCCTCAGAATCCCCAGAGCTGAAGGAAATGTGCATGGATAGGGAAGTCTGGGCATCTCTGCTCAGACTGCTGCCTTTGAGACCCGGCCCTGGATAAAGCAGAAGAAAATTAATGGATGGATGAGTATCAAGATGTATTTTCTCTATGTACACCAAACAGATATGAACACTACACATCCATCAGTTCATCGATCTTTTTTTGCTTTATCTTTAAGTCAAGTAGGTTTCCTCCGGGTACTCCAGTTTCCCCTACCACTAAAAACATGTACAATAGGCCCAGGGACTGCAGGTGGAAATTAGCACAAGTGCTATAACCTGGTACAATGCATCTCTCCTTTCTGAGGCTAATGTATATTGTGCACTGTCCCTGTTCAAATAAATAAATAAATAAATAAATAAGTGGCAACAGTTTGAGCATTGTACACATTCCCCAAATCTTGTTGGTAATTACAGTATAGTATTGAGCAGAAACTACATTTATTTTCAGATATTTTCTAAGATATTATTAGCTAATAATAATTCCTGTTAATTTTATTTTGTAAAGGTATACTTCACAGGGGAACAGAGTTGAAGACCTCTGCTTCAGAAGAGTTCATTTAAATATGCCATTATAAATGCCAGTACACTAGCAAACATGGAAGAAAGAAGACCAGGATGTAATTTTGTGTTTCTTTTTGTGTGAATTCAATGATAAAAAAAAAAAAAAAAGCAGCACCAGGAAAGAACAGTTTTAGTTACAGCTTCGATACATATTTTAGTAGCTGTGCTCCATTGGTTTTATGTTGATCTTATACTTTCTGAAGCGAGGTGCATGTTTGTTTGAAGTGTTGTGGGGGAAATGGAGGAGCAGACAGGATGAGATGTGGCCGAGTGAGTGGGCCGGTCCTCCACACAAACAAACGTTCACTCCAATCTGTGCGTGAACACAGTGTGTGCAGTTAAGTCTAGCAGCAGCATTTGGGACTGAGCGACTACACCTACAGTTTAGTGACAGCACATTTGTTCAAACATTTTCCTGCTGAGCCCGACCCCATCCTCTCTTTAAAAGTCTTTCTGTTTTCTGGTCATATTTCTGGATGTTTTCCTCCACTTTAGACATGTTAGAGCCATATGAACTATCTCGGGCTCTTAGAACCTTAGGGGGTGGCCTCCTGCTGGTTCCAGAGTCAGGACTAAATATGGTGAGGCTGTGTTTCAGTTTTATGCGGCTGGAATCAGGGAAGTTTTGCAGAAGATGTGAGACAGGCTTGAACTCTAACAAGGCTGAAAACGGTTATTTTTAGCTGAGCCCATGAATGTATCTTAACTTTAACTGAAATTATTTTAACTGTACTCGTTTTTACATTTAATTTTCATATTTTTATATTAGTTTGATTGTTTATCTTTTATATATTTATATTATTTTAAACTATATTTCCAAAGAATATGCTACAGAATTAGATCAAGAGATTTAATTATTAAGAATAAAAAAAAGAAAAAAAAGAACTGTCATTTGTCACAAAGATATTAGTCCGGAATGTAATTTCGCCAGATTTTTATTTTTTTTTAATTAATATCAAGACTATACATTTTTAAATACTTTATTAAATAAGCAATCAGAAAAAAATAATGTTTCCATTTGCTCTGCTATGAAAAAAAAGGTGCCATAATAAATTGAACGATTAAGGATCCGACGTACTGAACCGGTGTGCTGGATCCAAAAAGTACAATGGACTAAGACTAGTCTTAGTCTGATGAAGGGCTAGACCCCGAAACGTAACTCTGGTGTGAGCAATAAAAACTGGTGAGCATTTTTCAGTTGTGTGGATCTTTTTTCCACTTTCCATAATAAATTGAACGAACATTTATATGGGGAGTAAAAAAAACATACGAAATTTACGAAATTTTGCAGCGAATTCCATTTGGTCGTTTCAATCAAACATGAAAGCCTTGACATATGATGAGAGTGCTGTTAAAGAAGTGTGATAAAACCACTCCAGAATCGTTACTTCAAAAAAACACTCAAGGTCTTGGTTTAATGTAACTAAGTACTTTTCCGCCTCTGCTCTGATGTGACAATCAATAAAGATCCAAATGTGTGAATCGCTGCGAGCTGTGGAGAATCGCCAGACAGGATCGACTCCAAGGCCCCGGCTCTCAGACATTCTGGGTCTTCTTGAAATGGCAGCGTCACATTGGGCAGCCCTCGGGACGATTGCGATGCTTTTAGGGTATAATGCGCCCAGTGTATTTATAGATTTAGAGGGACATAGAGTGCTCTGCTTCTCTCCTGCCAGCTCCCATCTTGGTGTTGTGTGCACTGTTTTATCAGATTGCACAGTGAGAATCAGGTAGTGGAGTCCAAACACACTGAGCCAGAATGTCAATGTCACGCACCATTAGCTCTTGGCTGCATTACAATAGAGCCGCGTTTTTATGGAGGTGCTGAAGCAAGGAACAGCGTCTCTTTTCTATATCACATTTAATGCCATGCAACATTTACTTTGTTGATGAATTTAACGTAGCGCTGCAATGACTAAGATCATGATTCGTCAGCTAAGCTAAGTGTATATTTGCTCATTTTTGTAATTGATCAGTGTTATCTGGTCCACAAACATACTTTAACACAGGTTTTTATCACAAAGATCATCAGTAATTTCGATTTTTGTACACCACTGACAATTTCATCATATTTTATAACAAATAGTACTTTCATATATAGGCCTGAACATCTCCTCAATGTAAAGCACAAGGCTTCAATCAAGAAAGCCCCAGCCACTACTGTAGCTCCTGTTCTCCTGTCGTGGGATTAGCCATAAAACATCCATCTTCACACTGTGTTTGCACATACAGTGCCTCTTGAAAGTACTAATACACTTTGAACTTTAGCACATTTTGTCATTTTTACAACCATAAACATAAAGATTTTATTTTTATTTTTTTACTAAAAGTTCACACACAAGTAACGGACAACTGTGAAGTGAAAGCAAAATGATACATGATTCTGTTATTTTTTTTAAAATAGAAAAGTGAAAAGTGGGGCGTGCACAAGTATTCATACAGCATGAATAATACTTTGTGGAACTCCCTTTTGCTGCAATAACAGCAGCAAGTCTTTTGGGATATAACTACAAGGTTTGCACATCTAGAGACTGACATTTTAGCCCATTCCTCTTTACAAAACAACTCAAGCTCTGTCAAATTAGAAGGAGAGCGTTTGTGAACAGCAGTTTTCGGGTCTTTCCACAGATTTTCAATAGGATTTAGGTCAGGACTTTGACTGGGCCATTCTAACACATTAATATGTTTGTTTTTAAACCATTCCAATGTAGATTTAACTTTGTGTTTAGGGTCATTGTCCTGCTGGAAGGTAAATCTCCGCCCCAGCCTCAATTCTCTTGCTGACTCCAGCAGGTTTTCCTCCAAAATGTCTCTGTATTTGGCTCCATCCATCTTCCCAACTAGTCTTATAATCTTCCCAGTCCCCTCTGAGGAAAAGCAGCCCCATAGCATGATGCTCCCCCCACCATATTTGACACTGGGGATGGTGCACTCAGGACGATGAGCAGTGTTAGGTTTGCTCCATACATAACGTTTTGCATTTGGGCCAAAAAGTTCAATTTTTGTCTCATCTGACCAAAGCACCTTCTTCCACATGGTAGCTGTGTCCTCCATATGACTTCTAGCAAACTTCAAACGGGATTTCTTATGGCCTCCTTTCAATAATGGCTTTCTTCTTGCCACTCGTCCATGAAGGCCAGATTTGTGTAGAGTACAACTTATAGTCCCATGTACAGATTCCCCCAGCTCAGCGGCAGTACGTCGCAGCTCCTCCAGAGTTATCTTGAGGCACTTGGTTGCATTTCTTACCAGTGCTCTCCTTGTTCGGTCTGTTAGTTTAGGTGGACGGCCGTGTCTTGGTAAGTTCACAGTGGTGCTATACTCTTTCCATTTCCAAATGATGGATTGAACAGTGCTCCGTGAGATGTTCAAATCTTGGGAAACCTTTGTATAACTTAACGCTGCTTTAAACTTCTCCACAGCTTTATCCCTGACCTCTCTGGTGAGCTCCTTGGCCTTCATGATGTTGTTTAGTGACCAATACACTCCGACCATAGCTCTGAGGCCCCCCACAGAACATGTCCATCATGTGGGTTCTTAACGGCTTCCTCCCACAATAACGGATTTGATCAACCTAAATTGAAACCATTAGAGGAGCTGAGCGTGAAAGGTTTCCTGTGTGTCTCAGTGGTCCATTTCCTTTTTACGTTTTTCTTAAGCTGTGAGTGAATATGGTGGAGGTAGGAAGTGAGGAACTAGCAGATTACACAGTGTTTTACAATTGCAAAATAGACCCAATGCTTTGATCGAAGTCTCATTTCCTTATTTTTACCTCTCCTCTTGCTGTATATGTTCTTTTTTCTTTATACATCCATTCCATGTAGGTCGTGTGATTCTTTCCAATCTACATAAATCAGTTGAGATGCTGCAGGGGTCGTACCTTAATAGGATTTGTGAGAGAACAATTCCATAAATGCTCAGTTACTCGAGGATATTGCTAATGTCTTAAGGCGCTTGACACATTTTCTGTTTTGCAAGTCTGACACTGGCACTTCTCTAAAAAAAAAAAAATCAAAGGTATTTTTATGTTGTGCTTCCAGCGTACATCAATATAATTGTACCTGCGTTCATGTGAAATTCTTGTTTCACACATTTGAAAAAAAAAAAACAATTAACACCTTTTCATGAGACACGTCAACTGTGAAAAGTACCAACACATCAGCTCTGTGTGATTTACAAAACAAGATAAAAACAAGATAAACCCTTCCTAGCAAAACGGTACAAGCCAATTGTGCTGCTGACAAAGCCTCTCAAGCTGAAACATCCTCGATGCCAAAACGACACAGTATAAGTGACAGCTTGAGAACCTTTGTCTAAGACGGTCTCTTAAAAGTGAACACTCCGAAGATTAGACCGCTGTGTTGATCTTCAATGAAGCTTCTTGAGTCTTCTTCTGCCCTCTGTAGTGGAAGTGTCGAACGTTTCACCTCTCATCCAAAAGACTTCGTCGGCGACACTAAAGTTTCAGCTCAGCCCGCAGACCAGATATAGTCCACAGGGAGGAGTTTAGCTTGGCTTAGTCCCTCCCCTCTTTTAACGGCTACTCTCACTTGTGGGTAAATATCTTTGTAGTTATGAGTCTTTGTAGTTGTAAGCCCTAACGACCAAACTCACACCTGAGTTTCAGTCTGAACGGCCCTACTCTCAGCTGATCACTGCTAATTACCTGCCTATTGATCTGTCCCGGGCTAAGTTTCAACCTCATTAGCATTAGCATTTGCATGAAAGAGCTCTCCTTTTTAATCTTTTTTTATTTATTTGGTAGGGACAGTGCATGTTAATGTACAAGCCACACTGGATGGGGCTAATTTGCCTTGTGCTACCAATCCATCCGTTGTCCCCCATGCGCACTCTCAAAATTTGAATACACTCTCATTCATCCTATTGTACATGTTTTTTGTGGTAGGGGAAACCTATGCAGACATGGGGAGAACATGCAAACGAGCGCTAACCACTGTACTAACATTAGGGTGACCAGATTTTCTGACTAAAAATACTGGGACACTATTTGGGATTTAGTTGCATGGTCAACCAGGGAGCCATTTATTGACTGTAAATCTGCTTGTTAATGTCTTATACCATGCACCAATCAGCATTAACATGATAGACTTGATATTTTTTATTGGTTTATACTTGGTAATGGACATTTGCATGGCCCAAAGACATGAATTTTCAAGCGAAGTTTGTTACTTTGTGGATCATATCGGCCAAAAACTGGGACACTTGGGACAGATCCTGTGTAAAACTGGGACAAATGAATGGTTTTGGAGGAATGTGTGGGGACATGGGACAGAGGACTCAAAACTGGGACTGTCCCGGGTAAACTGGGACGTCTGGTCACCCTAACTAACATGCCGCCCACCTACCTAATGCTAATGCTAATGCTAATGAGGCCTCACAGACACCGCTGTGTTTACTTCTTACAATTCGAAGATTTTCATTGAAAGCCCTTTTCTCTCTAAAGATATCTTGCCCACTTTAGGCACCTGTCCAAAACTCCCTGGCACCTCCTGCGATTGACAACACAGCCTTGAACCTTGTTGGCCCAGTTTTCCAAAAGTGGAATTAAAATCCAGCTCTGAATCTAAACCACACATCAATTATACCACACTGTTCCCGTTGGAGCCACCAGTCTGATGAGGGTGATCCATCAAACACAGACTTGGTCAGAGCCAGTTTTCTTTGAGCTGCGGGCAAACTGAGGCAAAACCTGGTCTGCACAAAATATCACAGATCCTGTTTCCATTTAATTTACAGCGACTTTCAACGTCCACAATATGATGTTCACAAATGGGACTACAGTTTTATGTTTAGACAATGTTTGGTCTTGTTTGGTTGACCTGATCGTAATACCTTTTGTTGAAAATAGCGTATTCTTTAGTGCTGGATGAAAGGATGGAGACTCGGTATATTATAATCCAAAATCATTACTTTATTTCCTATTACAAGCTAACAGTCCATCTGTTGAGCCGAGTCCATGTTGACCGGACGACGAGGCGGGTGGAAGAGGGTGCTTCTCTCCCCCGCCACACAATACAAAGGAATAGGTGTGTCTTCCCCCAACCAATCAGCTCTCTTGGATCGTCACTTCTTCTTCTGCGCAATCTGACTCCTCATTTGAACACACTGCCCCCCAGTGGATCAACCATACATACAAGCAGAAACTAAAATGTCCGCCAGATTCAAATGTATCTCAAAGCACAGTTTACAGATCAACACAGTTATATATATAATCACTAAAACCTAATATGACAAATATGTATATAAATAATTCCACATTCCCCGTTTTGATCTCTACAAAAGAGATCACAAATCAGATTGAATATTTGTCCTATGAAATCAGTGATAGATGCATGTCCTTTAACTGGTTGCCTTTACTCTGTCAGGTCGTTGTCTCAGTTCATGCTTCCTCGGCGTCCGCTATAAAAACATACACTCACCACTACGGGTGGTTTTTTATTGTTTACTTTTTCCTACATCATCATGTTTTGGTCAACTTTGATTGTTGTAAGGCGCTTTAAAAATACAACTTTATTGATTTGGGTCAAAAACTCTCATAATGACGACCACTCACAAGCACCCACCGAGACAAGGAACCAACAGAGATCTGTAACAGAAACACAAAAGAACAGACAAAAATTACAAAAAAAAATTCTCATCAGGGCCGCTCACCGTGAGAACGACCATGCCAGCTAATCTTGCAAATTATGGCTGGACTCAAAGACCTATTTAACTTAATTTATCTGTTGGAATACTAGGGTCAATTTTATCTGGAAAATTCAGGAATTCAGGTTTCATTAATCTACAGAGAAAAACTCTCTTTTAGCTTCTGTTTCCCACATTTACCACAGATTCTGTGTGCACTTCAGAATCACAGCAAACGTCAAAAACAGAGTATTATAAATTAATTTACCTATCTGAAACCGAAATCTTAGTTGGCCATAACATTTGTCAATTCGTCACTTTATGTTTTCGTTTGTTTATCTTTTAGATATATTTGTATCAGTTCTTTCCCATGCCAAAATAAACCAAATTATAATAATTTTCCCATATAATTAACACCCCCTCTTGGACTGAGGAAAACTCAGTCCAATAAAGAGTCACGTAAACATGCATAAACAAGTGAAACCTCTATCCTTGTACAGGAAACACAACAAACCAACTCCAATTTCACTGGAGATTAATACCTTCGGCACCTACATAACACAAAGAAAACAATAGCAAAATAACAAATGTCAGGTTCAGTCCAGGGAGGTTGAAGGCGGGTTTAAATGGGTCGACAGGGCGAGTGAGAGGTGGACACCACTCGTCTGGTTTGCGACCTGGACAGCATGTGAGGTCCTGGGAGTGGCCTCAAAAGGGATCAGACCAGCACTGGTTCAGTCCAATCGCGGCAGGGGACCGTCAGACAGGCTGGGAAAGGAGCTCTCAGCGGCTCCCAAAGTGAGATCAGCAGTCACCTCCAACCTGAGTGCATAAACTAATGAGTGTAGATGGTTTCAATAGGGATTATAACATACAATCTTAAGATCAGTGTCCACTGGATTCCTGCGGAATCAAAGAGGAGTCTGATCTCAGGCGCCAAAATGGCCTGTGTCAAGTTCATAAGAGTTTCCTCTCGATCTGCTCACGGATTGATGCCAGGAGCAGAGCAAGAGAAAGGGCCGAAACCCAATTCACTTCAGCTTTTAGACATAATTTCAGACAATTTAGTTTTATATATTCCAATTCATAGCTATAGCATTTCACAATTGTATCACATGTCAATGCCCTCTAAGGCTTCAAATTTAAATGTTGTATTGAGATATTCAGACAAATGCATTTTGTAACTTAAAGATTATTGATTCAATTTAGTAAATAAACCAGCATCATCAGGTCCTAAAGACCATCTTTATCTGGTGCATTAAGATATTTTTCAGTCAGTTCATAAACACATAATTCTCTATCATGGTGTCGTGGAATGATGTTCCAAAACGGACATAAGTATCGCATTAATGTCTATAGAGTAGGCAGACATGGATGGAGAGTACAGGACATTTTAGAAACTTCAATTTCTTACCAATCTTTTGTTTCACTCACGCTTTGGTCATGGAACAAATTCTTTAGCCTATTGTCCAGGAGAGAGAGCAAACGAGTTATAAACACATCATATTACTGTTCTATAGGGTGTAAACAGTTCGCAGTCACACCTCGTTTGCCTAATTAATTTTGTTATTTTAAAAGGACCATTCATGTCCACTAAGGTTAGCCTTAAAAGCTTTTCTATATCATATTAAAGTACAGTGATCAATGGGTGGGTGGCTTTGGCAAAGTGAATGTTGGATCCAAGGTCAAACGTCAGTTGTACAGTCCTTCAGCTCTTCCCAGTAGATATATCTGCATTCAGCAACCACTGTCAGACAGCAAGGTGTTTGTCCAATCAGGGAAAAGTCACTGTTAGTCCATTCAGAGAGCACAAAACTGTTGCTCTCACTGTCATCAGCATATCACATCCGAGGAGAGAAACAGGAGTCTGAGTTGGCGTGTCAGATTCAGTCCTGTGAGCTGACTAGGCACTGGCTTGGTGAAAGGTTGTGGGTGGTCTTCCTGTATCCACCCAGTAGATGGTGTCCGTTAATGATCACAGTCTCATAGTTCACAGATGAGTGTCGTTCACCTTTATCCACCAGCACGTCAAGAGTCTGTCCGTTCACCTTCACAGGTCACAGTCTCAGCATTGTATTGTCCCCATCAGCGTTGTTGTAAACGCCTCGATTTCCTCGAACGTTGTTGGTCATCTTTGTCTGAAACAATCCTTGGCCACAATTACCAACACCACACCCACAGGTCACTGCACATTCAAGTAAACTCATTATTACTCTTTTTTCATTATTACTTTCATTACTCGCTCCTTTAAGCTGCACCTTTAAAAGTTGCACTCATTTCTTTCAGTTCAATTTTGCTCTCGCTTCTGGTCAAGGGCATTCATCTCAAAATGTATTCATTAATTTATTTGGTTTTATTAACAATAAATTGAATTTTGCATAATTGCTCCTTCATAACTTTTGGTAATGCGTCCAAAATGGCGCATAAAGATCAACTTAAACTCTAAATTAATAGTGGTTTGTACTTTCAATCAATGTATTCAAACTCACGACAGGACTTCCCTGCTTCAGTTTTCATTCCATGGCGCCACCGTGTGGAGAGAGGTTCTAATTTTTTTTTTAGCAACATCTCTCAGAGCCCTAAATGCTCCGTTAATCACAGGCTTAAAAAATAGCATTTGTCTCACAGTAATTTTGGATACTTGTTCTTCAAATGTATGCTGTGGAGACATAACTCTACCACCAGCAGAAATGTTTCTCTATAAAAAACAAAACAAAAATAACTTTTAAAACAATAACATTGGTCAAAAATATTCCAATTTTTTTTCTCAATGAGGGGCGGAGCAATTTCTCCACTTACCCTCCTACACGGATGTCTGGATACAAAGGAAAATGGCCACTCCTCCAATGTACCCATTACTTCCTGTTTGATCATTTCCTACGTCCACACAAATGCAGACACAGCAAATACACGTTTAGTTTTCTAATAAAAAACAGTGTCCACTCAACATTCACACACCACATCTCTGAGTAAGGAATTATCTTATCTTAAAACTTTCTTTCAACCGTCCTTCTCACTTTCAATCACCTTTCCATCACGCTTCACATTCAATGCCATTTCGGCATCCAGTCTCCTCAGAGAACCATCTATCACCGTTAAATGATCAGATGCATTCACTCCAATACTTTCCAAGTCTTTCTCTCCGTTTGCTTCTTCGCCACTCACAGTCTGCTCTCAGCGATACAAAAATATCACTTTTGTTTGTCCTTCTCCACTCGTCCATCACACTGGTCACTCGTCACTCAGGACACACTCAGTCACTCTACAATAAAAAGAACATTACACAAAAGACAAGACAACAAGACACAATAATTTCACATATACCCCATAACCATGTGCACAAACATCTAAACATAATCTGGCCAGTACATTAACGCTTATTTTCTCTTATTCTCATCTGGGATTTGTCCAGTAGAATATCTTTTATTTTCACTTTATTCTATTCCCTTATTTGGCCAGTACAAGAGCTCTTTGCAATCTGGCCAGTAGAATATTTTCACTCATTTATCACTCATTTATCTTTATTTGGAATTTGTCCAGTCTCTTTCTATTTTTTTTTTATTTTTATTATTTCACCGGTTTCTAAGGTCCGCAACGTCCCTAACGGATACCGGATAACGCTACAACGCTCTCTCCCGTCGGAGTCGGCACCAGTCTACGGGGCGGAAATTTAGGTCCGTACTTTACGCGACCAAGGCTTGACGCGTCCACCACAATTTACCGAGATTAAATAGCCAATCAAAATCCCAAAGCCTAAATAGTAGCTCGCCGGCTACTTTGAGTCTTGGCAATTCGGAAATTCCCACTCCCGAACTCCATTAGCGACTCGGTGCGATCACGTCCACCTACCTATTTTTGTTATTTTTATTATTTTATATTTTTTATAACATTTTTTATATTACCCCACAAACAAAAACAAACAAAACAACAGTTAACAAAAAACCAAACAGTCAAACAAGAACAAACAAACAGATTAACAGACAAACACTTCTCCCGCCTCTCTCTCCGCCGGTCAACAAAATCAGATAAAAAAATGTACCTTAGTCGTTTTAGCTTTGCTAATTGTTCCGTTTTCAGATAAAAATGCCTGCGAAGTCACTGTTTAAGGCAGATGTAAAACAAAATTTCGAAAACCAGCCTCATTCCTTTAATTGTAAATAACCCAGCGTTATCTCAGTAAGAATATGTAGCCATATTAAGTGTTTAAAAATAGAAAACATGCGTTAAAATAGTTCTTAATTTGTCTAAAGTCCGATGCCTTTCAATGAAAATCTAGTGGCCATATGGTGGCATTACAGCAATGGCGGCCATAAACTCCGGTATTACAATACAACAGCCAAATAAATTTACTCCAATCTAAACAACCAGACTGAATCTACACTGGAAATGTTTTAAATATCCTAACAGTACCACATGGAAAAAGCTAACCGCTAAAGCTAATCCTTTGTTCTCAGAGCCAACTTAGCAACCTCGCATACCAACAGCAAACAGATCATACTGAAAACAAACCATGCACCACACTTCAATAAAATCCTTCACTACTACACAGAACAGCCTTCAGTGTCCACACACTGAGCTGGGTTTAACACATTTGTGGGTTTATTACACGTTTATCAACAATAAGCTGTATGCTAACACACTAAGCTAACCATGCGGTATGCTAGCGCACTAAGCTAACGATGCTAACGAAAGCTAACAACACAACATTAAGCTGTAATTTGACCAAAATATTGAGGAAATTTTTTTCATAGACAATGGGGATATAGTTAAAGATTCACAGAACATGCCAACAGCAAAAATGGGAAACCAATCATCGCAAACAGTTATTTTTCCAAAACACACACATTTCCAATAAGGCCTTTACATTGCAGGCGGCCATAACTTGTTTAACTTCAATAAAAACATCTACTTACATGCCTTAAAAAAGCACCTTAAAAATCTGCAAGGCGTATGGTCTAAACACGGAACAATCCAGTCAAGTTTCATTGCATCTTTAGCTTCGTTTCATTTTTTTTTTTTTTTTTTATGTTTTAAAAGTATCGCCAAATATCTCAAACCCCCAGCAAAAACATACGCACACACTTCCTTCATCATAGCCAATATAAACAAATTTGCTATAAACAATTCGTATTCTTACCCATTTTAAAGTCGGTGTGCACGTCTGCTTTGTGAGCGAAAGAGCAACAAAAAAGCATATTTTTTTTTTCTTTGTCTATTCACTAGTTCCATCCAATCTTCCACAAATCAAAAACGTCACGTACGGGTGTCACCAATTGTTGAAAATAGCGTATTCTTTAGTGCTGGATGAAAGGATGGAGACTCGGTATATTATAATCCAAAATCATTACTTTATTTCCTATTACAAGCTAACAGTCCATCTGTTGAGCCGAGTCCATGTTGACCGGACGACGAGGCGGGTGGAAGAGGGTGCTTCTCTCCCCCGCCACACAATACAAAGGAATAGGTGTGTCTTCCCCCAACCAATCAGCTCTCTTGGATCGTCACTTCTTCTTCTGCGCAATCTGACTCCTCATTTGAACACACTGCCCCCCAGTGGATCAACCATACATACAAGCAGAAACTAAAATGTCCGCCAGATTCAAATGTATCTCAAAGCACAGTTTACAGATCAACACAGTTATATATATAATCACTAAAACCTAATATGACAAATATGTATATAAATAATTCCACACTTTCTTGAGTTGTTGTTCTAATGTTGGAAGAGTGGTGTACTCATCCATTTTACATCATAATCTCTTAGATTTATATAGCGCTTTTCAAGACACCCAAAGCGCTGTCTCCCATGGTCCGCAACCTGGAGAGGGGAACATTGAGCTGAGCTGAGGAGGAGGAGCGGAGAGACCGGGAGTGTAAATGTGGATGAGGTCAGACAGGTACTTAGGGGCCAGGGAGTGGAGGGATTTGTGAGTAAGGTGAAGGACTGTATACGGTATTTTACAGGAAGCCAGTGTAAATGGATGAGTGTGAGGGTGATGTTGCCAGGGCCTGGTGTGAGTCAGGAACCTATAGCGGCAGAGTTTTGGATGTGTTGGAGCCTGTCCAGGAGCATTTGAGGGATACCGGACAGGACTCCATTGCAATAGTCCAGTCGTGAGGTTATGAAAGCGTTTCAGCTACTGAGTCCGTCAGTGAGTGGCGTAGGTGTGAGATGTTCCTGCGGTGAAAGAAGGCTGACTTTGTTACGGAGCGTATGTGTGGTTCAGGACAAAGGGTGGAATCCAGGATGACACCCAGGTTTACGGACTGATGGGTGACGGGCAGATGTTGTTGCTGTCAGTGATGAGCACCAGATCCCCAACCCTCTGGAGCAGTTGTCCGGTAGCCACAACAATGAGCTCTGTCTTGTCGGTGTTTAGTTTAAGAAGGTTGGATGTGAGCCAGGTCCGGAGTTCTGAAAGGCAGAGGGAGAGGAACTGAGGCGGAAGCTGGGCAATGGGTTTGAGGGGGGTAAGTGTGTCGTCAGTATGAGTGAAAAGTGATACACCAAGTTCACCACAAGAAAGAAACGAACGACTTCTTCTGTGTTAGCACTGCAGTTTTATTAAAAACACAACTGCGAGACCTCTGAGCTGTGCACTTCTTACGGGTTTAAAATAGCTCTCATTTTTCAGGCCCACCTCAGTGTCCCCAGGTGCAGGTTAGCTTAATGACAGTTCGCTGCCACTAGCGCTAGCACAATAACAGTGTGTGTATCATTACCGCTGTAGCGCAACTGCCTTTATGATTCTCGTTTGTGAAGTTTTTGGGGGATTGGGCCGTAATGGTTCTCGAGAGGCCCCCAGAAGTCAATAGAAATGCGGGGTCTAGTTCAGTGTTTCACAAACTCTTTAGGTGGAGGGATGTTTCTCGAACTGTCTGTGATCCCACTTTTTCTGATTTGGTGAAGAGGCATTGTTGGTTTTTCGCTTGATGTTTCGAAACCTATGGTTCTTTGCGCTACTTTCCACAACGTTCCTCCACACAGTCACTACATCTTTGAAAGGGCACTATGACTTTAACCTCTGAAGCTCCATCTTAACCAAGCACATTTTATCCAGTTCGGCTTTACCCAAATCTAAAAACTTCTCGACTGGAGAAATCACAGCCTCTAGGCCGGTGTATAGCTAAACCAAGACGGGTCTAAACCTTTTTGTAGCTTTTAAAGTTTGTTTTATATCGTGTTATTGTTGGTTTTCTGGCTTTTTTGCCGTGTTTTCGTCATTTTGTGTGTGTGTTTTTGTCATGTTTTCACAGCTTTTTTTTGCCTCTTTTTGTCTCATTTTTGTTCACAGCCCGTATAGGCCAGTGTAATGCCTCATATGTGTAAGAACTTTCAGAGCAAAACACAACTTACAGGTGGTGGATGGCAGGGAACTGGTTAAGCACCTGATCAGTAATCATCTATGCTCACGCTCCAGGTTGAATGAACACAATAGTTAGTTTTTGCGTACCTGAGCCTGTGCTTATCACTTGGGACGTACTTACTTTAGATTTACAAGGCTTAAAGGATTTTGTCGACATTTTCCTAATCAGCATTGACTTTGCGCGAGACACATGGTAATTTGCTGCACCGGACTTGTGATAAAGAATATTTATAACCACAGTCTGTGTTTTATCTCGTGCTGGTATTCGGCAGGCACCAAGCAGAAAGAGAAATGGGATCCTTTGCCTTTTCAAGGTTACAGTGCAGCTTTTCCACATTGAAATGCCAAGAATCTTTTTTTTCTCTCCCTCCTCGAGCAGTCTCTCACTCTCGTTTTAAAGGTTTAATTAAATGCTGTCCACACTGGAACAAAAATTGCCCATACATTTTAGACCAAACTTCTGTTTCTCCAGATGCCACTCAAGGTCATCTGCATTTTTTAGGTGTTTATTCTTCTGTTTACGGTTTAGACATAATTTAGTACAATTTATGTCTATTTCACACCTCACTTTAGTCCTGATTCGATCTTGGTGCTGGTAAACCGGTGAACCACAGCAACATAATTCGGACACACTCCCCCTGCTTTAGTACAATAACTGTTTGGCTGTGGAGATGTGATTCACTTGTGGCATCCATCTGTCCTCACGCCACTGCCAGATTTACACAGTGGCAAGTCTTTCTTTTTACTTGTTTTTTCATCCACATGCCGAGGCAAGATTTTATAGTGAGACGTCTGCCGTCTTCTCGCTGTATGTCAATGTGTGGATTTCAGTTAAATTCCACAATTTATTATCCATTTTACGTCTGGTCATTGGTGCCGCTGCTTTGTGTCCTGTCTGATGCCCATCTATTACTTACCATTTTTTTTTCTCACTGTATTTAATATATTTCTAGATTTAAAATAGAATAAAAACGAAATGAAGTTGAATAATAAAAACAAAAAAACAAAAAAAATACATATACCTTTAGTCAGAATTTAAGTTACAAAAGCCAGTTGCACTTTGTGGCCTGAGAAGTTTGGAAGCACTTAGTAATGAAGCATGAATGCGTAAAATGAATCCAAATAATGATGGTCTCATATAGAAACCCTTTTCCCACTAATAACCTAAGCCTGGTTCGTGCATTCTCTCCTCCTCCACTGCCGTCCCAGTGGGGCCAGAGTTACCGGTGTGTACGCGCATGCAATGTATTAACTATTTATAAGTGTTCATGTCAAATTCATCGCTGCTTTATTCTTGTATCTGTGTACGGCCACACAGATACAAGAGAGGGCAGCTTGCTATATCAACACAGATGCCCCAATAAACAAGCCTTAATGCCTCATTTGGATATTAATTAGTTTATGTGTTAGTCGACAAAGCCGTGTGATTTCCCATGATGCCCTGCGTGCTTCTAAAGTGGGCCGTCGATGTAGTATGGTGGTGGCTACAACAAGATGGAAACAGATTCATTAGTGCTGTTTAGCTGCATTTTGCCTGTTTGCTTCGTACGAAACAATATGGTGTTTAATATTTATGATTTGATTGCATAAGGTCCACAGAGATAGTCCTTAGATATTAGATTTTCCGCCACATTGTAAACAGGGTGGAATGAAAGGATTTTCTGTAGTCTTTTTCTGTGCATTTGATAGCAATAACACAAATGTGTAAATACAATTCCATTGTTACTGTAAATGTGCAATACAGTTTGGGCTTACAAAGGCTGACAACTATGGAAGATTAATGTGTAGTCAGTGTGTATTATTAATGCTGTGCCATCTCTGTTGTATGAGCCATAACCTTGGCTTTCAGGCACCGTATATTTTCCTTTTGCATATCAGTATAACACACAGCAGAATATCCCTCTTCATGAGTGCAATGTCCTCAACGTCTTGAGTTCATGTCTCCGGGTCCCGCACTGATGGTAAACACACGCACGACATCCAGACTCCTGCCTATTTTTCATATATTGAGTTAATTCTGAGATCTTCCATCTTACTGACATTCTTTGCTAACACAATCTAAAACCAAAACCTGTGGTCTCTTGCATCAATTTTCCTAATTTTGGTCAGTTTTAGTCATTTGTTTTTTGTTTTTAAACTCAATTTGAAGAACAATTTTTGCTTTAATTCAATAGATGACTGTGTTGGAAATGGTTTAGTCAAATATTACAAAAAATATATCACAGTTATCGATATTGTTATTTTTCCTCATTGCGCAGGCCTAATTGTAAACATTGTAAGAATGCTGCGTATTTACAGAACCTTTCCCTAATCCATGCTCCCCAATCTATGTTTTATCATCTCCTGTCTGGTTAGCTCGTTTTATCCTCATATACTCTGTTTATGACATAACTATTTCAGTGCCTCTAATATTCTCCTCCTCTTCTCTCCCCTCAGTGCACCCCCATCGTGGGCCATGGCTTTGTTTTGGACAAGTACAAGTGCCAGTGTCGCAGTGGGTTCTACCATCCCAGTCGAGTGGCTCTCAATGGATATAAAAGTAGGTTACAAATGCCCTCATGAGGGAGAAGCACATTCTACTGTCAGATATAAACTTCGAATCTTTTCAATCAATCAATCAATCAAACTTTATTTATAAAGCGCTTTTCATACCAAAAAGTATTACAAAGTGCTTTACAGATTACATTTAAAACAATACGCCCTGCATCATACATCCATATATGCATGTGTGTATATATATATATAATTATACAATATATCATTAGGACTAAATAAATAGATGTCAGTTAAAAGCTAAGCTAAAAAGGTGGGTCTTGAGCCTGCTCTTAAAAACATGAACGTTCTCTGCGGTCCTGAGCTCCTCCGGCAGGTCGTTCCGGAGGCGAGGGCCATACTCTTTTAAAAGCATGCTTTGGGGATTTAAGAAAAACGTCTTGTTTTTCCAAACTTTCTGTCCTTCACAACTTTGAACAAAGACTAGTCACTTGTGTTTAAGAAAATCAAAGTTTGACAGTTGTGTGTTGGCCTATTCTACACAATCCTATATAACTGTCTGACTAAATGATTTACGGTATGTAATATTATAAGATTGCAAAGGATGGAGTTCGGGCAGTTTTGCATGATTCCTGCCTGTGTGGCGCAATGAAACTTTAAGCCTTTATCTCTGAACGACAAAAGCCCCATTTAAGTCATCCGTTTTACAATGATGATAATTTCTTGGCGACTCATTCTCTCATAGAGCCAATTTACATTTGTCAATCACGTTGCTGCCGAAATGCAAATACTTGTTTCCTCATTTTGCATCTCGCGTGTGCGTTAGATTCGGACGGCTGCGCTCTGACACGATGACTGAGAGCCCCCCGGTGTCCTTAGGTAAAAAGCTCTTGCCCCGTGAAGAAGATCATCAGGAAACCGCTCAGTTCCAGCCATGACTGCTCCAATATGGCCGCCCTGGGGGAGACGAGACGCCCGGGTTTTATTGTAGTGCTGTGTGATGAGGCCAGAAGTGATAGAAGTCAATCTGAGGTCGGCGTCGGGGAAAACAATCCAGGAAAACAGTTTTGTGTCATTTCCATAGCAGCGGGCCGAAAAAAAGGACTGAAATATCAAAGCGAGCAAACGGGAAGCAGGGAGCTGGAACAACAACAAATGAGCTCTGGGGAAGTGCAAATGTCCATAAAATGTGCCATTGACTCTTCTGCAACAAAAATCCAACGATGCAGCCATATGGATTGTATATAGCAGCAGTTTAACGCTGCAGTAATCATAACACATCTCTGCAGCAGGCTGTGGTCCCAACGTGCCTCAAAGCGACCACCATCATTCCGGTGCCAAAGAAGTCACCGCCCTCCTGCTTTAATGACTACCGCCCAGTAGCACTCACTCCAATTCTTATGAAGTGCTTCGAGCGGCTCGTCATGGAACACATCAAGTCTGTTCTCCCTCCCACCCTGGACCCATACCAGTTTGCTTACCGGTCCAATCGCTCAACTGAAGATGCCATCTCCACTGCGCTTCATTCAGCCCTCACTCACCTTGAAACAAAGGACTCTTACGTTAGAATGCTGTTTTTAGACTTTAGCTCAGCATTCAACACTATAATCCCACAGCAGCTAATACACAAACTGCTCCACCTGGGGATCAACACATCACTGTGCAACTGGCTGCTGGACTTTCTGACGGGGAGACCACAGGCTGTACGTGTCGGCGGAAAGTTCTCCAGAACCATCACACTGAACACGGGAGCTCCCCAAGGCTGTGTGCTGAGCCCCCTCCTGTTCACTCTGCTGACCCATGACTGCGCTCCAAAGTACGACTCAAACCTCTTCATCAAGTTTGCAGACGACACAACAGTGGTGGGTCTCATCAACAACAGAGACGAGTCAAACTACAGGAGTGAGGTGAGCAGTCTGGCCGTGTGGTGCACACAGAACAATCTCTCTTTAAATGTGGAGAAGACAAAAGAGATTGTTGTGGACTTTCGTAGAGCACGGGTCCAGCATGTTCCTCTAACAATCAATGGTGCTGCAGTGGAGAGGGTGACCAGCACTAAGTTCCTGGGTGTGCACATCACAGAGAACCTCTCCTGGACCATGTACACTACATCACTGGTCAAGAAAAGTAATCAGCGTCTCTACTTTCTCTGCAAGTTAAGAAGGGCCAGAGTCCCAGCCTCTGTTATGTGCAACTTCTAAAGAGGGACTATAGAGAATATCCTGACCAGCTCCATCACTGTGTGGCACGGCGCCAGCACTGCCTCCTGCCGAAGGAGCCTCCAGCGCATCGTGAGCAGCGGAGAAGATCTGTGGAGCTCCTCTCCCCTCCATTAAGGACATGTACTCCACCCGTCTCACCCGCAAAGCCCTCAGAATCACCAGGGACCCTACGCACCCATCACACAGTCTCTTTAAAGTAATGCCTTCAGGGAGGAGACTGCGGAATCTACGGGCCAGGTCGGGTCGACTGAAAAACGGTTTCATACACAAGGCCATCGGGAAGCTGAACTCCCTGCCCTCCCTCCCACCCCTCTTCCCCCACCCCCCGCTCCACAATCAAGGATGAGAGAAATACAACTTCTAACCATGTGAATGGTTTGACAAATAAAATATCTTGTATCTTGTATTGTATCTTGTATAAAGTTGGAAAAGTTTAGATAATATCCTGTGACTGAGAAAATAGTATTTATGGGAGGATGTCCACTTCTGCTTTGAAAAAGGTTTGTTAGTTAACACCTCCTAACACATGCATTTACTTTTTATTTTTTTTAGATGTTCCCAGTAAACGCATTGACTGTAGAATAGCGATGGAAGTGCATTCAGCGCAGGTTATCTGAAGCTCGTTCATGTTAGAAATTTGGAGCCAGCTCCTTTACATAGAATAGGGAAAAAATAGAAATAGTAAAAATAATAAAAGGGAAAAAAATGGCATTAAGACAAACAAGTGGAAGTAAAAGTGACAAGCCTGTGTTCGATAATGACATAAAGAGGGGCAAAAAGGTTTCAATGGAAAGTCCATTACAAGAAGCTTCCGGAGCCAGCCCCCATTTTAATATTAGGTTTCACAGTCTATGTTAAAAAGTCAAGGTGCCTTTAGTTCAAAGTGGGAACACTCAAATTGCCTGATGAAGGTCTCAGAACCGAAACATTGATCTTATCCAGATACTGTAAAACATGTTTTCACGGTTTGCACTGGTGACAATTTTTTTCTTTTTCTGCGATGTCATTTTAAGAAAATCCTAATTGTTTCCAATATTGTCAGGATAAAAGAGAACAAAGTGAAAACAGCCTGCTTTTGCTGGATGCATTGACAGTACACTTGATTGTGCTATCATGGCGAGTCCAAAGGCAAAGCATTGACCTGTCAGAGGCGTGTTCACACTGATCTGACAACTCCGACTCTGGAGACCTGTGCAGGACTTCAAGAAATGACCTGCTATTTTTATCCCAGGTTTTGGGTCCACTTTTTGGCATTACATTGTTCAGTAGATTTTCATGTAAGAAATTCAAAAAATCTTAGCAATACTTCTCGCTTTCTTGATCTACTTACCCAGTCACTTGATATTATAATTTAAGGGAGGAAAAAACATTTTTGGTGTACTGTAATGTGTTTCGCCATGTTTCCCATGTTGTAAATAACCCCAGGAAACCGTTAAACGCTTCAAAATCGAAGAAGTGCCAGAAAAGCTTTTAGCACAGTGAAGAATACATTTTTGACAGCAACATGGGCGAATACAAATCCCAATGAACCATATTGACTTACAAAGAGGCATAAACCCAATAAGATTGAATTCCCCTGTGGTTAGAGCCGCAATTACTCGAAATCAAATGAAATACGAGTCATGTAAAATTGAAAAGCCCTCCCCTGTAGTGTTGTTAAATAGTTTAAACATATTCTCCTTGTGGTTTTCGAATCATTAGATCAGCAAGATTAATGAGACAAGAAATTGATCTAACAATACAGAGCAGACGTACTTTATATTACACTGTGGTCCTCTGTGTTGTTCCTTGTAAAGAGACCCACCGGCTGGTGCTGCGTGTGCATATTGGATGAACTCTGGGACTCTAAGTTAGAGCTTATCAAGCACAAACCCACAGCAAGCTGCTGACAGAATCCCTCCAAAATAAAGGGCCGCTTTTAATAAACACACTCTAGTGGTTACATAGCAGTTTACATGTAAATAGAGTAGTCTTCATTGAGGGTCATCAATGGGCCACTCAGACTGTGGTAAGACAGAGTACCACTGCTTTGCGGCTTCACGTGGTACTGAGGCCTCTTTCTCGGCTTTGTTTGATTTATAGATCATTTTAGTTTGTAGGGTTTGTTATTATCTTAAGCAAGGAACAGGCCACCGTTTCTCCATACTGAGATATGTTCTTACCTGAGCTTAGACAAGTTGATGCGTAACTTTCTGGTCTTTACGCGTGCGCTCAGTCACGCAAAAAGACCAAATTGTTCTCTCCTCTATGGGGCCAAACGGGGTGACGTTAGAAGCGACCAAGTTCTTCCACGTTTCCCCTATTTAAATACGGTTAAGTGAGTAGTTACACGATTCAAGTCCAGTTACACAAAATGAAACATGGCGATTTTCTAAGCGGATAAAAGGGGGTACTATATTGTAAGGCGTAAGAACACCTTAGGAGCACTTCGACGTCCACGCAGTAAAGTGAAGATATCTCTAAATGCTAACAACATCTTTGGTCTTTTTGCGTGACTGAGCACATGCACAAAGACCAGACGGTTATCAACTCGTCAAAGCTCAGGTAAGAACATATCTCAGTATGTAAAAATGGTGGCCTGTTTCTTTAACCTCTTAACCCCCATCTTAACTGAGCACATTTTCTCAATTTTCTCCAAACCTTATACAGACGATAGGCCAGTGTAACGCCTCATTTGAAAGCCAAGGCCTACAAAATATAAGCTCTTTGCTAGTTTTTGTTGTCATGTTTTAGTCGTTTTCGTCAAGTTTTTTTTGCTTTTTTAAATGATTTGGTAACATTTTTATGGCTTCATCACTGATTGTGCTATAAAACGAAATGCGGCCAAAACGCAACAAAACAAAGAAAACGTGACTGCAAACACAAGGAAGAAGCTTCGATTAGTTTTCTATGTCTTAGCTTTCAAATAAGGCGTTACACTGGCCTATTGGCTGTAAGCTCTCAGGCCAAGAAGCGTTTAGATTTGGGTAAAGCTGAACCGGAGAAAATGTGCTCAGTTGCGGTGGGGGTTAAGAGGTTAAACATCTTTATTTATCCTATTATATCCTATTAGCTGTAGTCGATCACTCGGTTCACAATGCAGATTTGAATGAACTCAATTAACACTAGAGGCAAAGCAAGGCAAGTTTATTTGTAGAGCACAATTCATACACAAGGCAATTCAAAGTGCTTTCACAGTTGCATACAATTACAAGAAAACAGATCATATCAATCATTAAAACATCAACATAAAAATTAATAAATTACAGTAAAAGGCAAGAGTGCAGATAAAATACTTTCAGTTTTCATCTGCTCGGGTAAAAAGAGCTGTTTTCAACGTAGATTTGAACATTGTCAGAGTTGAGGCCTGTCTCACATCCTCATGAAGACTGTTCCAGATTTTAGCTGCATGAAACTGAAACGCAGCCTCACCGTGTTTATTATTGACTCTGGGAACCACCAGGAGACCCCTCCCTGAAGCTCTCAGGGCCCGGGATGGTTCATACGGCTCTAACATGTCAGAGATGTACTTTGGTGCTAAACCATGAAAAGACTTGTACACAAGCAGAGCTGTTTTAAATTCTATTCTCTGAGTGACAGGAAGCCAGTGCAGAGACCGGAGCACTGGACTAATATGGTTGTATTTCCTGGTTCTTGTCAGGACTCGAGCAGCAGCGTTCTGGATGTACTGGAGCTCTAACAGCTCGTTTAGAAAGGCCAGTGAGCAGCCGTTACAGTAGTAACGCAGTTACTACTGCAGTACACTACTGCAGTACAAATGCATGGATGAGTGTCTCCAAGTCTGGTTTTGACACTATTCCTCTGATCTTAGCAATGTTTTTCAGATGGTAAAAAGCTGATGATGTTATTGCTTTGATGTGGCTGTTTAAGTTCAGTCCTTGATTACTTCTAGATTTCTAACCTGATTTCTTGGTTTTAGAGAGAGAGACTCAAGGTGACGGATAATACTTTGTCTTTGTGTCTGTGGGCCAAAAACAATTATTTCAGTTTTGTCTGAGTTTAGTTGGAGAAAGTTGTTTTGCATCCACAAACTGATCTGTTCGATGCAGTGACAGAGAGTATCTACAGGCCCCTGTTCATCTGCCGTCAGTGACACGTAGATCTGAGTGTCATCTGCGTAGTTGTGGTACGACACATTGTTGCTGTTTATTAGCTGACCCAATGGAAGCATGTACAAGTTGAATAAAAGGGGTCCCAAGATTGACCCCTGGGGGACTCCACAGGTCATGGAAATTTTGTCTGAGACACAGTTGCCAATTTTGACAAAGTACGTCCTATCCTCGAGATAGGACTTGAACCAATTTAGCGCAGTACCAGAGATTCCCCCCCAGTTTTTTAACCTGTGAACTTCACAGGTTAAAAAAGTGAAGTAAGATCCCTTGGTCCACTGTGTCAAAGGCAGCGCTCAGGTCCAGCAGAACTAAAACTGAGACCTTACCTGCGTTGGTGTTGATACGGATATCATTTTTCATCTTGATCAGAGCTGTCTCAGTGCTGCGATGGGGCCTAAATCCTGACTGGAAAGTATCAAACACATTGTTAGATAGGAGAAAGTAAGTGAGCTGTTGATATATTACTTTCTCTAGGACTTTTCCTAAGAAGGGCAGGTTTGATATGGGCCGGTAGTTCTTCTTTAGAAGAGGCTTCATGACTGCGGTTTTCAAAGCCTTTGGAAATGCTCCAGTCTCAAATGAGATGTTAACTAACTGAACAAGTTGTGGTAACAAGCTGGTCAGCACAGACTTCAAAAATCTAGTGGGCAATTCATCAAGGCAGCATGTACATGAACTCAGACCGGAGATAACCTCTTCGATTGTTTTGGTGTGAAATGTGTCAGCTCAAGGTGTTTATCTGGTGGCAGGGTTGCTATTTGTGTTGTTGAAATTATGGCATTTTTAATGCCTTGGACTTATCTGTGTTTGAGTGGATGGAATCTTTTTGCAAGGGATATGGACTAGAGTTCTTTGATTGGACGGTCTGACTGTCCCTCTCTTATCTAATCTAAGTTGTTTGACAGTACTAATTGTTTCAGAAGAACACACTCCCTCTATGGACCTCTGGTTGGTTTTGAGTTTGCTATGCATGGTAGCAAACGGAGAGGCCCCTAATGTCCCAGACAGCAGCAGTGAAGCTGCTGGAGATAACAGCTGTGGGCACCGGTGGTGGGGGCCGAGCTGGGGAGACCTTGGGTGAAAAAGGCGGAGGTGGGAGAGGGGCATGATACTTCTTTGTGGATGAAAGCCTTGGTCTTGACATGACTGGAGTGAGGGGAGTCATTTGAATCCCTTGTTTTATCAAGGGTTCAAAATGGTTGGTGAGTTTAGGGATGGGAATGATTCAGAAAAATCTCTGGAGGGTGTAAATGTAGCAGTCGGGCTCAAGGCCTGTGGTGGAGCTGATGAAAGTGCTCCTTCGGCTGAATCATTTACTATAGATGCATGTGGTACTGAAGCTGAGCTTTTCCCCGGAGATGCAGATGCGGAGAAAACGCATGCGTTTCAGAACATGTCTGTGAAAGGCTAAACTGCAAAGCTACCCAGTTGTAATCATGCTATGCTTTTGTGATTTGCTAATTGCAACCATTAAAATTTGTATTTCGATTAGGTTGTGTTTAATTGCGCCGCTCTAGTTGTAATATCGCTGTAGAAGGTGTAGCACCGGAGTTTTACTGCGAATGACTGCAGCCGTCGAAGTCATTCCAACAGTGATTCTGCTGCTCGTAACTGTTGCAGCTGTAATAGGAAATAACATCAGGAGCGGCGCCGCAGTAGTTATGAGACAAGTTGTAATAAAATACTATAAAACATAATTTACCATTTTTACCTCTACAATAATTATGTAATAATTACTAATACTGCTGTCACTGAAGAGTACTTTATTGCTAACAAACACGTCACATATTAGTTGCCAGGCTGACATCAGGTCTGTATTATTTTCTCTTTTGTTCATGGCGGCTTCATAATTACAGGTTGTGTCTCGTCATTATCTCTGCGGCTTTGTGTGATTGAGCTGATGATGTCTGCTGACACCTACTGAGCCTTAAAAGTGCGCCAATAAATTTGAATTCATTTTACACAGACAAACCTACACAAACAACTCAGAGCAGCGAGTCCAGCATTAATCCCCCTTTTTCGTGTTGTCTTTCATTCATCTATTATATAAAACGGTATATTTTACAAATAACTGAACGTGGGGCTGTGTATATTCTGCATTATGTCTAAATCTATTCATGAGCTTTGAACCCCTTAACCCCGCACCGTGACACATTTTCTCCAGTTTGGCTTTACCCAAATCTAAAAGCTTCTTGAAAACAGCATCAAAATAGTTGCCAAAACGAGGATGAAAATACAACAACAAAAACGACATAAAATGCAAAAAATTAATCACAAAAAAAATCCGCAAAGAAGCAACAAAAGACCAACAGAAATGTGCCGGAAAAGCAACAATAACAGAATGACAAAGCAATGTAAACACGACAAAAATGCTACAAAAACACGGCAACAATGCTATGAAAAAAAATTACAATTAGTTCTGTAGGTCTTAGCTTTCAAATGAGAGGTTACTCTGGCCGATAGGCTGTAAGCTCTAGTCAAGTAGCGTTTAGATTTGGGTAAAGCCAAACTGGAGAAAATGCACTGGGTTAAAGGATTAAACAACATGAACATAAAACACAAAATGTATATTGAAAGAAAGGAAAAATAAAAATAAGATAATAATGTCAATATTTATTATTCACAAAGCGAGTCAGAGCATTCATTCATCCTTTTATCGTGTGCTTTGTAGGTAAAGACAGAGATGACTCCTCGGAGGGCTCCACCAGGTGCCTGCCGTGCCGGGATGGGTGCCCTTTCTGTCAGGACGACACCCCCTGTGTGGTGCAGGAAGACGGGGCGCTCCGGCTGTCTGTGGCCACTCTCCAGGGGCTCTGCATGCTGCTGGACCTGGCCTGCATGGTGGCGCTATATCACCTGCGCAGGAACAAGGTGACTGTTTTACACTGACATCATGACTGGTATGTCCAATGCACTTAACCTAATCGTGACTGTATATTATTCATTTCAACAAAAGTCATGGCTATTTGATTGTGTTTATGGAGAGCTTTGTCTTTGTCTTCGCACATTATTTGCCAAATCTCTTCAATATAATGAAGATGCCCCTTTTGATAATCTTGAACAAAAGATGAATATAAATAGAGACCAAGCCCTTGAAATCTATTTTCTCAGTGGTACTTGCACAAAAGTCTATATTTCCTAACCAATAAGACTTAATATTTCATGTGTTATGGTTAAATCATGTACAAGTTTATTCTCTATTTCACAGTTACGGCCCCGAAGCATTTGTCAGTGTAAAATGAGTGAACAAACTGAACAAAAGTTGAACAAATAAAGATTCGCACCTCTTTTTTCCTGAAGCTACAGAACTCCGACTGTTTGAAATGTGACCTAACGTTTTGCCGAATTAAATTTTAAATGTGTGTATCCCATTATAATTGTAATCTTTGTTTGTCAGGGCTACAGCGCCTGAAAGCCACTGTCCAATAATTACCACAAATCCTTGGGTAAAACTGGCTGGATTTCCCCCCCACTTTTCTATTTATAGACTTTAGCGTCGGACTTTCCCACATTTTCAGTCCACACGAAAAGTCCCCGGAGCCCTGTCAGTTTACATAAAAGAACAAACATCTTTTTCTCGGATGTAACACGGTAATTAAATGGAGGCCAGAAAACATGGTGCCTGCGCTTGCTTTTCAGTTTCAGGCAGAGAAAGAGCAATGCCAATTTAACAACGCTTTAAATGTGTTTGCGCCAAGCTAAGTAGCCAATTATTTTTCAGTGGGTCAATGCAAACTTAAGTAATAGAAAAACCCACAAATACAGATTTAGCTACAGACTAAAAGAGACGGCATTTTCAAGCAATGAACTGACTGAAGTTTTCTGTCTCTCACAGAGCATCCGCACATCAGGACTGATTCTGCTGGAGGCCATCTTATTTGGAGCCCTGCTGCTCTACTTTCCAGTGAGTTTCATTTTATGCTGTTTCTCAATGGGTCATTAAACCAGGAAAATATAGATGTAAGCTAAATAAATAAATAAAAGGTCTTCTTTTACTTTACTAAATATCGATCGTAGTAGTAGAAAACTACTGAGTACAGAAGATGAATCAAGTACCTTCATTGAAGATGGACAACTCCTGTACGACTGAGAACCTACACAGACATTGATAGTAGTATTGATTGTAGTATTGATAGTAGTATTGATAGTGTTCCAAAAATCCACAATTGATTTTAATACTAAGAAAAAAGTCTATGTAGATCTCAATACCACAGTGTGCGCCTGAGTAAGTACATGCAGTGCTGTACAGTGAACTCCTGCCTTTTTACCGTGATCATTGTTTCTAATATATAAGTAAGTAAACTTTATTTGTATAGCGCTTTTCACAGACACAAAGGCACAACGTGCTTCACTGTAAAAACAGATAGAAAAACATCTTATTGCCTAATTTTGCCGTTTTCTTTTTCCTTTAATTTTATATGGACCTTTCCATATACTAAATAAAGAATGAATAATCTGAATTGTTGTTAAATGCACTTTAAAAACATGTGTTTACGCAGACCGCTTCTGCTAAAGGCCAGTGATGGGCAAGTAACTTAAAAATTGTAATAGTTATTACAGCTTTAAAAATGAAATATGTTTGTACTACATGTTACTGTTTGAAAAATGTAGCGGATTTACACTTCTTTGAGTTACTTTTGGCAACATATAAACTAAAAATAGTTGTGAAGCAAAAGTGCAGTCAGTCTTTCCCCCATTCTCTTGTGTTTTGTTTTGACAACATTAACTACACACGACTGTAGATCTTACACACCAGTATTCAACTTGATTTGTTATGCTGCATTTCGTTGGTACATTTAAACGCTCTTGTAACTCGAGTTACTTACATTGTAATGACTAATATATTCCCGTATTTTTTGTAATATGTTATTCCTTAGTTATTGAAAAAAGTAATATTATATTTTTGTAACTCGTTACTTTTGTAATACATTACCCCCAACACTGCTAAAGGCCATGAGAATTCCTCACTCTCTATAAAAGATGTAATTTAGAAAAGACAACAAAATATTGGTAAACGAGTGTCTAGTTTAGATACTATAGTAGTGTTTAGTATCTGGGTATTGATTATTTTGAAGACACTTCCCTCTGCGTTATCGATGTAATTACATATTCTGTTTATGGACTACTGTCTGTTCCATTTCCTGTAAGGTTAACATAGTGTTTCAGTTCCTTCAACACATGTGAAGAGACTGCGGTAGAAATGTGAGCCGCACACTTGTATCACTTTACACAGCAGCTCTTATCGCCGCTTCATCAAGGCACATCTGCACATGCTTCATACGTGCAGGAGAGCAACGAGATGGCGCAGTGGTTCTTTACTGGTAAAGCTTCAGGACCCACCGCGACACAAATATAAAGGATTATTTTAAACAAGTTCATCTCTGTTTCAGTATATTTAATAAAAAGTCAAGTATTTCATCATCTGTTGAGTCAAGCAATAATCATTTGAATTTGAATTTATTTATTTGAATTGGGACAGTGCACATTAATCAACATGTGTTTTTTCAACATGTAAATGTACCGGAGTTGGCCGTATAGGCTAATTTTCATCCGTAGTCCATCATAAGGCTGTTTATCGAAAACTACCAAAACAATATTTTAACAAAGTACTGCAACCTACTTTTGGAAACCACAGTAGAGGGTATGCACATGATGTCATAACGTCCTGACTGTCAAAGCCTGTTTGAGTCATGAAATGTGGTATTATTTATTTTGCCTTTGTGCTCTTTTTAACCCCATGCAGTTTTAGTATTTAGCAACTCATGATGCAATACTTATTATAACATGACAATCGTACAGACTATTGATTTTAACCTCTAAACCCCCAAGGGAACGGAGCACATGTTCTCCAGTTTGGCTTTACCCAGATCGAAAAGCCACAGACGAGCGACAAAAAAATGTGACAAAAATGGGATAAAAATGCAGCAACAATGTGTCAAAAACGTTACTATCAGTTTTGCAGGTCTTAGCGTTCAAATGAGCCGTTACACTGGCCAAGAAGCTTTTTGATTTGGGCAAAGCCGAACTGGAGAAAATGTGCCCGGTTAAGGTGGGGGTGACGACATGAGCAACACAATTGAAAAGCAGGATGTGTGGGAATCGTCATACATGACTCAGAAGCGGAAGCGTCGTCAGATCAAATACAATAGAATGAGTCGCACGCTGTGGGTCGAAAAGTCTAAATCCAGTTAAACATTGAAGCTTTGTCTCTAAACTAGCACTTGTTATAAAAATCCCACCTTCTTTATCTAATCAAGTCCTAAGTTGGGCAGTGCTTCAGTTACTGGGTTCCGGAGAGTCTGAGCTTTCAATTGAGGCATGGCATGTATAGTCACCAAACGGTCTCCCATCCAAGTACCGACCAGGCCCGTCCCTGCTTAGCTTCCAAGGTCTGAAGTAATCGGGCAGAGCAAAGGCGGTGTGATCACAGATATGGATTATTTCCTTCAGTAATCGATTAACCTCTTAACCCCCGCCTTAACCGGGCACATCTCCTCAAGTTCAGTTTTACCCAAATCTAAAAGCTTCTGGACTGGAGCTGACAGCCTGTATGAATAATGCCGGATTTGAAAGCTAAGACCTTCTCAAAACTGAGATCCACAATTTTATTGCGCTTTCATGTTTGTTTTACGTCCGGTTTTCGTCGCTATTTTGACACACTTTTTCCAGAAGCGTTCAGATTTAGGTAAAGCCAAGCGGGAGAAAATGTGCTCGGTTCAGGTGGGGGTTAAGTGGGTAAAGGCGACCCAAATTGAGTTTTGATTATGCTGACCTTTTGACTCCAGAAACAATGCATACTACATGCCCCACATTTGAACTGTAAAGGCAATGAGGAGTGACGTAATCTGATTTGGAAGTTGTCCGTTCAGCTGTTCCCTCGATGCTGTTCCATTCGAGTGGACCCTTACAAAGCTGGCACGGTTCGTCCCTGCACGGATTCACTCACGTATCATAACTAGCCTTTGTCTATATACTGTGGTCGGATGCCAGTGTGCATTGTGCTCCGGTGTGTTTGCACGCGGCCCACGCTGCACCTGGTGGGCCGCCTCAGAAGCCCAACTTTAGCCCAGAAACAGATGGATGAAACTTGCGTGCCATGTCGGGGAGATATCCGGTGTGGCGGGGGAATTCGCTCTCCTCAAATACCCGCACAGACTGCCAAACAGGCGAACACAAAAGCCTGCGTGGATCCTTGCCATTTGTAAGAAATAAAGCAGGAAAAATGGAGGAAGAGCTTTAAAGGCTGATCTGGCTCTGGGGAGGGGCTTTTGTTCCTCCTGGAGTGACTGAATGCAAGCCTTCAAAGAGATATTTGCATCTGAATCATGCAACTACCATTAAAAAAAATAAATAAAATAAGAATAAAAAAATGTGCACACTAGATTTTACTTATTTGTGGAGATTGCATGTTCCCTGGTGTTTGGGTGGGTTTTACTGCCGAGCTTCTCCAAAATGTGCAAATGATAACGACAAAAATGGCGTACGCTTATATTGAGATCGTGTGCTCTCCTGAAAAAACGCGTTTTTCACAGATATTTTTTACAGATATTCCTTTGACCATAGGAATTTCCTTGTCCCCGTCCGTCCTCTCTAAATTCTGAAACATGATGAGAATGGGACGGTTTATTACCCACGGGAGCCGCTGCCTTCACCTCATGTGACCACACCTCGCACACATTTCTTGCTCTAAATGGATTTTATTTTTGCAGTCCGCCACCCACCGCTCCATCCACCCCAAGGACCAAAAATACTCTTTTTGACTTGAACACACTTAAGGGCTTTTTTTCCCCCTCCCTTAGCGCCCTGACTTCTCATCTTTTCGCTGGACATCGATTAGACCAACTCTCCTCGAGTGAAAGCGAAGCCAAAAGTCGCCCCATTGAAATTATTACGTCTGACTATTTTGTGAGTGTGATTTATTCTGGTGTCTGTAGCAGCTAACCGTAGTGCACAAAACCATTTGAGAAGATTAAAAAAGGGTTCGCATAGATCATTCTACACAGAAGCCTCAAAGCCTCCTCAATTAATAACAACGCAGTGTCATTCCCTATATGTAACACTGCACATCCAGAATCAGGATGGGTTCTATTGCCACTGGGGGCCATGCACGCTGGTCACGCACATCTACACACAGCGGGCGCTCTTTTAAAAGGCTTTAACACAAGCAGAGCCAGTTTTAAGTGTTTTTTTCCCGCCGATCAACACTATTTAGTGCGAGGTAAGTGAGGGAAAGAGGCAGAGCGGCTGTTTCATAAAGAGAGAGAAAGACGGATATGAATTCCAACGCTGGCATTTGGAGTTCTTTACTGCAGCTTTACTGTCCCAAAAAAAAATCGGTACAGTCTTGAAATCAAGGCTTTAAGGTCTTTGAAAGTAGACAGCAGGTGTGAATGGGAATACGGCAAATACAGGGCAAATGGCAAGGAACAGGTTATTTAGTGTTCATGATTCGCCTAGTTTCTGCATGTCGTGAATGCCCATTTTGGTTTTGACCTTATAAAACACTTTCAACCTAACCTAAGACTGATAAACTAAAAAAAAAAAACATGTTCTCTTCAAGCAAACCAGGTGTGAACACAGCCTTACGCCTACTGTTTTACATAACTCACATATTGTTTGGATAAACGTAACCGCTTAGACTCTTGACAGGTGGAGATCTCAGTGACGTCCTGAGGGAGAATGTGGTTGTGAAGGGGAGGAGAGGCTGAGGAGGCTGATGGTCCCGCAGCTGTAGAGGAGTGGGAGTTGTTGCAGGGCAAGGAGAGTGCATTTCTTGTTGATGTTTCAGGAAGTAGGTGAGAAAATAATGCTTTAGCCTCGGCGCTAAATCACATTACGTTGACGTCATTTCTAATTTGATACCCTCCCTCTGACTAGTTCCCCTTTTATTCTTGTCCCCGACATCTCACCTCTGTACTGTCTGCTCTCGCTCAGTATTTTCCATTCGGGCTGTCACAACTCCTCGGCCATAAGCGCGCTGCCTCTCTCCTCTACGCTCGGCTGCTCAATGCATTTTTAAACACTCCATCAAGTTCTAGCACAAGTTGTTTTAAAAATACATCCGCTGATTAATTTATGGCAGAGGCAGAAGAGGCAAAGCAAAAAAAGTCCCACCTTTCAATGCTTGATTTTAATGTTGTTTCGCTATCCCCCCCCCCCCCCCATGTGGTCCTTCTCCAGATCTCCTGTCGTAATGACAAGAAAAAAAAAAAAAATGACGTGAAATGAGCAAGTGCTTCCACAGAAAGTTAGAAGCTCAAACTTGGCAAACTCTATAAGCCTAGGGTGGCATTTTTTAATTTATTTTTTGACCCCAAATGTATGTTGAATAAACATTAAATAAAACTGAAATTATAACTAAAACCACAGTCATTTACACAGATGCAAATGTTTCTGATGAATATTGCTAGAAATGTCCCCTGGAAAAGGTTCAGAACCACTAGTTGAGAGTCGCTGCTATAAGTCTCTCTTTACATTATAGCGCCAATAGTAGAATCATCCATTTACGATACTGCATGTAGGAATGTGATAGACAATGATATTTTATTGTGAATGATCGTAGTGAATACATATCTTTTTGCCCTTAAAGTGAATGCACAGCGTTGATTCTTGACTTGACTTCTCTTTGCACTAATGACGTGAAATGTTGCCGCTGTACAGACGACGTCCGCTTTCACAGCTTGTCTCCTCGCTGCTACAGTTTGTCCTTGACTTTGAATGAATCACTATAAGACACACACTGAGAATATATGGAGAGTCCCCGCTTCCTACTGGGACATGGCCGTGCTCTCACGCAGGTAAATTTACTACAGTACATAATAACATGGTGCACCCACACATGCAGGGCTAACCTTTTACATTTGTCTTGTGGAGAATTTTCTGACACCTGAGCAAATGCCCCGCTGGGAGGTGTCAGTGGGGGGGACTGTTATGGGACTGTTTAACGGCTGCCTTAAATGCTTATTTTGGACTTGTGTCTTGTCTCGGTCTTGGACTTGGAGATAGTGACTCGCCTTGGACTCAATTCTGACTTTATTTGAATGACTTGGACTTGGATACAGACTTACACATTGGAACTTGAGACTTGGACTTATTATTATCTTTCGCTTGTATTTTGTTTCTGTGTAACATATTGTTATTGCGAAACACTTTGGTCGACTGTAGTTATTTTAAATGTGCTATACAAATAAATCATTCTCTCTAAATAAATTACTCGGAGGATGTTAGGGCGACTGAGAACTCAATAGAGTCTCATTGAATTTAACAGTTTTTCACTATAAGAAATGTTTATCATTGATTGTTTATTTTGAGTTCAATGCACACACACATGGCGTTTTTCGAATTATTATACGCAGCAACTTTTTTTTGATTGAAATTATCACTGCGGCACAATGGTAATTTGTCAAGTTTGGTTCATGAGAAGTCAATTGTTTTTCTTTCTTTTTTCTTTTGTAAAATTACTCCAGTACAAATTGGTTTTAAATTACCAACATGCATAATAGCTAATGGTTCCAGACATTTAAAAGTTATTATTTGTCATCGGTCATAATAAAGCCCTATATAAAAGAAGCCTATATCTGCTGCAGGCTCAGTTTGGTGCATGTACTCACTGTTGTTGTGTATGTAAATGACAATACACGTGCTTCTGTCTGCAGGTGATGATCCTGTACTTCAACCCCAGTGTGTTTCGTTGCATCCTCCTGCGCTGGGTCCGTCTGCTGGGGTTTGCCATTATGTACGGCACCATTGTCCTCAAGCTATACAGGTACAACCCGCACAAAATGTCCTGCTAAATGATGTGACAAAAAATCGGCACATTTTCGTTTTAAAGCAAAATTTGGTTTACAAAGGTTTGCAACAATCTTCCTCATTTCTCTTGTTATTCTCAAGCCTCCCTCAATAGCGCTAGTCTGCATTTGAATTTCACATCAGTCTCGAGTGTCTGTAAATCTCGAACACAAGCCGCTCCTCCATTGCTTCTGAGACGACGGAGAGATGTCGAAGAGGGCACTCGAGTGTTGCCTCGGCAAAATTACCAATAGCATTGTCTATATATCAGTGGATATGAGGAGTGCCCCAGGGCCACCTCTTACAGGCCAGCCCCTCTGAATATATATTTGTGATCAGATGAGATTTGTTACAGGCTGCTGCGAAGAGGCTTTGTGCACAGTTGGACGCCTGGATGGAAACGTGTTATTGTCGGGAGAATAAGTAAACGGAGAGGGCGTAGATGCAGGAGAGGTTTATCAGTGTGGGACCCCGGACACATGAGCTCAGTGCACTGTGCAAGTCGACATGAAGAGGGATAAGAAACCTCCTTAAATAAAGCTTTTTGAAATGCCTTGCTATTTCTTTGTATAACCCCAATCAAAATACAGAGATTAACATTAGAAGACCTACATTTCATTTTAAATACTATTGCATGGAGACTGAGTAACACAGTAAATAGTATAAATGTTACTAGCCACTCAATGTATTTAATGCCGTTTAATTTACTTTGATCAGATTGTCAAACTCAACTGGCCACTGTATTTATGTCTGTTTTAGGGTGTTGAAGGTATTCCTGTCCCGCACCGCCCAGAGGACGCCCTACATGACGAGCTGGCGGGTGCTGCGCCTGCTCCTCGTCATCCTGCTGGTGGTGCTGTGGTTCCTAGTGGCCTGGACCTCGGCCGTGTGTCAGAAACTAGATCTGAACCAGGTCCTGATCAGCGCTGGCCTCACAGCGGACGGTCTGCAGTTCAGCATGTGTCTGATGGACCGCTGGGACTACATGACGGCTGTGGGTCAGTACAGTCGCCTCTGTGCAGGCTCACGACAAAAACATAAAATAGATAAACACGATACAGAATAGTTAGAGGGACTGCACTGTATCAGCTGAAGCAATGCCCTTAACGCAAGAAACTAAATACGGTTGTACCATGGTCTGGGTGAATACTCAATTCTGATTGGATAACTGGCAACTGTATAACGCACAGCTAGTAAAATAGAAAAAGGATGCGTGCATAAGTATTCATACAGCATTTTCTGAATACATTAGATTGCCTTTATAACATTCCTAATGACTGCAGAATGTTCACACCTTGCCCTAACCATTAAATAGAGGCCACCTGTGCGTAATCTACTCTCAGTATAATTCCAGCTGTTCTGTGAGGGCCTCAGAGCTATGGTCAGAGTGTATTGGTCACTAAGCAACATCATGAAGGCCAAGGAGCTCACCAGAGAGGTCAGGGATAAAGCTGTGGAGAAGTTTAAAGCAGCGTTAAGTTATACAAAGATTTCCCAAGATTTGAAAATCTCACGGAGAATTGTTCAATCCATCATTCGGAAATGGAAAGAGTATAGCACCACTGCGAACTTACCAAGACACGGCCGTCCACTTAAACTAACAGACCGAACAAGGACAGCACTGGTCAGAAATGCAACCAAGTGCCCCAAGATAACTCTGGAGGAGCTGCGACGTACTGCCGCTGAGCTGGGGGAATCTGTACATGGGACAACTATAAGTCGTACTCTACACAAATCTGGCCTTCATGGACGAGTGGCAAGAAGAAAGCCATTATTGAAAGGAGGCCATAAGAAATCCTGTTTGAAGTTTGCTAGAAGTCATATGGAGGACACAGCTACCATGTGGAAGAAGCTTTGGTCAGATGAGACAAAAATTTAACTTTTTGGCCCAAATGCAAAACTTTATGTATTGCACAAACCTAACACTGCTCATCGCCCTGAGTGCACCTTCCCCAGTGTCAAATATGGTGGGGGGAGCATCATGCTATGGGGCTGCTTTTCCTCAGCGGGGACTGGGAAGATTATAAGACTAGTTGGGAAGATGGATGGAGCCAAATACAGGGACATTTTGGAGGAAAACCTGCTGGAGTCAGCAAGAGAATTGAGGCTGGGGCGGAGATTCGCCTTCCAGCGGGACAATGACCCTAAACACAAAGCTTTAAAAACAAACATTAATGGGCGGCACGGTAGCGCAGCGGTTAGCGCCTCCTCTTCACAGCTAGAAGGTCCGGGTTCGATTCCCACCAGGGCGGGGCCTTTCTGTATGGAGTTTGCATGTTCTCCCCGTGTCTGCGTAGGGGAAACCGGAGTACCCGAAGGAAACCTACCACTAAAAAAACATGTGCAATAGGTTCCCCTCTGGGGCCTGGACTCCCCTGGACTTTCCTGGCCCAACTCTATAAAGGTCAAATAAATTAATGTGTTAGAATGGCCCAGTCAAAGTCCTGACCTAAATCCTATTGAAAATCTGTGGAAAGACCTGAAAACTGCTGTTCACAAACGCTCTGCTTCTAATTTGACAGAGCTTGAGTTGTTTTGTAAAGAGGAATGGGCTAAAATGTAGATGTGCAAACCTTGTAGAGTCAATCCCCAGAAGACTTGCTGCTGTTATTGCAGCAAAAGGGGGTTCCACAAAGTATTAAGTCATGCTGTATGAATACTTATGCACGCCCCACTTTTCACTTTTCTATTTTTTGAAAAATAACAGAATCATGTATCATTTTGCTTTCACTTCACAGTTGTCTGTTACTTGTGTGTGAACTTTCAGTAAAAAATTCAAAATAAAATCTTTATGTTTAGGGTTGTAAACATGACAAAATGTGCAAAAGTTCAAGGTGTATTAGTACTTTCACAAGGCACTGTATATGAAACTAATGCTATTTATCTCACACTTCAGGGAAATACCAATTTAGGCCTGTTTTAGTCTTTGCTTAGTCCTTTATAAGTTATTTTTGATCGCTCTTGACTTATACTGAATCTGTTCGTTTTCTTTTCTGTCTAAAACAATTCCAGTGGCTCTATATTCCATTGCCAAACATAATATTCAACCTGTAGAGCAGCACTGAAAAAAATGAAGAATGTGGAGCTGGTTTTTCGCTGCCCGCTTGCAAAGTGATTTTTGTGTGCAAATATACTGAGCCGTCAAGTCAAAAGCAAGAGTGAGTTTGTCAGAAATATCGGCTCGAGTGGAAGAAATGTCCTTAGGCTGCAATGAAAGACTGGGTCAAAAGGCTGCAGCGCACGTCACTGAAATATCAAATCATTGTAATGAAATTCAGTTTGGCTTCTGTAAAGAAAAAACGGTCCACTTTTGTTTCATGCACAAATGGAGAACAGGGTTATTTGAAAAAAATCTGCGTTGCCTACAATCAGATAGTAAGGCTAGTATGTGTTCATTATACTTCTTTGGATATTGCTCTTATTTTGTGAGACAACTTGTGTTAAAGGAGGACTGCCTTGGACAGCCCAAACCACAGGCATCTTTCCTATAAGTAAAGAATCAATGAAAACATTTTTCTATGGTCTTTTGTCGAAGGGGTTTGTCCTTTCTTAGTAAAGTGCTACAGAACCACTCAAGAGTCCAGTCACTTCAGGCGGTCCAGCCCACACATACAGTAAATAGATTGCCAGGGATTGTGTATGAGGCAATAAATGACTCCATAATTTCACATCAGCTGAAAGGTCAGACCGTGGCAGTTTGCTAATGTTATTGATTACTCGTATGTTATCAGCCTGTGCGCACATACTGGCTGAGCAATACTGCACAGAGACCAAGATACATTTATAATATCGACGTACATTTTCACTACAGTTTACAACTGGTGGCAACACAAGTCATCACTGCAGTAGTGGAATAGAATGAGCAGTAACGTATGTACTAAAAGTAGTAATAGTAGAATTAAAGTATATATTAAACCTCTCAACCCCCGCCTTAACCAAATGTGTTTTCTCCAGTTCAGCTTTACCCAAATCTACAAAACTCATCTAAACGGATAATTTTCCTCGCCACTTTTAACCCTAACCCTAACCCCTAAAAAAAATTTGCTTTTTAATGCATTTTTGTCGCTCTTTTGATTCATCCTTGTTTTATTGCTACTTTGACACTTTTTTCAAGAAGCTCAGTTCAGGTGGGGGTTAAGAGGTTAAAGTGCATATGACACCATTTTGGGTAAATGGTCTCAACTTATATAGCACTTTTCCATCTACATTAGGCACTCAAAGCGCTTTACAGCAAGGGTCCACTCACCCATTCAATGTACACAGACACTGGAGGCAAGTTGGGTGAAGTGTCTTGCCCAAGGACACAATGACAGCATGCACCTTCAGGAGGCGGATTCGAACATTGTGATGTTAATAGTTTCAATTCCTTATTGGACACCGAAAGGAAGTGACATAGAAGAAGGTTAACCATTTTAAACTGTTGCCGTGCAACAATGTTAAGTCAATGGGAAATGAATGAGTCAACCTGCTATTGAATAGAAGTTTGCTACCTTCTTCTATGTCACGTCCTGTCAGCAGCTTAAACAATCTAATAAAAATAACTTTTCTGCCCAACATTTCTTCATTGAAATTGCTGCTTTACTGAAATAAAATGATCATTATACAACTGATGAACTTGCAACTGATGTTATCCATCTAAATAAGTCATATTTTCAAAAGCATTAAAACCTGTCATGCACTCTGTACTTGACCAATCCCTCAGTTCAGCTGGAGTAACCTGCCAAGAGCAGTGAGTGACCCTTCTCTAGTTCTTTACTGAGATCAATCGCCAGGAGTACCAAGCTGGAGGATATGTTTTATTATTGTGCACGTTTTGAGTTGATGGGACCCACAGGAAACCCATCCGCTTATCGTACGATTGATTTTGAGTATTTCATGTACATATGGACAATCCTATTTTTGCTGGCTGATGTGTCACCCTCACCAAAGTTCACCAATCATCACTGCAGGTTCTTGGGTTCTCCAGTAGCTGTACACAGTTGTTAAGCGTCTTTAAAGGCATATCCCCAGCAGGCAGTGATGGGCACCGCAATAAACGCGCACTGACAGCAGAGGAGACTAATCCTGTTTGGAGATGAAGCAATGGACGCTTCCCTCAGAGCAAGTCTCTGAAAAACGTGATTGACAAAAACTCCAAGAGCTGGAGAGGGAAGCTGTGAAGTCTGAAGCTTTTAGGGAACAGGAGCGGCAATGCAGAGAGAGTTTGCTACAGACGAGAAGGGACGACAGCTTACGTCGCCTCAATGAGCAAAAAAAAAACATCAAAATGAATGCACGCAAAACTCTAATCCCTGTGCCTTTCAATTCAAGCTGTAAAATGAGAGAGTCCAGCTGCCAAGAGGGAGACTTAAAGAACGAAGGCGCCCCACAAAGATGTGGGAAATGATGTCGCAAATTGCCTCACTACGTGCGTCAAAAATGCGGATATTATTGTAATCGCTTTCTGTGTTTGTCAGTCCGGCAAGCCTGAAATTAGAACTTCTTATGAGCTCCATTGCAATTCCACACACGCCAGTACCAAGAGTATTCGTTTTTTATTCATTTTTCTTAATCCATTTTGGTACAATGGCTGTATTTTGCTCTCCTTAGCCGTGCTAGAAAAGCTGCTACTACAGCACATTACTTTTGGCTATTAATTTGAATCTATTTGTTTGCATTAGCCATAACGCGTGTCCTTCTCCACTTACAAAGCGCTCTCTAAGCAACCTGTTCCAGACGCTAAGTACCATGTAATTACCTATGATTTATGGACAGGATACCACCATGAATATTTATGCCCTGTTCATTTGAGAGGACTGACTGTTTGTTATTGTCCCTGCAAAGCCGTAACAATAATGGTATTAGATGGCTTTAGAGATATACTGTATTAAATTAAAAAGAGTTTATGTTGTTTGCTTTGGACGCACACGCTTTTATATGCGTATTATTGTGGGGTATAAAGTGATGAGCGTAGAAGATATTGGAGCCAGACATGATTTCATATCTCCTGTACTCTGCCAAAAAGAAATCCCATTAATGAGTTTTCAAATGGCTATTGATCTTCCCCCACAGCCATGTACTTTATTCTGTCTATTACAATGGCAATTTATGTGATAATGACTTTTAGCACAGGCTATAAAGTTTAGGACCTCTTCAGATCAAACATACTCTATGATCCAAAAAGTGCTTAATGAAAAGTTATGTGGGTCTGCTCCAGATCTTTACAACTGCAGAGTGACAGAAAACCGAGGAGAGTAAACAATGGACCAACCAGGCTGATCCACACAAGCAGCCTGTCCCGAATGATCGAGACCATCATACGCCCTTTGGATAGCAAGCAATGATCTGGACCGGGCCTGTTCGACTGGCTTACCTTTGGCAGAGCCGACCGGATAATGCAGATACAATGCACCCATCTCACAGCCTCTTCAGTCCTGTCTAAGGACTGGTTCCGTGTCAGGTCTGACTGACTGAAGAACAACTTGATCCACTAGGCTGTAAGGAAGCTAAACTCTCCTCTTCCCTCCTCCTGCTGCCCCTATTATACATGTAACCGATATTGCTCCGTAATTTGGCAATTGTTCTTTAGTATCAAGTGTTTGACATGTGGTAGAACTTACACTAAAGCAACTGACCTGAACGTTGTACTAATGTTGGAGCTAAAATGACAGTTCAATAACGATGACTGAGTGACCTGTGTCCTGCTCCTTCTGTCCTGTAGCGGAGTTTCTGTTTCTGCTCTGGGGCGTGTACCTGTGCTATGCCGTGAGGACCGTGCCCTCGGCGTTTCACGAGCCACGTTACATCGCCATGGCGATCTACAACGAGCTTGTGGTGTCGGTCGTCTTCCATATCCTCCGGTCAGTGCAGGGGGAGGGAGGGGCTTGAGTTATTGCGGTAAAGTGTGTGGAACGAACTTACTGTTTAATGAGGCTGTTTTCATTCTATTATCTATTTTTATGAACATGATTTTTATATACATTGTTTCAAACTGTACATTAAAGGGGCTAAAGTTGTCATTTTTATACTCTTTATACTTATGTGTATAAGCTCGTGCATGACGGTACTTAGGACCCGAATTAACAACGTTTTGAGTGACCGTGCAAGCTTTTAGCGGAAGTTGTGGAGCATTGTAGGTAGAGGAAAATACATAATTTTAACATTTTTAAACTCCGTCTAGTCCCTTTAAAGTGCATATTATGACAAAACCTTTGCTAAAACATAGTTAACACGATTATATTTTAGTTTGGCCATTTTTTTGATGTTTATAGAATCACCTTATTGGACACTGACAGGAAGTGACATAGAAGAAGGTGAACAATTTTAAACTGAGTGAGACAAACTGCGACGGAATGTTTCCTCCTTCTATGTCACTTCCTGTCAGCAGATTAAAAATTCAAATATAAATTACTTTTCTGCCCAACATTTCTTCATTAAAATTGCTGCTTCACTGAAATAAAATGATCATTATGCAATTAATGAACTTGCAACTGATGTTATCCATCTAGATAAGTCATATTTTCAAAAATATTAAAACCTATCATATGCACAATTATATACTGTACTGTAGGTGCTTAAAAACAGTATTTGTCAAAGTTAACAAGACAAACGCAAGGTTAAAAGTTTAGTAATTTATTCTGTAGCCCGTGGTGCTCAGCGGGACAATGAAAAGGTCAAACTGTGTTAATCTGAGTGAAACAGTCCACTGGGCGCATGTTCGTTTCTGCTCTCGCCGTCAGGGACTCAAACATTACGGTTTTGTGATTCGCTGCCGCTGTTCAACAGATAAACGTTTGGGATCTGCACAGAGCGGGGCTGTGCATATTCAGCATCTCTGCGCACTGGGCTCATGGAGAACTCATCAAAACAGATTTAATGTACAAAAGGGGAAGGTGCTCATAAAAAGTGCATTGTACGCATAAACAAACAACCGCAGCATGTCTATTTGTGGTCGTTCAAAGAAAAAGAGGGAAATAGTTTTTCTAGTGTGGTCGGCTGAAACCTGTGCCACCTGTTTTATGAATGAGACCTGGTTATCTTCGTATCACAATGTGGTCTGGATGAAATAAAGCCATACACATTTCCTACAGGTTCACTTTGCTCCCGGGGCTGCACCCCGACTGGATGTTCATGTGTTTCTTCGTCCACACACACCTGACAGTGACTGTGACTCTGTGCCTGCTGCTCGTCCCAAAGGTGAATATCATTTTTATGACAATGGCAAATATAATATAAATAAAAGCTGCACAATACATCACCGCCCAATGATCCTTATCACAACATTAGGTGATGCAATAATCCGAAACCGCTATAACGCAAAAGCAATGATCCTCTGACTGAATAAGGTTTTTCACATTTTTTCAAACATACTGTCAGTGTATTGTAACTTTAACTCCGCTTCTGATTTTGTCTTGTCAGGACACAATTTGGTGGTGAAAAATTTATTCCGGACTTTTTTCGGTTTGAACGTAATGGAACATACTGTGTCAACAAATATGTCGCCGTTGTTTCTCATTTCATGCTGCTCTATGCTAAAGACTTTGTTCATTCCTGTTGTGAGTGCACTATTAAGAAATAATGCTCAATCTGAGTAAAACAAAGTCAAATCAGATTAGGAAAAATAATTTAAAACAAGCATAAAGGTTGTCCTGGCGTCCCTCAAACTGTATAATCCCATTAGCACGCTCGGCATGGGCTTTATTACTATTTAAGCTTAGTCACTCCTTTGTTTTGCTTTCATAATCAACATTCTTCTATAGAGTGAGTCAGCAGAGTACACAGGGATAATTAGGAAAGCATGCTAATCTCACAGCGCCTGGGCTACAATACGGGACAAATGTTTACTGTTCCCTTCATATCCAGTATTATGTTTAGACAAAGCTTTATCTTTGGTCACTATGTCTAAACCGATATACTTTGTGTATCTTACCACTATTAAACGGGATGTACACTGCACGATTTTGGCCGTCTGCATTCACAAATCTGTCAGCCCAATACCTTTGCCTTTAAACACTGTTTTCATTACAAACCTTTAATTATTTATCCTTACAGCAGAAACAGCTGTTATTTGATATTGTACTCCCTGTGTGCAGTTTTTGGCCAAAGGGACTCAGGCCAGGGACGACATCGTGACTGAGGCCTATGAAGAGGAGCTGGACATGGGGCGCTCCGGCTCATATTTAAACAACAGCATCACCTCGGCCTGGAGCGAACACAGCCTGGACCCTGAAGACATTCGGGTAAGGTGACATTACATAACAACAGTGGCTAAAGCGCTGTTATAACTGGGAGGATGGCGATTCGATTTTTAGACTGCACAGAAGAGTTGCCGGTCAGTGCCAAGTAACCACCCCCAGCACAGAAAATAGAGACAGAATCAAAATCACCCACTGTAGTGCTTTGTGTGTAATAAGAAAAAAGTGACACGCCAGATTGTAACCAAGGGCTAATTTCCGTCTATAGTCCCAATAGTCCACCTGGATATATCGACAATAGAGAAGAGACTGGTGAAGTGTCTTGCTCAAGGACACCTGGAAGACAAATCCTCAGCTTTGACGCACAAATCAGGCATTCAGGCATTGCTCACATGCGGCGTTACTCATCTCCGTTCTTTGTTCTCTTTTGCTAAGGACGAGTTGAAGAAGCTGTACGCCCAACTCGAGATCCACAAGCGGAAGAAGATGCTCTCCAACAACCCCCACCTGCAGAAGAAACGCAACTCCAAAAAAGGACTGGGCCGCACCCTGATGAAGCGCATTACCGAGATCCCGGAGACCATCCACCTGCACCGTCAGGGCAGCCGCGAGGAGGGCAGCGAACACGGGAGCAACAAGAGCACGCTGAGGAGGACTCCACTTGACCACCATGGTGGGATCATAATTACATGATAAGTTTAGTAACGTTCATTGTGTCTACTTGTTGCTGCTATAGTATACATATTGGGTTCATATATATTGTTTTAAACTATAAAATGTAAAATACCTATGCAAAGTATTTTTGAAGCATAAAAGCTTTAGCATAGGTTTTAAAGTGTGTGCCCTTCCTAACATGATGTATTAGCTCACTGTGTGCCATGTGTTGTGGGCGTGTGCATCTCCTCCATGTTTTGCCATAGGTTGAATTGTATTCCTGGCTTCCTCCTCAACAATTTCTCTTAGTTAGGAGCTCTGATTGTTTTGAAATTCCTGTGTAAATCAATCGGGCTTTTTTGTGTACGTCAATCAGCTTTAACCACTTGGCTATGTGCAGAACTAAAAGGCATAAGACACAAATTCTAATCAATACGAATGTTGCTCTGTCTTGTATTGATCCAGTCTAATGCCCACAACTACTGGACACTGTCTAGATTTCCAGCAATGGAGGAAAGGCTGATAAAATTGTTCATGACTACAGTTTTAGACTCACTGCGTGCTTTTCCCCACAGCTAAAACACGTGACGACTCGCTGAGGAACAGAGTCATGGCGTTGAAGAAGTCCCTCAGCTACGACCATGTCTGCGACCCGGAAGAGGCTGCTCCCAGTCCTAGCGGCTCAGTGGGAGGGGACAAAATGACCCCAGTGGGAGGAGGAGGAGGAGGAGACGGGTCGTTTCTGGGCTCTCTGATCGGTCGAAGACACACCAAGAAGCCAGCGGACCTTCCCGCGACCTCCCAGACCCTCCAGCCGGCCGGATCCACGGAGTCTGTCCCGCTCTTCTGGAAATCGGCCAGCGCTCACAACCTGACGCACGAGAAGAAGCCTGTCCACCTGCGCACCACCATAATGCAGAAGTCCCTCAGTGTTATTTCCCACGCCAAAGAGAAAATGCCGGGGATGAACAATAGGACGAGTGCGGAGGACGCCGCAAAGAAGGGGCCGAAGGGGCACGAGGGGGGCACACTGGCAGAGGTGGACGAGACCCCGGAAACCTATCCAAAGATGATCGTGAGTCAATCTGTGGAGTACTCCAAGACGCCACTGAAGATGGGCATTATGAAGCAACAGGTATGAGCATCAACCTTCTTGCAAATGTAATGGTCCGTCAGTCAAACATTTACTGTTTTCATTATGCTTTTGAGATTGTTTTAAGTAGATTAAGCTACATAACTGTGCATTTGGAAGTTTCACAAATCCAGCATATTTTCTGCATGTGTAGCCTTAGGTGAGTTTATGTTTCCTCTGCGGCAATGTTTTAGTCCTTAGTGCTAAAGCCGCATGAAACAAAGTGTAATTTTCCTGGAAGTTCACTAACGTTGGCTTAAAATGAACCAAATATCGTAAATGAGAGATCATCTGTACCCTTATGTTCCCCAGGTGAGTGGAAGCCAGCCCTCCATCTGCTCTGAGACCGGGAGGAGTCTGTACGATGTGTCGGAGGTGTGTCCTTGGGAGGCGGAGGAGAGTCAAACACCTCCCTCTGAAATCAAAGCCCAAAAACATGTGTCCATCGCTCCTGAAGAGGTGAGCGCGTGCCGTCGCGGCAGCGCCTCTGGAAGCACCAAAGGGGGGCGCTCCCAGCAAAGGCACAAAACCGGGCAGTCGCCGGCCAACAGACGAAGAAGCAGCAGGGATAAAGGAGGAGAGAGGGAGGAGGTCAAGGAAGCACGAAAATCGAGACCACCAAAGTCCCCATTGCCCCTAAAACCAGACGTGTGTCCCTGGGAGTTCGAGGAGCAGCCGGTCATGGGCCCGGACACCCTTTCCCCCGACCGAATCCGCCGCAAGAAAAGTGTCACGCCCACTGATGGCAAACCAAAAGGGCTCCACTCGGACCACTCTAAGTCCACAGGGAGTCTCCTTCAGCCCCCCTCCCTAATGGTGGAGATATGTCCATGGGACTACTCTAGCCCCCCATCGCCCAAGCAGGAGAGAGGCCCCAGCAGTCCCAGCACGCACAAGAAGAAGCGGAAAGGCTCATGTTCGTCCAATCACAAAGCTGAGAAGGAGAAGGGGCGGGAGAAGAGCAGAGAGAGGCGCAGCTCCTCGAGTAAGCCCGCCTCGTCAGAACGAAGGAGAGTGAGCCAGACGTCAGATTGTCCGGGGATGATGATGGGCTCTGAGCGGAGGAGGAGCTCGTCCAGGGACCCAGAGGTGGTGTATCGAGACAGTGAACCGTCCCGTGGCAGTCTTTCACAGACTAAACCCCCCGGGGAGAGGAGGAGAGCTGCAGTCATCAGTGAGCCCAACATGGTCGACGTCTGCCCCTGGGACTTCCCTGATCCGGACGCTGGGGGGAGGGTATGAGGGGGATAAAACACATGATTGTAATTTTTCATTCACAAAAAAAGACTCAAAAGTTTTTCAGTGGGTCACCTTTTTGTGCAGAACAAAAACATTTAATCTACTGTTCAGTGTTGCAACTCAAGCACAACACGACAGGGAGGTCAACCTTCGGGTCACTTCAGTTACAGTTTTTCGCACACGTGCTTGTTATTTTACTTTGTGACATCGTTTTTAATTAAAAGTTGATATGACAATCACTTGTTAACATAGACACAGTCCTCACTACAGCTTACTCAACACAAATTTTAGATTACGCGAGAAGCCAGTGGAGACCGACTCTATTAGATGTGATGATAAAAGGCAGCGGGGAATAAAGTTGTGCAGAGAAGGCAGAGTGAGCAGCACATCACTGAAACTTACCTTTAGGCAAAATTCATAATTCATGAACAATGATGTGTTTGATTAGAAAAACATGGGGATTGCTATTGTGGAGCCTCCTGGTAAAATGCTCATACTTTATTAATAACTTATTTATTTTGAGTTTTTCAGCATTTCAGTCGCATGGGGGGTAATTAACATCCAATACGTTACTTCATTTACTGGACGTTGCCTATATTTATAGTCCCTTTGAATTATTATTATTATTTTTACACATACCCACATTTTCTCCAGGGCTTCAATACAAATCTGTTGTCTCTTGTGCAGCCGATTACATTACGTTTCGCTTCAACACGTAGACTTTTAACAACAGACGCACGTCCTTTCATAGCAGTCTCCATTTCTCAGGGCTTAGGGCCAACACAAAGAGATGGAAACTCATGACCCCACCATGTTTTTCATCTTTGTTTATTCTGGGCAACGTGGTGGTGCGGCGATTTGTGCTCTCGCCTTACAGTAAGGCCAGGTGGGGACTTTCTGTCTGGAGTTTGCATGTTCTCCTTGTGTCTTTGACAGTTTTGTCCTGGTGCTAAGGTTTCTCCTCCCACTGAAACATATCGATACCCCTCTGGGACCAGGACCCCCCTGAAAAAGGGATTCTGAAATCTCAGTGGGTTTTTCCTTGTTAAACAAAAGGTAAAAATAAAATCTATATTAGAAATGCATACACAAAGAACATATCTGTCTATCCGTCCTCAGTTCCGTCCCGACTAGTCCTCAAGCCTGACTAGTTATTTATGCTTGTTTGCACTCTAGGTCTTTAGACATCAATTGACACAACTATGCATGATCAAGAATATCCAGTCACATATTTTGGTAACACTTCATAGTAACTACACAATTTAACCTCAAATTAAGCATTTGCAAAGCATTGCCCAGACTTATTTCACTATTTACAAAGCATTCCTTGTCATTTGTTAAAAAATAGTGAGCATAATTTGACCCTAAAAGACAACTAGCGCAAACCAGTTGTGTTTTAGAGTCTGTCTTTAGAGTACTTGTGAACGATTAAAAAATATCAGGAAAGCTTTGTATATGTTTTATAAACAGTGTTTACCAATGCTTTACAAATGTGTTACAAATGCATATTAGTCTGTTGTTATAATAAACTATATTTTTGTCCTTTTTATTAATCAGTTTCGCATCAATAACAATATTTTTCTCTGTGACCAGCCAACCACCCACTATAGATAATTAAAACTGTACAATGTTAACCACCTACATCTGTGTTAAGCTGTTGCATAATGTGCATGATCATACTGGGCTTTTTACACATGAAAACAAAATGCCTTGGGTGTATAGGAAGAATGAAATAAAATAAAAATAAGGCGTAAAGAAAGCTGTTAAACGATGTCAGTACGTAAATAGTTCGTAAAAGAAGGTGAATAATAATAAAGCCACCGCACACTATAACCTTTCAGTTTGGTATGGGGTTATGTTGAGTCTTTCAAATGGAAAACTGTGCACATAATAAATGTATCTTATGCTTGTTCATTGTGTTGCTACCCAAAGTTGCAAATGATTGTAGCGCCCACATGCGAAAGTTTCTCTTGTACAATCATGTTGTGTTGCATGTACATAAGAGTCAATGCTACTGTTCTGAATTAAATGTTTGTAGAAAAGTTTGTTGTTTTGTATTGACTTCAAAATGCACCATCTGTGAACGGGCGGTGTGTGTTTTGTATTTGTATTATCGGTATTTCCGACAGCCAGATGCTTTGCCTTCAATTTTCATCCAGCCCTCTCTGCACCCGACCACCAGGCGCTCGCACACGGGCCCCAACCCCAGGCCTGGCTCCAGGGGGGGGGGCCCGGCTGTATTACATGAGATTTCCCCGCAGAGTAACTGGGCGTGAGGAGTCCAGTCATCCTGGAGGAGCTCGGAGTGGAGCCGCTGCACCTTCACATCGAGAAGAGGCCGGCTGAGGAGGCTCGGGCATCTGGGGAGGTGTTCCAGGCATGTCCTATTGGGAGGAGGCTGCTGGGAAGTCCCAGGACACGTTAGAGGGACTATGTCTCTGAGCTGGCCTGGTGTCGCCTCGGGGTCCCCCAGAACAGCTGGACGTGGTTTGTGTGGATCGGGAAGTCTGGGCATCTGCTCAGATTGCTGCCTCTGTAACCCGGCCATCAGCATTATTAATATGTATTTATTGTTTTACGCATTTTGGTAAAGATTTCTGGAGGAGCTATGACTTGCACTGTAGCTTCAGGACTATACAACACTGCCATCATGTGGAGAGGTTACCCCTTTGAGCAATTTATCTAATGGCTGTTGGTTAAAATAAGTCATTTTCTGATTACTGCCTCTATTGATTTATTAAAAATGTAATAGGCCAATCATATTTACATAATTGTAAATATAGACTGTATAAAAAAATAAAGTATCTTTAGTGGTGCAAATATACTTGAGAGCACTTCCGGGAGTTGTACAGATTCGCTGAAATTGCCTGGTCCAAACGTCAAGACCAAGGCACTGCTGCCCATTGAAAGAAGCCTCCTATTGTTGTATCTTTGTAGAAACAACACAGTCTACAGCAGCACAGGATATCATCCGCCCATTGCCTGCTCCTTGCGTGAAAGCGCGTTGACGTCACATCTGCAGGACACGAGAGACAGACGCACGCATCTCTTCTGCTGCAAACTGCGCGTTTCTCTACTGCTAAAAACCGGTTACATTCAATTTGTTTATACAACTGCAAAAAAGCGCTCAAAGCCAAATGGGTAACGTGCAGGTAAGTATTAAATTAAATTGTTTATACAGTGACTTTAGTAATTCCTGTTTACAGTTTGGGCGGTGCATTTCCTAATTAGTGGCGTGGTGGCGTTTTAAATTAATCTATGGGGAACTTAACGGCATAATCAAACCACGCTAAAGTGCATTTACTATACCATAATAGTTGCTTCTATATTCTAAATTAGTTTACTGTTTAGTTTCTTTTAGGTTTTGAGCAAAGTTATTATGAGTGGGCCTATATAGGTTGTATCGTTTAATTACATTTGTAAAAAACTGCGTGGTTTATGTGCTCAATGGGCATATTGTTATAGATGAAGAGAGAAGAGGCAGCCGCCGCACACAAAAAAAAAATATTTCCGAGAACAGCTGATCAATAAGGCCGCATTGTTTGAGAACGAGAGAGTGGGTTAGGTGCAGACCAGGGCCCATGACTCAGCAGCCCCACACGGACTGCGCCCTCTTTCTGCTGCGGGACATCATAGGCCTGGGTGCCCAGTGTGCGCTCATGCATAATTTTATTACTAAAGTCTAGACGTGCCCAACTTAAGTCAATGTAATATTTGTAATATCATGTTTCAATCAGTGTTGACCTTGCAATCTTTTTCTGCACAGCCCACAATTGTTCCTTATGAGGACTTTGATGTCTCAGCTGATATCAAGGAGATCAGAAAAGCCTGCAAAGGTTTGGGTAAGTTCATCTGACAGGCATGTGGTTGTGACAGGCTTTGTTTTAAATGGACATAAGGCAGATGGGGCAACGCTTTGAATATGAATAAATACATGTGTTAGTGTGAAAACCCTCCTCAAATTACCTCAAATAAGGACCAAACCACAGAGATAGCTTCAAATCCATAACGTTCCTATTGATAGAGACTTTATGTGGAGGTCCCTTACCTCTTCAGTATATTATGCATTAACTCAACTTTCTCTGTTTTAGGCACAGATGAAGAGACCATCATTCAGATCTTGTCCAACCGCTCTGCAGCTCAGCGCCTTGAGATCAAACAGGCTTACTTTGAAAAATATGATGATGTAAGTACATTTCTACTTTTTCTTATCGACGCCAATCTCACAGTACAATGACATGAGGTTGTTTCAGGAGTTGGAGGAGGTCTTGAAGAAGGAGCTCACGGGAAGCTTTGAGAAAGCTGTCGTGGCCATGTTGGACCCTCCTCGTGTGTTCTTTGCCAAAGAGCTGAAGAAAGCCATGAAGGGGGCTGGCACTGATGAGGCCGTGCTGGTGGAGATCCTCTGCACTGCTACCAATGAGGTCTGCCAGCTTCGATTTGATTTAGTCACAATGAGAATAAGGCAGAGTATTGTGTGCACGTCTGCAGTAGGAAGCAGCGCTCAAATTAAGTATTTCTGATCATTTTTAGGATATAATCAGCTTCAAGGAGACATATGCTCACGGTGAGCTTTCTTCTCCCATCTTTTTCATCTTTTGGATATATAGATCTAACAAGCTGTACCTTACATTTGTATAGCACTTTCCACACGACACAAGTCACACAAAGCGCTTCACACATAAAGGGAACATTTAATCCATGATGATGAACATATGATATCAATATATCTGATTTTAGTGCATGAGCATGACCTGGAGGCAGACATCGAGGATGACACAAGTGGAGATGTCAGAAACCTGCTCATATCTTTACTACAGGTAACTCCTACTCACTGATTGCATGTTAAGTCATAGATGAGGAGGTGGTATTCTGAGTATGAAGCCTGGTTAAATCCATCTGTTCACTTTTTCATAATGCTGAAAACTGTCTACAAGCTTAGGAATACATGCTTAATTTATTGAGCCATATAGTGCAGTGATTCCTATTTCAACTGAACCCCTTTGAATGGAGCACTTTCATACAAGTACAGCTCAAAGTGCTTTAGATATACAGTTAAAACCACTCACAGAGAAGGAAAAAAATATTAAGAAACAAACACATATTTGATTGACTTTGCAGAAACGATTTATAAGTTGTTGTTTTTTTAAAGAGAAGTCTTTGACCTTTAAATTCCTGTTGAAATCTTAGGGAAACGATTTCTGTAAATAAGATGCATAAAAGGAGAATGAGGCTTCACCATATTAAGTATGTACTCTCAACTTATAGATTCTCGTATACAGGTTTAGAGTTATTTTCAACAATTATACATAGCCACAACTCAAAGCGTATTGACAGGAGAGCTCACAGCCTATATGCCAGTATGATACCTCATTTGAAAGCCAAGACCTTCTAGTTTAAAAAAAATTCATTAAAAAAGTATGCGTTAGATCTGTGTGAGTGAAACACAACTTACATCACATTTGCTCCCCTTAAACCTTATCAGAACCCGAACCCCTGACCCTAACCCTAACCCCCTGATCCGAAGGAGCGGCAAGTGACCGGTTAAATCAATGTTTAATCACTCACGATTAGAGACTAGAAGCAAATTCAGAAGCTCAGTTTCGACAAGGGCTCGTTTCAGCAGAGTGCATTGTTACTTGTTTGCGATTCACCCACTGGGACATTGTTCACACACAACTTCATTGTTTAGTCGTGTCCTTATGCCAACCATGCTCCAGAGCGCTCCCACCATCAACACCATCTCCCTTCCTTCCTCCCCAAGACATTCATTGTGACTAACTCCTGCCACTCAATTCTTTGTAATATTTGACAGCAATAAGTACCACGTGAGTGTTAGCTGACAAGGTTACTCTCGTCTCCGCACTTAAATCCATATATTTTCCCAAATCCCTCCCGTTTTATCCCGCAGGCCAGTCGGGATGAGGGCTACGGCGTGGACGAAGCCTTAGCTGAACAGGATGCCACGGCTTTGTTTGAGGTTGGTTCTCAAAAGACGCATGCGCTTCCGTTAAGTGAGTAATATTTCCCGCTTTGAACACAGCCTTAAAGTGGAAAGGTCCACTTCCTAAATCTTTGCACATGTCCCGGGACGAGGAGTAAATCCCAAGTATTAGCTAAGCTCTGGTCAGATCTGGTTTTGGTTTTTGTGGCACTTCCATGGCATGACTTAGGTTTCAACACGGGATTTTGAGATCTGTGTGTGTGCGGGAATTCACAACCAATGTGTTGACTGTTTGAGCATGTACTGTATAGGCTGGCACTTTATATGCAGACACCCTAGTTATATCTAACGTTTGGCTCCAGTGAAAATGGGTGAGGGATGGAAATATAAATTCAGCGACTAACAAACTAACTAAACGCTGTAAATAATTAAACTCTAGTCTATTCCATTACAAGTAGGGGTTTAACCGTTGGACGAATCATACAGGATGTCATGTCTTCATTAGTTGTGTTTACGTTCATTGTTTACTCTGTAGCCGCAATTACACTCCAACACGCTGAGTAAATATGACCAGGCTGTTTGTTTTCCAGGCAGGTGAGGGCAGGTTTGGCACTGACGAATCCACCTTTAGCTACATCCTCACACACCGGAACTACATGCAACTACAGGCCACATTTAAAGTCTATGAGTCAGTGAGTAATGTTTGATTGATTCATATGTGTGTCATGTGTATCCGTGTTACAGTGTGTATCTCCTGCAGCTCTCAGGCACAGACATAATGGATACTATTGATGCGGAGGCTACCGGGACGCTCAAAGAGTGCTACATTACCCTGGGTATTCGGAAATACGATCTTACACAAGGCTTATGAATCATGGATGCTGTGCTTTCATAACACGTCTTGTCTGTGTGTGATTCAAAGTGAGGTGTGCCAAAAACCCACAACTGTATTTTGCACGACGCCTAAATGCTGCTATGAAGGGCCTGGGTACAGATGAAGACACTCTCATTCGGATCATTGTGGGGCGCTCTGAGGCAAGTGTACTCTGAACAATGAAATATTGACTTACTGCCAGCTAGGACGAGTCCCGGTCATGTCCAAGTCTGAGTTTGAGTTTGAGTCAGTGTCTCACAGAAAAGAGTTTTGGTCATGTTGCAAGACTTAAATTATTATTATTATTTATTTTTTCAACTTTCAAATTGAGTCTGGCCCAGCCTGTAAGAAGGCTAGGCAGCTGCTTAGGGCCTGAGACCACTGTCTCCAGCAGTGCCCCTGTGTCTCCTCAAAAGGACTGTCTATTTTCTTTGCAATAATAGTGGGTGTGACGGGTGGGGGCTTCACTGCTGTGTCTCATTTTGTCGAAAGTCAATCATCTTGCCGAAATGGCACTGATGTCGTGAGGGCCCCCAAGTCACATTCCACTAAGGGCCCCCTAAAAGCTGGGACCAACCCTCACATCCTCAGTCACATTTCCATGTCCAGGTAATTACTCTAAAAACAACGGTAACTAAAAATCATAATACAAGAAATGAGAAGTACATTATTTTGTTCCAAAATGATTTGGCCCTAGTCAGTCTACTGTACAAGCTCTAAGCCCAAATGAATAAGGTTATGTCACAATGGGCATAAAACCAAACTGAAGTCTCACAGATCAAAACATGGACCTGTTTATGTCAATGACTCAGATAAAGCTGAAAGTGTCAAATTAGAACCTGAGTTGCTAACAGCCGGTTGCGTTTGTGTAACAGTTTGATCTGGAGACAGTGAAGGACATGTATCTGGAGAAGTATGACGTGACTCTCAAAGAAGCTCTGGATTCTGAGTGTGGAGGAGACTTCAAACGCCTCCTCATTGAGATTCTGCACTAAACTACCTCACTGCCCCCTGCTGGAATCAACCAACATCACCATCTGTTACTCTCCCTCTTGTCCCCAATACTAATGTCCTTTTACACCCCTTTCGCAGTATGACTTAGTAAATAATGGGATATATATGCTGCTATGTATTATTAATCCAAAGTCAAGGAAGTTGCATCTTGCATAATTTTGTTTATGCTAGAATTTACCTTTTACCTTTTATTGGATTTCAGAAATGCTTTTTGAAATCTGCCGAACCCTGCGACATGCAACACATAAGTGCCCCGCATCCACTGTTACAGGCATGGGTGCATATTCACATAACAATCACTGTAATTATATAATATTATCTTAATTACACGTTGTGATGTTTTTGGTAGCTAAATGTTTTTAGAGATTTTTAACTAAGACTGCTCCTCTACTTGTTTTTAATCTTTGCTAATGCTGCCGTTTCTAAACACACAAATATACATTACTATATAATCAACTGACTGAACGTCTCAGCTCACTTTTTTGTGTCTGTGTCAAAGTAATTTATTATAATGCACAAAGCACTGTGATGTCCTGCTGTCTCCTAGAAAACTGAATAAATTATGATAATAAAAAAGATCAGTTTTGTTGAATTGTGTTTCTTTCGGCAGCAAAGCCATAATACAAAAATCCCCAAACATTCACACCATCTTTAGACTGAATGAAAAATGTTTTTAAACTTGTGTTTTTGATTGTGAAGGCTCATTTTTAGTATTTACCCTGGAACAGTGTAACAACAGAAGTAGGTCTTAGTGACGCCTCTGGAGAAGTTCAAAGTGAGTAAAAAAAGGACAAAACTAGTTCCAGATGACTTCACTCTCGCTGCTTCTCTCTAACTATTTTTCAATTTTTCACCCCCCCCCCCCCCCCCTTCCTTTTTGCTTCTTTTCTGCTGTTTCACGTTGTTTCAATATAGAGGGCAAAGCTCGGGCTACACCTGTTTCTACACATTCTTGTACTTCTTTAACAGTCTGGGCACCATATGGGGCCACATACACTGTCTCTATGGACTTCAATGTTTAATACAAAACAAATGTGGGAGGCAGGTCACAGGCTTCAAAGGAGAGAACTGCTTTTTTTTTTTCAACAGAAGATACTGCCCAGTGTTTACATTAGTCACTGAATGGTTTGCTTACTGTAATAGCCTATAACCGTCTGGTACATACCCCTTAAACACAGTGTGTGCAACATGACTGTACTGTATGAGCAGCCCAGACTCTTCTAACTAAACTAAAGGGCTTTGACCTTGACTCTGACCTTGTGACTCGACAGACAGCCATAACTCAGTCGGCATCTGTCTGCAGTCATTGTTATTTGGCTGCAGCCTTGTGTTTGCTCACTTTTTCTTTGTTCTGCTCTTTGACACAGGTCATAATGGCCCCTCTTCTATACGTTACCTTCTGAGGAGGCCTGTGGGACAACCTTGGACCGGACCGAATTTGGAAATTGCTTGAGTAAATGGTTTTGCTTCTGCCACCAGAGCCGTTTATGTCCCACATATGAATGGCGCTAATCCCCCCAAATTATGATTTACACAGCAACGTTCAGTGTAGGTCAGGGGATCAAAGGGAGGGGAAATAAAATTGACTGGTCGTCGGAGAGCATGTGCACATAAGCTTTTTGATCTTACGGTAGAGTAAAAAGCAATAAGGTTTCTATAGGAGGGAGGTTTTGAGGAACTAATACTTTATCACTTCCTAAAATCACCATAATGTAATGTCGTAATGTATCTTAAAACTTAAGTGTAATTGAACAGAACGAAGGTACAAAATACACTTTCTTTGATACAAATTTAATCACCATAAATATAATTTTGGTTCGTAAGATTACTCTGATCTTGATTTTTCACAGTAGGCTCTGATTTGGAACCTATAGCTTATTACACAGGAAAAATAAACTTGATTAACTATAGACAACCAATATACATTTTATGACACAATGGAAAAGACCAAGCCTTTTGAGCTCTAAATGTAAAATGTGGTCAATAAACAAAGCATGCAGCGAGAATGGTGGTTAACGTGAAACATATGCTCCTAAACAGGCCTAAAACAAACCATTTCCAGTAACTGGAGGAATATGGGAGTTATTTACACAGAAGACGACAGAACAAAAGACAGCAGCACAATCAAATCTATGTTCAAGTTTGAGTCGAAATTGTGAAGGAATTAGTCCTTTGCATTAATTATATCCAGTTGTGAATAACACGCAGTGAACACATTTCGGTCACAATTTATATTTTTTGCATTTTGTGATGAAGTTTAACAAAACTGAGGACCAGCAATGTTTATTTTTCAAAAGTCAAAGGTTCTTGTGCTACTCTGCCACCCAGAGCACTGACACGGTGCTGCCCCCGTGGTGATTGATCTGGTTGACCCGTCCACGCACACAGTCCAGCGTAAAGTACACAGCTGTTCCATTGTGAACCCGGAAAGATGACCTCAGGCTCACACTAGCCCACTGGCTGCCCTCGGGCATCTGCCCCCCCACCTGCTGGGCCAGGGGCACTGGACGAACCCCGTCTGCCTCTTTGGCCCCCTGCCCCCCTTCAGGATCGCTCCGCCTGAGAAGAGTCACCTTGATCAAGTTGCACGAGTGAATGAGTTTGAGTTCAAGTGCAACACTGGCAGTGCCGCTCTCCTTAAAGACGATGTCCCGTTTCTGTTCGCTCGTGCCCTTTGAGACCATCCCGATCTGGGACACACGCGGGCTCGTCTGATGGAAGAATAGGGGCTTATTTCGGACAGCTCCAGACGGTAGTCCTGTGTGAGACACTGCTGCAGACAGAGAGGAGGAAATTTCAGCAGGAACCCAGACCAGGCTCAACTTACTGATGCTCGTCTCATCTCCAAAGAAGCGCACGTTGCACTGAGCCGGAGACAAGATCTCAAAAGCCAGAGTGTCCCCAAGACCTACTTTAGCTGCCCCAGACACAGATATGGAGGTGTCTCTGTAGTGGACCCCAGGCTTGAAGCTGCGGCAAAGCTCTGCTCCTGTCCCATTTTGGCTGAGGTACGCTAACACTTGGAAGCCCTCACTTACACAGGCCTGGCCCATGGAGTACAGAGCCTGCTGGAAAACAAAGCGGATAGTGCCACTTTCTGCAAAGCGCACCCCTCTGCCATCATGGGTCAGTCCCACCACGTAAGGGTCTGAGGTGCTGCTCATCCTGAACACGGGCCTGTAGTTTGTGTGGTAGTGAGTTGAGACCACGGACTGCGCGGACATGGCCACAGCCCCTGTGTCATGGGACAGCCAGAGTAGACTGAATGAGGCTGCTGATGGGTTGTACAGTTGCAGACCCTCACTGCTTTGGTTACAGTGCTGACTGGCGCTACGGAGCAGGAGGGAGAACATGTGCCCAGGGGCGACCTCTGCCACTCCACTAATGCTGACACTCTGAAGTGTCCGACTATCGCGCTGCTCCACTCGGATTCCACTGAGCTCTTGAGCGCCAGAACCATCACTGCTGTTCATCCTCAGACACACCTGGATGAAGCTCCTGCAGCCATGGCTCACAGGGAGGTTCTGATCCAGCCACACCAGGCCGTGCTGCCTGAACACCAGCTGTCCCCCCTCAGCAGAGAGGAGGCCTACCTCGCTGCGGCCCTGGATGTGCAGCTGCAGGCTGGGAACATGTGTGAGAATGTGTCCTTTCTTCTCAGGGAACAGGCTGACGTCACCAGCCCAGGACAGCGACCGAGCAGAGCCCCCAGAAACAGGACCAGAGCACAGGGTGTCTGTGTTAAAGGTGCAGGGGGCAGCAATGGGCTCTCCATCACACTCATTACACGCCTGACACTCCTCCATGTCCGAGTTAAAGAAGTAACCGTGAGTACACTTGACGAAGTCCTCGTCTCTCTCTGTCATTCCCTGGCAGCTGAAGCCACCTGTATGTAACACAAATTATTACAATGAACATATTTTAAAATGTGACTTTTGCCTGTTACAGTAAATAAGTACATAACACCACGGTGATAATAATATGTGATGTGAGTGCATAAAGAATGTGATACTGAACATTCTGGTAAACAATATCAAAGTCAAACCTGGAGTGTTGAGACATTTATGTTTGTCACCACAAAGGTTAGTGATCTCAAGGCACTCATCTCTGTCCTGCAAAAACAGTTCAATAGATTTAAAAAATGATTGTATGATGATAAATCAAACCCACATCTTTCTAAGGCCATTGATAACGACATGCAGAGCAGACCTGGCAGATCCTGTCTGCGTGCACTGAGCACTGGGCGACAAGGAAGAAGCCAGCGGGACACACAGTGCACCTCTCACAGTGAGGCCTTCCACTGCTGAAGGAGCAGTACTCGTCTTGACCACAGCTGCCACAGGCCAACAGGGACTGGCTCACCTGCACAGAGACCAGTTAAATATCACACAAACAATACCTCTGTCTTACAGTGTATGACTGTCAAAATATTGTAGCATTTAAGTGGATGTCCGCACCTCCATGACATTGGCGTCCACGTCAACTTTATGCAGAGACAGAGCCTGCTGGGCCTGATGAGCCCTGAACTGTCCTCCTAATGTCTCCATGGGGCTGGTCAGATCCCCTTGGAGGTTCTGCAGGGATGTTTGCTTGATGCTGTCGATCAGTAAGTTGTACTGGGCTTTCACCTGAAATATATGGCGACTATTCATTCTACTGTCTAAATAAGTTAAATAAACAGAATTCTGATTATTTTGCTGTCTGCTCTATTATTACTTGTGTAAGAATGGACACTACAGCTTACTTGCTCCATTTGCTCGAACATCCTTCTCTGTTGCTCCAGGATCTCTCTTTGCTGGTTGAGCAGCGCCCCCTGTTGTTCAGTGAGGTGCCTCTGCAGCTCTTGGACCTCGTCCTGTTGGCCCCTGAGGGCCTCAACCAGCTTCTCCTGCCCCTTGCTCATCTGCAGCTGCAGGACAAGTGCGTCCTCAGAGGGGACTTCATTGCCCGCTGTTGCTAAAAAGCAATGATACCTAATTTACAAGTTTGCAGCATCTCTTCATGAAAGACAGTAATCTGTTCTCCATTATGGGCTCTTTTATGTAGTTCTACAACACACCAAGCAATAAGATTTGAGGCCTCTTTGAACAAATTCTTTTGTGGTACTCTCATTTGGGAACACCATAAATGCATTCATTTCCTTTCTTCTTTTTATTTTTCTTTGTTTTTATTGGGCCCAACAATAAAACGTCTCATACCACATCACATGAACTTACATGGCTTCATGTCACAGCTGAGCTGAATCCATGCGCCTCGTTCCGCTCCAAAGTCTGGGAGCTCATCCAGAAACTGCGCGGCTCTGTCGGTGACCCGCACTGGAGACACCTCTTCACCGTGCGCGCTGCAGCCTTCCCCGACGCACACCTTTGGCTTTTGACGCATGAGGTGTGGAAGCTTACATCCGATTCCCTTGCAGTCCCGTGTGCTGCTGTCGTCTCCTGTGGACCGATGGGATACGCTGGTGGGACAGATGCCCCCTGTGCAACCGGGATGGAACACCTCTGCCGTGATGGTCCTAGGGTTGGTCCTCCGCGTGCCATCGTAGCCACCAGGAGACTGGTGCAAGGCGTAAGGCTGGTGGAGGCTGTAGTCCTGCTGGTAACCCCTGGGGTATATTGGCCCCTGCCTGTTCTGGGCTGAATGAAGCTGACGTCTCGACTCCACGTGCCCCTGACATTGCGTGCCCACGCATGACCTGCTCCGGTCCTGAGCTTGGAAACAGTGCGGCCCGCGGCACAGATCAGAAGCACTTTGCGTCCGGCTCAGAACAGCCACAGCTATAAAACACAAAACTAAACTGCGGCTCATTTCGAGAAGTTACAATTAATCCAACAAGGGAGACCCTTCACTTCACTCTTTACACTCTAACCGCCTCTGTAAGACAAATCCATTAAGTGCTCTCGCGGACACGCTCTGGCAGCCCCCCACAGACTTCAGCTCGTGTCCATGCGCGCGGGGCTGAGCTGAGCGCGCTCTGCCCCCTGCGCCTTCGGCAGAGCCTCGTCTCGCAACATGTGGCTCACTGTTCCTAATTGACAGCAGGTTTGGCTCCCAGTCTCAAATTAACCCGTAGCTTTCCCGGACATACCTCTCTATGCACTCACTTCATCTTCACTTTGGCTGTGCGCGAGACTTTGGCGTTTATGTTTGACTGTCACACCCTCCATAAAACGCCTCTTTGGTACGTTTTCAGCAGTTTTCGCACACGACAGACCCACTTTGATGGGTTTAATTTCCCCGATTCATGTGGCATCACAGCTTTGAAGTCAAACGCGGAAGGGCAGGCGCAGATACCTCCAGTAAATACAAACTTTATTACACGTTAATTTCCTAGGCCGCGCCTGGCACTGATTAAAGCGCAGGAACCGTTTGCCTCTCCCTCCAAACTAACCTTTTCATTATGCAAAACGTTACTCAATGCAGAGGGGTACCCATGATCCTTATCCTCAGCATCAGTCAGTTCTCCAAAAGTTACTGATGTATTGTTTTCAAGACAGGGGAGAATGCAGTTTACCAGAAATGCTCAAGAAAGACCATGACTGTTTTCAATTTAGCCAAAGAATGCATTTGACCATAAAACATATAAACATACTTTTGTCTTAAACACAGCAACTCTTTGTCATTATGTCACCCTACAGAGGTCTGACAATAATGTATTGGTTCTCAAACTGTGGTACCACTGATACTTGGACTTTTTCGGGTGCTAGAAGGCACTTAAACGGGATGCTCTTTTTTATTTTTTATTTTTTTTTAAGTTGGATTTTTACTCACTGTATGCATGCATTGCCTCAGCGTGAACTTGAGCTTGTGAACATTTAGGTTGAAAAGTCCAAAGGTCCAAAGCCAGTCTGTTTTTCTGTGACAATATTCATTTTTCATCTCGGGGCCTAAACGTCATTAAGATGTTAGAACATGCCGGCAGTGGCCCTCTCTGCCTGGGCCCCACGAACTCACAGGTGCTTCCATTTACAATCATGACACAGGCCAGTAACCACTCACAGGGGCGGCGTAGGAAACTAATTGTCATCATTAGTCATTTAATGCGTCATTTATGTGTTTTCTATTGGTTTCTTTTACAGTAACCATACCGAGATTGGGGAGATATGAAGATTAGCCTGCAGTACACATATCAACGGGTCCATTAAAGGTGCATTATGTAACTTCTTATGCCGGAAAAAAGTTTATATTTGTCATCCAGCGGCTGTATGGGTTTAGCATGGCGTCTTTACTTTCCATCACGGCAGCCTCTGGACCCATAGGAACAATAATGTTTTAGGGTTTCTAGTAGATTTGCTGGATGGATGGATGCGTAACCATGGATATGGGGTAGGGCCTCATAAGTTATTACTAACTTCTGTTGCTAAAATAAAGATAAAAAAAAAAAGCGAAAGTAAAGGCACCGTGATACAGCTGCAGGATCACAGAAAGGTAAAATACGCATTAATAGCAACTTATATTTCCAGATAAAATGTTACATAATGCAACTTTAAAGCAATCTCCAATCTCACAATTGTAAATTCCCAATTTTGGAGAGATTAAAGCTGAAAAAGAGATAAAGTTAGCTTTATTGCCAATTCATTCACATGAAAACATACAGATAACTGAAATCATGTCTCCAGCCCTCGGTGCAAACAGAATTAATCAAAATCTCAAAACATGTACACAATATATACTGTATACAATTGGAGGGGGTCAGACTTCAGTGTCCATGAGGGCTGGAGAGGACCACAGTTAGTGAGCAGGAAGAGGAGAGAGAAGGGGAAGTGTTCAGCCTGACCTGCCAGCCTTTTGGATGAAGCTGAGTTGGCTGGACCCGCATGGCCTGGAGACTCTGCATGTTCGTCCTTACACTGTCTGATGATTGCATTAGATCGTCCATAATCAATCAATTATCTTCACAGCTGCTTTCACTATTTGTTGGAGACTCCTAGCAGGAGCCCTACCATTTCCCCACCCAGTCCTGCTCTGATCAGCCTCTGTCATCTCTCATTGAGTGACAGGTAGATTTAACCAATCACAGTGATATTTGAACTGTGCGCTGAAGCAGGTAGCTTTAGTTATAGCCTGATAAAGGCACACACAACTACATTTGCATTAATCACAATAAGAGGGATATTTTGTTACCAAGGCTTTAAAAAATATATATAATATAATATATTCTTGACTCAAATTCACACCAGGGCCAGGCATGCATTTTCACAAATGTTCATAATGTTTTATATCGTTCTGTGGGTTTTGACCTCTTTCTCAGTACCACATAAATTTAGCCAACCTTTATTTAAGTATCTACTTCCTGCTTTCACAGGAAGGTTCACTATAATGAGCAGGAGCGTATGCCTCTTAACTCTCATGATGATGATGAGCACTTAACTGAACATACAACGCTCTGGGAGGAAAACACAAAAGTAAGACATCTCCAAAGTTGTTTCATGTTTTTAATTTTGTACAACTTTGAGCTGCCGCTCCATATATGATTGGAGTTTCTGACTTTTGAATAGAAATGTTTAGTGCTTCAACTGAAAGGGCATTTACCCCCTTGACCAGATGATTTGTTGACAATATTTACGTTAGTTTCATTGTTTAAACATGAGAGCATGCAGCCTATTTATTTGGTTTCTGTTGTTTTTAGAGTTGTGGAAAAAGAGGGAAAACTAGAAGCTCTTTTTTTTAACAAAGACACAGAGAAAGCGTGCTGACAAAGGCTTTCCCATCTGGGCTGTCTCAATCAGCCTTTTGTGCTTCGGATTTCGGTTTGGCGTCTGCGTTCTGGTGGTGGCTTGCCGTTTGTCCTGTTGATGTTTGGGGACCACATTGAGAGGCAGCAGAGCAGACATGAGTGAAGCTGGGATTCATAAGCAAATGCGGTTTTGTGACGAAAAGCAAAGCGCTGTCCACAAATGCAATGTGTCATCGGGTGCAGCAAGCGCTCCCTTATCCAAACTAATAGACAGTGGGTTCACCCCTCTATTCGATTGTGGCTTTGACTGCCATATGATGAAGTAGAATTTGAAAGATGTCTAAACACTTTCTGAAGCCACTGCCATGATCTTTAAGTGTAATCTCAGTGGTTGACATGGGCGGTAGGAGTCTAAAGAGGTGCCGTAAAGGTGAAGTTGAGTTGTTTCGAAACCTTTACTTTCATATGGAAATGATACAGAACAGAAACGTGCCGCCGTTGACCGATTCCCTTTCAGCTCATTACGTGTTACTGGACGTCTGTTTACACTCAGCATAAACACGCCATAAGAGCGGCAGACTGTACAAATACATTACTGCAGCTGCACTGATGCACTCAGTGTGTCTTTCACACTTTGTCAACGAAATCTGTCACTATGAGGAAATTATGCTTTATGACCTTATACTAAAGGCAGAAATATATTACAATGAAAGATCAGTGAGAGGAATTAGGGTCTGTGCTTTGCAAAATGAAATGGTTCACCACAGTCACATTTATGGAGGGCTAAGCCACTCACGGGGAGACTCCACAGAGGCAGGATTTCTATTGTTCTCAAGTGATTTCGTATTGCATGGATGTAATTGAAGCTTATGTGTGATGTCAGTGAATTAGTGATTTATGTGTCCACTTTTCCTATGGGACCAAATGGCAGTTCATGGCATTTGTGAAGTTTTTTTTTTTTTTTGTGAAAGCATGACACAACCGTTCAGGAACAGCTCCATGCAAATGTTACTACTTTGTCTCCATCTGAAAGTTTAAAGTTGCTGTATATATTGACAGGTTAAGTGCAGTTATTGATTACGCGATAAGGCACTCACAGCGGCAGTATCACAGAGTTGGCAGAGAACTTAGGCCCATTCTTCAGGCCTTTTAAGCCACTCCATGCGCCAGATGTATTTTTGACCTGAATACAGGCGAAAAAAGTCCTGGGATCCATATGGACAAAATCGAGGCTCAGAAACCTACAAAAGAGTGGCAAGAACAGATCGGATTGCATTGTCACAGGAACGTCTTGAAATGTGGACACTTTTGATCCAATGTTCTCATCTCAGCTGGACATCAGAGAGTTTGGAAGTTGCATTTGATATGCTGATATAAGGGATCACTTATTTTGCAGGCCTGTTTTTGTACCAAAGAAAATACCAATAATTTTCCTGGTAATTTATCATCTTTACATTTGGGTTAGAGTGACTGTGGGCAGTAAGTGTGTGTCTTATTAATGTAATCAATCACCATAATTACTTTGTTATTAGAGCCATGGTATGTACATCATGTTTACCATACCATTACTGAGCCGTACAGTAAAGTGCTATACTTTTGAATTAATCTGAGATGTCTGGACCAACAAGGGAAGTGAGGACTATCTGGAAACTCTCGCAAGCGACTAACTTTGAAAACCATTGTTTTTACTCCATTCTCCACAGTACACATGGTTGTGCTATGCAGCCAATACACAAGTGGTTAAATATGGATGGTGAAGTCATGTGTTGACGTTATCTGACTTCACCATCCGAGTTTGTTAAATAATTAGCCTGCAAATATCTGACCTAATTGTACATTGCAGATGGACGACATAGACACCATGTTCAGTCACCTGCTGGAGGAGATCGATGGTCTGTCGCAGGTAAGGCCAGATTAGCTCACAATGCAAACCTAAATGTAGCAGTATGACGTTGTTTTTATTCTTCACCTTCTCATACAACTCGCATACGACCCGCGTTTGTGGGAAGTGGTGAAATGCGATTCCAAGTAGTGAAACCCCAGTGTAAAGCAGAGGCAGTTATATATTTAGGCGTGTGCTCGTATAATGCAAAGTTTTCTTGACGGTGTTGATTGAATGTCATGTTAGTGATATGTACTGTCAAAACCATTGTGTTACTGAAGGAAAAATAAACAAAAAATCTCGCTGTCCCAATAACCGTACTTGCTAAGAACATTTCCTACTGTAATCTATGTGGCAGTGGCACATTGGTTAACAACTGTTTATCATTACAGAAAATCCCTGGTTTGTTATCAGGCAAAAGCCTTTTTTCCCCCACTTCCCGAGACCCTCATAACAATCCAGCGTGGTTTCAGAGTTTTGAACGGGTTACAAAAGTCAAAATAGTCAAATTGCTTTGTTTAGGTCTACAGTAGACTAATCGAACTGATGTCTTAAAAGTGAAGTCACATCATTGAGAGTGGATTTTTTTCCCCCATAAGCACTCATAAGCTGCTCATCATCAAGTGCACATGCCAACGAAAACATGACACGTCCAGACGAGGCAAGGCCAGCCTCAAGGAGAGTTTATCACTGATCTAAATGAGTGCATGGAAGTAATATACAGTACAGCGACACAAAAGTGGAACCTACGTCAGTCTGGCACGAGCTTCACAGCGGACTAAAACACTGATTTAGATGCTGATCCTTGAGTATTCCAAGTATCTAATGGTGAAGTCACTTTTTGTGCTGATTGGGGCCATTCCTTGTTATTGTTTTCTCCTCAAAGGTTAGACGAACTGAATTAGGAGCCACAGGCATTGGACAGACACACTACGCCTGTTTACTGAGTGGCATTAAATGAATTACTGATTGGAGAAAAACATTGCCTGAATTGTAATTGGGGAGGCAACGGGAATGTAAAGTAATCAAGACGCTTTTCCATTCACTGGCATTGCGACCAAAGACCATTTCTTTATTGTTGTGTCTGCTGGTAGAAGACAACAGGTCGTGAAAGACTTGTGTGCGTGTAAGAATTTGTAAAGAACTTACTTGTGATGGACAAACACATCTCCAAAATGGCCTCTCTTATTTGTGACATGTTCAATGTCTGCAGAGGTGTGAAATACTGTTTCCTTATAAAGTGTGGCAGCTCGTTGGTAAAGTGATGATTTGTGATGGTGGAGGGTTTCAGTGTATTATTAGACTGGACATATTAGTGATGGTGGTGGTGGTGGTGGGTGACTCAAACCCTTGACACTGATGCCAGAAGAGTGCACATGCAGTAGACTTACCCACTAGATGATTACCAGGCCACAAACATCAGGATTTTGATGTAATGATTTTGGCTCTTGGTGTCTCAAATCAGAAATACATTTTAAAGGCTATATCCATCAGAATTTATATTATATTTGATCAATATTGTCTACATTCACATTCCTAAATTAACTTTCCAATCAGAATATCATATCAGTTAATACATCATCTATTGACTTGTCTGCTCTCATCAAATCCAGATTCCTCATTGTCTGGGGTAAAGAAAAACACACTGGATTCCAGGAAGTGATCAAGACCCCGTTTGGCTCTGTGCTCCACTTTGGCACGCCATATAATTTACAGCCCACATTAGTGCTGCTGACATGTTTCAGTGTTTTGTAACGTGCTCTTTGTCCTACAGTCGCGCCACCACGGTGCTGATCAATTGTTGTGGAAATTACCCGGCAAGTGATTTACTGTCATGTAACGGTGACATGTATAAGGGGTTCAGTGTGTCCTCTATTATGGGGCCATCTTGAAAACGGCGTTTGCAAAAGAGCCGCGCGCGGTCTGATACAGAGCAGGCCCTCGTGATTGAACAATAGCACTCACTCACACATGGTCTGGCTTAAAATCGATGCTCAACTTTCATCATGTCGAGAATACAAAGCTGTTACTATGACACCGTGTTAAAACCAGTCTCTCTTACCTTTCCTACTGTGTGACTCATCATGTTTGTTCTGCAGAGCCTGACCCAATCAGTGGTTACCAATCCGGAGTTATCCACAGGGCGCTCAGATCTCAATGGTGAGTCCTCTCGTGGCACCTATCCAGGCCCGGGGCAAGTTTCAGTCCTACATCCACAAACACATTCCAGAGAGCTGGAGTTTAGGGACAGGGCGATTGTTCGGCCTCCAAAAAAGTCATCCCAACCTGGAAACTCCGAAAACTCAAACTTGTTGCAGATTTAGTCTGTGTGTGTAAAACAATAAAGCGTCACAGCGCTGTTTCCCACCGCACAATAGAGAACACTCATCATGTCTGTTTGCAGAATCTATGTATGACTTGGATGGCAATGTTGGTGACATTTTTGTAGCCGACCCAAGCACTCAACCAGAAGAGAAAGTTTACGCAGAGACCCACACGGCTCCGCTTGGCCCACCTGCCGCACCGCCTCTACCGTCTCCAACATCTGTGTGTGCTGCCGATCATGTGACCCAAACACTGGACCGTGAAGCAGAACATCTACCTCCGGCACCAAAGCTCACACTGTTGCAAACCGTAAACCATGAACAAACACATAATTTAAGTCAATTTTTGCAGAACACAAGTTGATTATTTATGAGCACTGTTGCCAACTCAAAACTATGTTCTAACTTCAGTGGGGCGCATAACAGGCAAACAGATTACGCTTAACTAGTAATGGGCATAACACATTGTTCTTGTTGGATCTTAGTATCATAAAAGTTCAAAATTGCCATTTAACGATTAGCTAGAGGAAGCAATAACATTTTCACATCAGTAATTGTACGGGACATTTTTATCCATGAGCAAGGGCTGTGCGACGTAGTCCTAATAGCAATCTATGGGAAACACTGGTTCATACTAAAGCACACACTAAAGCACTATTTTCATGCATCATGTGTCCCGTTTCATAGATGATCGTAAAGGTGCTGATGGCGGACGGCAGCTCTAAGACTCTGATGGTGGAGGAGACACAGACAGTGAGGGACGTTTTGGACAAGCTGTTTGAGAAAACGTACTGCGACTGTGGCACCGACTGGAGCCTCTGTGAGACCAACCCGGAGCTCAGCATCGGTCAGACCAATACAATCAGTGCATCTTCTAGAAATATTGTCAATCATCATCACAGGTGTTAAGAAACTAATACCACCAGCATTATGAGACATCCTCGAGAACCTTGCACCTTTACTGACCTCTTGTGGCCAGAGTCATTTGTGTATCCCATAGATATAGTACACACGTATCCAAATAGAGAGGCTGTCAAGACTTTTAAATAGACTAGTAAAACATTATATGATATTGGTTTAAAAAGTCAACTGATGTACAGTTTGTTTTGGGTCTTTTTATTTCATAGAAAGAATCTTGGAAGACCATGAGTATTTGGTGGAGTCAGTCTCAGCGTGCACCAACAGCATTGACAATAAGATCTACTTCCTGCAAAGACCTCGGAAACACGTCATGTTCAAACAGCCACAAGTACGTTTAGAAATCACACTTTAGTTTGAACACTTTTAACATACTGTTCTGCAACTTGTAGTTCTTCTACATGTGGAAAAAGTCTTGTCTGAAAGTTGTAACTGAGCAAGAGAAACAGCTTTTGCTCAAGGTCAGTATGATATTCATAAATGTATTAATTTAAACCACTGTAGGATTTCTGGGTCTTATCTAACTGTTTATAATACTTTTCAACAGGAGAATTTTGAAGGTTTGTCTGTGGTAGTTCCTGATCTCGAAGGCTGGTTGTACTTAAAGGATGATGGGAGAAAATTGTGGAAATCCCGCTATTTTGTGCTCAGGGCTTCAGGGCTCTATTATGTTCCCAAAGGAAAGACCAGGGTAACTATGATTAATAATTACTGAGGAGATAATGTACATGCTATAACCAGCCTGTAACAATAGCTGATTGACATGATTATGGAATGCACTTTAAAAATGGAGGAACTTATTGGCAAGTAACCACCTGGTAATAAACTTTTTAAGATGGAGTATTTATACGGCAAGGAAGATTTATTTAAACAGTCACACTAACAATTAAACAGTTACACTTTGTGTAAATACGATTCAATACAGAGGGATAATAAAAACACAACAGCCAAAATGCAACAAAATAAAAAAGCCCAAAACATGACTGACTTGGACTTCCTTATATTTCCATGAGCAAAATGTTTTTAATGTGGCAGTTGAAGGTTCAATCTCAATAAAGTACAGGGACAAGTTATTCACAAGCTTATAATAAGCTAATTCCTTTTTATTTTTTTGTATTTGGTAAATAATTAAGACATTAAGCTTTGCTTTTAACACTCACTGCTTAAAAGTGCTACACACACTATTCTTCCATTCCCATATAAACTATCATGAAGTCAAGATAATATACAATAGACTTTTGTCCTACATACTTTGGGTTTTAGTATTCCCCACTGCCAACATGAAGTCATTGAAAGATAGAGAGAGAGGGCACAGGGGAAAGTATGCAGAGCAGATGTGCGAGTGGTAAACAGGAGAGAGCTGTGGGAATCATCTGAAGCTGAGGTCGTTGGAGATGCAGCACATGCTACTGTTTTAGACAAAATGGCACGGATGCTTACAGTTTTGAAGAGGCTTTGAGTGGAAAAGTGCTTTGCAGTGGCCGCATTGTTTCTTCCTAATTCGGAAAAACCGGAGGATGCTATACCACAACGATACATTTAAAGGGTTACAGTCCATTAAGCGAGCTATAACTCTCGACTTCAAAAGGGAAGTCTTCCTTACAGTTTGAAATCAAGGCATTTTATGTTCAAAGGTGGAAGGAGAATAAAAACAATGTAGTCACAGAAAGATTTTTAACAACTGTTACTCTGTTCTAATCAAACCATCAAGACTCTGCATACAATCATTGTGTCCTTTGGCAAGACATTTTACACTCATGGTGAACTTGTTAAAAAACAAAGACTACAATGAGGCTTATATAGAGGCTGTACTTTCTGAATCATGGGCAACGAATGGAATTTACCACAGTCTAAGTTTTTATGAATGGTGAAAGACAGCACTGCCATGACAGAGAACAATGGAACGGGTCTGCAGATGTTTTATGGGGTCTGAATACTGCTGTCATTTTAAAATATATATTTTTTCCTCATATTGCTTCTAAACTTTAGTTCTTTTTTGAATAAATAAGTGAGTTCATATCTTTTGTGTCAGACCGCTTCATGATAAAATTGACAAATCAAAATATTATTGTCTTTTTCAGTCTTCCTCTGACCTGGCCTGCTTCATCCGATTTGAACAAGTGAACGTCTACTGGACTGACAGCTACAGGCTGAAATACAGAGCCCCCACAGACCACTGCTTTGTACTGAAGGTGGGCACACACACGCTCACACACACACATACACATCCACGCTGTCTTTGAAGGACGGCTGAAAGAGGAGAGGGGATGGAAATGCTCCAGATGTGCAGAGCAAATGTTGGGTTTGATGGAGCTGGAGATGCTGTGGTGGTAGTTTATCATCGCCCAGACTGAGCTCAGACTGGAACAAGGGGCTCAGCAGGGGTCAGGGGTCACCAGGGCGTGTGCCTCAGGTCCTACTCATATTTCTGCCACGGAAAGTTTAGGTCGATGTCAAACTCAAGTTAAATATAGGGAGGTAAGATTTTTTTTAATGAATTATCAAACACCTTACCTATTTGTTTCTCCAGTGATGATGGCGTTAACATGGCCATATCAAATATTGGTTTCACATTTCACATGTTTGTTTAAAGGTGCATTATGCAACTTCTTATGCAAATAAATAAATAAATAAATCCATCACAGTGGTCTCTACAGTGCTCTAGGATCAATTGTTTGGTAGGTTTTCTGGTGAGAAAATTGGTCCGTCAGCAGTGAAAACCGAGAGTTACGTATGTAACTACGGTTCTATGAATCCCGGATGACCGCCAGAGGCGGTGCTGAAAGCACTGAATGTTCCCTTCGCGCATGCGCAGTTCGAGTAAGAATACCAACAACGTCACAACCTGTGACCCTCGGATGGCCAATCAGAGGCTATATAGCCCGATGACTTCCGAGGCTCTGTTCCTACAAAACCTTCTCGCGCGAACGCAAGGATTCTGAGTGACAGAGAATCTCTGGCGGTCATCCGGGATTCATAGAACCGTAGTTACATACGTAACTCTCGTTCTATTTCATCCCTCCTGACCGCCAGAGGCGGTGCTGAAAGCACTGAATGACGAATACCAGCCAAGTCACGAGGAAACCCAACCACACACCTCATGAAGTGGACTCAGAGGACCCCCGAAGTAGTACAGCATCCAGAGACCGAGACGCCGCCACATTCACTCTATAGAACCTGGTGAAGGTCGTGGAAGATGACCACGAAGCAGCATCACAAATGGCGTCCAAAGGCATCCCCCGCAAGGCAGCCCATGACGTCGCCACACCCCTGGTAGAGTGGCACCTAACATGAGATGGCACGGGACGGTTCCCAGCCTTGTAAGCATGAGAAATCACGTCCACAATCCAGTGGGACAGGCGTTGCTTCGAGAGAGCACAACCCAGCTTAGCACTGCCGAAACATACAAAAAGCTGGTCCGACTTGCGTAGACCCGCTGTGGCACCGATATATGCCCTCAATGCCCTAACAGGGCACAACAACTCCGAGCCCGCACCCACCCCTCCGGGCGAGGGCACAAACCGCACGAGCCGCACAGGCTGATTGCAGTGAAAACGAGACAACACCTTAGGGAGAAAGGCAGGGTTAGGCCACAACGTAACCCCCGAGCCATCAGGAGCCCACCTCAGGCACTCGGCACTAACAGACAGGGCATGCAACTCACTAACCCGCTTGGCTGAAGCAATGGCCAGCAAAAACGCAGTCTTCAGAGACACCCACCGCAAGTCCGCCTGCACCAACGGCTCAAAAGGAGGCCGCCCCAAGGCCGACAGCACAAACGGAAGGTCCCACGGCGGAGCCCGTGGAGCCGCCTGCGGATGCAGTCTCCTTGCGCCCCTAAGAAAGAGAGACACAAGACGGTGACTCCCCACAGCAGCATCGCCGACGTGACCCCGGTGACACGATATAGCTGCAACATACACCTTAAGAGTGGAGGGAGTGCGCCCCATATCCAGGAGTGACTGTAAAAACTCCAAAATAGTAGACACCGAACAAGAAACAGGATCTTTACCGTGAGCAGTACACCAACGAGAGAACAGCGCCCATCTGTTGGAATACATCCGCCGCGTAGACGGTGCTCTGGCGTTCAGGATGGTCCGCCTGACAGGACCCGACAACGCCGTTGGAGACCCCTCGGAACCCCCACTGGCCATACCCACAGCCGCAGCCGACGGGGGTTGGGATACCAGATCCTCCCGCCCAACTGAGAGAGGAGATCCACCCTGTCCGGAAGGCACCACGGCCGGCCGTGGCAGAGACTGTGCAGCAGCGGAAACCACGTCCGCGCCGGCCAAAACGGGGCCACCAACAACACCTGGTGACCCTCTTGGAGAACCCTCTGAAGGGTTGGCATAATCAGCGGTATTGGTGGGAAGGCGTACAGAAGCGCACAAGGCCAGGGGTGAGCAAAGGCATCCTGGCCGAGGGAGCCCGGCCCCCTCAGGGAAAACCACAGAGGACAATGCGCCGTGTCCCGACTGGCAAAAAGGTCCACCCCTGCTTCGCCAAACAGGCCCCATATTGACCGAACCACCTCCGGGTGGAGGCGCCACTCCCCCGGAGGACACCCCTGTCGGGAGAGGAAATCCGCAGACCGGTTTCACGCCCCCGGTAGGTACACCGCCCGCAGGCTGGCCAGACGAGAGGCAGCCCACGTAAGGAGGCCCTGCGAAGTCGCCAGAAGCTCCACTGACCTGGTGCCCCCCTGGTGATTGATATGGTACACAGCGGTAGTGTTGTCCGATCGGACAAGCACATGCTTCCCTCTCAGATGAGGCAGAAAGCACTGTAGACCCAGGTGCACTGCACGAAGCTCGAGCACATTGATATGGTCGTCGCGCTCCCCCACAGACCACAGACCGTGGGCTGCCCTGTGCTGCCACACGGCTCCCCAGCCCGTAGGGCAGGCATCTGTTGTAACCACCTCTCTGCGGGACACTACAACGCCCATGGGCACACCGCTGAGCAGGAAGGCCTCGTTCCGCCATGGGACAAGGGCACAGAGGCACCTCCACGACACGCGAAGCCTCCGACGCCTGTGCAGTTTGGGGTCTAAACGGAAACTGATCAACCATCTCTGAAACGACCGCAGGTTGAGAAGACCGAGAGGTACAATATGGGACACCGAAGTCAGCATGCCCAGCAGTCTCAGAAATGTGACATAAGGCAACAACCTCCCTAATCTGAACTGACGGAGTAGGAGAAGGATATTGCCGACCCGCGGGAGTGAGGGGCCTGCCATCATGGTGGACGAATCCAGGGTCATACCGATGAACGTCACAGACTGCGAGGGTATCAGACAACTCTTCTCCAGATTGACGGCGATCTCCAGCCGGGCCACGTGTGAAAGGAGAAGGGTCGTGTGTCGAGCTACCAGCACACGAGAAGCGCCGCAAACCAGCCAGTCGTCCATGTACGGCAGAACCTTCACCCCCTGGGACTGCAGGGGTGCCAGCGCTGCCGTCACAAAGCGTGTGAACACCCTTGGAGAGAGAGAGAGCCCGAAGGGGAGCACTCTGAACTGCCAATGTCGCCCTCGATACGCAAACCGGAGGAACCGCCTGTGCTGGGGTGAGATGGGGACATGGAAATAGGCGTCCTTGAGGTCTATGGAAGTAAACCATTCCCTCTCGCGGACTGCCTGTACAACCTCTGCAGCGGTTAACATATGGAACGGAAGCGCTTTCAAGAACCGGTTCAGTCCCCGCAGATCTAAGACAGGGCGAAAGCCGCCTGTCTTTTTCGGAACGAGGAAGTAAGGAGAATAAAAACCCCTGGGTTGCCGCAGAGGATTCACTGCCTCGATGGCACCTTTGGCCAGGAGGGCAGCCAGCTCCTGATCTAGCGCCAACGCTCTTGCCGGGTCGCCGATGATGGTCATTACGACCCGACTCGAAAGAGGAGGCCGGCGTCGGAATTGCAGCCTGTAACCCCGGGTCAAGGTTGCAACCACCCACGGATCCAAGCCATGAGCAGCCCAGTAGCTGAGCTGCTCGCTGGTGAAATATCCGACTGCCGGCCGAAAACCCTCATTTCCTAGCCCCCTGGCCCCGTGGGAACCTGGGGGTGCGACGGGGACGATCAAGCGGCTGTGCCTGCCCCGCTGGCGCACGGGCAGGCCCACGAAAATCCCTGTCTGGCCTCTGCTGCGCCGCCTGCTGGCGAGAACCCTCGCCAACAGGATAAACCCGAGGTAAAAACCGAGTCCTAGGGGGCAGTGGTCCCCTGGACCTGGGAGGTGGCATGGCCCTATTAAGGCCAGACAACTGCTGGCGGGTCTCCCGAGCTCGAATGGTCCTCTCAAGCGCCTCCAGCGCCGCCGGCCCAAAAAGCACACCGGGTTCCACCGGAACGCCCCGAAGAGTTCTACGGCACGCCTCCGTCAGGGGTGACTGCGCCAGCCATACCTGCCGACGAGCCTGGCACAAGAGAGACATCATTCGGCCAAGTTCCCGCGTCAAAAGAGCAAACGCTTGCAGCGCAGCGTCACTAAAACCGACCGAGCTGGCAGGAGAGCTGCCCGCTGGCAATGAGGCAGAAAGGGCAAACAGCAGATGAGCCAAGGAGTTCCCAAGGCGACCAGCACGGGCGCCAGCATTGTAAGTCCTCGTCAGCAGATCGTCCGTGACACGACATTGGGGCCGTGGGCACCGAACAGTCGGGCGCAGTGCCTCCTCGGGAGAGACAATCAGGGAAGCAATGGCCGGCTCAACCGCGGGCATGTGCTCCAGCCCAGCCTGACCAGCACCATGCATAGCCGCCAGCGCTCTACCATCAGCCGAGAGGCGAGCAAAGGCAGTAGGTTCCCTCCAACATGCATGTAACTCCCTCAGATACTCTTCAGAGGGTGGGACGGTAAAGGTAGAAGGGGGCCGCCCACGCCTAAAAAAGGCACTACCCGTGGCTTCCGGAGCTTGCAGCGGCACCTCCACCTGGAGGCTCTGCAGCGCCAACCGCAGGATAGACTGCATCGAACTATCCTCCGCCTCAGCCAGCGAACCCTGGTCAGAACCACGAGAGCCCGCCTCAGAACCCTGCGAGGCTGCATCCGCACAGTCCTCAGAAAAACGAGATGCAGAAGCAGCCAGCGAAAGGACGTCATCTTCAGGGGGGACGTCACATTCGGGGGGAAGGACAGGCATGGTCCGAGTAGAGCCAGCGGCCTCTGACACAGTGTCCCACTGGCGAGCTTGAAACATGGATCTCATCTCAGCCAATTCAGCAGACAGCCGCTCGACCTGCGAGGAGAGCGCCCCGTCCCGTGCAGCCTTTTTCTTAGGGGGAGCCACCGCCGCCGCGGACTCGCCTCTACGCTTTGAGCGCCTAGCCGGGGCCGGTGCGGCCCGCCCATCATGGGGTGAGCCACCGTCAGAGGGAATCTGTGCCAACCGGGCCAGTCTCAGTGCCCTAGACATGAAGCTGCAATTCATGCATGGGTCATCAGACAGCCCCTCCCTCAAATGATCGGGCCCGAGACAGGCAGGACAGAGATCGTGGCCATCATCAATCTGGAGTGAGGCACCACAGGAAACGCAACAGTGAGCACCATCCATGGCTATGACCATAAAAGGAAATGGCAAAAAAAAAGCGCCGTCTCGTGAGGAAGGACAAGAACACACGCCAGGCAACAAACCGGGGGAAGGCGGCGCGCACGCGGCCTACCCGGCCCAAAAGAAAAGTCAACACAGCACCAAGGGGCTGAGAAGACAGAGTTTGTGTGCGAGTCACGGGAGGCCACACAGTCGCCGCGCAGAGCAAAAAGTTGCGAGGGGCACAGACGCAGCCTCCACAACAGAAAGCTACTACGCGGAGAGAGAAAAAAACAACACGTCGGCGGCGTTACCTAAAGCGTCACACCCACTCACGCAATTCACACCGTAAGCTGGGGGAAGAGGCGCGCACGCTGTCTACACCAGCAGAGGCTAAAGAAAAAGTTCCCCGTAACACTCAAGTACTCTCAAGATTAACAAAAAACGACCACGGTGAAATAGCTAGGACCGTGGCGAGAAAACAGCATGCAGTCAAGGGAGGAGAGACGAATGCTACACAGAAATCAGGCTAAACTGACACGCCTAGCCTAATTTCCAATCGCCGTAAGCTGGGGGAAGAGAGCGGTCACGCCGTCTACCCAGCAAAAGCGAGAGAGAGGAGGGGGAAATAACCATACACGTACCTGAGACGACAACAAAAAGCAAACGATGAGTAGCGTCGCAGCCCTTGGAGGGCGGAGGACCCCGCTCCTCCGACACAGCGGTCGCAAGGCTACCGGCGACGTACGGACTATAACGGAAAAAATAGTAGTGGTGTGTACGTAGAAGCTCAAATCCAAAGCTGTAGACACACCCGCAGTACCAACTGCGCGCGAGAAGAAAAAAGGAACAGAGCCTCGGAAGTCATCGGGCTATATAGCCTCTGATTGGCCATCCGAGGGTCACAGGTTGTGACGTTGTTGGTATTCTTACTCGAACTGCGCATGCGCGAAGGGAACATTCAGTGCTTTCAGCACCGCCTCTGGCGGTCAGGAGGGATGAAATAGAACTTCCAAACAATTGATCCCATGGCGTCCTAAAGACCACTGTGATGGAAAGTAAAGGCGCCATGCTGATCATTGATACAGCCGCTGGGTCACTACAAGGTCAAATACACACAAATATAAACTTTGTTTTTTCACATAAAAAGTTGCAAAATGCACCTTTAACCTCTTAACCCCCGCTTTAACCGAGTGCATTTTCTCCAGTTCGGCTTTACCCAAATCAAAAAGCTTCTCAACTGACCTTTACAGCCTACAGGCCAGAGTGACACTTCATTTAAATGCTTTTTTTATCTTTTTGTTTTTGTTTTGCTTCTTTCCTTGCTTTTTATTTTTGTTGTGTTTTTGTCTCGTTTCTGTCACTCTTTATTCACCTTTTTGGGACGTTTTTGTCACTTTTTTTTGTCACTTTGGCTTTTTGTCCAAGAAGCTTTTAGATTTGGGTTAAGCCAAAAGCATGGGGAAAATGTGCTCGGTTCAGGTGGGAGTTAAAAGGTTAAATGTTATGTTTTGGTTCTCAAGATGATTATCAAGTCCTAATTACAGCTTGTGCAGCTGAAGCTTAGCTTTCAAATGAGGAATGGCACATTCATTTATATACTGAAACTTGTAGAACTGTTTTACTTTAAGTGTTCACCCATTACCTTTGAAGCACACACAGTTATTATTCATTTACAATCATTCTCATCAAATTATTTTTGTTTAATCTCTGAACCATTAACAAAAGTCTCTAGATATTATTTTGTAAACTGCTCCACCTGCTGGCTGCTCAGCAAACTACAATCACAAACCAACAAAAGTACTGTAAACAACAAACAAACTTGGAAGTAGCAGTAGTGAGAAGCAAAATAGTGTTTCTTTTTGTTTAGTTTGTGTGTATAAACTTGGTCCTGGGACCAGTTGGCTGAAGACGCATATAAATATGCAATTGACAAATATTAAGACAGAATCACATTACAGCATACCCTGATTTTCATTATTACATGCTCCGTGTCACTTTTGTAAGACACTTATATCGGCTACTGCACGCGCATGGTCTTTATTGTTCAGAAATTGTGCACGCTTTAACATCGTTGCACTGACTGGAGGAGACAATAAAGTTACTATTATGTATTAAAATCCCTGACTTTCTGTGCAATCTTTCAGCACCCTTGCATCCAGAAAGAGTCCCACTATGTCAAGTTCCTTTGCTGTGAAGATGAAGACTCTGCTCTGCTTTGGGTCAACTCCATCCGGATAGCCAAGGTCAGCAACTTTCCATGAATCCTAAACGTAGACATATTTTTAATGATGTGGATACAAATTCACTTGCGTAATCTGTATGTGCCTAGTATGGGACAGCCCTGTATGAGAACTACAAGTCTGCAGTAAAAAGGGCTCTGAATCCGCCAGATCTCTCAACCAACGATGCAGGTACTACAACTCTCTGTACCATTACTGTGCCATTTGAATCATAATCAGAAGTGAGTGGAGTATTTAGTGAGAGGAAGGTGGTCGGGAGTGCTGTACTGGGTCCAAGCAATGTTCTTTAAAATGTTTGCTAAAAATCAGGTGCTCTTTCAGGATGAAAAACAAAATGAGTAAAGAACTTTGCCTTAAATAATGGGGTGCGTGTCGCAAAAAATCCGAGGCACTCTGATGGAGTTAAAGATAAAAGTCCTTTATTAGGAGGGACACGCTAGTATTATTATTTATTTAAAAGTGTGTTTGTGTAATCTCATTCATCTGGGAATGTTTCACAGAGATTTTTAACCTCTTAACCCCCACCTGAACCGTGTGCATTTTTTCCACTTCAGCTTTACCCAAATCTAAAAGGTCACAGCCTATATGCCAGGGTAACGCTTCATTGAAAAGCTTAGACCTACAAAACTCATCAAAATTGATGCTTTTTCTCGCATTGTCGTCACTTTTTTGACCTTTTTTTCCCCATCGCTTTTTTGTTGCCCTTTTGTGGGTTTTTCGTCACCTTTTCATACATTTTTTTTGTCCTTGTTTTCATCTCATTTTTGTTGCTATTTTGGCACTTTTTCCAAGAAGTTTTTTAGATTTGAGTAAAGCCAAACTGGAGAATTTCACTCAAATAGAAGTTGCCCAAATAACTGTGCAGTCATTGATATAATCGGACCCACACAACATAAATTAACAGGTAAATACTGTAGTATAGACTAAAAAAATGCATAAAGTAAATGATTCCTGACTTAGAGCAAGAAAAAACTAAACTTTAAATCTTCGTCACTCATCGACTCAGTGGGATGAGTAATCCAAATACTCATCCTTTGACTCGAGAAAGCTTGTACTTCTCTAAAAGTAAGTGTCTGATTACTACTCACCTCTGAACACAGCAATCCTATTAAACAGTTGAACAATTGTTGTTGCAGACGCTCCTGACCAGGATCAATGCACAGAGGAAGACGAGGGCCCACCTGACTTCATCCCCCCGCCTCCTCCTCCGGGAAACCCTGAGAAATAAAACCAATATTTCTGACATCTTTTTGGTTTGATCCACTGTTTATTACAAAAGGACTGTACATAAATTTCAGTGAACACATCCTATTTACAAACGGAGAGGAGACAGACACCGATTTCTGCTCCCGACCACATTTAGGTACATGATTTTTTTTTTCTCCTCCTTGTTCTGCGACACACAAAAGTAGGAAGGCGCCTCGACTTGTGATGCCCTGAAAGTGGTAAACATTACACGGTTCAGTGGTTGTCACATGATTTCACTATGAAAAAAGTATAAATAAATCCTTTACAGACACGACTGCTCCTTTGGCAGTTCCCAGAAACATGTAAAAACGGATAGAAATATATTATTAAGTACAAAAAGTCATTATAAACATGATGGTTAAAATACAATCAGGTTGTATTGGCAAACCATTCGCTGTAAATGATGACACTTCCATGCACAAAGGCTATAATACTGATGACTGCATGTCGACAATGTAGTATTGGATTCAGCACTGTTTTGAGACGCGATGATTTCAAGGCCTTTTACGCTGATCAGGAATAGCATTATGACAACAGCAACAGATGCACAGCGTAATCTCGAACTGTTCCACCGCTGTTTTGTAGATTATGCAATTCACCGTAGCTTATTAAAGCCACACTGCGGGACATTCGGGGTCTCTAGACATACATAAACATGGCAGCCAAATGCTCAGTGTGTTCGAAATAAAGCATGTGGAGGAAAACGGGGCATATACAAGAGAGCAGAGGAATGATTTTTTTTTTTAGGTGTTTGTCTTATAGTTGTATATGCTTTTCTATTATGCTTGTAATTAATTCTATTAAAACCCCTTACCCCCTGCCTTAACCAAACACATTTTCTCCAGTTTGGCTTTACCCAAATGTTAAAGCTTCTTAACCTGAGAGCTCAAAGTCTATAGGGCAGGGTAAAGCCTCATTTGAAAGCTAACACCTACAAAACTCATCTAAACATTTTTTTATGGTCAAGTTTTAGTCGTTTTTGTAATGGTTTAGTTGCTTTTTGCCAAATGTTTGTCACGTTTTTCACATTTCGTCACGTTTTCTTTGCATTTATGTAGCGTTACGTCCATTTTGTTTTTTTTAGTATAATGAAGTGTGACCATAACGTAACAAAAACGTGATGAAACGTGACTCAAACTTGACCACAAAAACAAGGAAGCAGCTTAGATGGGTTTTGTAGGCCTTAGCTTTCAAATTAGGCGTTACCCTGGCCTACAGGCTGTAAGCTCTCAGGTCAAGACGCTGTTAGATTTGGGTAAAACTGGGTTAAGGCGGGTGGTAAGAGGTTAATAGGGAGGTATGGGAAGCAGTTTGGCTTTGTTTAGGAAACTCCTTGTTAGCGGCTGACATTGTGCCAGTTCACCTGTGCGTGGTCGTAATGTTATTCCCGAACGGATCAGATTGTAAACAGATGAATATGCATCGACTAAACACCTACATTCACTACAATGTTGAAAATAATACAATCCGCGAATTTTAGAAAGTAACAGGACACACAGAGAGGAGGTTGTTGCTGTAACGGGAGCTTGTGATCGTCATTGTTATCAACTGGTCCAGCAAAAGGTAAATTAATAAAACAAACTAAACAACAACACAAAGTATTTGCATTGGCAAATACTGGTAATAAAAGTTTTGAAGTTGAAATTAAAAATAGTCACAGTTATTCACTCATCAGTGCGACATAAAACAAATCACTGCCAGGACTTCATTGTAAATTGATTTGAATCCCTCTTTCTGCTACAGTAGCTGGACAGCATTATGAATTCTGGAGGCGACAGAATAAAGCTTCTGTTCATTGGTGACATAAAATGGCACAGGGTGTTGAGGGGGAAATGTTTTTTTCAAGTACATATCAAACGTAACAGTGGCCTTCGGACGCTGGCACCTCCTCACTCCCACTGATGGTGAAGCACACGAAACACTGTCAGCTTCTCACGTTACAGAGTATATACAAGAAGAAAAGACGTCACCAGGGACAAGAACTATTTATCTTTTTTTCTTTTCTTTTTTTTTTTTAGCTTGCAATGCATTCTTTACACACAAACTTCACCGTCACTTCGCAGCAATCCGGACATCAACAGTGGCAAACATTCAAGTCACGTCCAAAAATACTCTTCATTTTGTGTGTTTTTATAGAGGGGAAGGTCTTAGATAGATAGATCATTCACAGTGCAAATGAACGGTAGGAAGCTTCTGAATTTGGAGTTGGGAAACACAACAATCAACTAAGTCAGAGTTTTTGATAAATAAATGAATGCTTTAAAAGTGGTCATCTGGACAGGTTTCATTGAAATTGTTCTCAACTGTTTTTTCTATTTGGGAAAATGAATTAATATTAGGGCTGGGTACGGTTAAAAGGTTCAGGTTCTACTGGTATTGAAAAAATAAAACAAAATCAAAAGCAGATACCGAAACCAAATATGCAATCTTTATATTAAAGTTTTGATGCTGTTCATCAACATTTAAAAGAAAAAAATTGGGAAAAACAGGTGGAACAATTGGGGAACTGTTTTTTAATTTGGGGGGAAAAACATGGAAAGAAATACAAAAAAAAAAAATGGAAAATTTGTGTAAAAATGTGAACACATTTGGGAAATCTGGGAAAAATAAGAAACATAAAGTTGAAAGTGTTTTTTCTGCCCTTTTGTAGTTAAAGAAGTTTCTTGGTTCTTTCACCTCAAACAAATTATACAAATGCAAAGTAAATGAAATGGAAGGAAAAGGAATAAATACAATTTTTTTATCTGTTTTACGATTCTGTATGACAAATAATTTAGTATAGCTATCAAAAAAGTATCGTTCAGGTATCGGAATCGAAAACCAAGTATTGTTAAAGTATCGCTTTAACAGTACCCAGCCCTAATGAATACGGCTGTGGAGGGAGAATGACACGGCCTAAGCCTGTTGTTTTGTTTTGCTTTTTTCCCCAATTTGATTAATTCTTCTTAAAACCAAATCCTGACGACTACTTTAAAAACGTGTGTCACTGTGGGCGACTGAGTACTCACAGACACATCTGATCATTGTCAGTTCTGGATTCACTTCTTCTGCCTGACAACAACAGTGTAAACTAACAGATGCCACTATCCACGGCTTGTCCACCCTCCGTCTTGTGCGACTAGTTTCTTGGACTGGTCCCTTATCGACTTTCAAAAATAAACATGTAAACTCCTAACGTTTTCACCATGGCACTTCATTCGGACCGGGAGCTGTACATATCGCTACACTGCATTCACTTCTGTACATTGTCGTGATCGGAGTTCAAAATGGCAGTAGGTCAACTCTGAGTGTTCTAGTCGGCATAGTGCATGATAGACTCAACATAGTTTCCCGGGAAGAGTCCAGTGACGCCGTTGCAGACGCCTTCGAACCACCCGTCGTCGTTCTTCTTGATGATGTAGATGATGGCTCCCTCCATGAAAGACAGCTCATCCTCTTTGTCCTTGGAGTAATCGTAGATAGCCACAACTACGGGGAAACAGAAAACATTTGACTAATACCAAGACCAAACCCAAGTTGCGCAATCACAGTAACAATATAAAATACCAGTGATGGTTTTCTGCTGTCAACGACTGACGATTTACATGAGTCCAACTCGATTATCAGCTTCAGTATCAGTGCATCATTGGCATAAATTAGCTCTGAAGGCAACGCTATCATGAATGAAGCTAATTCCTGAAGCACAGGTTTTGTTATGAGGGAATGGAGGTTTTGCCAGACCTTTCTCCAGATAGGTCTTGGGCGCCCACTGTGGGTCCCCATCCGCGTATGGGTCGCTGTAGTGAACCACGGAGGCGTCCTCTTCCTCGTAGTCCACTGGAGGAGGGGGAGGAGGGGGAGAGGTCTCCTCGAACACTGACAGATCTTCTGGAGGGGGAGGAGGAGGCGGGGCAGGGCTGTCTGTGACTGCAAACACACACATTTATCAACCGATGTCTAAATAAATACCTACTCTGCAGAAGTGTAGTCACAAATACGCCACCACTGGACCAAAGTCATGTATGTTAATGTGACCCTTTTTACCTCCACAAAATGTGTTTGTAAGTTTTGTTAATTCTAAAAATGATTGCAATTACATCACTGAATAATGTTTTAAAATCAAGTTACAGTTCAGCAAATCCATCAATGTTTAGCTTTGAAAAAAAGTTATGTGTGTTTGTGTTGCAGCACCTCGTGTTTTTTGTGATCACTGCGTTGTTAAATTGTGTATTTTTTCCCAGAACCAATTTTGCATCTGTCAGAACGGTGAAGGTGGGAGCGGTTCAACATGGATTCTCAAGAGTTTGTATACTCCCAAATACCGCGAGAATTCATCTTGCTGGCAAGGTAAATGCCATTGTACAACCACAATGATTGCTGCCTTATTGTGACCATTTCACTTTCGATTTTAATTTAATTGCTAATTTTATATTAATTGTGCAGCCCGACTACTGCTACTGTGGTTGGTATTTGATATGGTTTATATTGTATCACATTGCACCGATAGTGACCCACTAGAGGGCGCTGTAACATTAACTTTCTGTGGGAATAGTTTCACTATGATTTGAAAGAAATATTAAATTACTGTATACAATACACAAAGGTTTTTATTTTACATTGTTTAGGATTTTATGTCCCAGTGGAAGAATTAACTCTGAACATTTCTGGAACTCGGTAAATCGAGAGCTTTGCCAAGCGGCAAAGCTCTCGATTTACCGATCGATCTACGTTCCCACCCTCACCTATGGTCATGAGATTTGGGTAATGACCGAAAGGACAAGATCGCGAATACAAGCGGCCGAAATGAGTTTCCTTCGCAGGGTGGCTGGGCGCACCCTCCGAGATCGGGTGAGGAGCTCAGTTACCCGGGAGGAGCTCGGACTCGAGCCGCTACTCCTCCACGTCGAAAGGAGCCAGCTGAGGTGGCTAGGGCATCTGTACCGGATGCCTCCTGGTCGCCTCCCTCGGGAGGTGTTCCAGGCATGTCCTATTGGGAGGAGGCCTCGTGGAAGGCCCAGGACACGCTGGTGGGACTATGTCTCCGAGCTGGCCTGGTGTCGCCTCGACAGACATTGAAAAGGCGTGCCTGTCGCCAGAAAGTGTGCTGAGTGCAGTGAGTCACAGAGGAGCAGAGGGGGCAAATCATGTGGCCTTTTAGAGCTGCAGACGTACAGTGAGGAGACAGGGCCAAAAGTTTTTTTTAAATCCTGCTCTTAAGACTTACAGTAGAAACGCTCAGAGCAGTGTGTGCTTAGTGGTGGTAATATGCCTAAAAATTCACAAATTTGTTTTATTTCATCATTCGTGTGCAACTGACATCTTTACATTGCCTATAAGTGGTACATAAAAGCTGTCTGCTGCTTCAGAAAGTTCTCACTTGACCTTGATTGGCTAAAGCAATCTGTCACTCACTCAGAGCATGACGCGACTGACCTTCAGGAGTGGCTGTTTGGGCACAGCATGTCGTAATTATGCTACAGTATAGTGGTCATGCATTTCACTTACTGCTCTCCTGCATTCTGGCCACAAAGCCAGTGAGAGGGATCTGTGGAGTCAGCTGCACCATGGGAGGAGGCGGAGGAGCCACAGACACTGAAGCAGCAAAAGCAGCAGAAGAAATGCAGCGTGTGAGACAAGAAAGAAGCAACTGTGTGAAAGAGCTTGCTGTTTACAGTGGATTCAGAATAACTTTTACTTTTACATGATTTTTTTTATTTCATTATCATATGCATCTCTTTGATGTAACTAAAATAGAAACAATTGCCCTTGTATAATACCATAATAATTGAAAATAAACATGCTTTCTGAACCCACTGTATTAACACGAAGCAATGTCCACCTGTTTTCAGAGTGCACTGTAGAGATTATTTAACAACTGTAACATCTTTGCTCTATAGTAGGCAAAAACAGTGAAATGTAAAGCATCAAACTGTTCATAGTTCACATCTATGTTTACACATGTCATTTTACTGGTTGTTTCTCAAGTATTAAACATGCTACGCTCAGTGTGACATAATTCTTCCACCTCAGCGGCAAATGAAAGCCAACAATGACTCAGAAATGACATGTCCCTGGAAACTCATGTCTTATTATTACCTCAGAAGCAACCCAGACAGGGCTGTATGTCACTAGACGGCACCATGTAGAGCCCTAAAAAACCTGCAACAATGAATCCTGACCAAGTCCTAATTTGGTAATTTCTGTCCCTTGATACTGTAATAATAGTTGTTATTATTAAGTCTAAGCCAGTATTTTTGTATTACTTTGGTGTAATATATATGTTCCATGAAAAGAAGCTTAAGTTTTTCTTAGCAAGTAACTTAAATAGTGCTACCAGGAGCAAGGGGAAATCTGGTTAATTTTATAGCTGCGCCATCATAAAGCTCATCTGATGTCCCAGTTTAAATCCCCCGCTGATGCTGATGTTGTGCGGCTTGCTTTATTGTCTTTCCCTCACAGACAATAAACCTCCTCTGTCTGATGCTGGCCGTCCTGAGAGAGAGGGGCCATTAGAGGAGCGCAGCTGTTTGCCAAAGTAAATTCTAGTCTCAAACAGAATATTGGTTTCTAAAAAGGCTTCTGCTCATCAAATACATATTTATCCACATACTGCCCTTACATGGCTCTTGTTCTAATGCCTATTTTACTTTCAGACAAGTTAGGTAATAATAAAAAATAAAAATGTGATGGCGACAAACCTTTTTTGAATTCGATAGACCCACGCGTGAGGGTAATATCTAAATGCACTTTTCATCTGCGCAGTGTAGGATTTACCTGAGTTCTGTTGGTAGCCGGGCCCTCCGTTCAGGTGCGGCTGCTGGGAGGACACAGAGGGCGCGCGGCGGTACGTGCCCGTGGCAGAGACCATCGAGGCGGACGATGTGGTCGACGAGTTGTGGCGCGAGATCTGCCGCGAGATCGTGCCAAACTGGGACATGGGGATCGGACCCAAACCGGGGCCCTGTGGCACTGAGGCGGCAGATGTAGCGACTGAAACGTCAGGTAGAAAAAAACGAATTGAAAGGGGCTTTTCCATTTCAGCAGCTGATCTCAGCAAGTATCGGTAGTGTACACTCGGTAAGGAATCATACTTGAGATTTACTATAGTCATTTAATCTCTGAGCTATGAATTAGCACTGAGGTGTACAGCAGCTCACCTTGGCCCATACTGGGAGGGGACGGGGTTGGAACTGCCAGAGGAACCCCCGCTCCACTACCGCCACTGTTCTCTCTGCCCCCGCTTCCCCCGCTGCTGCCGCTGCAGAGGACATACAGAGAAACAGAATGTAGAGGGTGATAGCCTCGGGACGAGCCGCGGTGTAATTAGACGACTGTGTTTGACAACCCCTTATTACATCCACGGTGTCATCGCTCCCCGTGTCTCTGCGGCAACGCACTCACAGCCCCGGAAATGTGCTGTTGGACAGTCACTGGGCAACACTGCACTGACAACGCCACAGTGACACAAACATTTCAAATTAAAGAGCGAAGGGATGTGCATGGCCTTGGATTTTATGTCAACATATACACCCATTTTGAAACGGAGAGTCTCTTCTTGTTCAACAGTCCTTTTCAATCCGGTACAGAGATTTTTTAAATATCTAGCCCAAATGAATGTGATTTTAAATGAAATATCAGATGGGGTAGTCAGAGTTAGAAAGAAGTTCAGGTTTTAGGGTGTAAATATGTAAATGCTTGTGGTTGTATGGTACCTGTGAGTGCGGGGCCTCTGGTTGAGGGACGCGGTGCGTGCAGGACTGTGCTGGTTGCCGAGTCGGGCCGGGCTCGTCATGTAGTCGTTCGGCACCACCGGAGGCTTCACCGGCTCCAGAGTCTTGTACGGAGTGTTACGTCTGTGTTTGTCCAGATGACACAATAACACTTTCGATTAGGAGAACGCATTTTGTATCGGCCAATGTAAATGTTTTAACATGCGTTTAGATGTACCCCAGCGTGCCGCGGCCGGCCATGGGGGGGCTGGGAGGTTTCTGTGTTGGTGGGTTGGTCCGGGACAGCGTGCCACCACCCCGTCCTGCTGCATTGTTTCCGTGTTGCTGGAGAAGCAAAGATAAATTAAAACACCGCTTTTGTGTGCACGGAAATGCTGACAACAGTGTTTTTTTAAGCAGAGAACATCACACTTTAGGACTCACTAAACCGGATAAAGCCGGGGTTGGTTTCAGTTCAGTTTCGCAGTGACTTTTTGAATATTACTGATAATATATACTTATACTTATGTGTAAAATACTATATTTTACACATAAGAACATTAACCAATCATTGATGATGAATAAAATAATATATAATTACAAAACATGCATAACTTCCATTGTAAACATGAAACATGACCAAAAAAAAGACATCAGCATCTTACCTTGGCCTTAAGCCACTGAGAAAAAGCAGCAGAAACAGAGACAGAGAAGACACACAGAGGTTAATGGCAGATGAGGTGACAGTTAGTGACATTTTTGAAAGGTGGCATAACATAAAAGCCACACAGTCGAAGCTGTGTGAACCACATTTTATATTTAGATTGTGTCAGCAAAAGTGCCATTTTAAATATAGGCAATGTGTGCTATTAATACTGTTTCCCAGAGACAACATCTAAAGCAGCACTGGATGAAAAAGAGTCCTCTGCAGCGTGTGTGTGTGTGTGTGTGTGTGTGTGTGTGTGTGTTTGTGTTTGTGTGTGTGGCTATTCTGTTACATCAGAGTCTACACTTATGTTTGATGCTGCTGCTCTAACAATCACGTCCACTTATACTCAGCGACACACCGGAATAATGAATGTGACGGAGCTGTGAGGGGTTGTAACTTCATAAACAGCTCGTAGAGGAACGCCGTAAGTAACAGTTTACTGTCTGTGACTGCGTTCACTCGGATAGTGAATGACAGGCCCACAGACAAAAGTCTGTAATGTGTCAAATCAAATCTAGCAATCAGGCCGGCCCCACAAACTGCACCATTTTAGGGCTATTTATTATTCATTACTTTGAACACTACTTCTGTTCTGTTTAAAATTTGTATTGAATTATAAAGAGAAAAACAACAACAACATGCCTTTGGATTTTATCTTGTTTGTGAGATTCAAAGCAACATTTGAAAAGCAACCAAAGCAGATAGAGTGTAGTGACATTTGGGTCAAATGTGTGTAAAATATCTGACTTGATCTGATCTGAATGCAGCCTTAGTCATGTTGCCAAGTGCAAGGTCTAACTATTATGTGTTTGTGAGCATCATTCATCTCTGCATCTGTAGCTGGAGCTGTATTAGCATACAGGGCTGTGCCAAATCCCTGCGAGGAGGAAACACCGGCTTTTGAATTTGAATCAGTGCATGTCTGATATCGACAGACAGCCTCTGTCTATACAAAAAGAGAGGAAAGAGGAGACTGGTGCAGAAATACATAATAGTGTTATACAATGAATGCTTCCTCACATCCCAACACAGAGTAGTTTAGTGAATAAAAGGCTGTGGGAGAGCGGATGGATCATGCAGAGAGAGGATAAAACACAAGAATTAAGCGGAATAAACAGAATTTTGCAGTTACGGTGTCTGCATCAACTACTGTAAGCATTTTGCATGGAGAAGTTTTGCCTTGAGCCAGGAAGAATCCACTTTATACAACTGACTAACATTTCCTGCATGTGTGTGGGAGCCGTAATTACTTTAACGGCCACAAATCGATCGCTGAAGTGTGAGCGTGCATCAGCGTCGGTGAAATATTAGACTAGGTGTGAACTCCACTAAAATGGCTCTTCCTGTCTTCCATAATCGATTCGGCTGCAAATCAGGATACTACATCAAAGTAATGACTTCAGTGGGTTTGACTGTGGCCAGGTTAGGATCGGTTTTACATTATGGCCAAAGGACCTTGCTCTTGTATCACAGAGATTGAAATATTCTTACTTTGACCCCGTGCCCCACGTCGTCCAGCAGTGTGTAGTCTATGGGTTTTCGGATGTAGCGTACGGGCCGCTCCATGTTGCCCGGGGCGATGATCTTGTGGGTGCGAGACGTGTTCTTGTTTGTGGTCAGGATCCCAATCTCTCGGCGCGCCACCTTCTCCTTGTGAATGTCCACGGTCTGCCGGTCCAATAGAAATGAATGAGAGTGAGCATTTATGATTATTTCACAGCAAAATCCAGCCTCCAATAAATATATGAATACCCGTGTACCCCATATCTTAATAATTGAGCAACACACTTTAATCAATTGATTAAAAAAAAAAGTGGTATTCCACTTTATATCATAAGCTTTGCTCCAGTCCAAACACATTTAAAGTCCACTTAAGCTTAATTGATTTCCGACACCTATAGGGCTTCTCTTGTAATAATGAAGATAACATTGAATGACAAAAATGAAGCATTCAGCACCCTGGCCTCGATGTGTGGCTTTTCTGTGTTCAGTTCTCAAACCATCCACACCAAATACTACCTCATAAAATATTTGAACGTCCAGGTCCCACCAGGCACTGAAGCCTCCCACAGCGTGTCCACGCTCCAGCAGTGGCCATCTTGTACCCCATTATTCTGCTCGACCGGCTGCTGCCCTCACACATATTTGATGAACATTCATTTAACCCCGAATCAGGGTCAAACTCATGAAATGGTGACCTCTTCCTTATTTAAAATTAAAATCACGGCGGCTCATAGCCCCAGCTCAGAGCCAGCCTGAGCTGGACAAGAAAGGATTGATGAAATTTAAGCTGCCGCAACATTTAAAGGATTTCCTAATGAAGTGGTGGTTTTGGGGCAAATACGTCACACGTAGACAACAAAGGTTCTCTCAAAATATGTCCATTGAATAGCATTTTAGACCTCCTCAAGGTCTATATAAACATCAATTATAGTTTATATAGACTTTTTTGGTGGCCTTACAAAAGCCTCGGACTTTGCATTATAATGTTATAAGCGCCTGGATCATTAGCAGAACCACTGTGTCTAAGTTGTGTCTTAATTCAGCTGCATCTACAACACGCTGACACATTTAGGAAGCACAGAATAACAAGGTCACCCATCCATCTCCAACTGACAGCCCCACCTCCCTCTGAGGCTGAAGATACGAATCGCACAGAGAAAAGTTAAGTTTGATGGGCGTTTGTGGCGCTAACGGCCGCTCCCTGACGTTCAACTGTTTATTTCTGATGGCTGCTTGACTGAATGTGAGCTATATATAGTGTCCGCTTTTGGAGGAGGAAGCTGATGGGTCACACCCCGTTTCAACTGGAAATAAGCAATGATACCCTCCTTTTCCTGTTACTGACAAGCAAGAAGTGGTGGAGAGGACATTACACAAGCTCATGGGCCAAAATGCATGTAGAGCAAGTAAACTGTGGTGAAAAAAGTACCGTAATAATGAGACATGCAGGTGGGTATTAAATTTACGGCATTAAATACTACATTTATTTTGTATCGATGTTTAAGAGTACAATAGCATTTTAAAGCCATACTGCCGAACATTTCAGGGGTAAATAGATTCAAGCATTTATTTCATTATGATTGTGTAAATTAGTAAAAAAACAAAAACAAAAAATAATAATAAACTAAAAACATGTCTTTACTGAGTGAGCGCAGGGCTCAGTATTTTATGACAGTTTAGTTCAGGGGCAGGCAACGTCAGGCCATGGGACAAATCTGGCCCTTCAGCATTAAACCTCTGGTCGTCTCATGATCGGAAAGTCTGGGGTTCAAATCCCAGCTCCTGAAGGTGCACACCTTGGGCAAGCACTTCACCCTCCTTGCTCCCAGGATCTGTGTACATGTGTGGGGCGACGGTGGCGCAGATGGTAGGGCGGGTCGTCTCATGATCGGAAGGTCATGGGTTCGAATCCCGCCTCCTGAAGGTGCACGCTGTCGTTGTGTCCTTGGGCAAGACACTTCACCCACCTTGCCTCCAGTGTCTGCGTACATTGGTGTATGAATGGGTGAGCGGTTCCTTGCTGTAAAGCGCTTTGAGTGCCTAATGTAGGTGGAAAAGCGCTATATAAGTTGAGACCATTTACCATTTACCATTTACATTGGTGTGTGAATGGGTGACTGGTACCTTGCCGTAAAGCGCTTTGGGTCTGATATAATTGAAAAGCGCTATATAAGTTGAGTCCATTTATCATCAAAATGTGCTAATATAAAACCCAATTAGGTCATATAATATGTACAACACTGGAATTTGAATTGATTTATTTGGTAGGGATAGTGCATGCTAATGAACACACACTCGCACACTCTCAGCCATCCTTTCCTATTTTTCATGTTTTTAGCGGTAGGGGAAACGGGAGGAAACCTACGCAGACACAGGGAGAACATGCAGAGAGGCCGCGTCCAGGTGGGAATTTAACCCGGGAGCTTCTAGCTGTGAAGCACGAGCGCTAATGGCTGCGCTACCGTGCGGTTCGGCCCTGGGTCTTTTAAGAAAGTCGGCCCTCCACCAAGCAAACATGCCTACCCCTGGTTTAGCTGCTGGAGTGTTCCTCAGAGTGGCTTTAAAATGCGGCCCTAATGGTAACCTAGTGTTGTTTACAGTTTGAATAGATTGCCTGTAAGTATGAGTTTTTAGAATTGGCAATAAAGCGAACCATGAACTGCAGGACTAGAAGTACTAGTATAAGTATCTGACTAGTGTCTACAGCATACCCCTTTCAAACCTACTTTGTGCAGCAATAACCTTCTTCAAATGAGAAAAAGATGAATGAATGATGGTTGTGGTTGTAAAAACCTGTGATTATCTATGCTCCCGGGTACAGAGGGGAGTTTATTGTGATTATGCTCCTAAAGTCAAATGTGTGAATCATCTGCATGCGACAAATTGATTCACTTGTTTGAGTGTGGCAGATGTCACATATGAAGTAATGGTAAAACTATCAGGCATTCTGTATTACCTGTTATTACCTAATGACTGGCGGCGGACCTCAGCGTGGGCTTCCAGAGTGCACGCCTAATCTAATTTAGTGTGTAATCCTTAATAAAAACATCTGGCCGCGCGCCTGGGTGAAGCCAGTCGCCCCATTGTCAGACAGATGGCACAGCTGTAGCGTTTTCCGTGGGACGTGTGCTCACCTAATTACTGTATCGCAGTGACGGTTCACAGAAGTACAACCTAATGCAACACATAGAAGGAAATCCTAGAACAACCTACATTTAACGTCCACACTCAAAGAAAATAAAAGCACTGGCATTAGATGGTATTGTTAGTATGAATACATCATTATGAAGCATAAACAAATAATGGCTAAAATGTTTTCAAAGCTGCAGCACAACAGAATTATAATTATGACTGCTGTATTCAGACCTAGTAATTATAAACAACAAACAGACAAAGACGCAGATGGGGAAGAGTTTGGCCCTGCTTTGAATAAATACATAGCATTTAGGTGTTAATCATTTAGTTTTGGCATACACTTACCGTTCTCATCATTGAGTCTTCACAACTATATTGTATCTCGCTACTAAGAAAAACACATTTCTATAACTTGTTGACATTGAGGGTAGAATACTACAGTAAGATGCTTAAGTGACTCAGAGCATTTGTATTTTAGACGACAATAAAATGATAATGAGATGATTCACCAACTAATCCAAACTTTTACATTCATCTCAGCTTTGGTTGGTCACTCTCACTCTATGGCTCCACTACTTCTTTTTGTAAATCTATCATGAAAAGTGAAACGTTTTGTTGAAATATAATTTCTGTGCAACTTCGTATTATTATTTGACTGGGGTCAATGGGCCTCAGTCACGACACGTTCTTACGCACAAATGTGTTCTTAGCGCCTTCTTAGGAAGGTTTTTGGCATTCACAAAACATAATTCTTAGCTGAAAACGTTCCTCTGTAAAAAAAAAAAAAAACACTCAGGGCGACTCTTACGCACAAAAAACTCTCCTGTTTTATATTTGTACATAATAAATACCATTTCATTCCATAAAGCATGTAAATATAATTATAATGAATTGCAGATACCTTGGTTTTTTTCAGAAATAAGCTGGCAATATTACTTTTATAAGTGAAGAACCAATATATTACTGCTAAAACTTTTGACAAGAAGCATTAAAAGCGCTGCATGAACGTTATTTAATAAAGACGAGCGTCAGCCTCAATCTCACAACCTTGTGGATACAAACACGCTCGTCGCACGCTGTACTTGATGAGCTGCACGGGTGGAATGTCAAGCCGCTGCCGCCACATCTATTTAACAGACTGACCCGTGAGAAAAGAAAAACCCTTTTGTGATGTACAGGTTATATCTATTTCAACATTTTGTAACGAGAGCAAAGTCGCCCAGAGGTTTAGGTTTGTCCTTGAGCGTGTGGCGTTTGGTTGGTTATTCGTTTTGGATTCATGTTTTGACGTTCATATCCTAATCTTGCTGCCTGTTGCACACTTTTGTCCTGTGAATGTGAGGCAGTGACATATGCTAATTAGTCCACACACGCACACGCTTCCAAGTTGAGCTTTATCAAATAGTAAGCACTTTCCCTACTTAAGGACGTGTCGTGAATCTGGCACAGTTTCCTCACACTGCCTTTGCAAGTACGAATTTTCAGAGGTTTCTTAAGAAGATGCTTATGAATGAGGCCCAATAACCCATGCCCAAAATGGAGAACAGCCGGAAGCCATGACCGAAGTGAAAAAGAGTCTGTCTGTGAAATCAATATCTAAAAAAAACTTGATTATCCTCATTAAACCAATGTTAACTTCTGGTGAGTGTCTTTTGGTGTAAGGCCTCAACTCTAAAGTGCAACTGGGACGTCAGAGCTCACCCCTGACAGGTTTAGTGAAGTGTAGAGGGAGCGGGACATACAGAGGCCCGGGTGAGAACAGAACAACATGGGACATAGGCGACAGAGAGGACTGCTGATGAAGCACTGGCTGTCACTGAAACACTGTGGAGGCTGGCAGGTCCAGGGAGCTAAATGTCACATGTCTGTCTGAATATAAAGGGGAACACTGCTGAGCTGTGATGATACTGTAAGAAATGTTACCACACAGTAATGTTAGTGGTATTCATAAGATAGTGACATAAATATTTCCTAAAATACTTTGATAATTGCATTTTGGAAAATATTAATATTATACTTTTTTAATAATAGCATTACACACACACACAGGAACCCAAGAACCCCAACAAAGTGTCATCATGTGCCACACTTTGGTTATCAATGGATAACCAACCAATTGATTACAAGAGTATTAGTACCAGCAAGCTTGTGATAGATCCTCAGTCGATATCCATGCATTATAAATATGGTTGATTAGCAGAAATATCTAGCCACAGTATTTCGACTTCATACCTGAGAGATGTGGTTGATGGAGGACTCCATGCGGCGCAGTTGTGAGGCCTGGATGTCCAGTAGTTGCAGCACATTGTTGGCTAAGGCATTGATCTGATAGGCCACACTGGCCAGAGACTGAGTGGTGTAGGCCTTAGTCTCCTCCAGGGCCTTTCTCTTATCCTGGGCCTGAGAGAACAGCGGAGACATGGTCAGTCCAATTAAAGACAGGATGTGTGGAGGAGGAAATTGAGAAGTTGGCCACGGGAAGTAAGGTAGAAGAAGGGGAAACACTGCATTTTCACTAATCATTTACAAGAAATTATATTAACATGTAATTACTACATGAAACAATGTAGCCCTGGCAGTGGTTCCCAACCTTTATTGTCTCGCGCACCCCTCAAGTCATTCATTTATACCAAGAGAACACCCTGCAACAAGGGATTTGATTTATTAGTATTTAGTAGTGTGTAAAGCTAAAATACGATCAAAATCAACCTTTTACAGAAAAAAATATATTTAAAAATAAATTTCCCTTGCAAGTAATATTGACACACTACTCAGTTTCACCTTATTCTATTAATCTGAAATAATTCCAAGTACCCCCTGCTAAGTGCCCCCAGGTCCCTGGTTAGAAAACACTGGTCTGAGCTGCCAGCCTTGCAGCTCCTGTCCTCTGCCTGAAATTCATCGACTTCTGACTTACTAAATAGCAACTTTGCTGAATCTTGCTAATCCAGCCTATTAGACAAATAAAAGGGGAAATAAATTAAGTACTTTACTGTGTAATGTGACATAATAAAGATTGATAAGGTCAACAATGACTTCAGATGGATATCTCGATGGGACAGGTGCGTGTGGGAGTGGAGACCAGTGAGCAGGAATGCCAAGACACTTCGTTGGATCCTAAATCTCCACCGGCTGGCAAACCATCTGTTTCTGGAAACCTTTAAATAGTTGCTGGATGTGCTTATTTATAGTTTAATAGCAAAACAGGGATAAGCAGCACAGGTCTACAACTAGGGTGAGATATTATTGCACATATTAGTAGAATAGGTAGGGGAACATACGCTTCAGTTATAATGTAGTATTGTAGTAATGCCCTATGAGTGCAGCATGACTGTGAAAACAAACTAAAAACTACTAATCAAAAGCTTTTAACCATTTATTTATGCATTCATTAAATAAATCGAGAAAAGGAAATATGGAAAGTTTAATTCCACTTAATCACAAATATACTGAAGACCTGACACACTCTAAAGACTTGAATGATGTGGATGCCACAAATAAAAATACATCTACTCATCTATTCAAAGACCCTTCACGGCTGATACCTTTACTTTAGAATTGTATTTCCTTTGTTCTTTATGACAGAGCTTGAGCCCTGGACGTATTAGAAATGCATATTGCGTGATATCAGTTTGAACACTAGTCCTGATATTGGCAAAGACTGAACCCCGTGAGTCATTATGTGAGGAGCTGTGATTCAGAAACATATCATGTGACCCTCAAAGGGACGTGGTGAGGTCAGAATTAGCAGAGAGTCTGTCATATCAGGATTTTGACGTTTAAAAAAATATTTAACAGACAATCACGCCTCTCTATCTGACTGAATAATGGTGCCACATTTTGATGTGCAAGTAACACAATTGTTTTGTTCATTCAGTAAAATTCTGCTAACAGAGAAGATGATAAAGTTTTTGTTTCATGTGGATAGGCACGGGCACAGAGATTAGAGAAATTAACCATTCACCAGGCGAAAAACATCTGCAATATGACCTTTCCTTCTGTATATATTCACACTGTCAAGAAAGCCAGAAAGTCATGTATGATGAGTGAGCGCAATAGAAAGTGATGACTTTAGCACTTTGAAGATCAATAAAGTGTCTTCAACAGTCAGAACCATAGACTGTGCATCCTCTTATTCAAGGCTTATTACACAAGTTACGATGAACCTATATTTAAAACATAGATGAACAAAAACACAATGACTTTTGTAAGCATAGGTTTTAGGCACTGCATGCCGCACACACTGATAATGTAAAAGAACACACATGTATATGGAGCTACATAGCATCCTTCAAGGCTGGACGTGTGCAGCACATCTGAAGGGTTTATCTATATTTCATCACATGTGGAGCATCTGTAAAGCACATCACAGGTACTGCATGGTAGTATAATATTGCGATTTGTCAGCCTTGGCGACAGCACAGTGTGACAACATTGCAGCTCAATGATTAGGTAGTAGCCATCCTTCTCTCCCTCTTTTTTTTTTTCAATGATCCAATGCAACCCACATCAGAGTATGTTTTGAACAGTATACATTGACAAGCATTTCGCACAGTCACAGCCATCCCACAGAACGGATTCAATCATTCACAAACCACTTGGCCGTGGCGCGACACACCCTCTCGAAACGCTCCCTAAGGCTATTCAACCCGGGCGAGTGCAGCTTATTTCTGCTACCGCGGCTCTGGATCCCCGGGCCGGACCGTAACCTCCGCGCAACCCGCCCGAACAGCAGCACTGCCGCCGTATCGAGCGACGGACGGGTGTTTTTTTTTTTTTTTTTTCTGGGGGGGAAATAGCGGTTTGTGGATCTGTTTCGGTCGGACCTAGCGCTTCCTGTCTGTGGTTTCGTCCCGCAGACACGACGGCAGATCGCGGCCACACAGGGACTCCTCGCGCCTCGGTGCGTCCTCTCGCTTACCTGAACATAATTGTTTTCGCAGTATTCCGCAACACGGGAGAGGTTCTGGTAACTCTCCACGAGCGCCCGTTTCCCGGCGGGGATTTCCTCCTCTAGCAGCATTTGTAGCTCTGCCATCTTACATCCCTTTGCATTTCCCTCCTCTCGCTGTCCTTCTGAGCGGAGCGAGGCGCTGATGCTGCTGTGGCTGTGAAAGGGGCTCCCCCGCCCGGCTTTGTGGGGCGGTAGGGCCTCCGAGTCACACAACAGCCCGTGACAAATCTACATGAGATCACGGGGCACCGATTGGCCCACAGACTAGTTAACCAATCATCTCACGATCCCTGTGCATTACAGTCAATAATAGTGAGAATATGAAGATAGTATGTTATGGCGTGCGCAAAATAAGATATTTACTGTCTAACTATATAGACTTTATAGTTTATCCCTCGTTCATATTGGTGTTACATTTGCGCGAACCTTATTTGGATATATATATAATATAATAATAATAATAATATACACGCACACACAGACGCCTACACAATACTACATTTCCCATAAGCCCCCTCGGTTTAAATCCTCTGCTCCCAAGGGCTTGTGGGATTTGAAGGAGGATTGCTGCATGAAGCGCGTGGAAAGCGCTCTATCTGTACCGCGGACTGAGCCGGAGAAAAACGACATTTCCCAAAGCAGAACAAGCCGCCGTTCACCATCTCCTTGATTAGAGGCCAGATCCGCCAGATTGTCTTGCAGGTACACTGCAAAGGGAGGCACGGTAATTAACTTAACACAGAATTGCTTTTAGAACTTGGCCTATTTATGATGATGCCAAATATCGATTATATCATTTTTGACTGACCTATTTCATTGACTGTCGCAAAGGAAATGCTACAACTTGAATTCATCAGCAAACCTCTGTGATCTGAAAGAAGACTGCTCTTTATTGAATCAAATCCCTTAACACGTGTATTTATGCCTAATTTCAATTCTTGCCATTTGACATCCTTGCTGGAAATTAGCATGGCACCAGAAGAGGAGGACGAATACAGCCTGGAAGAAAAATTTTATGCTGCAGTAAAAGTGATCCGGACTTTGCCAGAAGATGGTAAGTCAGGTTTGTTCTTTGTTGGTGAGTAAACAGACTCTGATTGACCTACATTCAGCTGTGAAGAGCTCTTGGCTGACCCTGTAAAGATAAAGCTGCTATAAGGATAATGGACCATCAAGCCCCATGCCTTGTGTTAGACAGTCTGTGAATTGGGTTTTAAGTGTGGAATGTACTCCCAAGATTCTTTATTAGGGATCTTGCTGATCATACGTTTTTATAAAGACACTATTATGAGTGTAACCTAAACAATATCTATTACACTCATATAGAGCACTTTAAATGTTTTTTCTACAGTGCTGAACATTTTTATTCTGCACCTTTACCTACCACATTTCATATTTTCCAGGCCCTTTCCAACCCTCAGATGACATGATGTTAATGTTCTACAGTTATTACAAGCAGGCAACGTTAGGGCCCTGCAACATGACTCGGCCAACAGGCTTCTGGGACACAAGGGGCAAAGCTAAATGGTAACATTTATTAAATGATCTATGCAGTATTAATAACATGTCGCATGTGCTTGAGCCAAGTTCTTATGTTTCCAGGGATGCATGGAGTGCTCTGGGAAATATGACAAGGGAAGAAGCAATGAAAAATTATGTTGAAGACATCCAGCTGGTTGGTCCATTCACACAATTGAAAGCCCTTTGCACACTGAATATTAATTCGCTTTTTTGCCATGGATACAATTCATATGTTAAGACCATTATCTTTCTGATATAGGTTATTAAACGAGCCTTTATGTTGTTTACTTTAAGATCTTGGAGGCTATCCCAATATCTAGCGAAGTGACTGACTTGGTACAAAAGCTTGGTAACTTCTACACAGAGGTGGAGAGCAATGACGAAGATGCAGAGGATAATATGCAGGATAAAAGACCTTTCACAAGACCATTTGCAAATCACACAGGTACAATAGAACAAGATTACGATAGATAGATCAAACATTAAGTAGGCTATAGGAAACTAGCAAGATCCCTAACATTCAGTGATTTAATGTGTTTTGTTTTCTAGAAGAGCAAGTCATGAAACCAACCATTGAAGGTAAGTCAGTGCTCTGTGTTTTCAACTTTTCAACAGATTTTAAGTGGAATGGTTCCATTTTGTTATTTGTGGCTAATAACATGTTAATTATAATTTACACACGTATTTACTTCACTGCTCAGGCTATGGAGATCTTTGGGATGATATTCAAAATCTACCGGAAATAGAAAAAGATGACAGCTTTGCTGGTGTAAGCGTGGATAGTGAGGAGTCAAATGGCTACAGACACCGCCGGGATTACATGAACAGGGAGGTTGATATTTCTTATGATGAAAACAAGGAGGAAGAGGAATCAGAGGGACAAGGTATGCGTAGTATATGTTTTCTGGGATTATTGCTTAGTGACTATCGGTGTTAATTTCGTACCCAAAATATGACTTGCTGACTGTAATTAAACAATCAATAAATCTAAACAATAACCAAAATTGAAATAAAATTGGTTGTGGAAATTAACACTATAATAGATTGTGGCTTTTTATAGTACTTGGTTTGTGTACACAGGTACCTTTTTCAAATGTATTCTTATAATGTATAAGTGATCATTTGTATTTTTAAGCCTGGAATCCTGACCCAGTGCGGTTGATGGCTGAGAGCAGGAGGTGGAGATCGGACACTGGGGCCTCAAACTGCAGCAGCATGGAACCAAGTGTGTCCTCTTTCATCAACGGGACACACAGCTCTCTCAACAGTGAAGTGGAAGAAGAGGAGCTGGCATGTTCAGTAGAGCCAATGGTTCATAACAATTCTTATATGCATTTCAATGGGTATCCGAATGGTACGATTATACGTAAAAAATTAGCATTGTGTATACATACATACATAGCTTAGGGCTGATAATCCATGTTTTATACAGATCATAGTGTAGCTGCTGGGAAAAATGTTAGATCTCAAGATTCAGACAATGAAGAATTCTGTGATTCAATGGAGCACCTTGCAATGGATGAGGTATAGGATCATTTTGGATTTCATTGTAGAAATGTTATTGATAATGTATTTATTAACTTGTTTATTCATTGATTCGTTAATTATTTATCTACATATTGATTTATTTTTAAAAGGGCCTGCCTACATCAAAAAGACAATCACAGGAATCAAGATCTACCGCCTTAAGACACAGTGACCCATGGTGTGACAACTTTTCAGCACTAAGCAGTACAAATGAATCTCATCTGGTGGATGGGATGAGAACAGTTGAATACAGAAGCGCTCTGTCAAGAACAGGGACAGGTGATTTTTTTCGGTGATTAATTGTTATGATTTGACTACTTAAGTTGTATAAATCTATTGTGGTTTCAGGCACTGGATCAACATGCGGCTCACCATTCGGTGCTAATGTCATTGCAGCATGCCGTTGTGGGTCACAAAGGCCACAGTCTCTTTGCCGTTCAAGGGAAAACATTAATGAACAAATTGCTACTGCTTTGTTTAGACTTCAGCATGACATGGACACTGTGCTATGCAGACTACAGACTCTAGAGGTCCTCACAGCGTCACAGGTAACGATTGTTCACTTTCATATATCTTTCCATAATGGCTGTTAAATGTTTGTTTTTATATTTTCCACATTTAAGCCACCATCACCTTCACCAAATCAGTATCCTCTGGCTACTGCCTTCCAGGTATATTTAATATTAGTATTTTGGTTATGAATCATGCTAATACTATCTTTTGCATTCATCTTTTACTTACATCTTTAGATCATCAGACCTTGGTGGCCTTTACAGACCTCTCCAGTTGCTGTGTTTTTCACTGTATTTTGGCCTGTGTTTGCACATTGGCTGTTCCAGATGTACTTACGCAGAAAAAGGAGGTGAGGTTCGTATCGACTCAATAGTTTCAAGATGATTTCTCCCCAATAATAACTTGTATATTGTCTATTTTTACAGGAGAATTACCTGATCTTGTGCAAACTTTTTTAAACCAACAACATGAACAGGGTAATGATCCTTTGATATATCAGCAAAGCATTTAAAGCTTTGAAGGTTGAAATGAAACAGAAATAGAGCCATTGTACTCAAGGCTTCACATTGTGAAAGTGTAGCATGCAGGATAATGTAAAACAGACGAATACAATCTGTTCTAGTAGTTCACAAAATAAAACAATCTAAAGGGTAGTAAACTATTGAATGCATATGAGATGTAGCTGCTGTGACACACTTTAACCCCCCCCCCAAAAAAAACTATTATGATTGTATAAAATATGTGTTTTCTGTGCCGATTTAACGCACTGTATTTTCAAAACTGCAATATTTTATTGTAAGTTATTTATTAGACCGCAATAAACCATTTTGAGACCAACACCATATTTATATAATAGTTTTATTTGATCAGCCACCAATACAATAACACAAATTAATAGAAGTCAAATATTTCTATTTTTCAACATGATCATAACAGTAAAGCTGAACGAGAAGCATCATCTGTAAGAGGAGTACTAAATTGGGTTAAGCTCTGGCTCACACTCCGATACAGTAGGTGGCGGAAATGCACCTTTAACACCATTTTGTTTTCATTTAGTAGAAACTAAAGCCACGTGGGTAATTTGTATACTGTAGCTTTATGAAACAGCTGTTGAGATAAAATAACACTAAAGGGACATGTGAAGGATCATTTGGATTTTGTTTTCTCCTTAAATGTCTATACTTGAACACTATGTTGTTGCATATGCAATACAGTAGGGGGCGGCATGCGCTTTTGTTTTTTCTGCCATTGACCTTAAAGAAGAAGAACAGCACCTGTTGGTGATGTCACTTCCTCTTCCGCTGGGTAAGGACGGGTCGAATTGGGCAAATGTTGCTAAAGCTGTAGTCATTAAAGTAAATAGTTCACTATAACTGCATAGAGATCTAACAGGTGACCCCATGAAAGGTTAAGGATTAGTTGCTACTGTTAGTACTTAGAGGCTATAACTTGATAGCTCGTATATCACCTTTATAAAGATGGAATAAACAAATCATCACCTTTAAACGACAAGAAACACCATATTATCTCCACAAGTCGTCATGTTTTCGTTGTCTACGTCCGTTCACCCACAGGTAGGAATCTTAACCTCTAGGCCCTGTTTGGGATCAACGTTGTTTTGGTTGTCGTTATCAACTCATGTAGTTACAGTAATTAGGCAATAAGGTTACAAAAACAGCCCTATATCTATGCAGCAGATAGAAGTCATGATCCGCTTCCAGTAATCATTTTATGAAGCCATCAGTTGTGTGTTGCCTCTAGTGTTTGCTGCGTCAGTGACATAAACACCGAGACTCGTTTCAGTTTCCGTTAGAGCTGAAAATCCAGTAGCTGTATGATTAATATTATTTTTTCCCCCTCCGATAGTGCATTTCACATCCATCTGTATCTCCTCAGGTGACTGTACCCCTCAGCCACCTGATCAATGTTCTCCAGTCTCTGAAGGGTTCAGTGAGTTCACGAACATCTGCAACATGTACATCGACACAAAACAAGGAGTATGTTCCAGACTCAGAACAGCGCCACACAGAGGTATTTGCATATGGCCATTATCACATTATGGGCAATAACCTGCCCCTACACTTCCCACCCCTGAAAATGAAATGTATAAAAAAATCAACAATGCAGTAAAACATTTTTTTTTTTTATTGAACGCCACACGATAAGAGCCAGGTAATTTCAGATCATATTTTTGCAGTTTATACTTTTTTTTATCTCACTTTGAATGTCCAGTGTATGGATTTTCACACCTTTGTGCAGTTAAAAGGAATATTTACAATAAATCTATAAATATTTGTCTTGCCAATTCCAAACAAACTTCAGAATAGACTTCAATAATCTGCAGATCTTATATGAAAAATCACAACTATTAATGAAAATAATTAAGACAAATCTCAGTCCCTCAGTTTTGTGTCATTGGTGTTATCAGCATTACTTTCCAGGATTTGTAAGGTTAAAAAAAGATGTGAAGAAATATTTTTCTGGTCTGATGAGACCAAGTTAAAAGCCTAATCCTGGAGGACATATTTTCCTCACTAAGAACAAAAAAGTAACTTTAAAATGTGACTTTATACTGTGGGTCATTTTGAAATGTCATTGGTGTTACGCTGTTTGCATCAGTTACATCAGCTAAAACTACAACTTTACTGTGATACACCACCTTTGTTCAGGAATGACATACTTTGTTCAGGAAATGTGGTGTTTGTTCTGAACACCACCTTTGTTCAGGAATGAAAAAGGGACAATTGATTGAAATTCGTCATTGGTGTTACGGTCACTGGTGTTGCAGCCCCATATTAAAAGAATGGAGGCATCTGATGCAAATATAATTCTCCCTTATTTTAATAAAATACTATTCTTAGACAAAATGGCTATTGTTTAATTTTCTAAATGCTAAATTGGACACAATTGACAAAATGTGTTGCATTATCGCCTTATGTTTGTCATTAAAATAGTTGTAACACCAATGACACAAAACATAAAATAAAAATCTTAAATTATAAAAAAATGAAAAAGGCCCAAGCTGTCCCTTATGACTGGTAGTAATATTAAAAGGGTATTGAACATGTTCAGGTGATTTTTATGTACAAATATTGTACCTGATTTTTTTTTTCCCCGGACAGAAAATGCCCATATTTTGATAATGGCAAAATATCTCAAATATTTGATTTAATTTATTTATTTTTAACAATGACTCTTGTATTTATTTTTTAATTAACAGCCAAGCTTGCGTGACTTGGGCTTGTCAGATCTTGGGAAGCAGCAGCTGGAAGAGTTGATGAACAATGTCTTTCCAAAGGAAATGTCTCAGTCTTTAGCTCAAATAAGTAACAGTGAATGGAGGACCTCCCATCTTTCAACACACTCCTTTTACCACAATAAACATGGTAAGTATTTTATTATAAGGGCGACAGTGGTGCAGGTGGTAGAGCGGGTCGTCTCGTGATCGGTAGGTCGCAAAATGCACACTGTTGTTGTGTCCTTGGGGAACTTGCACCCCCCCTGAGCGCCAGCCCATGCCAGCAGCTCACTGCTCGTACAGATCGCCCCAGCGACAATGAGGATGGGTCAAATGCAGAGAACAAATTTCTCTAAAGAGATTAATAAAGGATTACTTAACTTTAAGATCAGTTCTAGTCTTCAATTCACCTTTGCATCAATTGTCCATGACTCCTCTCTTACCAGGCTTCCAACATCTTCCTGGATCAATGCCGTTTTTTGCAAAGCCACATTCCCCTCTTTTTGTCTGTTCAGAGCTTCAGGCCTGGCCAGGTAACAAACTTAATGATATTTAATGACAATATTATGGGGGTCATTTGCCAAGCTCATGTAACGCCCATGTAAAATGAATAGCAGCATTCTATTGTTTTCGTATCAGATTTGGGGCCCAAATACTTTTGGTATGCCCTTAGAAAGTTAGATGCCATTTTCCGGGCTGCACTCGCTGTTTAGCTGTGTTTTGATAAATGACCCCCTATTTGCTCAAAGAAATGTCTGTCGTTATAATAGTTGTTGTTTTATTATAGTATTGGTTCAGAGCAGAGGCTTTAAGACCTTAAGGACCAAAACCAGGCGCCTGCAGTCAGGTTTTGACCGACCCATTGAGCCAGAGGGATTTACACCTTCCTTCATGAAGGTCAGTCCTCCCCTTTCCCTCTAAAAAACTAAAGCAACAATTGCAAATGTAATGAAAATGAAGCTTATATTTTTCTGCAGGGTTTCCTAACTCGGGACAAAAGGGTAAATGTGGAGAGTTTGGACAGTCTGTTAAAGAACAAGAACATACCAGATGGGCACCAGGACTCTTTCCAAATGGGGTTTGCTGAAGGGTTCCTCAAAGCACAAGCCCTGAGACAACGCACCCAAGGCAGGTTGCAGTAGTTATTATTCTGTAAACCAAAGCTGCTACTCTTCATTGTGCACAGCTTCTTTATGTTGTCTTAGTCATTCATAAGTCATTCAGTCAGTGACTTGTTATTTTAATTCAAATGTATAGATTCTTCAAGGAGGACTCGTCTCATCTTACTCGTGCTGCTTCTTATTGGGATCTATGGCATTTCTAAGACACCATTTCTATCGGGTAAAGGCTCCTTTCAATGTATATCTTTTATTGGTTACTAAAACGAAACCTGTTTTGTGGTTTTTACTTTATGCTGTGTGATTTCGAATTGTAATCTAACCATTCTGCACAGTACGGTTCCGAACCACATCAGGCCTAGATTCTGCTGTGGACCCAGTCCAGTTGAAAAATGTGACCTTTGATCACGTCAAAGGAGTGGAGGAGGCCAAAAACGAACTACAGGAAGTGGTAGAGTTTCTGAAAAATCCACAGAAGTTCACGGTCCTGGGAGGAAAGCTTCCTAAAGGTAGGGCTGGCTGACAACAGTGACATGTGTGAAGTGTGTTTAACTCTGTTTGTTCTGGTTTGCCTTCAGGTGTGCTGCTTGTGGGACCCCCAGGGACAGGAAAGACTCTCTTGGCCAGAGCAGTGGCGGGAGAGGCAGATGTACCTTTCTATTATGCCTCTGGATCTGAATTTGATGAAATGTTTGTTGGAGTGGGAGCCAGTCGCATCAGAAATCTTTTTAGTGTGTATTTACTTTCCTAATTATGGAATAGTAAAGTTTTTAAAACTCTCAAGCTAATAGTGTGATATTTATTTCCAGGAGAGGCCAAAGCTAATGCACCCTGTGTGGTCTTTATTGATGAGCTCGACAGTGTTGGTGGAAAAAGAATTGAGTCTCCAATGCACCCATACTCCAGGCAGACAATCAATCAACTCCTTGCTGAGATGGATGGGTAATTTACACAACTTCCCTGTGTAGAATGCTGTCACTTGTTACACGTGCAACATTACATTTGTGTTATTAAAGGTTCAAAACAAATGAGGGTGTGATTATCATTGGAGCTACAAACTTTCCAGAGGCTTTGGATAAGTGAGTTTACTTCTGTTATTGCATCTGGTTGTTACATCTATTTTCTTATTTTTAAAATGATCTACTTTTAATTTTATTTTAGTGCTTTGGTCCGACCAGGACGCTTTGATATGCAGGTGACTGTCCCCAAACCAGATGTTAAAGGTCGCACAGAGATCCTCAACTGGTATCTCAAAAAGATTAAAGTGGACCCAGGTACAGAACAAAGCTTCTCTATTATTTAGCGAACAGCAGTTTTGCAGTACAGAGGATATATTGTGTGTTGTTTTCACAGCCATTGAAGCCAGTATTATTGCCCGAGGCACAGTGGGCTTCTCAGGTGCTGACCTGGAAAATCTGGTGAACCAGGCAGCCCTGAAGGCAGCAGTTGATGAGAAGGACATGGTTACAATGAAAGAGCTGGAGTTTGCTAAAGACAAAATTCTCATGGGTGAGCACTATGTTATAGAACACGTCGTTCCACATAGCGCGACCCGGACGCACACGCCACGATCTACGTGCACGTATCGACACTACCCCGCAGACCTTTCTGTTTCCACCACACACACAGCCACATTTGTTGTGGGCGGAGCTCATACAGAGGAGCACGCTGTACAGATGTCATTAAACGTTTTGTAAGCCGCGATGAGAACAAATGTGGACAAATGCTGTCATCTGGTGGGAGTTATGGAATCATTCAGAGGTGCCAAGCTGTATTACAGTTTTTATCCATTGGTTTGGCTAATTTCTTGAAACAGAAATTACATTCTTAAAACTCTAAGATCATTTGGCAAAACAGTCTTACAGTTCAGCACAACTCTATAGCTGACTGGCAAAAGATCATATCTCTCCCAAAACAGTTCACTCATGCTTCAGAACTAAATTTCCTTCTAATTTAAACAGTCAATGTCCCGAAAATGGCAAAGATCCTTCTCAATTGCTTTGGATCATTTCCTGAAACAGACTGCACGTTCTCAACACTCTTGGTGCTTTTGCCAAAATAACGCGGATGGTTCGGCACAACACCATGGTTCACCTGCAAAAGCTCATACCTCTCCCAAAACAGTTCACTCATGTGTCAAAACTAAATTTCCTTCGGTCAGTGTCCCCAAAATGCTTTGTCCCTTTGGCATTGTGTATGCACTGCAGGTCTAAATGTTTAGATGTTTAGTCACTATGGCAGAGGACCATTGATATGTCCCTCATGTCCACCTTTCAGTCTTAGCTCCTTGGCAATGTTTACTGTAACCTTTCGTGTCTAGCTAACAGAATACAATTGTGTATAAAACTGGAAAAACAACAACAACAAAGAAATAGGATTTGAGGGTAGGAGTCGCCTCCAAGGTTTGACATCACACATTGCATTCATACTGCCAAGGAATTAATTATAGGTTACGTGTACTTAATCATTTGCAAAGATGTACTGAGACATTGAGAGATGGACTTAGACATTTGCAATTTGATGAAATTAATGAGAAATTCAATTCTGTTGTGAACAATTGCCAGGGGGTTTGGAGATTTGTCCATGTTGTTTTGAGAAAGTAATTTCTGTTTCAAGAAATGAGCCGAACCAATGGAAAAAAACTGTAAAACAGAAAAAAAAACTGCTAAACTACGATCTTTAAAGGTAAGCTACATGCAGATGTTATGTTAACACCAGCTAAATGCTATTATCGGCAAAATCCCCTTTTAGCACAGCAGTATAATGTTGTGAAATATTAAATCCGTATGACCTGCGTGTCAATAGTGAGGGCTGCCCACTCTCTCGTTGCCAATCAGTCTGTTCACGTCACATCAGACATGGGTTAGCGCGCTTTGGCCACAGCCAGAGGTCGGTCCCAAAACCTTTACCTGTTCAGACCGGTTTGGCACTGGCCTTTTGTTATGTAAAAGATCGACAAAGCGGGTGAAAGAGCCATTCGGCTGACACGCGCCTGCAAGTGGAAAAACACCTTTGGCCATTGCTGCTCTTCTTATGTCTTAGCAAAATTTTGCTTCATGAATAAAAATTTTATATGTTTGTTATGTATAGGACCTGAAAGGAAGAGCGCAGAAATCGACAAGAGGAATAAGGAAATCACTGCATATCATGAGTCCGGTCATGCAATTGTAGCGTATTACACCAAAGATGCAATGCCAATCAATAAAGCTACCATCATGCCAAGAGGACCGAGCCTGGGGCATGTAAGAAATCACACTGCAACAACACTGTAATGTATATTACAAAGAAGCTTCATTGTTTTTTTTTAATGGGGTGTTAATTTAGGTGTCCATGCTTCCTGAGAATGACCAGTGGAGTGAGACCCGCTCCCAGCTGTTGGCCCAGATGGATGTGAGCATGGGCGGCCGGGTGGCTGAGGAGATTCAGTTTGGAACAGATAACATTACAACAGGTAAAACTTCTTTAAAGAGTCAAATCGACAAGTTGCCGGAATCAATCAAATTAAAAAGGTACATGTGCTTTATTGCAGGAGCATCTAGTGACTTCGACGCTGCCACCAAGCTTGCAAAGATGATGGTGACCAGATATGGAATGAGTGACAAGGTTAGCAAAAAAAAAGTACATTGATCTGGATTATTATTTATATACTAAAGGAATCCTTTATATATATTTTTTTCTGCCTTAATCAGTTGGGTGTGATGACCTATGGGGACATGTCGGCGCAGAGCCCAGAGACACAGGCAGCTGTGGAGAATGAGATCCGACTGCTTCTGAAGGTTTGTGCCTTTACTTACATATTTAATTGTGAACTGTGACGACATTCTGTACTAATGTGTTTTCGTCGTCAGGAATCTTACGAACGAGCCAAAGCTCTGCTGAAGTCTCGCAGTAAAGAGCACAAAATCCTTGCGGATGCCCTGCTCATGTACGAGACATTGGACGCCAAAGATATTAAAATGGTCCTCGAGGGCAAGACTCTGGAGAGCAGATAAGACGAGACACCTTGATGGGACAGTATGAGACATGGCAATACCACAAGAATTAGCAAAAACTACTCACATTAACGCTCGAACACTTCAACGCTTTCATTGTAGAGAATCTTTTTCTTTGTCTTTCTCAGGTCACTTAGTGAGTATTATGAAACCGTGAATGTACGTTATATATTCTCCACAAACCCATCGCAGCCTCAATATCGAGGTTTGTGAAATTAGCTGTGACTTGTTCTGTCTGTGCTAACTGACAGTATTCCTTCTTATCAGTTGTCAGGAAAATGGATTATCAGATCCTTGTGATGTCCAATTAGTATTCTTGCCTAAAACGTTGCTGTATTTTGCTTTTGTTCTGTAAGTTGCCATAAAAGGGATTCATGGCTCGATATGTTTGTGTAAATGCATTTATGCACTGTGTACAGATAATAGGAATTGCTGCTCAGACTGAAAGCGTGATCGAAACACGTTTGTAATTAAGATGTGAGAAAGCTGTTTTAAAAACTCCACTGATGTGAATTTGGGTTCTGTAGAATAGAAATGGATGTTCTTGTACATTTAGTTTAACAACTAGAGATGTTTTGCTTTATCTCCTTCCAGGCTTCATCTGTTGATGTTTGGGACATCAAAAGGCCTTTTAAGGGGGAACTTGAAAGCCATTTTATCATGGGCAACAAAATATCCCAGACAAAGATATTAACAGCAATGGTTTTAATTTGGAGACGTCATTTTACAGGCAGAGAGAATCAAAATGACCTACTTCAGTAAAGGGTTAAATGTGTTTTTTATTTGGATGCAGGAAATGACTGTTGTGCTTAAAGGTGTAAAAGCATATTCTTTGGGACGATAAAAAAATAGCAAAGAATTTGACACGATCAATTTATTTGGCTGGAAACACATATGAAAGTAACAATCCTCTTTTTTTATCTAGGATTTTTTTCCCCAAAGTGTAAGGAACACCGGTATGAACATTAAACCATGCACTAGACCAACCAACCTGAAAATATAACTCCCAGACATAGACAGCACAACCACCCCTAAGATGGTGGACAAAGCTCCTTGTAATACTGGATAACCTAGATTGGCCAAAGAGTCAATCGCTTTCTTATTGGGGTCTGACTTAGGGCTGGAGACAAAGGCATGGGTGATGTGTGCAGAAAAGTCCACTGAAAATCCAATGCACATGACTAGGTTAATTAGCGAAATTGAGTCTAGACTAACGCCCCATAAAGACATAAAGCCCGCCACGCCAACTACAACTGAGCCAATGGCAAATGCTACACAAATGCAGCAAATCAGGTCAGGGATCAGGATAAGTGAGACAGCCAGCATCGCTATGACGGCTATGATTATGGTTTGAATAGCATTGTCTGTTACCACTGTGTACTGGTCGTAATAGATGAAGGCCGGGTGGTAAATCAGTAGCTCCAGTGGACATTCATTTGCTGCTTTCCTTAGTCCAAGCATTGCATCTTTCACCACCGTTCTGTCTCGGGTTTGTAGGAAAAACCGAGAAGCTTGAATTTCATTGTCTTCTGTCAAGTTGATGTCTTGTCTAAAGATCGGGTATAGCTCCAAATATTGATTTAAGCTGCCTTTAAAAGACTCTTGTGTGCTTATGCTGAGACTAGTTTCATTTGCGTATTGTTGAAATGCAAGGAACCATGCCTTAGTGGTGTTGACATACTGTAGGTCTTCAAATGTCTCAATGCAAGAGTTAAGTTTTTCAAATTCATTTTCATTCCAGTACGGAAAAGGCTGCTTTACTGCCACCATGACGTTACAGCTATATTCAGAAAAATACTGATTTTGGTCTTGGTAGAAATCTGTGATGTAAGAGTTGTCTAATGCCAAGTTCCTTAAGTCTAATCCTTCTTTAAGTGTAAGGCAGCCATAAAGACTTACAGATAAATAGCCAGCATAGATGACAAAAACAAGTATTTTGATTGACTTGTGGGTCAAAAATGGCCCATAAAACCTTTCAAAGAAAATGCTCATTGGTTCCCCTTGTTCCTTTTCGGTCATACGGTTATAACCACCACCGATGCAGCAAATACTAAACACTTGTGAATTACTTGGAGGCAGATCTTCGGGCACTTTCATAAAAGTAAACCAGTGTCTATTCTCTCTTTCTCTGTGGCCATTCAAAGCCATACAAGCCCCTAAAAAAGTGATACTGTAAAGGTAGCAAAAGACAACAGAGAGCCCACCGTAGAGGCAGAAAGACCGGACTGAACCGAATGGAGAGGTGTAGCCCAGGAACAGAGCCAGTGTGTCTGTGAGGGAGGTGATGGTGATGGAGACTGCAGCCTCACTGTAGGTTTGGGAGAGGCGCTCGGGAACATTGTCCAAGACACGAGTCCTCTGCCAACACGAGATCAGGATGAACATGTCGTCAATGCCAATACCTGCAGAGGGTAGAGGAAGGAAAAAGTAGCATAATTGAGAGCTGGTCCTCACTTCAAGATGACAGCAATAATTATGGGAATAGCTAATAAAGTTTAAAACCTATCATAACAACTTAATGCACCATTATGACTTGAAATGAAGAAAATGAAGCTGCCATAATTTATGAGGATGCGCCTCACCAAGTCACCACCAGTGAGTGGCACTCAATGATAAAAGTTGGGAGACCCCTGACACTAAGAATTTATGAAGCTGCTCCTACTTTTAGCTTACAAAATTCTGAGTATTTTCTCCACTGAAGGATAACAACAAACTATATTTCTAAATAAACATGGATTTGTCCTCATTAAAGTATGGCCTAAGCCTACCAAAGGAAATGTCCATACCTAGCAACATGAAAGGACATGATGCGGCCGTCATCACAAAAGGTTGTCCCAGCAACAGCAGTGCACCGAACCCACTCAGAACAGCCAGTCCAGTGGAGAGCACTCCACAGAGGGCCACCCAGACCTTCGTCCTGACATTGTCCATCCTGTAATCAGCACAATAATAATGACACGCAAAGTCGGTATATAGGACATAAACTAAACATAATAATCCTTACCTCCAACATGATGCAAGTGAAAAGATGATAGCAATAGTGTAAGTGATGGAGAACAGAAAGACCACTGAATCTGGAGATTTGTCGAACTCCCACTGCATTGACATTGAGGTGGAGTAGGACACCTGAAACTATTGGACTTTTAATGGGTTATATGAAAAACACAACAGAAAGGTGTTGATGGAAGAAAAAAAAAAAGCTTACCTGAAGAGAGGTAGACTGATTTGATAACAGCAATATGAAGCCTTCCAGCCAAATGTCAGCCTTTAATTTGTTAGTTTCTAAGTAGTAAAACAGTTGTATGGCTTCAGCACCTTCCACTACCGAGCTATTGTTCTTTAATTTTACATTCCCCAGATTTGTAAACAATGGTATTCGTCCATATTCAGAATAAAGCCATGGAAAAGTCAGATTAATTGAATCTATGTTATGTGCATTGTAATTGATAACCTCTAGGACACTATTAGAGCTGCAGCGTCCATTCACAACTGGACAAACATCAGCGTATTCAAACGTGGTATTGCCTAAATGCACTTTCATGTTTTTAATTTGAAAGTCCAACTCCATAACATCCTGCAGTGATTCTACTGACAAAATATTACCATGACTTGCAGCAATAAGAGTAGCATAGGTCCCATCTGTGGTCAGTCTTAAACTAGTAAACAATGAGTCATTTCTTGGAAATGTTTCTTGCATGTATTTTCTGTCCATCTTGGCAGGTCCATTAACAGGTGTAAACTGCTCTTCAATATTGTTGGACATCTGAGCCTTGAGAAAGTAAAAGCCGCTGCTGAATCCAGTAGAGAGAAGGAGTGGAGTGAAAAAGAACCACCAGGGATAGGAACCGACAAAATAACCAACATATTTAAAAGCTGTCCTTAAATGTCTCTCAATGCAATCTGTGTGGGAGCGGCCCATTGCTGTAGATTTGAGTAAGGAATCTGCTGAAGCTGATCACAAACCTAGACTGACTGCAGAAATACTTAACTGCCTTTTATAATGAATTCCCTCTTGAGTTAACGTTTGCATAATTACAGACTCTAGCTGAACAGATGGGGACTAGTTCATTAGTTCAGTTATTTAAATGCAAATAATGTGTTATGGACCACTACTTCGCTTGAATCCAACAGTGTTCTCCTAGCCTCAAGGCATCCCGCTGTGTGTGTTTCATTTTTTTTTTGTTTTTAACCTTTTTTGGGGGATAAAACACTATACCCTGATTATGTTTCAAATACAGGCAACATGTGTCAAAGAAACACATTTCACTATTTCACCACAATTAAAGAAAATATAACACACTAAAACTACACACCCGACTTATTGGTGACGTCACGCAGGGTGCGGAAGTTACGCCGCGCGAGAAAGCTGTCAGCCAAGCCCGCTAGCTGCTTACAGTCCTACAAAAACAAGTCAAATATATATACTACAGGATACATAAGTTAAGTCAAGCTAGCTAGAAAAGGGTTATGGATGACGACGTGATAACGACCCTGAAATTATTGATTATCGGCGAGAGTGGGGTGGGAAAGTCCAGGTTTGTTACTCTTTGTAGCGAACTACTTAGCTAGCCTGTTGTGGATGTTGACATTCTGTTTTGTTAGGCAATTACTGCTTAGGTACCGAGCTATAAAGGACCAGTTTTGTTCTTTTGCTCAAACATATATGATAGCAATTGAGGGTAGCTAGGTATAACAAATGTAGTGTACAATTGAGTACAAAGGGTTCACTTAGTTTTATCAAACTTGATATGTCAAGGCCATTATTGTATTGTTATTGTGGTGTCGGCCTCTCTGCTATGTAAACATGCAATTTCTGTATTTTTATTGTCTCCTTTAAGTCTCCTCCTGAGGTTCACAGATGATACCTTTGATCCTGAACAGTCTGCCACAATAGGTTTGTATTGTGTTTGCAACATTATTCTCTATCACTGTAACACACTTGAGCACTTTTCCACCTCTTGCGTTACTCACAGGTGTGGACTTTAAAGTAAAGACCATTGCCATAGATGGAAACCGAGCAAAACTTGCAATATGGGTAAGAAAAGAGGCCTTTGTGTACTTTTGTGTTTAAAAAAAATATGATGTAGAACACGTTTCATCCAGACGGGGGCGACATCGTTCATTAAAACTAGTGTCACTGTCCTCAAACAACAACGTCATATCCCTGTCATATTATTGATAAGATTATTTTTGCGTAAGTAAACTGTTTCTTGTCTATCCCAGGACACAGCAGGACAGGAGAGATTTCGAACTTTGACGCCCAGTTACTACCGTGGTGCTCAAGGTGTCATTTTAGGTATAACATATGAATCAATTTAGGTCAATTGTTTAATAATAATAATTTATAAAAAAACTTTCTTTAATAATTAGTCTATTTTTTTCTCCTGTTTTTGATTAGTGTATGATGTCACCAAGCGGGAGACTTTTACAAAACTTGACAACTGGCTAAATGAACTGGAGACCTACACAACACGGAATGACATTGTAAAAATGCTTGTTGGGAACAAAATTGACAGAGTAAGTTTGTAGGATTTAAGTTGAAATACCATACCTTTTGGTCCTTTGTTTATTTAAAATACCTCTCATGGTATTCTGCTGTTTGTCAGAACAACTTTGTTTTCATAAAGTGATCCCCATGTTTTGTAGGAGGACCATGAAGTTGACAGAAATGAAGGATTGAAATTTGCACGAAAACACTCCATGCTGTTTATTGGTAAATATCACTTGGAATTGTTTGGAGAACGTTATGACTCTTGAATGTAGTTGTCTTGAATGGCAGAAACCTAATTGCATAGCTGCTGGTGGTCAAGACATTGCATCACAAACTACGTATTTATAGTAAGACTTTGTAGTTTTTGCTTTACCACTTTGGCATGTCCAACCTCAGCGTAGTGCTGAAAGATGCAGTGTCTCCACAAAAAGTACATTATGATTAAAATCGAGTGGGTTTTTGTTTATCAAGTCTATGCTGCACATGTTCCTGATTCTCATCTCTTGGTCCACTCCTTAAAATTAGGTTAGTATTTTGTAGAGTTTCCATTTTAAATGGTTAATTTAAGGGCTGGGCAAAATATGTCATGGAGTTAATCCACTACAAGGATGTCTTCATTTGGCTGTCTGTTATCCATTCTATGGGTCTTATCTTTGTTCATATAAAGCTAAAAAATTTTTTTTTGAGAAAAGCTGTCTTGAATTTGTAACCATGCTCATGTCTCATCTTTGTTCTGTATCCCAATATTTTGGAAAAGACTCAGTTTTTGCTGATCTCATAAATCTTGGTGCCCCTCCTCTTTGTTCAGAGGCCAGTGCAAAAACCAAAGACGGCGTCCAGTGTGCCTTTGAGGAGCTGGTGGAGAAGATACTGCAAACTCCGGGCCTGTGGGAGAGTGAGCACCAGGGGCAGAAGGTGATTCTGGGGGAGCAGGAGCATAACCAGGGTGGGGCATGTGGAGGCTACTGCTCCATACCCTGAACAGGACACGCCTCAGTTTGACCCACCGGCTACAGACCACAGACACTACTGTTGAGAGGTTAAACTTCTGTTGGCCAAGTGGACTTTGCTGTTTGCACACGCCTCTTTAACAACCATCAGTTCACTACTTTCTGTAAAAACATGAATAAAAGCATGAAGATTAAGCCTCACTCTATGAAAAAGGAGATATAGTAATTGACCTAACGAACCCCAAGTGTACATCTGGATTGAATTGGTTGGAGAGATCCAGCTGTACATGATCGAATCAGGTTAATGGAGTAGTGCCTATAACTTGAACCATTTTGTTGGTTACAGCACATACGTAGCTTGTCAAAATGTATTGTCAATGATAAATCATAATCAAAACAGATGTCTTTTAAATCCAGTGCTTTCAGGCTTTAGTTCTAGTTTTGGTTTGTTCATTTAATTAAGTATAATCGTACATTTAGTTCAATTATTAAGTACTTGTATTAGAACTGAGAATCACTGTGGATACTCCCAAAGAAGATGACTAGTCCAAACATATTTTACATCTTAAAATTATGATACAGAATGTGAAAACACCCTCACATTTTTTTTTCTTAAGTATTTCCAGGTTGGACCATATCTTCATAAGTTACAATGGTGGAGGCATTTACAGTATATAGTTTTTAAAGTAGATATGGTTTTTCCTAATTTGTTCTGTGTTCTGTTTGGATCAATGAAGACAACTCGCAAACATTATAGTGTGAGGACATTCCTAAGCATTTCTATATCCATATTTTTATTAGTTGCTTTTTTTGTTTTTCCTTAATGCCCTTATCATTGACCTTGGCCATTTTATTGATGCGTTTCTTGCTCTGCGTCATTTTAAGCAATAGCTAAAAATGAACTCTGCCTTAATGTAAAATTACTTTCTGTCCTGTGTAGTGTTTTGTTGCAATCGGAAATAAAGGACAACCTCAATCTGTCACTAACTGTTGTTTAATTGCTATATGAGACCTGCCACTAACTTTCCATGTTGTCACAAAGCCCCCCAAATCAAAAACAGGTTTACAATGGAAATCAGGGAGAGGTGCTCTTTCCACAAAACGTTTCTCATACCGTCTTTGCCGCACACGCAAAACTGAAATATAGTTTAAAGAAAATGCCAGAAAGTTGACCAAAAGGCGAGTGGAAAGATCTAGTTAATCATGTTTTGCAGAATAGCGCCTGAAGCGAGGCAGTGATTACAAGCTTATGTTTGGTGTCAGCGTGTCCCCACATGGAACAAGACGCTCCCCACAAATCTCCAATGAGTGGAACAGCAGTCCGCATACTCTTAAGGCTTATAATGCGCTCAATTTTACCCAGTTTTGACAGGTTGGCTGAAAATAGGGCAGACAGTTTCAGAATTCAAAGACCTATTGACTAATTCTTAGCACGCTGACAAATTATAATTTTGCTAGTGCCACGCTCACTCCCAGGCTACAACTATTAAATAAGACATTTAGAGATTTGATAATAATTTATGGCTTATAACTACATATGAAATATACCACTAACTACATTACAGTAAAATATAGCGCAGGTCATTCCAAGCAGTGATTTATAACATGTTACTGGCCAATGGATTTCACATTGGGTTTATTCAAATAGCTGCTGTCAAACTCAAAACATTGGATGACAATCCAGTCTCATGAAGTTAATATAACTTAGAGGAACAGAAGGCAATAAGAAGGCAACGACATCAAGATGACACAATATACAATGGCTTTTGGTGCTTTTTCAGATGTCTGAGTTAATCATGAATGAAACATAACATGGAGTTTTACAGACATAACAGGGCACTGGCTACTTTAGCATCTGGTATCCCCATATGGAACAGTGTGCTAATGCCTACACAGAGTTTGCCAGAGCCACTTTGACAGTCTGGACTTCTGCTATGTGAGAGGACTTTTGGATGATGCGGCTGGTGAGGGTGGGCAGAGAGGGGTGGGGTTTGGCATTTGTCCGGTCCAAAGGAAGGGAGACAGAGAGAGGCCCACCGGAGGAGCAGGAGTCTGGGGCTTTGAGTGACTCAGTCCCACTGCTCTGTCCCTGTGCCAGGCTGGTCAGGGCCACTGCCGCATGGAGCTCCCTCCAGCCGGGGTCTTCTCCAGGCTGCTGTTGCTCCTCACTGAAGAGGAAACAAACAAACCCTGTTTATAATATAATAGAGTTTTGTGTGGCATTCATTTGCGTATGTGGTTACAATACAAACTGACCTGCCAGACTTAGCTGAGGTATAGTCGACTGGGTCTGTAATAAGATAATAAGGAGAAATTGATTGAATGCAACATACTGCTCATACAGTGTAAATAATCCAGGCTATATTCATGACACCACTGTACAGATCATTCCAAACATTATAAATGTGTATGTTTTTGTAGCGTAGACCGAGGGTTTGGTCTGTCTTGTTTTATCTGTCACAGCGCAAATTAATTACAGTCTTCAGGCAAACTGAGAGTCATTAAAAAGTTTCTGGTAGCTGAAGTGCATGTAACAACACATTTTTACCCCTGTTTTTTAGTCCACCTCCTCTGTAAAACAATCATCATTTATAGGTTGCAAAGTCACTCTTCTTGATTTCCCAAAATAAGGCAGTAACATCATTCTGCTCAGTGTGGTCTGCTAAAGTATGTATTATATGTACAATACGTTTCCATTTCAGTTTTGAAATAGTGCTGCCTCTGAGATATCAGAGATTCCGGCCAAATCTCAGAGCAATAGACAGAGAAATTAGAGGCCCTCTGTGAAACACAGTCCTTTGTTGCTAACAGCCCGAAACATCCCTGTCTCTGGTTCCCTGAGCCATGCTCTGGCCAAAAGCAACTACTCACTGATATAAATCATCCTCATATTTTATGCTCTGTGCTACTGAGTATCCATGAGCACTCTCATTTCAGCGTCATATTGTTTGCCAAAACAAAAGGATAACTTAAAACAGTTCCCATGTAGCTATTCCACTGAAAAAGTTTCAGCTCTGGTGAGTCTCACATTTACAGACGGGATGAGTTGGAGGTTGAGTGACAGGTCAAGACAATCCTTCATGTTGATATCAAAGTTACACATTGATTCGCTGGCCAGCCACTGTTACAGCTACCAAACCCTAATTACTGGAAATATGGTTGTTTCAAGAACGGCACGGCACCCCATATGAAGACCTGGAGCAGCACAAAAGGACTCTTTATGTATTTATTATGGAATTGAGTTTTCCATTCCTGGCCCATGTCACTGAAGTCGTATAGAGGTAGCATTACGAGAGGATTTACTCCTCGGGTGCTCTTCCGCATCATGTTTTTCCGAAAATGCTTCACTCGGGTTCAAACAGGTGTGTCATTGTAAAAAGCTCTGGAAAACAACTCAGCGCTCAGAAAATGCCAATACACTTAATATTCCCTTTGCGTGTTTGTGAACAGTCCCCACTCAGCACGCCTCCTTTCATTTGTAACATAATGGGACAAAAATGCATAGTTGATCCAGGTATGTTTTTAGTGGTTATGTTTTTAACTATATATCCAATAAAACACGGAGGAGCCACTTTTATGACTCCCTCAACGTTCTCAGGGAAACACTGCACCTGATTTAAACAACGCTAACAGAAAATAACAGCATTTTATTAGGACATTAAGTTACATATTGGTGACTGTGGGACAGTGAATTGTGGGAGTCCATCACTGCCGGTTCGGGGCTGGTTTAAGGTCTCCCTGGGGAGGAGTACAGATGTGTTAATGGGCTGAGTGCACATCGTGGATCTGGCACTGAGACTTTCCACTTTACCTCCACAAATATGACCTGCAGAGGCATGTTTAGTGTTTTAACAAGGCTCTGCTGTTAAAAACTTGAATGTTCAGGAAAAAAATACTAAGTATTAGAAAAACTGTATAGTGCACATTTAATGTTTATTATATAACTTTTTCATATCTCTACACATATGTACTGGGTACATTTGTGTACTATCTTTGTTCTATCTTGCAAGATAGAACAAGCTCTGGAGCTCTAGAGCTCTGGAGCCATGTGGCTGCCAAGGCGTGTTATTTCTGTCATGGCTTTAACGTTGTCTTTTATACATTTGTTTTCCAAAAGTCGCTGCTTTGACTAGAATATTTTAAAATAATGACATCTTTCTTGCTATAGAAGGATACTACAATTACAAGTGTATCAAATGTCTACAGCCTAAGGGCATTTAATATTCAATACATGGCAACCCAAGAAGGGATGAAACTCTAGGCTTTAAATCTTACTTTAGTGAAATTGAAGACAATATTTTTTATGTATAGCATTTTTTACTTCTGAAGTTAAAGTGAAGTGTAATTGTGCACTTTAGATCTTTGCGTTGAAACTTAAGCAAAAATGGATGACATGACAAAGTAATCACACTAATTTGAGAAAATATGATCATGTGTAAAATTATGTTTACACATTAAAAATCAGGTGAAAATGGCTTGTTTATAATACACAGCAAAAAGTGGCCTATTTAGTATCACATAATAACTTGAAAATGTTTTCCAATAGATATTTAGACTAAACTGATTAATACAAGAAAGTAGCATGATGTGAACAGCCGTGGTTCTTAAACTGACCACTCTCTTAACTACGTTTTGGCCCAGGTTCTCTCTTCTCACCCTGGGATGTATAAAGTCTCAGACATGTTGTAATTGTCCGAGTGACTGGACTGGACATTTCCACCTCCACGGCAAAGCGGCTGCAGCGGAACAAACGGCACATTCAAATATATGGAAATGATATTTGTGGTGCACAGTAACACCAGCCGCCAGCGTGAGGGCCTTCCAATTCATAAACCCTGGGATTTCGGCGTCTGCCCGGGTCTTTATTACAGATGTTTGTAAAAGAGCTGGCTCTTGGATCGGCTCGGATTTGGGGCCAGTTGATGTACGCAGGGTCTCCTTAGATCTGAGGGGGCACTCAGATGTCAGCACCTTTTTTCAGCGACTTTATAATTGAATTTGGTTGAGCTGCTCTCATCTATGGGAATCCCAGGGATTTATTGACGTCTAGGTTCCCGAAGGACTCGCATGGAAGTTTTGGTTCACTCTGTTCTTGCTTTACTGTACACAGCGGCGTAGTAAATGCAGAAGTGAGGAGAAGAGTGTCGTTAAACTGTCATATTAACACACACTCAGCATAAATCCATAATTAGTGCATTAGTAAATGAACAGTTCTGGCTAAGATTCACACATGGCCTCAATCTATGACATCTGACAGCTATACAAACTGCAGACAGGCTAATTTCCAATCTGTCATTTTATGGGTTGGCCTTATGGCGATAAAATCAAATCATGGTCATATCGTGATTCAGAAATGTGTTTGTTTGATGCGGCTCTACGCTCAAACACAGACAAATGCATTCAACCTTTCCTGACGCACTCCTACTGTCAAGCTCTGAGTGAGTCACAGGTGGACTCCAAACCCAGTAAAGTGTCATCTCTCAGAAGAAGCAGAAGGTACATTTTAAAAGCAATGTAAAAGTAGTTCTCTACTCTAATATACCAGAATATATTACTCTACTCAAATATACCAGATTAGAATATTTGCTCCAAAAAAAAGAAATGACCTTCATTTTTCCCACCATGCTATAAAGTATGGGTGACCTGTGCTTACACCAGCAGGGGCTTAGACGAGAGCCAATACCGCACAAAACCACACCATAAATATTGCGTTTCACAAGCTGCTCTCTCACCCATGTGGTAGACAAAGTTGGCCTCCGTTTCGTAGGACGATGCAGGAGACACCACGTCCCGCTCGCAGTCGTTGGAGCTGAAAGATTCGGAGTGGCTTCTCCTCTTCCTCCCCGCTCCCATCACTCGCTCTGCCTCCATCATGTGTCTGAGGGTGTCGTTCAGGTACCGGTTCAGTAAACCGCTCTTGTATTTGGAGGGCGCCGACACACCTTCACTGCTGGAGTGCACTCTGCCCTGGGGCGGCAACATGCCCTGGTGTGAGGACATCCTGCCGAAGTCTGAAGACCGGATCTGGGCTTGTAGTGGGCATTCATCTGTGTTCAAAGAGGAAATAGTCAGCTGGGGGACACGAGAATAAAAACATGTTATTTTTCAGTAGGCGCTGACCTGTGTCTGTGTCCGAGTCGTCGCTGCACACACTCAGTCGCTCAGCGTTGCCCTGGATGTACTGGTTATACAGTTTGATCCTCAGGGCCCAGCTCAGGTCGGGCTGACGCACCGTGTTCTTCAGCCTCCGTCTGGCATTAGCAAACCAGTTTGAAACCTGTACACGGTAAACATATAACAAGAGTTCAGCTCCATGAGTAGGAGATACAGCCAAACAGACACAAAGAAGAACAAAACTCTGCTTGTGGATTATCCAAAACATTTTCTTTTACAAATGCATTAGAACATTTTTACTTTACTCAATGTTGTTAAACATTTAAAATAGGATTCAAATAGGATGGGATAACATTTACATTGTGCAGTCCTGTGTAGCCTACAAACTCAGTTCCCAAACCAATCTCTACTTCTACATCCCATGTCTCTACATCCAGCATTGACAACATATCAAGAAAAAAGAAAAATGTACTCAAAAAAAAAGAAAATGCCTTTCATAAAAATGCTTCAATTCCTTCCCATCTGTGCAATTGCCCAGACCCCTGTCCAGTCTCACCTGCACCAGTGTCATGTGTGATCCCAGAGCCAGCAGGACCTTCTCAGTTTTGGTGGGATACGGATTGTCCCGGTGTTTGTAGAGCCAGTGCTTGAGCGGCCGCGCCATGTCCTGCAACACCTGCCTCTTGTGCCGAACTTTAACCCCACTCAGACGAGACCTGGAGGAGACGACATCACAAAATCTACTGTAGGCAACAACGAAAGCTCTCCTACTTATTTCAAATATAACGTATACACACCCGTATTTTCTGTACTTTGGTGATCCGCTTTGCGCCGTCTCCTGGCATCTCTCAATTAAACTACTTGGAGAGATGTCCACACAGTTTATTCTACTCGCCTCCTCTTTTCTGCCTCCGAATTGTAGCACAGCATCAGATTTCATGTCCAATTGGTCCATTCTTTCCAAAGTCAACAGGTGCATCACAAAAATGTCCTCAAATCAGACAAATCATACTTTCCATAAATGAAAAAAAGAAAAAAAAGAAGAGTTGGTCCCTTGGTGAAAAAGTTGATACTCCCAGCGTCACTTGGAGGTATTTGAAAAAGTCCAAAGATGTAGAGTAGTCTAGAGTGAAGAGAGCCCACATAAACTTCTGCAATGCAGTCTATTGGCCCTCCCACCGTCCAATCACGTGCAAGCTTCCCGAGCAGCAGTAGCACCCCGCAAAATGAAAACTTGAACACATGTATATCAGCAAATGCGGTCAGTGGATTTACAAGTAACATTTGGCCTGGTGTGACACGCTGCCAGCGCTAAGCAAGTTCACCGCAAGCTCGCATACTTTCAACATGAGGTGGATGTTGAGGTTTGAACTGAAGAATCGTGTCAGCAAATAATAATACATGTTTTAGTGAGGATTTTGGAAATGGATGGTGTAATTACAGCGCGCCTAATAACCGGCAAAACCGCAGGATGATGCCCAGTGCCTGACAGGAGTGAATCCTCCGGGGCTCGGACTGATCTCTGAACAAATTGGTGGCTGTTAGAAGACAGGCTGAAGATGGAATAACATCACAGATGGTTGAATGCGTTTTTAAATCTGGAAAATAGTTATACCGTTTTGACTCTGACACAAAAATCTAAGTATGAGGAAAAGTCAGACATGGCACCATAATAGGATTAACTATCATCATCATCATCACTAAGATTTTCCTAAAATGATTCCGTATCATTGTTAGTTATGTCCAAATTGTACTGTTGGCTACATACATGGGTAAAAATAGTTTAAGAAGATGGAGAAAGCTGTAAATCATTTACTCTCTTTTTACTCCCCACCTGAACTGAGCACGTTTTCTCCAGTTTGGCTTTACCCAAATCTAAAAGCTTCTTGAAAAAAGTGTCAAAATAGCAACAAAAAATAAGACGAAAACGAGGATGAAAACGCCACAAAAGAAGCAACAGGAAAATGTCAAAAAATTGATTAAAAAGTGACACAAATCTGTAAAGAAAATGCGGGAAAAAAAGGGACGAAAAGTGAAAAAAAAAAGTTTTAAAAAAGCGAGGAAAAAGATCCATTTAGATGGGTTTTGTAGGTCTTAGCTTTCAAATGAAGCGTTACACTGGCCTTTAGGCGATAACCTTTTAGATTTGGGTAAAGGTGATACGAAGATCAGAGAGAAAATGCACTTGGTTATGGCGGGGGTTAAGAGGTTAAGCACTAGATGGAGGCAGTGTATACATGCAGTAGCTCAATGGTTGGCAAATCTGACTTGTCAAACACCTCCCTGTGAATGACAGAGCAGGCATATCTTGTAAATGAGCACCATGTGATTTATACTGAGACACTGCAGTCTGATATACTGTGACATGGTAATCATTTAAACATGTGTTTTAGTTTCCCCTTGTTTTGACAACACTTACTTAGGGGAAGATTGTTTGATATTTACTGGAAGATACAAGAGTGTCAAGATTTGTATTAATGTTTGTCATTTGTTTGATGAATATTGCCTAAGATAGTTTGAAAGTTAGATACTATTTTATTAATCAATATGTATACTCTTAAATAGAATAATGCACTAAAATACCACCTTCACAGCATGAAAATTGTAATCTGCCAAGCATTTACCCCTGAACTAGTGTGATCATGGTCCTGTCCATTAAGACGTCTGCCCCTATTTGTTTACAGCACCGTCTTTCCCCCAGTCAGTTCCTTCATCTGAAAAAGTGTCCCCGTAGCTCTCATTTCGACTGTGATCACGACTCGTGTTTAACTGCTAAAAGTATTAAAACCCCCATAAGTCCCACCCCGGTACATAATTCCCAGATATCAGTGCGGAGTTGAAAACCACATGCGTCCCCTTCAGGTGCCGTAAATTCCTGTTGGACATTCCTGAACAGAGGCTGGAGAATGCTACACGCTAACACACACCATTTAACCCTGTCCCAGAGCGATGTGTTCAGCCCCTGCTCTGTTGACTTTACCAGGGGACACGCCCATCCCATCAGCCAAGAGACCCGAAACACTACACACATGTATATATTTCTACTTGTTTGGAGAGTTTGTGTCCAGGCATTACATCCTTCATCTGTCTATAATGGACGACGCAGCACCTCATAAGTAGCCTATGTAAAGAGGTGGTAATTATACTATTGTCTGTCCAAGGGTGTCCCAACTGAAAGTGTGTCAATCTGATTAAATCTGGTATCTCCAAAACACGGCTCCCAGTAAAAATAAATAAACTGGATGGAAATGGATAGAAGACTTACTTTTGAGACCTAATCGCTAAAGATAGAGAGGTCCAAATATCTATAGTGAGAAGAACATTCTCCATTGAATTTCAGTTCTGAGCATTGAACCAGTGCATAATCTTAAAACAAAAAAAATCTGTTCATGATGAACTGTTGTTTAAGCTTGTTTGGCTTATATCTACAGTACCATATCTATCTAATACCATGATCATATCAGACATTGTCCTTTGTGCCAGTTCTAAGCCCAGATAGATTTGTATCAGGAATGGCATGCAGCATACAATCTTTAAAGGCACACTGCGTAACATTTTGGACTATACTGTTGCCATCAAAACAAAATGCTCCCAATGGCCATCTCAACACAGATGCTATTATGCAGATGGTAATCAAAGAATGGATATGGATGAGGACCTAACCTGTTTAAATCTTAAATTCTACTGAAATCTCCATAGAGACGAGCTGGAGACGTACCCACTCCCGGTAAAGTTACAGTCATGTCTTAGAAGAGCTGAGCCGCTCACAGCAAAAGCACATGTTTGTACATTTATGTGGTAGTTTTCAACGATGAAAATATCTGTCATAAAATAAATACTTGCAATTAAATTTTTTGTTTGGGCAGTGTGGCTTTAATATGCAACTTACGGCCCCCCAGGAGGCAGGTGATCTTCCGAGGTAAGAGAGGGAAATTCCAAAGTGCAGTAGCCTACACTAAACTATGTCAGATCAATGAAAAATATTAGGATAAAAACACTACATTTAAAGTGTTTTAATGGAAATGGTAGGCACAGTGGGATAAGTGTATTTTCTGGGCATGGAACATACTACCTGGAAGTCCCCACTCTGGACCTGAACCACAAATGTTACTGTTGGGGCAAAACCAAAGCAAACTTTCCTCCTGATTTCTGTTAATGCCTATTGAAATAAGGAAGTATTTCTGACACTAAATAGTGCTTAGAGAGTAAGTGCCTCAGGGATATATTGTGTAAGTCATTTCTCACTGGGCAATAATAAAACATAATGAATAGTGAAGTACATTTAAATTACAACTGAAAAGTTGAATTAAAAAAACAAAACAAACCACCACTACGATTTCACCAAACACTACTATTTCTGCTTTACTTGTACTTTAAAATCAGTACAATAATTTGCACTACAGTTACTTCTACGACCACTTCAAACACTTGAACTACTAAGATCCATGCGGCTGCTGTGGTATAAAATATAAACGGAAATATGCTAAAAAATCATGTACATCATAAGGACTGATTTACATGTACATCAAATTCTAACGTTCAATCCAATTCTAATGTCACTAAAACAAAACCAGGGTAGACTGCCATATTTATTTTAACGCACAATGTAAACTGGTACATGATTGGGCCAAATTATCCGTTACCAACAGTCATAATTTTTCAGCGTAATGTTTAAAGTGGGAGCGGTGGAGTACTTGTTTTTACTGGACGGCGGTGGTGTCTTTAAAGGCATCGTTATGATCCCAGCAAGTCTGTAGATTCTCAGAGGCAATATGAACTTATACTGCAGCGCTTGCTTGGACCGGGCCGAGGTCCGGGTCTGGCACCAAAGTAAACACGGGGGGCTTTTGGATTGACACCTGACAAAATACTTTTCAGCAAAGCCTCTCCAACTTGGTTACTGTCTCTACTTTAAGACAGGACAGTATAGAAAGTTCCCATCATCTGTTAAGAGAGTAGGTAGTGCTATTTGGTAGTAAAGTGATCCCCCAGTTGTCCAGGCAAAGTTCACAAGGGTCGGGGCGGAGCTAGAGCGGGGGCTGGGGATCGCTCCCTAATCCCGTAACCCCCACCTTAACCAAGTGCATTTTCTCCAGTTCACCTTTACCCAAATCCACAGCCTATAGGCCAGACTAATGCCTCATTTGAAAGCTACGACCTACGAAACTCACCTAAATGGAGCTTTTTCCACACATTGTCATCGCTTTTTTGTCGCATTTATGTCGCTCTTTTGTTGCGTTTTTATCTTTGTTTTTTTGTCTCGTTTTTGTTGCTATTTTGACACATTTTTCCAAGAAGCTTTTAGTTTTGGGTAAAGCCAAACTGGAGAAAATGGTTCAGGTGGGGGTTAAAAGGTTCAAACTTAAACTAATTGTAAAAAAAAAAAAAAGCGTAGTGAATTTTTCTGTAGTAAGTTTACTTATAAAATGTCCCCCATCAGGTGGCACCTTGGTGTAAGCTATACTGTAATTAGGAATGTACATTACAATTGAAACAGAATAACAGAACCAGCTTCAAAACATTAAAATAAAGAACACAAATTTTACCGGATAAAAAAAAATCAAGTTCCCCCTCACACATAACAAGGCCTGAAGGTTTTGCTGTAACTTTTATGTGCGGTCGTAACTCCGCCTGTGTACCTCTGTGAAGACCCAGGTCCCTTGAAAGTCATCCTTATCCTTGTACAAGCACATCGCGCTGCCCCTGCCTCCTCTAAACTTCACATGATTGACACATTAACACCCTTTCACACCCAATTGAGCTCGGCAACTGAAGGGGAAGGAAACCCCAAGAATGTAAAAGAATGGAGCCACTAAAAAGACGTGACTCTTTTTTGCGCCGTAACAGCAGACCCTACCAAGTAACATATAAGTGATATACGAGTCCGGTTTATGATCTCTAATGGTACTGGTCTCCAATAACTTTTCCAAATACGCTGCCATTTTCAATGTGCTTCATTCCAGGCCTTTTAACAGACTGTTATCTTACCCGTGTCCCCATTTTGTGCAACATGTTCGCAACTGCTGCTAATATTACTGCTCTGGTGTGCATTACACTTAATTGAAGTGCACCAGCTGTCAGAATAATTACATGCCGATGTTTGTGACTTGGCAGGGAAGATTATGTTTGACCGCAAGAGCTGGAGAGTTTCCTTTTTTTTCTCCTACTTTTTCTTTCAGACTGTGAGCTGATTATGCAGGTTAATGCCAACAGAAAAGACTGCAACAGGGACGCAGGAAAAGGGGAGGGATGGTTTGTTTTTGTCTTATTAGTAAAACACTAAGGGACAGTGGCTAATAGGTAACATTAGCAACATCAGGCCTGTTGTTTTATGCACAAAAAACATCTTAGAGAATGTACTAATAATAATGACCAATTATTCATAAAATAATGGAACATTTTAAAGGCTGCTCAGGGTGAAATTAGAATGTTTTTTTTGGGGGGGTGAGGTGTGTCACATGATTGTTTTCAGAGGGTCGTGAGTCTGTTTCAAAGGTGACTGCAGATAAATTGTTTTAATAATTGTTTTGTTTTCACCAAATCATGTTTGTGTAAGCTCTCAGTCACACAGAAATATTCCATTGTAGACAAAAGTTCTTCACCTCTTAACCCCCGCCATAATCGAGCACATTTTCTTCAGTTTTGTATTACCCAGATCAGATATATGCATTTTCTTTATGGGCTTAAGGTGGGTCCTGAAGCTACACCAGTTGGGAGTCAGTGGTCTAAACCAAGAAACATAAAGGGTAACAAGGATATAAGTTGGATTCTCACAAAAATGGCTTGAGAACTAGAAAGATGTTATAGGCCTGTCGCCTGATTGGACTGAAGTAAAAGTAAATAAAACTTGTTTAATTACAGTAGGGGAAATGCTTTGGTTCATATCCAGCCTGTTAAGTGGCTACAGCTCCTCCGTGCCATGGTTGGAGATGGACAAAGCCACTCTGTCGGTATCCACTGGACTTCAGCCTCCAAGGTCCTGTGCACCTCGGCCTTCAGCGCCCTGAACGCCACCGCAATGTCCCCGTTCACCAGGACTTTGTCAAACAGGTTCCCGTACTCCCGCTCCATGGACTCAGACATGTCAATCATCTCCTCAAAGTCTTCCTCCTGTCCCCGAATGAGATTGTTGTGGCATTTGTAAAAGCGGCGCAACATGCTGTACATGTGAAATCCACAAGAGCATAACTGGTCATTACATGCTGAGAGAGGGGAAAGTATAAGAGGGCTTTTCACACAAGCCCTATAAAGTGACGTTGGAGCAGCAGCGTTTGGGACAGGGGCGACGACCAGGTGTGTGACCCCAGGAGGTTTATAAGGGCAGTACCAACAGAGCTCGGTGTAAGGGAACACAGACGGAGGTGAAGTGACACAGCGCATTACATACGTATAACCTATTAGGAGTGTTGGCTCATGTTTTAACTGAGTATCTAATATTTAAGTGTTTTGATGCACTTTTTATTTTTTTTTGCAAATAAAAATGTTTCCAAAATGATTTAACCTGAATTGTTAACCTTATGTATCCCGTTAAAGCCACCCACCAGGCGTGTTGTGACCCCCTCTTCTCTTAAACGTCTATTAAACTCAAACCTGCAGCTGACCCGGGATGTGGAGCGGGGTGTGAGCAGTTTGACCTGACCAGTGTGTTACATGAGCGGACACCTGTGTTCTCTGCCATATAATAAGCACATACAATAGGACAGTAGGTGATAAAAGAACAGGAAGCCTCAGTCATCCAGTTAGATTTAACGTCGCAATGGTCATCTCAAACAAAGCTTTGGCAGTGATTTAAGGCTCTGAGAGAAGGGACCCGGTTGGTCTCAAAACATAAGCCTTTTAGCTAACATGAAGATCCAGTAAGTGCATGAGTTTGAATGTGTGTATGTGTGTGTGTGTGGTCGCCTCTTACAGAGAAGGTGCGGGCCGGGGTCTTGTCCTCCTCGTCACAGATGAACTTGGCTCTGTGGCGGGTCAGACGCAGCTCCTCGATCCTCGGGGGCTTCACAAACACCACAAACGGTCTATATTCAGCACTGTAAACATGCTTTATGTTCTGTAATGACACAAATAAATGATTGCTGTTCAATAATAGAGTGGAGCATTTTTGTGCAATAAACTACCAACGACTTTGAAATCTGATGCTTCCCGGAGACATCAGTCAGTGCTATGAAACACTGTCAATTTAAGAAGAAGTTTAAACACGCACACTCGGATGCATGTCTAGAAGACACACTTTGCCGTCTGCCATTACTCTGTTGACCGAGTCTAAACTTGACCCGTAATAATGGCCCTTGTAGCGTCCATATTCAATAAACCTAAATAAAACAAAAACAGATGTGAGGGGGTCTATGAGCAGAAGATAATGGTGAAACAGATGTCTCAATTCTTCACCTGTGATTGAGAATGTCCTCCTCAAACTTGGCAATTGGCACAAAGTGATAGTCCACTCCATCTTTCTCCTGCTGCCTCTTTTCCCGTGTTGTATCTGCAACAAACACACAGTCGATATTAAGTCCCTACACTGTGAAAAGGTGATACAGGAAGTGCAGTTTGTCTCACAGGGCACAGTGACCCCGTAGCGGTCCGGGTCGGAGATCAGCAGCCTCTTCTTCAGCTCACTGACGCCAACGCCGCTCGGCCCTGGGGGAAACATCCAACATCAAATGAGGAGGTGATCTGGTGACACATCTGCCTTTATCATTACAAAGCCTACACAGAGTCAGACAGACACGGCTTTGATTTCATTCCTTTTTTTTCTCATCTAAAAGTGATTCTCCAAAAGTCCTTATTATTTTGCTTGCGTATCAAATACTTAATGCTTCTAGGCCTCTGGAAAAACCATAGAAGGATCAGTATCATTACAGTGTAGGACGCACAGGATGGAGGGCGCGTACATAAAACTGTCGCATCTGGGTTTTGCTTCCTATTCGAGGTTCGTCCAGATTGCATCAGGCGCAAATGGAGCAAATGAAAGAGGGATTCCTTACATAGCTGCCATTTCCATCACAGCGTTGCACGGGACTGATACATTACAAAATATCGGGTTTGTAGACGCGCAACTGATGCTTTTTACAGAGGCCCCGGTGATGGAATAAATAAGAAAAGCATGCGCGTGCGGTTTCTTTCTCTTACATCTAATACATTTCTAGAGGCAGAGTTGACCATTGTTTCCCTGAAAACATACAGTATTGTGCAAAGGACTTGCGTAGTTGCTTAGAATGATAAAATTGCAGAATAAAATGTTGTACAAATCTAGATCAGGAAGGACTAGTCATGTATTTAATTTAGGTAATTGCAAATGTAGGCATGTTTTACACACACTTAAAGGAACAGGCCACCCTTTTTCCAAACTGAGATATGTTCTTACCTGAGCTCAGACGAGTTGATACTGCGTACCTGTCCGGTCTTTGTACGTGCGCTCAGTCACGTTAAAAGACCAAAGATGTTGTTAGCATTTAGCCTCTCCTCCTCTCCTCTATGGGGCCAAACGGGGTAAGTTAGAACTGACCAAGCTCTTCCACATTTTCCCTAATTTATATACGGTTACGTGAGTAGTTACATGATCCAAGTATAGTTACATGAAATTAAACATGTCGATTTTCTGAGCAGATAAAAAGGGGTACTATATTGTAAGGCGTAATAACACCTTCGGAGCACTTCGACGTCGGTGCAGTAATATCTTCACTTTACTGACGGGATGTCGAAGTGCTCCTAAGGTGTTTTTACATGTTTAATTCTGTGTAACTATATTTAGATCGTGTAACTACTCATGTATTTAAATAGGGGAAACGTGGAAGAGCTTGGTCGCTTCTAACTTCACCCCCTGGCCCCAAAGAGGAGAGGAGGAGGAGAGGCTAAATGCTAACAACATCTTTGGTCTTTTTGCGTGACTGAGCGCACGCACAAAGACCAGACAGGTATGCATCAATTTGTCTAAGCTCAGGTAAGAACATATCTCAGTATGGAAAAACGGCACGTGCACATTTAGGCAATATAATGTCCACTGCATATGAACCTTACAGCTCCTGGATGAGTTTAAAATGTGCACCATATGAACTCACAAACCGAACAGCAAATGCAATTCTCGATGGACAAATCATAACTGGATAATTTCCCAAAACCGTTGAGCCCTAGTGAATAGTATGTAAAACACAGAGAGACACACTTTTAACTTGGGGACCATGGTGATCTGCCGCTGCTGTTTTTGCCATCCAGGTTGTGGTTTTCCTGCCTACAAGCCTCAATGCCCATAAAACCCTATTCCTAATGACGAGCGCTAGTCAGAGAAGAGCAGACAGTAAAAACCGAACCCAGAGTGGAGTCCCATCCAGCACGATTTAAGTTTAAATCCAAATCCAAGCTGTGGTCACTGTTCCAGGACAGTGATGGAGCACTGGGGAGACGCTTGGAAAAATCATATTCACAAAACACTTGTCTCAGTCCACTGTTATCTGCTCCGTCTCTATCAGTCAGTTTGTTTTGCACATCAGCATTCATCAGAGGTATAATACGCATAGTGAAAATGTACACTCAAGGACAAACTAATCAAAGCTGGTGTGAAACTGCTCAAAGCTGCATGAAATGGGTATGAACAGGAATGACATCCAGCAAACTGTTGGAGCCGGGATTTGAGCTCCTGCCACTAAATGTGTGCGCGAGTAACTACTATAGTACTTTCTATCTTTGTGTTGGTATTCTTCATGTGTCAAACTGTTCCTACACTTATTTTGCAAGATGACTTTAAAAAGGTTTTTGGCGTGGCCCAGACAACAATTCCCTACAGTACGGACAGGCCTGAATACACAGCGCAGGCCTCGGAGCTGGCAGAGCCTGGATCGGTGATCAGCGGTGATTCAGTAGAGGACCATTTATTCTGACTCTGGACTCCTGACACTGTTTACATGGGTCTTATGGAAAAGATTGTACCTGAACTTACAAGAATGAGCATACATTTTCATCAATGCATTACCTTCTCTTTTGCAGAGTAAAGGATATGGTAAATTTGCAGGTAATCAGGGTCCTTCACCGTATTACAGTTCAGATACCATGACTTAAGAATGACAGAAAACAGGCTTGAATTATAATTAGAGGTTGATGTAGCCTTAGTTATATTACTACTTATTATGAACATTCTGTAATGGAAGCACTTTTTCTTCCTTGAATTTTGTTACGAACAAACCAGGTTCATCTCCTTCATATTATTTTATCTTCAAGTAATTATTGTTCAAATCTGAATACAAATTTGAGTTAAGGACTAGTTCGAGTCAAACCTGAGTCCAAGTCAAATCATTGTCACCTATAACCGAGTGACAATTCCATCCCATTTAAGAAGAGTTTTCTTATTATTTTTCAAGCTCTATTGAGTCTCCACTCAATAGACCCCCTTAATTATAAAATCTACCTTTGAATAACTACATTTGACTCATAATTTGACCCAAATGTATAATTATAGAAAGCATAAGGTTGGCAGTGCCAAGGGCGTGAGGGCTAACTCAATCAAGTTGGACGTCCAAGTCCAAGTCCTTGGTTTACAAGTCCAAGTCTTAGCCTCAAGTCAGGACACGAGTCACTGCTTCTGAGAAACTCCAAAGTTCATGTTAAGTCACAAGTCCTCAACATGATGTTTGAGGTGGGTCACGCGTCCTAGAAATGACCTGGAAAATGAGTAACAAGTCTGAGCCTAAGTACTAAATCTCTGATATTTATTCACCGGTTCATACAGATTTTTTATTATTATATGTTTTATGTAATTCATGCTGTCATGCAAGAGCGTGCTCTCAAAGTGAATTTCATTGTGCTTAATTTTGCAATGACAATAAAGACCTATCCCATTAACTTCTCGGTCTCGGTGCATCTCAGTATTGACTTAATGAATAAACTAATCATCACAAAATGCTCCTATTTTTCTTCAGCAGCAGCATCATAATCATTACATACCAACCAGAACCACCAGCCTGTGCCTGTCTGTGGGTCGTCTGTGGTAGGGGATGACCTCCATGTATGTAGGGGGTCTGATGGAGCTGTGAAGCCCAGCGCTCCACCTTCGAGACCGGGCAGCTTCTCGGGCAACGCTGTCTTTCCTCCCAAGTCGGAAACTTCGTCTCAAGCCAGCTGAAGAACAGACAGAACAAACAGATAGATATTGTAGGAAATTCTCAAAAGTTAAATAATAAACCCTGGCCTATAATTGTTATCTGCCGGGGAGCCATCTTTCAAACATTGTGCTTACTGTAAACCAGATAAAAGCCCCAAAGAGCTGTAGTTTAGGTAGAAAATGGCATATAACCCAAAGTAGCCTTAATTAAATAGTCTATTCTCTGATATGTTGAAGAGATAATCTGTTACTCCTTCACCTGTCAATATGGTAAAAGGAAGTATGTCATAATGTTTGCTAAATAGAGACCAAGGTCCATGATATAAAAGTGAATAGAGTTAAAGCAACACAAAGTTAACACAAAAGCCCTGGCTGTCATCACAGCCACCACCCAGCGGGATGTCAACAGCTCGACTGACAAAACAGATTTATGCCGTGAGTTACATTAAAGACACGAGTATCTCAGAATAGTGCAGTCACGCATGGTTTGCAGTCCGTCTGAGAGCCACCGTCTGCCATGCGTCTGTGGTTTGGCCTGGGTCGGCAGCTAACTCTCTCTTTCATGATGTTAACTGCTGCTAAGTGATGGTGCCAGGCCTTTTTGACGTCAGCTGTAATTTGGGCATGTAAGCAAATCAGTCCATTTCCTCTCGCTAGACACAAGGAAACAGCCAGCAATGGCACGCTTCTGTTCAAAACTGATGACTTCACTCAGAAATGTGGACTAATGTCTAAAAGGGAGTTATGCATGTGCAAAAACAAATATATACATGAATGGATGAGAAAATTGCATTTGCTACAATCAGGTTAGGCCTTCAGGGAAACATGCTGTAATTGTCGGCCCTATGCACTCAGTCGTAAAAGTAGGAATATTTTTGGCAGAACCTTTTTCCACTTTTCCTGAGAGTCTTCAAGTGGAGATAAGATTGGGATGGAGAGGACTGATGCAGTGGAACACATGTTGTGAGCCCAGTCTGTGGTGTCCCTATTAAGATGAGTGGGACGATATGAACTCAATGTAGTGCTGCCAAAGCCTGACATAATACAGAGAAATGAGAAGACTCTCTGTGGCGCTTCAGCTGAAAAACTTTACCTTTACACAGAAGTGGAAGAAGTGCGTAAGTAAAAGCATTTTATTTCTAATTGAGCACTTCATACAGGGCAGGGGAAGTTCTATTGTTCCTACACTATACAACCTTACTACTTATGAATCTAACTCATTTACTGGTACTACTGTAACCACTGCGCCATCAGGGAAAAGGGCTTATTTTGGAGTTGTAAGTTAGAAGTTAGAATCCTTTGCGCTGTAGTTCTCCTGACTATTAGACACAAGAACAGGGGTTCCAAAACAACCCCCCAAATGACCACGCAAAGAATCGTAACAAATACCGTAATTTCCGGACTATAAGTCGCACCAGCCAAAAAATGCATACGAAAAAAACATATACAAGTCACTCCGGAGTATAAGTCACTACCTGGGCACGGAGGCGTAACTGCGTAGTTGACAAGCCTCTCCCGGCAGCACGTTGTTCAAGCACCCATTTGTGAACTCGTTCCTCTAGCTGTGGCCATCTAGCTTTTAACCCGCAATTAGCTTTTTTTCGTTTCTTCATTGCAGTAACGGTAACCTCTGTTTTTCGCCAGTCCCTCACAAGTTTCTCGCTCCCTCCAAACTTTGCCGTTTTTTTAATTTTCAGTGGTACAGTAAGTAAGCAAGTAAGTAAGCGCTTTATTTGGGCATTGTACAACCGTACAGGGGTAGCAGATACTGGTAGACAAGCCTAGAGCGCCTTCTAGCGGCTGTGAAAATAACAAACGTGAAATTATACGTTTTAATATATAAGTCGCACACCCAAACTATGAAAAAAAAGTGTGACTTATAGTCCGGAAAATACGGTAAATAAGAAGAAGCAGAAACAAATGAAATGTGGGTTAGTGATATGTATCTACTTTGTTTACTGTTATTTGACCTCAATTCACAAATCTCTGCTGTTTTCAATTAAGAATTACCTACCTAGAAATCAACCTATTGTTCTAAACTGGGGTGAGTATCGGGGTCATTAGGTCACCTCCACCCCTCAGGTTATATAAGCTGTTTTACAAGTTAACAAGCCAGAATTTGAGGACACCCAGAGTCTGGAGTTGTCCTCGGGTATCTGGCTAAAGATAAGATGAACATTCCGTGTATTAAACGCGTGACTCTGCGAAATGCAACATATCAACTCATTGGACTGCTTTGCATGAGGGCCTTTTTACAATTAGCTGTGAGGTAGAATAACATCATCCACAGTCCAGCAGATTAAGACAAATGGGATAAACTGAAAGCCCAAAGCCATAGTCCTGTTTTAGTCCTTTGCCTAAAATCTCCAAACCACAGAGATTCATCATCTCAAGAGCAGATTTGAATTACACCACAGGCCATTCACTTTGTTCTCCTGCTAAACTGATGCCTGTTCATTTGAGCAGTCACGATAAAATAAAAACAGTTGTATTGTATCATATTTTTCCAGTGGTCTTACCAATGTGGAAGCCTGTTATGGCTCGGTAGTCTACATCCTCCAAGACTGGAAAAGAAAGAAGGAAAGAATGAGCGTATAACAGTAAATCTAAAGACGCTAGTAAAGACAATACTCTTTACTTGGGCCGCACGATAAGGGAACAAATTGTGATGTTCCAATATTATTGATAGATTTATACAAGTCCATTTCAACACATTATGTTCCATTGAAGGGTGTCCAAATAAGATTAAAAAAAACAAGACAGAAACAAATCCGGACCCAGAAAATATATCAAGGTCAAATAAAGTATTTATTTGTGTTAATTTCATCGACTAAAATATTTAGTCCTAATTTTAGTCACAGGTAATATTTTTGCAGACTAAAACTGTACTAAAACTAAATAAAAAGAGGCTAAAACCATGACTGAACTGTCCAGATATTTTCATAAACTAAAATAAGACTAAATAAAAATGAAAAGAAGAGACTAAAATCATCCCAAAGAGCCTCATATAATATAAATTCTCTGCCAAAGGAACAGGTCTGAACTTTGTTCATGTGGGAGAAGCTCCACAAAGCAAAGGCCAGGACTCCCCTGAAAAAGAGATCCTTAATCTCAGTGGGACTATCCTGGTTAGATAAAGGTTAATAAATAAATAAATAAATATATGATTATAATAAATAGTATAAATGCAAAGTCAGCTAAATGTGTCTTAAATTGAGTCGAGTAAATTTACATGCAATTTTAGTCACGAAAAAAAAGTAAGACAATTTTGTGACTAAATCTCAATTAAAAATAAATTACATTTTTGTCAAAAGACCAGGACTAAAACTACATTAAAATATGTTGTCAAAATTAACATTGCTCTGCAAAATACAAATGATATAACCCCTGGGAACCTTGTAATTTTGACCTCAACATGTCCTGAAACGCATGGGATTCTTGGTCATTAATAAATTGGTCGTATTAATACTCTGGGATGTTTTGAACATGTGCATTTTGATGTAAAGTTGACTAAAAACGAACATCAAATCTAATCACAATGGCAATACTCGCTACAAATGTTTTTTTGTTGACATTTTTTCAAATGTAAAGGGCCCAACTGCAACTAGATAAGATAAGCCTTTTTCTCTTTGAGAATTTACTGCGGTTCTAGAATATACAGAAAAACTACACAAACTACGTATTTGCAATGCTTGATAAAAGTATCCAATTACCCCAATTGGTTTTGACACACTACCATTACTATGTTTAGACATGACCATCAGCTGTGTAATGTTAATAACCATCTACTCAAAGTGAACAAAGTGATCCTGGAAACCATACAAGCTTTTATTAAGATGTCACCAAAATTACTATGTCTCTCATAAACCCACAAACCAAAACAAAATGTATGTCATTCATATCAAGACCAGGTTTAAAAATAAAAACAGACATACTTGCTGTACCCTGAGGCTCATCTGTGGAGCATGTGGAGAAAACAGAAGCAGACTCAGACAGCAGCAGTGACCTTGACCATAACCTCCTGCATGACCTTTCCACCTTTGGGTTTTGACTTTGGCAGCTCTAACCATCACCCTAACATGAATGGTGGAAAGTCTGTTTTGGGTGTGGGGGTGCTTTTATAGACACATGTTTAGGTCACCTGGTGCTTTGGGTCTGCGCGGCTTGAACAGGGCCCTGGGTCGCTGCAGGGCCACTCTCCTGAAGGAAACACCACAGAGGTTATTAAGAGGTTAATGTTAGAGAAGTCTTTAGTGCAATGGGGATGTTAGTTTACTGATCTATTTATATGTGCACCTTCATGCTTTTAACTGAGCACATAGATAGGACTGAAGCCTCCAGGTACTGCATGTTGAGCAATGTTATGTGCCCAAAGAGTGAGGTCAGCGCACTAAATGACAAGGTTATTCAATATTATTTTACCCTGATGTGACAGGAATGTGGAAATGCTTGGGAAAAAAACGGTGAAACAGTCAACACGTTCAGCATATTTAAGATGGCATTGTCATTTTGCAATATGCTCATGCTACTAACAAAGATATCTCTAATTATTTTTCAACTTCTGATATCCATGATACCATTTCCACTATATTCAATATCATTTTTGGATATTCATGACATAATTTCGACTGGTACAAATGACATCAAATATAGGTGATGTCCTTCTGGATATCCGTGATGTCATTGCGACTAGTAATAAATCAAGTTCTTGATATCTACAAGCAGATTTTGACTAGACATAATTCTATTTAGAGATATCTAAACTTTATTTAAGATATATTGACAATATATCAGTATTTCACGCAGTCCGATGATCTGGCCGCGTGATGTAGTCAAATATGCTGTAAATTGTGCAACTCCTCGGAGCAGTTACAGTCACCACAAGGAAAATACATATTAAAGTGGTAAGACCTTTTAATTTATAATGGTTCAGTTCATGTTTTTGTAGCTGGGTTGACCACACAGATACCGCACTACCTGCACTAATGTACCTCTCATGCAGTTGCTGTGATGGGACGAGGCCAGCACGGGACTGGCCATCTCCATGGTGACAAGCCTGCCACCAAGTCTCATCCTCCAAACTGACGATCTGTAAAATGTCTCCTCTTTGAAAAGCGACTGCCGCTTCCTTGCTCGGGACAGAGGGATCTTCATCCGGGCTATAGTCGAATAATGCCCGGACGAACAGCTGCAGAGGGAATTTGTTTTTAGACTTTCAAATCACGACATAGAAAAATACACCTTTCAGCTTTGCGTTCCTGGCAGGGACGCTAAAACCTTTGTCATTTTTTTTGGTTGAGAAATGGCTAAAATCTCTGAACATAATTTGTATTAATCTTTTGCAAATGGTCGAGTCGCTAACAGTTTCCAGATTCAACATTGACTTCATCTTTATCGACTTTACTAAAAGCAAATATTAGACAGAGACTAACATTTTCCTCTTCGTCTAAACGCCATTATGGCATCCCGCTGAGTAGTGGCTCAAACGCAGCGACTTGAATGAAAAGATGAATAAGGCAACTCAGTGAAACATGCCTGATCAATTTTGTTGATTGCTTTGTCCTTGTCTGTCTGATGTTATTTTAAATTGTGTCAATGCTTTTGTGACGGCGCTGTGGCAGAAATACAACGTCTAACCAGTGACTTCACTTTTGTGACTAAAAACAGGTGCTGGAACTGACAAAATATAGTTTGTGCTCACAGAGGGTGGGGTGACAGTGACTCAGGTGATAGAGCGGTATAGTCTTATAACTAAAAGGCAGGTGGTTTGAATCCTGCTCTCGCTAGTTCATGCTGCTGTTGTGTCCTTCCTTTCGTTGTTGTGATTAAGTCAACATTCCAACCGTTATCAGTAAATGTGTGTAAATGCATGTATTATGTTCTCCTCGCACCTGGGGACATACCTTCTTTCTTTGGGATGACACCTCTTCTTTGGAAAAAGCTGGGATGATCTTAAACGTCACCTCACCTTTAGAACGGGCCTGTAACATAAAATGGACAAAAGATGAGGTTTTAGTAACAGCCAACCAGGGGGCGCCTCTGCTCACCAGGAGAGGGAGGATTTCCTTTGGCTTTCTACGCTCCATTGAAACCCCGTTCACCTCCTTCAGCTCATCTCCTTCATGGATCAGGCCTGTGCACACGCATTTGAACAAACATGACTCTGAGTGCAATACGGTCACATGAAAATGAATCCATGAACGTAACACTATGCAGAGATGGAAGGAAGACACATTTGCTACTGTATTTATTTTGTTTTACGCATAAAGACCGAGCGCATTTTCTCCAGATCGGCTTTACCCAAATCTGAAAGCTTCTTACAGACTTTAGGCCATTTTAACGCCTCATTTGAAAGCTAAGACCTACAAAGTTGATCAAAACCTTTTTGTCGTGTTGTCGCTGCGTTTATGTCACATTTTTGAAGAGTTTTTGTCTCTCTTTTGTAGCGTGTTTGTAGTTTTTTTTGGTCGCATTTTGGTCACGTTTTTTGTCATAATTTTTGTCGCTCTTTTGTCACTTTCTTGTTACGTTTTTGTCTATCTTATTTTTGTGTGGCTTTTTAATCACTTTTTAGTCGTTTTTTTTGTAGTTTGTTTATTGTGTTATTGCTGCTTTAAACTGTGAAACACTTTGAACTGCCTTGTGTATGAATTGTGCTCTACAAATAAACTTGCCGGCATCTTTATGTCACTCTTTTGTAGATTTTTTTGGATACTCCGGTTTCCTCTACCACTAAAAACATGTACAATAGGCCAGGATGAATGCGAGTGTGTTTGAGGGTGCGCATGGGGGACGACGGATGGAAATTAGCCCAAGGCTACAATCCGTTGTGGCTTGTTTACATGCATGAGACCCATGTATGTTCATTAACATGCACTGTCTCGACCAAATAAAAATAAATACATTAAATAAAATAAGTTTTCTCTTTTAACCATTTTACGCATAAAAAAAAATCAAAATTGCATATATCAACAGGTCAAACTTACCACTTTTATCAGCCGCTCCGCCTTTCATTATCCTCGCGACTACTAAGGCGCCGGTGGATTCATCCCTTTTGATAGTCGCGCCCTTAAATAAATACAAACATACATACAGACACAGAAAAGGGCTTTGTCTAGACAAATAATCATTGCACTCTTAACACACAATAACGTTAGCAAAGGTCACTCAAATCAGCGTTATTTTGACCAGATGTCACTGAGGAGCAAATTGCGCTGAAAAGAGCGTGTATTGTTGCTGCCTACAATCAGTCTGTGCTCTGTGGAAAATGGAGCATATTGGCTTCATCAAAGACAGAGACAGTGTCAGGAAAAGGTCAGTCAGCTCCCAGTGTAGCGTTAAGATCAATAATAAACGTGTTCCCCATTACTGAAACTGTTATACCAAAATATATAACAATGACCCTCATTAGTCTAATTATAACCATACTGCATCCCGTAATGGTAAACTATGGAAAAATATGCAACAATGTGTGATTTATGTATGGTACTGTCTGGTATTAAGCAATTTTTGTCATTTACAGTGAACATCGAGGTTGACCGTTTGATAATTAATGACAAGATTTTCATTTGCATTTATTGTGCATTAAATGCCTTGTTTTATGTTGTGAGATTTTTACGCACACGTCCAAAAAAACCACTGGATCTACTTACTGGAAAAGATCTGGCACGGCAGCCTATTACTGTCTATCAAGAAATGTATTTAACGAAAGAACTATGTCCAGATGTAAAAATGTTTTCAATATTTGAAATAACAGTTTTAAAGGATTTTGCGTCCTTGGCAGTGGTCTGATGCATTTGTAGTTTCATTACTTTATGAAAGAGTTGCTCCAGGAAATGTCTGTGATGAACTGTCCATGGCTTGAAATAAAACATGGATTCGTCACAGTGTCAGGAAATGATGCTCACGGGGCAATGTGGTGGATTTACGCAAAAAACTAAAATTTCCAGCCTTTTCAAGCTCAAATTAATGCGGAATTTAGACACCTATAATAATAGTAAAAGGATGTCGTGAGTCAGTGCAGAATTACCCTAATTAGTCTAATACTGTGTGTAGAAGGTGGTGTGGAATATGAACTCTGTGTCCCTTGACCAAATTGCCTGGCTCAAAGGTGAACTCACAAAATGAATGGTCAGATCATACCAAGTGAGGAGGTAGTGAAATACAGAATTATAAAAACGCATGTACTCACTAAGGGTTCCTTGGTTTTTACCAGGCTGACAATTTTGACTGAATCTTCATCCTCTGCCACAAAGTCATCAGGGATCGGAGGCAGCGTGGGTTCATAGTCTCTTTGAGCCACAGCATCATGGACACACAGGAAGCTCTGGAATGGCAGATTAGGTTCAACATAAAGGACACACACTTGTATTACATCAAAATGTACATATTTTAACAGTACACTGTATCTTTCAAATACTTAATTTACCTTAACTACATCATGTTTAAGGTCAACAGTGTATATATTTGTTAGAAAACGAATGAACAAATACAGGTTCCACTTTGTTTTGGTGATTAGGTGGACTTTGTAATCTCAGTGGACCGCATCAGTCAGCTCACAACCATCCAGTTGATCCATAGGTAGTCAACTGTACTAAAAATAAATTCTAGCTGATCCCTTTTTGAAAACCCTTGCCACCCTTTCTGTCCAGATATGATTTGACTACTTGACACACATCATTGATGCTCAGAGAAAAATATTTAATATGGTGTGAAATCTGCCTGTTACTCCTGTGTTCACCAGAACCTATGCAGTGTAATAAGTGTCTGGCCACTTTAGGAACATAATTTTACAGAAATAAACACAGACTATTCCACACTGCGCCTCTGGTAAGTATGTGTGAGCTGCTGCCTTTGAGCCAAGTGCAAACAGATCATTAAGACTGTTTAAACAAGTCTGTTACAGTCTGCTGGCTCTGTCTCCTCATTATGAAAACTCCTAACCAGTGTTTCAAACTGTATGTACAGCTTAAAATTAAACATACTAGTGCGAGAATAAATGAACACAACTTGAAAATGGGATGCTATGAGACAGTGGCACAGACAGAAGACAACCAGGAGAGTTGGAGGCGGTAGACTTGAAGATGTTAACATGTCTTTTGTTGATAATAAAATGGATGAACAGGATTAGTAGATTTTACAGAGTTAATGTGTAGCAGATATAAAATCAGAGATGCAAGGTTGAGTGGGTTTGGACACGTACCGAGGAAGATAAAGGTTAGTAAATTATAGGGGATGGATGAGTTCGGTCCCCAGTGATGACTGCACTAAAGATAGTCACTTCACCTATTTGTCCTGCTCAAATAAATAATAAAAATTACGGGTTTTGCTTGAGGAAATGGTCCTTTATTGAATGCATGAACATGATCATTCTGTTTTACAGTTACTAAAAAACATTGCTTTGTTAAACAACTACTGTTACAATACTGCCTGGTAGCACAACAAACAAGAATATAATGCAGAGGTAGCTAGCCCAGCTAGATCAATAAAACAATAACTGTGACACCTACAGCAGAAATCTCTTATCTATAGAGGTTTAAAAATAGAAATACAATAGAAAAGTACCAAGTGTCAAAGACCTTAAAGTGCGGCTTGGACAAAATTGCCACCAGTTCTGTGACTTCATCTCTGCTGCCTTTGTGCATCAGTTCCTCCATCAACTGAAAAAGAAAAAATACATACATAATTCTCCAACTTTATGGATATTATTGTGGTGTTTCTTTTACTGTTTTTAATTTAGGTCTTTGAGCCACTGTTGATAAAAACTCCCAACTGTTCAAGACTATATGACAAGTGTGGCGACAGCTAAATGGGAGCAGCCTTGACCAGCGTCAGACAGAGCAGCAGTTGTCGTCTTGTCAAGCGTATTACTGTAATGACTTCTACTGCTTCAAGATGTCGAGCCACACTCCAGAGACACAATGCATGAAGGTCATTAGTTTCCACTGTGAGCAAACAGAAGCCTGGCTGAGGGGAAGCAGACCGAGGCTTGGCCCTTGCAGTAGGTCCTGATGATTTAAGCCAGACGGAGAGTGGCTGTCCGTCCGAATCTACAGGAGCGGTGGCGAAAGAGGGAGCGCCGCAGATCGCATAGGGACAGTATGGAAACTGATCAGGAGAAAAACAAAACATCTTCTGGGTGTGACCTACATCGCTGTGTTCGTTAATGAAAGCTTTTAGTCTTGGAGGTTTTCTCACTGGCTCTGACAAATAGCATCACTAAATTATACAATTAATTTAGTACAATTTCTGATATACTGTATATGGATAAGACTTCATTCATCATTGTAAGTGGTCATCTATTATGTCACTCTCATTTCAAAATTCCAGCCTGAAACAGTATAGCACACAGAAATGATTTCAGCAGGATGCTCTCTCTTCTCACCAGGTAGCCTACATCTTTCATGATTAACTGCCTTAAAGCATCTTTAAAGCTTTTAATTGTACATTTGAAAAAGTTGTTTCACATTCTCTTCATGTGTGTGTGTGTGACAGAAAAGTCAGTGCTGCAAATCTTCCCTGTGCTGTGGAGCTGTCTATCTGTGAGTGAGTCTCTTACATTAGAAGCCAGGAGCGCTGCATGTTCCTGGACAGCGACCGGTCTTCTCTTCTCGAAAAACTTCAGTCGCTCATGGATCTGTCAGGTTAGTAAAATGTCAAAATACTGGCTCTGCCGATTATCATCAAGAGAATTAATTTGTGTGTTCTATATTCAGTACACACTTCCATCCACAAATCCATCCTAACTGAGTAAACAACAAACAACAAAGCAGCTATACTCTTGAAGAGTCAGCAATATTTCAAATTGTGAGAATAATTGACAATAATTGACCACCATCCCTACTCACACAAACTACATTCACACAGGCGGTGGGCCTGTGTGAATGTAGTTTGTGTGAGTAGGGATGGTGGTTGAAGGGGCCGATGGGTAAGATTGGCAGCCTCGCTTAAAGTTTACCCAGTACAATAGTAGCTTACCACCACCAAGTATGGAGTGAATGAATACAGTGAAGTACAATGAGTACAGTGAAAAATAATGACTACACAACTTGTGCTCACAGGCTTGTAAAGTGCAATACAAGTGTAAGCCAGTACTGTTATTATTACTTTTTTTTTTACAGCTATTGGGTAGGTTGGGAGCAAAAATAAGCAGCCGAGATGGATACCACTAAATGTATCCTTCTGACAAAAGGTTCTTTACATGTTAATTGGCATTTTTACCTCAGTAATTTTACATAGAATAACTAAATATTTAAGTATAACCTAACTTTAACACATGTGCCTCCAATGTTCTGTATGAAGATGCTCCACTAAATCATATCCTATGACCCAAGATACCTTTGGATGCCTAAGTCTGCAGACGAGCTGTGAATTAGTTCTTGTTCAGATGAGGCTGTTAAAGCAAATGTAACCTTGAAGAGCAGGTGAATCTTCTTCTCTCTCAACATGCTGTGAAGAAACTTGTAGTCCTCCTCTTGCTCTGGATAATCCTCCAGTCCTGACATTTGCTTGATAGTGACAATTCACATTTGAAACCATGCAGTCAAAGATATACATGTAAAAACATAATGCTAAAGTAGAGAGAAATAATTAGATTGGTAGGCTGGTAGTATCTCACTCCGCATGTGGCCAATATACTTTGCTTAGTAAGTTTACTGTTTGAGTGAGACAATTTCAATAACTCTTGACATTACTGCCCCCTAATGCTGAACTCAAGAAGACAAACTTACATTCTGATAATGGGCATTGCCTTTTTCTTTACCTAGCAATGTGTTAATACATTATTTACTTCATAAAGAGCAGATATCGTTTTAAAACGAGAAACAAAGATTACACTCACCAGTAAGTAGAAGAGCCGCTGTTTAACCATCTGAGATTCTAGAGACATCCACTTGTGTGGAAGGGATGTGTGTTACTGATGATCCAGTTGTAAAAGAGATAGAAACAGTCTATGATTTTGTCAATAAGTAAAGCTCTCTGACCCAAATCCAGGCAGAGTGATCAATACCAATTTCAGAGCAAGCAGCGGCTTAACCATACAGCTGAGAACTTTTTATTAGTTAGTTTTACTTTGGTCACGATCATGAAATCCTTGAACACATTTTTTATCTGTCATCAGAGGTAGGCTACTTACCTAACCTTAAGTTAATAGCAATAAACGTTAAATAACTTACTTAGGTACAAAAAAATAATAAACGCGTAGGCTGTGATGCTGTTTGGACGTGTGAAGACCAAAATGGATAAGCAGACAGTATTGGTTATGGTAATAATTGAATTGAATTCATTTACTATTACTAAGATCAATGTACAGTAATTTACCTATCTAGAGAGTGAGACACAACTAATCAAGTAAGCGTGGGCATCGAGCGCGTCACTGAAAACCGGAAGTTCTTTGCAAACATGCACCTGTCATCCACACATGGATGGTCTCTAGACTTATCGAATAAAAGTAAAATAGCGACAGTCACATGTCGTTACTGGTTATGCTTACAATCAATGTGTTCTAAAAGGCGAATATTACTTTGAAGCGTACACCGGAAGTGTAGCTTCCTCTCGCTGAACGTGAGCCAGTCACTTCCTCCTGTTTCCGCTTCTACTGCTTTTTCTTGACCTACATCGGCCAAGTCTAAAGACTCTTACATCTACATGTTAGATGATGCTCTGAGGGTGGTTTCTGTAAAGACCACCCGCTATGCATTGCGTCTGTACTATTCTAGACCTGTAGGTGTCTGTATGTCAAGGTAGACGTAGTGAAAATAAGAGGAAGCCACAGAGACGACTGCAGAGCAGACCGGAGGCCAAGCACATACTCACATCACCGGGGCCTTCATGGTGATGTATGCAAGGAAAGCGATAAGAGTCGGCGATGGGTAAATCTCTCACAGATTAAAATTCTTAGAGTATGCAATATAGAGAGATTTCGACTTTGTGTGTTGTTTGGTTCCCCGTCATGCTAACCATTAGCTTTCTCTTTCTAGCGGCTAACAGATGACTTCGATTAGCCCCAGAATCCCTGATGTTTTTTACACATAATCACGGAGTCAAAAACAGAGACTCGAACTGAAACCACAACCAAAACAAATCTGTTACTTGCTGTGCATCAACATTTAGCCCTTAGATCTTACATAACCTATGAAGTAAACGATCAACCCGTTGACAGAAAAGCTAACATAGCTCCCGGAAGCTAGTTGCTAAAAATACGTGTTATTTGTTTAGCTAACAAAGTTAATATTTCGTCATATCTTTTCAGGAGCAATGACAGAAAGGATTCGCAATCCTGCCAGGTAAGAGCTAAAATCTTCTGAAGTGCTGCAAAGAGCCTGCAATAAATTCTAGTTCAGTATTACTAGGAAGTAGTTATAATTTTGTCTTAAACTATTATAACAATCATAATACAGATCAAATCTTTTGTTGGTCAGATTGATGTTGTTGTTGTATTTTTTTTTTTTTTTCTACAAGAACTTCATTGTTTTAAAACTCCAGAGTCTTGTATATAACCTTTTTATAACACTCTTTCTAGACGCATAAATCTCAACCGAAGAGCCAGTCCGGCAGCCTTCACCGCTACGAGAAGGGGCGCGATGGCTCATCAGACCCCACACCTCCGTACAAGGTGCTACGCCGGTCAGACGACAGCCCTGTCAACAGACACGGGGACATCACAGCCCATAACAAGGCCAAAATTCCTCATGCAGTTAGAGGAAAGAATGGTAAGCAGAAACGACTTTGTCAGTATTGGTTGTTTGTCTCCTTATATTGCATCTCCATGCATAATAACTTTTTACTACACTGTGTCACTCTACGTTATCCATATCTATTTTGAAGGGACCAGTGGCTCTCCTCAGGAGAATTCTCACAACAGTTTCCATCACAGCTCAGAGTCACATGTCACTCAGAACAAGCCCACAGAGAGAGTAAGACCATGTTATAATTTGTTGGTTTTGAGTTGTGTATTTTTTTATGGACAAATTGTTTTAATGCGTCTGTAAATTCTGGCACTCTATCAGGACCCAGCAGATGATTGGACAGAACACATCAGCTCATCTGGAAAGAAATACTATTACAACTGTAGAACAGAGGTTTCACAGTGGGAGAAACCCAAAGACCTGTTGGAGAGGTAAGGATATTTAGAATATAGTATATGTTAAACTAGATGTTTCAAACTTGCTTTTAAATGTTAGATTGCCCTTGCACTTCTCAACAGCCGTGTAATTATTAGTATTATTATTTTTATTATTATGTCGTTCAGGGAACAACGACAAAAAGACAAGTCTGTGGCAAACAGTTTTCCGAGAGACATGGACTACAGACAAGAGGCCTTACAGGACAAAGGTGCATCAAGTAAGAATTTCCAAACACCTACTGTACATCAGTTATGAAAGCTAATACACAAAAATCTGCGGTTTGGTCAATAATACTGTTGGTACTTTTATTTTGTTATCTTTTTGCATGTCCAGAGCTTGTCCAATCATAGGGTATAGTGCAACTGCTCTATACCTAAACAGTCAACTTTCTTTTTTTTCTGTCAAAAGGTTTACAGAGAATCAATTGTTCCCATGAGAGAATTGAGCCGTTGTGTTCATTAACGCTAAATACCAATTTCTTAAAATGAAATGTAACGTTTTACAGAATGTTGAACTATTTAGATGCGTTTTTGAGTTATGTTATTTAATACATTGACACTTGTTCTGCAGAGCCTTGTGGCGATCAGTCCACTTCTTCCAACTCTGGACATCCCACTTCTGGTCAGAGTGTGAGCGGCGCTGGCCCTGCCGCTGCTTTGTCCTCGTCCTCGTCTCTGTCCGCAGTGCAGCTGGCTCAGTCCCAAGCGATACTCCAGGATCCTGCGCTCCTCCATCAGCTCCTTCTGCAGATGAACAATGGCAACATGGACAGAGCAAAGCTCAATGAGAGTAAGCCAAGTTTCATAACTGACTTAAAGTTTTTCTTGATAATGTAGTGAGTTTTCAGTCAAAGTGAGTATTTTGCTGGCTTGTAATGGCATAACTTGGCAAGAGGGGTGAATATACAATCATGAAATATTTGCTATAATATTATTTTAGTGTTTTTTTTACATGCATCCAGACTGTAATGTTATAGGCGTCCTTTAGATTCTAATAGAATTTTCTATAGTCTGTCTTAACTGACTATAGACATTTTGTCATAATGGTCAGATGCAAAATGTCTCTGGTCTGGTCTGCTTTTCTTATTCTAAATGTAGACATATATAGTCTGGAACATCAAAAACGCCACATTTACACTTTCAGCACATGGCATGTTTGAAGTGGATGTGTATTCTAGATTATGTTTTTTCGATTACTTAGCTGACAATTATTTCAGTAAATGAATAGTTGTGATCTAAGCTTCACTCTGAATGTTGTGCGGAAGAAGATTGGTTCAACACCAAACTTGTTGGAGAAATCATTTCATTTCAGGGTCACAAACGCTCCTGCTTTCGAAAAGAAAGTAAGTTACTATCTTGCCAATAGTAACTTATTATCAGCAAGATAAATTACTATCTTGCCATGTAGCCAGGATTGGATAATGTTTCTGTAGAGTGGAAAAAGTTGTTGTAAATTCACTTGTGATTATCTTTCATGTGAAACGTCCACTATGATGGTCTTTCCATTCACTGCTCTGACTTATGTCTATGTGCTTATGCACTCACTGTTGTGTGCCTTTGCCTGATCATCTATGTTGTATGTGTATCCATTCCCCTCTCGCTCTCCCTTCAGTCTTGGCCGCTGCAGTCACCCAAGCTTCCTTGCGGTCTGTGCTTCATAAGCTCCTCGCTGCTGGACCTGCTTTCAACATCACTGCTCTGCTCTCAGCCGCTCAGCACTCCAACCAAGGTACGGTGTCTTCACTGTCTCCTACCATCTGCTGTGACAAACCCCAACCATTATATGAAAGGACCGTCTATTTACAAATGCACATAATCTAAAAAACAATGTGGGGATTATGACCATCAATGCTGGAAGAGGAAGTTTAGTTAAATCTCAAAATCTCAACAAGCTTGTGTTGAAGGTTATTGGCCTGTCAATAAAAACTGTTCCCGCAGGATCTTTTTTTAATGAATATAAGTCCTAAATTTCTGAAAATGAGGGTTTGGTCCTAAATTTGAAGCATGTACGTTTAATACCATCTTATCTGACTGACGAGTCATTTAGAATAATTAATGCACAAGTTTTATGTTTGGTTTATAACAAGGCAGGGTCAGACGGGCCTAGTGCAGCTGTTTACAGAGGGGCCAACACTGTTAGCCACGGTTAGCACCACCATGTCACCTTTTTAAACTTTACTGGCTCCTTTTTTTCAACTTGGTTCTTTCGGAGGCGGGTGTGACTCAGTAAGAAGATTTGAAGGCTCCACATGCGAATGACACGACAGCTTGTTGCGCAATATAATATCACGAGCGCATTGGGTGGCTACGTCATAATAGACATTAGCGTCTTACAGCTTATAAAAGTCATTATGACAATACATCAAAGGGTGCATGGTTCATGTGCCCCTGTATCACTCTGTACTGTCTGAGGGCTTTGAGCAGGGGACATGTGAGGAGGGATGCGCACATGAGCGAAGTGCGGTGGTCTTTGGTGATGCTCTGCAGCAGCAATGACTTAAAGACAAGATTTGCAATTTCTTTGTGCACCAGAGTAGTACCATTCAGACTATTACTGCTTTAACTTGAGTGACTTGGAACGGTGTCTGGTGAGTCAAACTGGTGTTTGTCTTGATGTCTTGTCTGATGCGCTGGATTATTTCTGCTGTTTTAATTCCAAACTGAGTACTGCAAGAAAACAAACATACATGTTGACTTAAATTTACACATGAGTATTAGGACTGGGCAATTAATTGAAATTTAATTGAAATCGCAATCTCTACTTTGGTGAATCTCAATAATTGTGATATGACCTTAAAATCGACAGGTTTACAGCCATTTCTTTGACGCAAATAGTACCTAGTTTGGGAGTTTGGACGAGACAATGGAAGACTTTTGTGTGTTAAATGAAACTAGAGGAAAGCCTTGTTTTTGTTTGAGCTGAGGTTTGAATAAAAGATGTATCTAATTTTATGAATCAGCAAGATGTATTTAATTTATTATGAAAAAATCAAATAGAATCAAAAATCAAGATTGATCAATATGGGGAAAATAATCGTGATTATTCCAAAATTGCTCAGCCCTACGGCGTATTGTGCGCGAGATCTTAAATTGTGTAATTCCAGGTCTTTAAAATATTACATTTCACATTGCAAAGTGTGAAGGAACCCTGGGAAAACAGCTTTTGATATAAGTGGATGTAAGAGGGTCAGCAGTCCTGGCAAATGCTCTCGTGTTACTTTGTTGAACTAATAGTTCTGGCCTAATGGGGCTATTTATTTATTAACAGAGGGGGTACATTGTTGTCTACCATAACTGTAGTAATGATTAGATATCAAGCCTATTTAAAAAGCTTTACCAACCTCTTAATTTAATAAATCCACTATATATGCATGTATTACAAAGGCTAGTTTTATGCTGCGTTCATGTTCACTCCAGTGCTCCTCTTTGTGAGATGCAACATTGTGGTTCCGATGTGGTTTATGTGCATTTCACGGACCTAACCTTTTTTAAGATTTGGTGGCCTTTGCAAAAGCTAAACGTAGTCTATTTTGCTCTTCTATTGGTCTATTGTTTTTCTAAAGGATCACATTAGATTATCTGTAACTTTTGTCATGGGAATTTCACTCTCAATGATGCTACTTCAAGGGCAACAGCAGCTCAATGTAAACTCATGAAAGTGGCAATGTTTAGCCTAAAAGTTTGCCTTAAATGATTAATAAAATAATAAATCTGGATTTTTGCTGTCCGGCAGCTTCATTTGACTTGGGTTCTCGACTTTGTTCATGTGCATTTTTCAAGTGGGAAAACATGAATGAAACATGAATGATGGTCATGTGTTTTATTTTGTTTACTCAATTCAGTGTTTTCTGTACAATTTTATAAACCCCTATGGGAAGTGCAGAGGGCACTGAACACAATAGGTTGATGTAAACATGCACACAATATGCCCTTTTTTTGCTCCAGTTTCTGCACAGCACTCTGGACAGTCTCCAGTCTCTCTGACATCAGATGCTTCCTCACCACAGACGTATGTCTCACCGCGCAATGGCACTCCACAGAGCAACCAGAAATCTGCCATGGGCCCACCCCCTGGGACCCTCGCATCTTCTCAAAACAGAGTGAGAACACACTGAAGGCTTTTGATCATGTTCAGAATTTCAATGTTGTAATAAATATTTTCTTGCGTGTTTTCAGAGCACTTTGTCTTCAGGTAAATCAGTATCAGGTTTGTCACAATTGGTGGACAAACGTCCTGAGGATCCTAGAACTTTCCAGCAAAGGAAGTGTGTGGTGTTTTCTTTAGCCCCTTTAGTTTCATTCTTGATGCTTGTTATTAATTAAAGCTTTGTCCTCTTCCAGCCAAGACGGTCTGAGCTCAGGATCGAACTCATCCACTGTTGGATCGTCACACATTCCCTCTGGTCAAACTCAGGCCGACACCCCCAGCACCTACACCCCAACACTGGCAACTCATTTTGATGAGAGCCTTATCAAACACATCCAAGGATGGCCTTCAGAAAACACAGAGAAACAGGTACAGCATATAGCGTTTTATACTTTCAGACATCTGCATTTGTTGATGTGTTCACATGTGTGTATTTTTATTTGTAAAGATTTTACCTTGTCTATTGCTTTGTAGAATGTACATCATTTCTAACATCAATATTTTTTTACAGGAATAAGTGTTTGAGCGTTTTTCACAATTTTCAGAGAAATATTGTCACGATAATGTAAATAACAGATACTAGTTTAGAATCAATAAAAAGACTAGTAACTAGCTAGCCTAAGGGGTGCGTGGTGCACCCTTTAGTACACCATGCACAAGAATTAAATGAAAGTAGTAGGAAAAAAAGGTTTAGGGCCTTTAAATTTAGTTTAAAGGGACAGGATGGAAGTAGCCTGGTAAACCACACCCACCTCTTTTCTGCACGAAAGAAGGTGGGTCTGGACATACACGGTAAACAAGTGACTGATTGGCGGATAAGGCCGACCCAGTCACAACCGTTACAGGGAATTGACAAGGTTACGTCACTCGCAGAAGTTATTAGCCAAAGCTAATCATGGGTGAAGGAGTTGAGGATTTTGCCTCCGCACTCTTGTTTATCTATAGTTCATATTTTGTGAATTGGACTACAGCTGTCGTCACGTCCACTAATTGCTGATTGGTTTATTTCATTCAGTCGGTGCACGTTAGGCCCGGCCTTTGCCATCCATAAACTCCGGTCAATTATCTTTTCCCTACATGTACGTCTGGGTCTGATCTCAGTGGCTGCGTTTCATCGGTTGAATTTCAACCCGCCATTCTGTGAGCAGGGGAGGCGGGTGTTGTAGGTGACGTTGCGCATTTGCACCGGATTTGCTGGTTGTAGTTTGAAAACGGATCCAATCGTTTCAAAGGAGTTCATCCTTCCCACCTGAAAACGGAGGTCAATTAGGAAGTTCCAGATCCTCTGTACAAAATGAGTACGAGGGTATGGTAAGACCAGGCTAGGCCCGCCCGTTCAAACTGCTTCAATTGCTCTGTTACCAGGTTAACTTCCCTGCGTGGAATGGACAGGGAATAGTATGGCAGGGCCAGGCAAGGATGGAAGTTGTCTTTTTATATTTTTACTCACCACTGCCACCTCAGGTCTTCTCTATGTGAAGCTAATGCATGACTATGGAGTTGGTTTTTGAGTGACAGTGCAGGCTTTTAGCAGCAGTGGATATGTCTGGGCTCATTCTACACATTAGGACATTGCTTGAGTATGTAGGGGGTGGAAAATACATTTTAACATTTTTAAATTCTGTCTAGTCCCTTTTTAAGTAATTCAATAAAAATTTACACTCATTTTTCCTGCATGCTCACATTTTCCCATTGTTTTATGAACTTCACACCGTTCATTTTCTACAATGTGATTCTGATGTTGTCCAGGCATCACGGTTGCGAGAGGACATCTACAACATGGGCAGTCTGTACATGTCTGAGCTCTGCACGGAGATGAAGAACCTGCGTTCGCTTGTTCGTGTGTGTGAGATCCAGGCCACACTCAGAGAACAGAGGTCGGCCATACTGCTTTTGGTAAAAATTAAGATTTTACTATATACTAAAGTTCTGATTGGATCTTGTCTTCCAGAGTCTTGTTTCTGAGACAGCAGAGCAAGGAGCTAGAGAAGCTTAAGAACCAGAACTCCTTCATGGTCTGAGGATGTGAGCTGCAAAAAGGACACTGACACGGACTACAGCCTGTTCAGCAAAATGCCGAACAGCAAAGCCGTATAAACCCGTAGATTTATTTTATTTTTTTTTATTTTAAGTTAGTTTTTCTACTGCCTGTCCCATGAATTGAGAGAGGATTTTTACCAGTGGATACAGAGGACCTGAAGGTTTTTTTCAGACTACATTTGGACCGTGGATTGCGTGTGTATTGTACTGGGCTTACTTGTTTTCTGGCGTGTTTTGATGTGTAGTTGTCATAACAAGATTTCTGGACCATCTCATGAGCGGATTGTAACAGTTCTCGACTCCTTACAGTTTTACATTGAAATGGACTGCTTGAATGCTAGTATTGCTACTAATAATTTTTTATTCACAACAATTATCATTGGTTATTCTACAGGTGTGTTTGTTTCACAGGCGTTTGGCTAGACTCGTGTGCATCTTTTAGTTTCTCACAAATCCGATATTGCATTGTAACTCGAATCGTACAATGCGTTTTGAGTATTTACTCCACTCAACTCTGCATCATGGGACCTACATTGGCTGCTTCTACAAATAAGGTTGTATTAATTTTAAAGTAATCCATCCAGACATTCACTTTTTGCTTATGTATTTTTTTCTCTCTATGAAGAATTGGAGATCTTATTCATTCCGTATGCGCAGCTTCAGAAGAGATTATTTGAAATGCTAAGAGAAGTGACCAAGTTCGCAGTCAGCTAAATTATTGTTGCACACATTGATTACGTCCTTGTGGTCAGAACGCAAGAGATCGATGAAAAGACTGTCGCTAAAGGAAGATAAACATATTATTTCATTTACATAATTAATTCAGCTCTTCTGGCTGAAGCCCAGTTATTGAACTGTGTGAAGAGGATGGGTCTTTTGATATCTCACTGACTCGTACACTTAAGTCTCTGCTCTTCTTTTTGCTGTCTGCACACTTAGGGGAGGGAAGGGGGGACGACTGGGGGCTTTGTATTCCATAAAAAATGAGAATAAATATTATACCACACTCCGTGTTTGACTTTTACTGCTGAATTAATCTTTGAGACGTACACTAGGATGTTGGGGAAATTGCATTATGTGCAAGCGAAATTGCTTATGCATAAATAATACATTTACACTGTTCAAACGACCCTGCTGAGACTTTATAGTGAGTGGAACAGTTGAGAATAAATTATCAAATCTAAAAGTGCTGGTCAATAACTTGTTAAATTAACAGAACCACTGGCCTCAAAGCCCCTATACCTGTTTTTTTTTTATTTCAATTAAAAGTGGGTACTCTTAAAAGAACATCCCAATTCTTCACAGGGACAAGTTTATAAGCACCATTCACAAGATTCAAGCCACGATATTGTGGTGGTCAGTGTTGGGGAGTAACTAAATACATGTAACTTTACTTTCATATGAGAGTATTTAGAATATTACTTTCCAAATATCAAGGGAGTGCATCCCAGTATCAATCATTAGATTTTAGCTCCATTTTGCACAGCATTATTAAATAAGAACTTTTAATATTGACCTGTTTTTCCTCCTAAGATTTAAAAAAAAAACAGTACTCTAATTAGACAAAGTAACGGAACACATTACAAAATAGTATTCAGTAACTAAATAAAATGTCAAAGTATTCTCCCCAACACTGGTGTTAAGGTCAATCAGGTGTAGGGCCTTTAACCTATTGTATAATCTGTTGTCCTGTGCAGCCGAAGTACATTTATTTCTGACCACCAGATGGTGATGGCGAGTCACTGAGAGTACAACAACAACAACACTACCTTTGTAACTGGCCAACATTGTTTTTATTTAGAATGAACCACACCTACAAAGTGAGTATACAATGGCCTTTTTTCACGGTCAGTCACCCTGTGATTTTATGAAGTGTTGCTTAATTGAAACTAATGATAATGTTTTTTTCTTTTCTTTTTCAGTATCAAATTTGGTTGAGCTTTTATATAAAAACGTTTCTACACTACACAATATTCAGCCATCTAAGCTTATCTCATCCTGTATATCCCCTGCAATGTTACGACAGAACCTATTATAGCTTTCTTCCTTTTTATGATGTGATCTATGGCTCTGAGCGATCCCATTCAGAACAGATAATTAAACTGCAATTTATCAAATGTATTGCTCATTAAGGTCTTGTTATCCCATGCGTTAAAAAGTCAGTGCATATTTATTGTTTTGTCCTTGTTGCTTAGGATGTGTGTAAGGTTCTGTTTTATGCAAGCATAAAACTGCTGAATCTTAAAAATGTGTTTGGGTGGAGGCATTTGCAATTTATGTTTGGTCCATAATCACAACATTGCCTTGCCTTACTACTTTTTTAATGTATACCATTGGTACAGAAAGAATTGGGCCAGCATGGTCCACAGTATGTCCCAAAGTCCCAAACCATCTGAACCCTATTAGCTGATATTGAATTGAACACTATCTCCAGTGTAGGTTTTAATTCACTTCTTTGTAAAATACTATGAACTTCAAAGAAACATTCCTTTCATATATTTCAACTATTTTTTTTTAATATTTGCTCACGGGGAAGGAGACATGGCAGTGGGCGCTAGCTCAATAGCTGAATATTTGACCTTCCAAGTAGCCTATTATCCGGCCCATATCAACATCAAATTAGGACTACACCAGGTCTAAAATATTTCTAATGTCTGAAACTGAAAAATATCGCACAGGAGAACCATCTGAAGAAGTTCAAGTACCACCAGTGGTACATGTACAGTGGGGAAAATTTAGTCTGCCAACAATTGTGCAAGTTCTCCCACTTAAAAAGATGAGAGAGGCGTGTAATTTTCATAATAGGTATACCTCAACTATGGGAGACAAAATGAGAAAAAAAAATCCAGAAAATCACATTGTCTGATTTTGAATGAATTTGCAAATTATGGTAGAAAATAAGTATTTGGTCAATAACAAAAGTGAATCTCAATACTTTGTTGGCAATGACAGAGGTCAAACGTTTCCTGTAAGTCAGGACATGCCTTAAGCAGGGGGACACGTCTGGCACTGCAGGAATTGAGTCCCTGACGGCGTAGTGTGTTACTGACGGTAGCCTTTGTTACTTTGGTCCCAGCTCTCTGCAGGTCATTCACTAGGTCCCCCCGTGTGGTTCTGGGATTTTTGCTCACCGTTCTTGTGATCATTTTGACCCCACGGGGTGAGATCTTGCGTGGAGCCCCAGATCGAGGGACATTATCAGTGGTCTTGTATGTCTTCCATTTTCTAATAATTGCTTCCACAGTTGATTTCTTCACACCAATTGCAGATCCAGTCCTCCCAGCCTGGTGCAGGTCTATAATTTTGTTTCTGGTGTCTTTCGACAGCTCTTTGGTCTTGACCATAGTGGAGTTTGGAGTGTTTGAGGTTGTGGACAGGTGTCTTTAAATTTATACTGATAAGTTCAAACAGGGGCCATTAATTCAGGTAACGAGTAATGTCCCTCATAGTTGAGGTATACCTATGATGAAAATTACAGGCCTCTCTTATCTTTTGAAGTGGGAGAACTTGCACAATTGTTGGCTGACTAAATACTTTTCCCCCACTGTACCACAGTTGAAGAACTACTGGGTTAGAGAGCATTCGTCCACGGATCTAAATGACGTCAGTTTGAATCTTGAATTCGACATGTTCGTGCTGTTCCTGTGTTTTTGGGCAAGGCATTTTCCCATCTTGCCTCCAACTGGTGTGACAGTTCTTGAGATTTTTACTCTCATAAAAATCATACCTGGCAGTTAATTTTGTGTAATTCAAACATCAAAAATCCTTTATTCTGTCTTCATTATTAAGAGCTCTAAAATGTTTTCCCCGTGCCTCCTTCTAAAGTTAGGCGGCTCTACTGGACTCGTTCTGGTCATTTCAGTGTGGACAAACAGCCTATTTCTAGCAATTGTATAAAAAAATGTTTTAAACTGATTTACTCCCCTCTGCGCAAGCAGAAGAGGGGCCCAGGTGTTTTCTATGCAAATTAGGGCTGAAATTAAGCCTGAAGTAGCTATACCTTTTACCCGTGCATATGAAAGTATTTTATCTGCACTCTTGCCTTTTACTGTAATTGATTAATTTTTATGTTGATGTTTTAATGATTGATTTGATCTGTTTTCTTGTAATTTTATGCAACTGTGAAGCACTTTGAATTGCCTTGTGTATGAATTGTGCTCTACAAATAAACTTGCCTTGCCTATACCTGATTTTTTTTCTTTTATTGTTTTGTCTTTTTCTTTGGTATATTGTAAACTCATACATTTGTGGGGAAAACAATGTAGATCTAATTATAAAGCATTTGTATCAATTTCATGAACTTGCAGGAGTTTTCTAGCATTTTTTGTGTACGTGACCCTGAAAAGTGACCCTGCAAGTTGTGAAATGTGCCTATAAACATGTCCCTGCAAAGAACTCAGATGCTCCAAATATGCTAAGAAGATTAGGGATGAGTTTGTACCTCAACCAACATTTTACTTTAGTGGTTTCCTCTTTCATTCTTTGAAACTAGTGAGAGAGTGAGTGGTTGGAGGTGGTCGGAGGGGCCGATGGCGCAGACTGGCTGCCTCACTTCCGTCAGTCTACCCCTGGGCAGCTGTGGCTACAATAGCTTACCACCACCAAGTATGGAGTGAATGAATAGTGCAACGTCTTTGAGTGTCCAGAAAAGCGCTATATAAAACTGATGCATTATTATTAAATGAAAAAATCAGGTATGGGGCCTTTAAGCGTAAATTCAACCAGGAAGACCTGCAGTACTTCATTCATCGCCTTGATTATCCATGATTATCCAATCATCGATTCATCTCAAGCCGCACTTCCGTGACAGCCTATCACCACAGCAGCACGATCCTGCTTCAACTAATCATTGCCCAGGATTCCACTCTTAACTTCCCTCGTTCACTGCCTTGGTTGTTTCTCAGCGTGCTGCAACCCTCCTCCGCCCCTCCTCCACCTGGCCTCTTCTCTACTCCGCTTGCCGAGGCTCATCGTCCGCTGGCTTCCATACTTACAGGTTGCATTATTTAAAACAAGTAATTAAATGTGAACTAAAGATGCCCGATGAATTTTCCAAAAACCTGATTAAAGAATCTATAGAGCGGATAAAGTCTGAACATTGCAATTCAACAATTCAATTCAATTTTTGTCTGAAGTCACTATATGAAGCTAAAAAAAACACACCACCTTTTAAATATACAGCCCAATATAGTGTTCACCTAAATAAACCTTATCAGTCGCTTCAAGTGTCCACAAAATATGTCTTTGGCGGCAGTATCAATCACTAACACCAATAAAGTTAACCATGTTAGTTTAGACTTTAGGGGATTCTCAGTCTTCTCCATCAATCCTGCACATTTGATAGGCTTCATCTGCTCTGCCATATATTTCACTCAATACTCCTACACTTTTTATTGATAATCATATGAGGACTTCAATCTCTCATGGCCCATAGAGAAGGGTCACTGGTAAATCTCCATCCCTCCCATGTTGGGGCAGTGTTCTCTCGGGGGCTCATCTGTCAGGGTAGACTGGTACAGGGCCACGTCTGCTGTCCTTGGAGGGGAGTGAGTAACCGTGCTGATTACCTGTCATGTGATATTTATGGTTGTCACTGTCACACATGTATTTATGGCTCTGTCCTTTGAACCGAAAGACCTCTGTGTTCCAAGCCATTACCGCCAGTTTTCTTTGTGCTTATCTGCCCATGGGCTCTCCGTAATTAGCCCACTTTCCCCAGACAGTTCACCCCTGCGCTCTTGTCTTACTAGTTGACATCTCTTTGGTGTTTCTCTGTACCTCAAATGTATAGTTTTTCAGGGTTGTTCTGTCTTTTGTGGTCCTGCCTGTTTTACTAACTCCCCTTTAATATCCGTCAGTGCCAACGGCCACATCAAAGTGGTTTGCTCAGTTGACATTGTCCAACTTTTTGATAAATTAAAACACTTGTATTCAGACACTATCTTTTTAAACACAATGTGTCACATGTTCTCATAAAACTGTAATTTATTCCATTTTGGGTTCACTTTGGCTTTAAGATGTCCACGAGGTAGAGGAATCCTAGGAGGCAGCCCAACACCCACACATCAATGGCCTTGTTGAATACAAGACCAAGTGAGATCTACCCAAGTACAGACAGTTTATTAAATGCCCCACCAGAGAGGAGAACAGCTGGATCACTGTTACACCACCATTGGCAACGCGTACCACGCTGTCCCCCACGGGGACTTTCAGATCACGTGATGGTCCACTTAATCCCCTCATACAGACAAAGACTGAAACTCGCTAAACCGGTAGTGAGCACATCAAAGAGGTACACTCCTGAAGCTGTGGAGGAGCTGCGCTCATGTATGGAGACAACAGACTGGGAGGCGTTTGGGGCTGCTTCCATCAACCTGGACGAATACACGGACATCGTGACCTCATATATCCAGTTCAATGAGGAGCGCATAGTACCAACGTGCACCAGGATTTGTTATGAGAATGATAAGCCCTGGTTCACACCCAAACTCCGGCAGCTTCGCAAGGATAAAGAGGTGGCATACAGAAACAGGGACAAAGTACAATACAGACTGGCAAAATACCACTTTAGAAGGGAAGTGGGAAATGCCAAATCTGTATATTCAGCCCGTCTCCAAAAGCAATTCTCCTCAAACGACCCGGGAACAGTGTGGAGGGGGCTTAAGGCCATCACGAACTATAAGCCCAAGGCCCCCCGGACTCTGAACGACCTGTCCCTCGCCCAGGGTCTGAATACACACTGCTGCCGCCAAGAGCACCCATCAGCTCCTCACACTCCAGAGACTCCACAGAACCCTGAGTTAGAGACCTGCACGGGAGTCTCCCACGGGAGTGTCCTCCCTTGTCCGCTGGGGGAATCTCACGGGTCCTGGCAAGTCCCGTTTTTTTTTAAAGGCCAGCGGCGAGTGCGCACCAGAACGCAGCGCGTCATGTCCCAAATGCCAAAACACTGGAGCGCGCTGCGTAACGGCAGTTCAAAGGCTTTTCTCAAACCGTGCAGCGTTTTAAACACATTATCAAACACATTATCAAACATTAAATACATAGGTCAGTGTTGTAAGAGAGAGAGCAAACGTGGCTCTTTTTTGCAGGTTAACAGCGAGTTGAGGCTGCGCTCGTGTCCACGTGTGTTTAACACGCTGTTGTTTCCTTATATGGGACATGTCGGGACAATCGGGACCCGACGTGTTTTGGTCTGACCGCCAGCTCCCACCCGGGGCAGTTTGAATCCCGCCTGCTCCCGCGAGATTTGTGTCGGGTCCTGCAAGTCCCGCGGGATTTCATGTCCCGTGCAGGTCTCTAGTCTGAGTCTGTTATGTTGTCTGTCTACGTACCTTGATACTAACCGGATGTCAATGTGACGTTGTTGTTATGCAGGAAAGTCCAAGCCTACAGCACACTGGTATTCTGTGGTCATTTCAGTATTTAACACCCGAGAACGGAGAAAAAGAGGGGCGACGGTGGCGCAACACCGTCGCCCCGTCGATCAACAGAATACATGACCGTCGATCAACAGAATACATGATTTCAGAAGTTGACGACTTTTGTGGCCTGCACTGGAGTTTTCACACAATGATTAGTTGCATAACCAGATCAGTTTTGGAGGTTGTATATACATAATATGAGTATGGGTCATTTGGGGATGATAGCAGCTTGTGGTCAGCAGTAAATTTAGACATTTGAGCTCAAAAAGGATTTGCAATAGGACAACATTTGTGACTATAGACTCAATTCCATTATGTTGAGTTATGAAGTCACAAACTCAAGTAAGAGTAGTCTATTTTTTTTTAGAAAGAAAAAAGGCTGTGGCTTGGCACAGGAGGATGCAGACTTCAGTTCATCTATAAAGACTGAGAGAGGCTGCTCCCTGTGGACTCCTGCCTCGGTCCCTCTAATGAAGGTGCACTCCACTCCGCGCCTTCATATTGTGATTTATTATAGCGTTTACACGTGTGGCTTTTCCATAACCTTTCAGGGCTGTATTCTTTCAGAGACCATACATATTTTGCTTTTAATAATTGTCCAACAAGCCACTTCTTCTTGTTTGTCTGTGAAGGGAGGAGCCATATATTCTTTAAGAGAATTACACAGTATTACCCGGCTGCTCCAACATGTCCACAGAGATGTTTTAAACATGTTTTCAGGAAGTGCTTTAACTATATAGGATTGGAGAAGTGATAATTTAATCTCAGAAGATTAAACTGCTGTTTCAGATCCCACAACAGTCCAATTTACAGTCATTACTCTTTGGAGAACAATAGCACTAGTAGAAGCCCCCCTTTGCCATGCTGCTAGAGGTGTAACTAACTATCTCCTCCTTTAGGACTTATCATTGCAATGTATACACACTATCTGTTTTTCCCTGAATCCCTGGCAAACAAAGAATGCACTTTATTTTTATTTTTCATAATAAAGTTCCCCTCTTGAATCTGGTCCAATTTTGTTACTCTGCAGACACAGTCTCAGGGCCAGCACCTGAGAGGCTTAGTCGATCTGGTCTGGATTGCGTGAGGGAAGATAAATCTTATATTGGACCATGGTCTTGTAATAATCTGCAGGTTTAAGATGAGGAGGGAGCCTTAGTCTCTGTGTGTACTTATTATATTCAGCTCTGATTGGTTTTGTATTTTGACTGCTAATAGCTGCTGTCTCATTGGTTTGAACATGTTGGCCAAGTCACTCTTGTAAAGAGATTGTAAATCTCAAAGAGTTTTTACCTGGTTAAATAAAGGTTAACCTAAAATGAAAATGTCAGTGGCAATGTGGCTTAGGTTAGGTCGGCTACAACTACCTACCCAAGTAGGAGTAAAATCTGAATTGATCAAATCCCCCGACTACTGCAGTGGGCCTACACATGGACCTACATGCTTCACAAAGCAAATTTTATTGTGCGCTAAAAGGAGGTGTAAGCATCCTGTTTTCTACCCTATCTTTGGCATCTTTCCATGTACAAGTACAATTTGGGCAAAGTATTCACACAAAGACAAACTTAATGCAAGATTGACACAAACAAATACTCCAAAACTGTGTAAATCTTTCTGACATACTCATTGTTGACCTTCAATGAACCTTGTTGATCGAAATCTATTCTTCACACACGCAGTAACCTTAGTGAGATTTTTGCTGCACCAAAAAAGAAAAAGAAAAGAGTGATTAATTGAATGTCACATATTTTGACGCTGTTAAATGTGCCATGATAGTTCATTTTTGCCTTTTAGGCATTTAGGCTATGTCCATCATTCATGCAGCGGTTTCTTTTTGGTGCCAGTCCAATTGGTTCCATCACCTTCTGGCCTCCTGAAAACACAAAGGAAAGAAACCACGCATTTTGTTTCATCTGCCTTGTTCTTTCTCTACGTCGCTTTTGTATTTCTAATAGCGCACGGATGTATTCTAAAAACCTTGGCACTGGCAAACTCTTTCTGAGCCAGGAGACTGTTGGCTGTGCTGATGATACATTGCCCTGGACTAGATTCATTGGCTCTGCTGGCGTACGTTCCCTCTAATTTATTTTGGCTGTGATAAAGGCTACAAAACAAATAATTATCTCGAGATTCTCATTTAGCGTCGGTTTGAATTTTGATCAGTGTCCAAAACAATGCTGGGTGTTTGGAAGCTACTGTCTGTGAAACCCTTGGGTATTTTGTTGTTGTTGTCGTCAGGGCCAACAATAGTAACTGTCTTACAATCAGGACAGACGGTGTGGAAACACAGTCAATGAGTTCAAAATCAGCATGCGGTCAATTCTATTACATGAAGAGCACATACAGAGAAGTGCAATTGTGTCACTCTCAAATCCTGGGTGTAAACAACAAGATATTGTATCATGATGTGTAAAGGTAATCAATAGAGTGGAGAACAGCTATGACAGAAGTTTGATCAATATCCATAACCTTTGAAGTGAGTTGTGTTGTGAGACTGTGGTTAAGTCAAGTCATCTGCAATGAAGCTGCGATAATAATGTGTGTGTTTCATTGTTTGATGGTGAATTGCTAATTGATTTGTCTAAACTTCTATCTGTAAACATTTGCTGACATTCATTGACTTTTGATGTAATTTTGTTATGATTTGTCTTTTGTTCCCCTGGTTTTGTATGTAGTCTTAGGTCTATTCCTGTTTTATTTTGACATGTCTGTTCTGTCCTTGTGATTTTGCTTTGCTTCCCTTGTGTTGATTGCCTGCCCCGCCCTGATGTGTTTTACCTGTGGCCCGTTTCCTTGTGTATTTATACTCCATAAAACACCAAAAGAAGAAGAAGAAGTGTATTTATACCCCTGTGTTTCCCTTGTCCTTTATCGTGTCAGTGTCTAGGTCAGCCCCGGTTTGTTTGAGTTTTGTCATCTCTGGATTTTGTTATTTTGGTTTTCGGCATTCATTAAACATCACCAGTTTTGTTGCAGTCCTGCATTTTGGGTTTATTTTCCTTACTCCACCTCAACCGTGACACATTTTAAGCAGTACAAATGAAAATTAATGGAAAGAAAGTCATGGATTATTTGGCTTTTAAAGATATCTGTGTACGTTCTTAGTCGTACAGGAGTTGTCCATCTTCAATGAAGGTACTTGAGTCATCTTCTGTACTCAGTAGTTGAAGTCTTTTCGCCTCTCATCCAAAAGGCTTCGTCAGTGACAAAAGTCCCACTCAGCCCGCAGCTTTAGATATAGACCAACATGGAGGAGTTAGGGTTGGCCCGGCTCCTCCCCTCTAATGACAGCTACTCTCACCTGGGGGTAAACACCTTTTGAAGTAGAGCGTCTCTAATGATCTGCTCACCTCAGTATCGATCAGTCCTGTCCTATTCATAGATGATCACTGCCCATTATCTTTCCTATTTTTGGCTGATCACTGCTAATTACCTGCCTATTGTTCTTTTGTTGGCTGAGGTGCCGTCTCCTTGGACTGGCCGTGCCCTGTCAGTTTTCCCTCGAAAGAGATTGGAGTACAGTGACGGAAGATTAAATCTGAGCCCACCATTCCGGTTCATGGAGGGATTTTCTTTCCTGACAAAAATAGCTTCTTTAACTCCTCTTTCAAACCAACGTTCTTCTTTAGCTAAAATTTTGACCTCCCCGTCCTCAAAGGAGTGGTTCGAGGCTTTGAGGTGGAGGTGCACCGCCGACTGAGGGCCACTTGTGCTTTCTCTTCGGTGTTGATAAAGTCTCTTCTGTAAAACCTGTTTAGTTTCTCCAATATAATGTTCTTTGCATTCTTCTTCTTTGCATTGAATAGAATAAACCACATTGCTTTGTTTGTGGCTCGGAGTTTTGTCTTTGGGATGAACTCATTTTTGTCTCAGTGTGTTCACCGGTTTGTGGTTCACTGGAATTCTGTGCTGCCTAAAGATTCTCTGAAGTTTCTCTGAGACCCCGGCTACATACGGCACTACAACTCCCTTTCTTCTGGGCTCTGTAGTATGTCTGTCTTGTTCTTTGGGTCTTCTTGCCTCGTGGCTAGCCTTTCTTGTACAATAGCTGTTTCTTAACTACCTCTTATTTACATTTAGATGGACCTAACCACGCTGCTGTCTTGCTTCGTCCCTCCTTTTGAACTGTGAACTAACTGAAAGCTTAAGTGTACAACTGAACATAACGAAAACTGATGATCTGTGTAAAGAAAGTATGAAATCCCATTTGTGTAGGGTCTATTTTGTTTTGCTGTTTCCTTTTGTTGTTCCACTATGTTCCTGTGAAATTATGATTTTAATTGTATTGATTTTGGGGGTGGGCGCTTATAAGCTCTTGCCTCGGCCCACTCCTTTTGAGCAGAGTGTTTGCTGTTCAAATAAAAGACATAAAAGTAAAGCATAGAAAATAGATGGATTATGTAAAAGGAACATGCTGCCTCTGTCCGTATGGGTTGAACCTGTGTGCCTTAAAGCACATTTGTTTTCCAGCTTACACTGGATGGCGTTGTCTGCCTTTTATAAAAATACCACTTGTCTTGTCACACTTTGAAAACCGCAATACAAGTTTAAGCTATGGAGATGTAGCTGCTCTGCTTTGATAGGTGATATGGCGATAAACATGGATTTGTGATCTGCCAATTTGGAGACATGTACTTTCTATAGCTGTGTCTAACTGATCTTTGCATGTTTGGTATCGCTGGCATGTCTTATGTTCTGAGTTTTGTGTCAGTTTAGCAACATGCCACCTCGCCATATAGCTTTGAACAGATGAGGGGTAAACAGAAGACAAAGCCATGTTCTCCCATCTGCTTAGCCCTGTTTCTCTGTTTCATCTTGTGCTCCTCCATCACCTCAGATTGTGTTACACAACTCCTAGGTGAGAGGCCATCTGTTCTGAAACAGCTGAATAGGATTTTCCTGCTGAGTGTAATATCCCCCATAATCCATTTGGATGATGGGAACCAAACATCAATGCTCGAGTGAAAGTAATGTTGTTGATTGTGGTCATGGCCCCAGTGATGTTTGAGAGCCTGCTTTAAGACGACATCTATCCCTAATGGCCACACTACCAAGAATAGATCAGCAGCTCAAGGTAAGTGCTGAAGAAGTGTTTTGCCAAATCCAATGAATAAACATGTGATTTAGCTGCTTGGAACACATCCAGCTAGACCATTTTGAGTTCTTATTTTTACCAAAGTAGACACAACAGTAAAAAAAAAAAAATGGTTTGTCTCCTGAACCTTATGGCGCCGAATAAATAAAAAGGTCATCACTATGAAGCAGGAGTAGCTCTGTCTGCCTGTAATGCGTCCCCACAGGTTACCCAGCGTTATAGCAGACCCGGGCAGACACCGTCCGGGAAACCGTGTCCGGGGTAAGCCTTATTTAATTACATTGCATGTGGGCTTTATCTCTGATGTTGTGGAAAACCATTACTTTGTTGTTTACAATATGATCATTAACAAGTTAATCTGAGATAAACTCATTTATAGTTCATAACCTCATAGTTGTTAAGAGACTTTGGTTGCACGAGAAAAGAGTAAAAGCCTTAACTTTTCCTTAATGTAAAAAAAAAAAAAACGAAACTAGTGTAAAAGCATATTGTGAGAACAAATCAAGTCCCTGTAAAATCATTTGCAGATTTCTTTCGGCATTCACAGTAGTGTATACATTTTTTGTTTTATTATCCTTGGCGGCATTTTTGCTATTCTTACATTTTTGTTTGTAGCAGTCTGCAAATGGACTTGGCTTTTTGATGTACACTTTAGCGATAAATAACAACTGGAAATAGGAGGAAATAAATTCTTATGCAGGCCTCGAGGCTAAGCTTTCTCTGAAATAATATCTTTTCATCATAATTTGGAGGCCTCAGGATGCTTTTTTTTATTTGGTTATCTTCAAACACAACAAAGGCATCTTTTGTTGGTTATATGAAAACAATAAAACGAGTCTCAATTCTGTGACTTTGTCTGGATTTGTGTTTTCAATTTTTTTTTTTTAGTCTGACAAACATTTTTATCAGTCCACATATTAAGATACAGAAACAGAAATACAAAATACAACAAGGAGAAATCCAGAACCCGGAGCCGTCTTGCTGTTCTGCATCTATGATTTGAAATCAAAATCCTAATCTTGTTGTCTTGTTTATGTTCTTCTCCCAACACTAACAGCTGGGCTTGTTTTGGATGTTTGCAGCTTTAGCTGACAGACACCATCCACAAAGCACCAAGCAGGACTTTTTTTTACAGCGCCTCCCCACCGTTCCATTCAAGATAATTAATTATAGCCACACAGCAGAGTAAGTAAGAAAAGACTGTACATGCGCCCCATCCCCATAAAAAATAAAGAAAAATGTTAAATTTAATGATTGCTGTAATTACACCCCGCTTTATTCAGATGGCCACACTTGTATTTGATATATTGCCTCAAATCACAAAAGCTAATACAAGCCATATATCTTCATTCTGCCATGCCTGGCTGTTTTCCACACTACAGCAGAACAGCAGATAGGTCGGCTTGGAAGCGGGATTCTGTTTGCTCGGCTGTACTGCGAATCAGCTTACAAGCCAAAATCTCTTTGTGGCAGAGCGACAAACGGGGACGGCCGCTGATTAATTGACCGCGATTTGCTCTCACTTCGCCTTTTACCTAATTATGTTGGATATTTAATTATAGGCGGTCACAAGGAGGGAAAAAGTAAGTGTTCGATAACGATAAGCCTCCTATCTCCAGCCCGGAGTTGTGGATTCACGGACTAGACTTATTTAAAACGTACTCTACCTTTTTGTCCCCTCGTGCCATTGTTTGCAGGTCAGGTAGCCTGGAGCGCCGCAGCTTTGACTACTGTAGTGCACCGCCGCGGTGGAGGTATGAATGGGTCTTAACTAACGACTTATGGCCCGCGCCCTGGCAGTGATGAATGGAGTGGAGTGGCCAGCCGGTGGTTTTAGGATTATGGCGCCGTGGTTGGGGGATTGGAGGGCTAAACTGAGCTGAGCTATACCCCGGTGTGTGCTCAGCTGGCGGGTTGCTCTCTGCAGCCCGTAAAGCTGGTGCAGCGGAGGCTCTCTGCGCGCGCCCCTCACTCACAACAAGTGACGTCCGTTTTCAGAGGGAGTGGATCTCGGGGGTTGATGTGTTGAAAGGCTTGTAAGAATAATTTGTGGACTATAGGCTAACTTGTGATTATATTTCAAGACATTTTTGGCTCATTGGTTCTTTTTGATAGGACTGTGGTATGAAGGGGTGAAGAGCGGGGAGAGACATTCAGCAAATTATTGGAACTCACAACACCAAGGCTGGCACAGTGCCCAGCATGCGGTGTGTTCTGCGACCTCATCCCCTAGGTCATTGGTTCTCAGTCTATCAAGACAAGCCGGGATAAATATATGAATTTAAATTTATAATATATTCTACAATGTGACACTGTTAAAGGTTAGCTCTTTAAACACTAAGAACATGTGCCAGAGGACTCTGAGCACCAGCATGGCTCCACATCTGGAGATGGGTCCTTGCTCCTTACGGGTCGTCCCAGCGACGTCGAGGGATGGGTCAAATGCGGGAGGACAAATTTCGTTACACAGTTGTTGTATAATGACAAATAAATAACCATAACCTTAATGAATGCATTACAGATTTAGACATTGAGAATAAGGTTTTATAAAACCATCAAAACAAAGTATCAACAATCATTTTTGTTATAGACTGAAAACCCACTTTTGGGTCCCAAATTTGGGTCAGAATGTGTTGGTTTCCAGGGCAGTTCTGGACCGAGATACAGTTTCATTTAAGGGAGGAATACCATCTTATCTGGCAACACAGACTGACACAGGTGTGGCCTAATACAAAGTCTCAAAGACAACTGATTATGACAGTTGGATGACCGTGGTCGATGTTGTATCTTAATAGATACAACATCGAATCAAAACTCAAAGTCCAATTGAAATAATACATTTTTTCTACAGAATGCATGTTACGTGGATGAAAAAAATAAATACAAAAAATAATTTACACAGACTTAAACAAATCAATAAACGTAATCATAATTCAGTCTTATAGGCAGTGACTCATCCTCATGAACCATCTTTTATTGCATTGTGTAAGAATATTAAAATACCGCTTAAGGTAGAACATACAACCTACAGATCAAGACTTGCATGTACAT